>OW569399.1:47306228-48506228 GCA_937620795.1 Thecophora atra
ATTTGCTTAACAATTCTTATACTTATACTAATGCTTAAAAATTTCTACACCTAATAATACGTACAATGAAGGGGGGGAGAGAGTATCCCGCAGCAGAAAGCTGCACAATGTGTATCACCTATTCAAAGCACCAAAAGGAGACGCGGTGATTGGAAGGAAGTACAACAACTTCCTGGCAGAAGGCCTTGATATGCGGAAGGCGGGAGGTTAGAGTGAGAGCAAAAGTGCTACTCGGCAGATGGCCTTAAATTTATTCGGTGACGCCAGAGCGTCCACCAACAAAAAGTCTCTGATTTGGTACCTTGTGTAGGTGTCCTACCTAGTTGCCGTACAATTATTTTTGCACAACGGAGACCGAAGTCGAAAGCCACTGTTAGTTCTGTGACTGAGGCCGAAGCCGAAAGCGTCAGTTATTTCTGAACGCTGAGACCAAAGTCGAAAGCCACTGTTAGTTCTGTGACTGAGACCGAAGCTGAAAGCGTCAGTTATTTCTTAACGCTGAGACCGAAGTCGAAAGTCACTGTTAGTTCTGTGACTGAGGCCGTGGCCGAAAGAGAAATTTCATTCAAAATGAAATTTGGCAAAAATATTCGTTGCTATGTTGGGGTGTTTCGTATTGAAAATGGGCAAAATCGCCCAAGGACCACGCCTACTTTTTATATCGAGAGTGCAGGTACCTCTGTTTTGCCTATTAAAAAAGGCCATATCAGCATCACTTTTTGAGAGAAGACAAGGAAATTTTATATATAGGTTTAGACTAATGCTTCCAGTTAATATGCCAAATATGGGCGTGATCCGCCCACTTTTAGTTCACATAGGTCATGGAGGATTTTACATGGATTATATTGAAAAGTATATAAGTTCCCTGAATAATGGTGTGCATAATATTGTAGTTTGTGAACCAATAATATTCTGTTGGGAAAAAGTGGGCGGGCCACGCCTCCTTTTTACCCATCCATCCAGTATTACAATATATTTTTATACCCTACACCTAAATTTTAAGAGTAAACGCTCTTAGTACTGGTGTTTGTAACGCACAGAAATAGTTAAGCAGCTATAATTATAGTTTATCTTAAATATCTAATATATATACGAGTATATATGCAGCTTTAAGGTGTAGGGTATTTCGGCTACAGCCCGGCTGTAGACAACACCTTTACTAGTTTTATGTTTTATTTTTATACCCTACATCCGAAGGAATGAGGGTATATTCACTTTGTGCTTCCGTGTGTAACGCATTAAAGGAGACGTGGCAGGTATGGAAAAGTATATATATTCTTGATCAGTGTCACCTCCTGAGTCGATTTAGCCATGTCCGTAGTCTGTCTGTCTGTCTGTCTGTCTGTCTGTCTGTCTGTCTGTCTGTGGAAATCACGATTACAGGAGAACGAATGAAGCTATCGCGATGAAATTTTGCACGTATATTCTTTGTCATCCGAAACTCTGTGGGATTGAAAATGGGATAAATCGGTGCAGCGCCACGCCTACTTTTTTAACAAATACTAATTCTTTTAACAATATTTCAACTTGTAGACTTAGTTTTGAGCTTCAATTTTGTTTCCGAATACATCGGTACAGGTAGATTAAATTTTTAAAAAAAATGGGCGTGTCCGCCCACGAACATATGACATTGATATAAACCGCAATTCCAGAATAACGGTTGGAAGAATTGACTTGAAATTCGGTACGAATATTCTCTGCCATCATAGATAACTCTGTATTGAAAATGGGGAAAATCGGCGGAGTGACACGCCTACTTTTTTTTTTTTATAATAAAGGTTGCTGGGATGTAGGGTATATAAGCTTCGGTCTGACCGAAGGTACCCTTACTAGTTATAATTTATTTTTATTAATCTGCTTCAATAAAAAAATAGAAAACATAGTTAAAGAATAAAAAAAAAGGAATATAAAGAAATTGATTGCCGCTGTTCGGTTTCGAACCGGCTTCCCTCGTGTTGGGATTTTTATATGGAAGCTCAGAGAGCAGTGTTCTGTGTATACTAAAAAGAATTGTAACATGGCATTAATTATGCCTGTTACAATTTGAATACAAATCATAAATAAAACATTAATGCAAGGTTTAATTAAAATAGTACAATACGCTCACTACGTCGTTCGATATTTTGACTGCCTACAAAAGGCTCACAGCACTTACTCGCTGCACACTTTGTAGGCGACAAAGTAATGCACAAAATAAAATTCCCGCTGCTTACTTTTCACTATACTTTGTGGTATACAGCTCACTGCTCTTTTTGCATCTATATCTATGTGAAATAATGGAAGTCGTGGAGCGACTTCTGCGTACTCTTGGCTACTTTATCAGCTGTACATATTAAGCCATCCAAAACACATTCAATGCCCACCCGAAGCACATTCAACTCTTAAATCGGTCTAATTGCAATACCTCAGTGATGCTTCAGCTGACAAACAAACTATCGGCCTGATAAAAGTCTGCCGTGTGCGGTGAGTGGCAGTTACAAAGATTCACCGCATCGCATAGTTCACCTTGTGGGCCAGATCTACTTCAATAAAGCCAACAAAGAAGCATCACCCGCAGCAGAGTGTCTGTACTAGGGAGTGCGAAATTCAAAAATTTAGTCTATAAATAAAACAACAACTACATTACATTACATTCACTTAATTGTGTTTGCTGGGCATCAGCCCCAGTGCCACACTTTTTTATTTTTTTCTGTTGTTGTTGGAACCAATGCCGGTCCGTTCGACATTAAATATAAATTTTATGTTTTATTAATACCCATCGAATTGTGCAAAATTTTTGTGAGGGCATTTAATAAATAGGAGGAGATTTTAGGTGTGTTTCTTTTTAAAACATAAACGGGCCTACATCGCTCTACGTCCGAACTCTTCCGTTGATTTACGCTTTCATCATTTATGTCAAATTTTTTTGACTAGCGGTGCGTGTGGCTCTGCTGAGTTGCGGCTGCTTCTGTTGATGTGCTGAGATCTTTCGATGTTGAATTATTTGTCTGAGCATAATAATAAACAGAAAAAAGCATACTGTATGCTTTGAAGTGCGTGAAGATAAATACGTTTCGAACTTTAACAGAGTTTGAACACATAAATCGAATAAATGTCAATATACGCAATTATGAATATCTTTTCTCTTTTTTCCACCTATTTTCGATTAATTTCGCTCAGCTTTAAACTATGTTTACACAAGGAACAAATCGCACAGGGATAGTTTTCATGATCACCATTCATTGCAAAGTGCAAAGCAATTAGCAATTGCATGTTCACAGATTTGCTGCGTTATTTTCTCGGTTTCTTTTTTTATGGACAAACGACATTATTTACTTCTTATTTTCGTTTTGGAAACGAAAGAATTGATTAAAATGATTTTGACCTGGCAACTAAGGATTGAAAATAGAGAAACAGAAAATTTTCCTAAATTTAGTCAATTTGGAAATTAATTCGGCGAACAATTATTTTACGATCTAAATGAAAATAAACGTATTCATTTGAATTGTTTCATTCGTATGTTTAAAATTAAGGTAATGACGAAATTTTTATGCTCAAGAAGAAATAAAAATTCAATATGGAAATAGTTCTAAAAATTTAAGATTTCTGTACAGAATCGTTGCTCGATTTTTAAATGGTTGCATTTATGTACATGTACATGTAAGAATCGTCACCCTACAAGCTTTGTACAATACAACTAAGCAAATTTGAGATCGGTCTATTAAAACCGTGCACGAATTTATTTTAACCATGCAAATACCAACATCTGGAGCTGGCAGCGAATTTTTTCCGCTGTCAGTTCAGCAATCCGACTTCAAGGAAATTTGTCACTTGTAAACATACGTTTATGAGTAGCTGTTCGCGCAGTTTTATGGCAATGAATGTAGAATCGATGCAAAAGTTTTGAAAACGTAAAAAATATTTTATGTGGTCGTAGACAGAATTTTAAGTGTAATAATAATAATTGTGTATTAATTATATTTAGTTCTACAATATAAAATTCTGTTAGTGAATCCCTCCGTCATCAAAAAAAAAAAAACCACAAAAACAATCATTAAAATCAACATACTTATACTTAAATATTAAGCAGTTATGGCTTCATTTTCTAGATAAGAAATTTTTTTCTTAAATTAATTTTTTTTTTTTTTTTTTTTTACTGCATTTTATTAAACGCCTTTCCAGACCTAAATTAAATTGCAACACTACATCTCTTATTTACGTTGATCTCGAACCTTTCTTACGGATTGTGTGCTTGCGGGCAAACTTCCACAGGAATTCTTACATAGTTTATAGTTATTGTAAGCTCGGCTTGAAGAAATTGTTTAAAAGCTGACTGTAATAACCAAAAATAGCGACGATAGAAATCCAAAGAATTTCTCAAAACGGAAATTCATTGCAATTCGTGACAATTCTCCTTTCAGCATACTCAAAAACTCTCTTAAAACATTTAAGACATACTCAAAGTTCTCGTCTACACTATTCACAGCTCTACTGTTCCACACATTGTATTCCTTTTGGAAACGCAATTCCATTCATAAATAATTACTGCACAAATATTCCAAAGCGCACACACCAGCAGAAACTCTACAAGATCTGTAGACAAGATTTTGCAACACTGTAAAAGATCGAGACGTCGCTAACCTTAACATAGCTCTGTTAACTCTCCGTTCCTATGAAATTTAGTAAGTAATCGCAACTACACAAAGAGAGTAAAATTAATAATAGCATATCCCGCTGCAAGACTATATGAATATTTCATTTTAAGAAACAAAAAGCTCTGAGGAGCCGTTTTTTGTTAAGAATTGTTTGAAAATCTTAACAAAAAACGGCAACTAGGGCCCTTTGATTTTCGTAGCACTAATACTACTAGAAGCCATCTTTCATTTGCCGTATGCCTCATGTTGGCACATCCGTCCTGGACCGAGCAGTGTCCACTTTATCATTCGGATTTTTGTACGCCACTTGACAACAAACAGTGCTATTTTAAAAAAATTTTTAATAACAAACGGCTACGCAGAGCATTTGTTTCATAAATGCAATATTCATATAGTCTTGCAGCGTAGATATGCTATTATTAATTTTACTCTCTTTGTGTAGTTGCGATTACTTTTTTATTTCCAATTACCAAATTTATTTCCACAGATAGTTCCAAATTAAACAACATTACTGATTACGTAAGTTAAAGTTATTCACGACAGTGTTAAGAACTGCAACACTAAAATAGATAATTTTGCAATATTTACTGTTCTCAACGTTTACGCCTTTCAAAATTGTGATATATTAGTCCCAAATTCTTCTTCAAGGATATCTTTAATATGGATACCAATTGACGTGAAAGTGCGTGGAGTTAAATTCGCGTTTTTGGATGTCATATTCGTGTTTAGCGGAGACACGAACCATAAAATCGAATTTGAAATTCGCGTTTTTGCTCATACATGTTACTGAGATTAAGGTGTAGTGCGAAAGAAAACATTAATAAGATCCGAAATACAGCTTTGTCAAGTTTTATACATCACTGAAAAGACTTTGGTGTCAGAGGTCACTTGAACTTAGTCAAAAGAAAAGAGAGAGGATGCCGGGAGCTTTCCAACGATGTATAGTTGATCCGTGCACAAGCGGAACTTTGGTGTCAGAAGTCACTTGAACTTAGTCAATTTTTAAAATGGATTAAAATTATTAATGATAATTTTTGCTCCGAAAATTGACTAAGTTCAAGTGACTTCTGACACCAAAGTTCCGCTTGTGCACGGATTAGCTATACATCGTTGGAAAGGTCTCGGCGTCCTCTTTTCAACGATGCATAAAACTTTGCTGTATTCAGATCTTATTAATTTTTTCTTTCGCACTACACCTTAATCTCAGCAACATGTATGAGCAAAAACACGAATTTCAAATTCGTGTTTATGGTTTCTGTCTCCGCTAAACACGAATATGAGATCCAAAAACGCGAATTTAACTTCACGCACTTAAGTTGGAAGATTTCAAAACTATGCAAAAGCTATTTTATAATAACGACCTACTTTTCAATTTTGACTCAACTTGTCGGTAGTATAAATTGAAAATTCCCAAAAAAATGTTCTGTAGCTCATTAGCGAACCTCGGCAACAGATTGCACACTGTAAAATACTAGTCTTCGCTTAGTTCCATTGAAATTCATCGTAAGGCACCTGATGCACAAGAACTCAACATTTTTTACTGTCCTTGCGCAGTGCTACCTTAGAACCTCTTAAAACATCTTCTAAAACTGTCCAAAAAGTTGATCCTGCAAAGAGTAATCTTTAACGATTCCGAACCTCACTCACTACTTTTAGATCCTAGAACTGACTACAAAATCTCTAACTGCTCTTTAATCTAATTTCTATAATTGAGATCTTGAAGACAAAATGAAGGCTAATATAGGCTATTAATGTAAAACTATAAAACTAAACAGTTAATGTTTAATAAAAATAAATAATAAAAGTAATCAAAAGTAATAAATAAATAAATAAAATTTTAACATTCTTCTCTGAATACACAGGAGCACATGTATGTAGATATATTTATTCGGTGTGTATGCAAATTATAGAATGTATAATTATTTATAAACATATTTGAAACAGACTAGTGTAAGGATGCAGTTTGACTTGAATAAATGGCCTGTTTCAATAGCTGTTTAATTTCCCCGATTGGTGTTGTTCAACTGTTTAGAGAAGTTGATGCGTTTTTTTAACGGTTTCGTAGCGAAGTATAAATTGGTGCACATAACTTTTTTTTCGAGTTTTTTCATGCGCAAAATTTCATGCATTTCAATGCAATGCCATGTATTTATTGCTATAATCACACCTGTGTGAATTCTTTACTTACACACACGGAGTATTTGAAACAGGGACTTTTGCTTATTCAATTTTTCCGCACACCATTTAATGTTCATTTATGTCTGTATGTATGAACACATGAAATACATAACGCACAACGGCCGACCCTATTTTCGAGCTATCAGACATGAATTCTGACGTGTCACTAATAAGCTAAACGTCAAGTCGGTGCAGTGATTCGTAAATGCTGCTAATTAGAAACAAATCCCACAATATACCCATCATTAATTTCATAATTAAACTGGGAAAACGTGTCCCCATCAGTCAAATCGGGCGCTGCTAACTTCTTGAATAAGTCATTCGTTGTATTTTTATTTTAGTTGAAATGCTTGGCTAATTATCGCTAAGTAAATACCTAAGTAATAAAGTTCAACTAAGTTAAGCTTCTTTATTAAATTCTAAATAATATTTAGATTTTTCATTTCGCGTAGTTACATTCATTGTATGCGCCACGATGTCACTGATGGTTAATGTCTTCTATATATATGTATATTTATGTTCCACAAAGCGCAGATGAACACCAACCGGAACTCTGTAGAACCATGACAGGAACGCAGAAGTTTGGACCGATAGACGATGACACTCGAACGCTAAGCATAAATCTAAAGTATTAATTTGGGTAACAATCACTCCTGATTAGAAAGGATGGCGCAAAACCATAGAAGATGACTAAAGGAAGCTAAAAAGTGATTTAACGTTCTGTAAAGAGAACCAGATATTTCTAAATTACCTTCTCCACTTTTCTCAAGTTGTTCAAAATATATGTATATTTCATGCACCATTTAACGGCTGCCTATATTATCTACTATAGCAACCGACCTAACTTTTTAGGGGACCACTACGGAAAATAGCTCTCTATCATCAGTTGTTTGGGCTTTGGCACTCGTCTTGTTTTCTGTCTTGAATGCTTCGCAAGCGGATAACTACCCTTTCAACAGTTCGTACGGAACCTACGTTCTAGTCTATTTTGCTTAAGCCTTTACTTGGTGGTCTTTAATTTCATTTATATGTAGTCAAATATATTATTTATTTCGTATGTAGCTAAATAAGAGGTTTAGTTATTTATTTAATGGATACAATGCATGATTTCGGTAACGTTTTGTTATATGGTTTCATTACAGGTGGTACAACAGCAAAACCAACAACAGGCGCTGTTAAATAAATCTAACGACGATCTCCGAAGAAAGCGCCCAGAGACGACTCGTCCTAATCATATACTTCTATTTACCATCATCAATCCATTCTATCCGATAACAGTGGTAAGTAGATATTCCCTTGTTGAGGATTGAAGGCGTCAGAGTTATAAATATTAATATTAATGAATATACGATTCCCAGTCTGGCTTTGGATATTCTTACTTAGTTTTCTTAATTGCCCTGTTCTTTGGTTTGCGTCTTTGCTAAGTTAAATTGGTACTTCATACTTAAATACACTTCCAACTTCACGCGCTACACAGTCCTACAAAAAATATAATTTAGTTTGAGCCTTTGAGGACGCAAACAATCTTTATAATATGAATGTATTAACTATAATTCAAAAACAGAGTTCCTACTTTACCATTTACTTTTAAAGTCACAATTCACTAGCACGAACTATATATTTGCAAAGCGGCAAATCGCTCTTCAAGGAATAGGAAACAACTTATATGCTTGGCAAGAGTTTCGGATGGAAACACACCGTGAGAATTGTTTATTTCTTCAGTCAAGTGCAAAAGTATAAATATCTAACGTTTCGAAGAATGTCGATCTTCCTTAATAAATTTTACTAGAGACAGGACTTAGACTAGAAGGTCGTATCGTGGAAGATAGGAAACCTTTGGATTTGGTAAAATATGTTTATATAACGAACATTGGTTATATATATTTATTTATCTTAAAATATTATATGTAAGATAGAGAAAATTGCATATCTTCTATTCACATTTCTATCTATACACTATATGTGATCATCTCTGCTAGAAACACTCAGGTCGTACTTTGAATTTAACTGTATTTTCTAAACTTTTTACTATATTTTTGCCCTCTTATTACGTCCTAGCATTTCGTACGGCTAATAGTCGATACTTGAAGCAGTCATAGGAACACTTCAAACACTTTAACGATATACTACGAACAGATATATTAAACTCCTTAATTATACATTCAAGTAGTGGTTGCGCTACTTTAAATGGAAACATTTTATGTTCTCAGCCTAAAAATGGGAATACATTCGAGTCAAGTTAATGATTAATCGGCCTTCACTTTGAATTAGAAGTTCAATTCGAAGTTGTTTGGCTTGTAAATAATTGAAATTTCGAATCTGTTGTTTCCTCTAATGGATAGATTAATAAAAAACCAGCTGCTTTCAAGTATTTTTTAATTTTAATCTCCTTCCCCATCCATCACAAACCTATTTTTGTAACTGATGATTTGCTTCAATTTAAGCTTCTCCGCGTAGACCAGAAGTTCGCAGTTTTCCACAATGTTAAGTTGAAATCTTTGCGAAATTAAGAAAATATTTACACTTCTTCAAAAGCCTTATGCAAAAGTCTTCTATATTCATATATAAAGACAGGTTATATTCAAAGTTTTCGGACTACTCTAAGCAGTCCTTTGGCTGCAATACATATTTTCATGCCCATTTATGGCAAATATATGCTAAAGTGCGAAGGAAAGATTTTACTACGCCAGTGCAATAATAAGTACAACATGAAGTATTTTTACAAGAACAACAACCCCATTTTAGAAGACTGTCAATTCGTAATACAAAGTGGTGGAAATCTTGGCAAAGCTACAGAAACGTTCCAAGAAAGATTTCAACTTACCTTAACACAATCGAGTAAGGTTTGCCTTAAAATATGAGTACAAAACCTAACGTTTAGTACAAAATTCGTCACCTGGAATCTCTATTGAGTGTTCTAAGACGTTTTTGAAAACGTCGATCCATCAACTTCCTAACAATATGGCTTTGATGGAAGGACATCTGCTGCAAGGTGCAGGTTGGTAATGCGGTATTTCGTCCTGACAAAATTTATAACACAAATTCACGAAATATTCAAAAATCATTAAAAATATTAAAGCTGCCATTTCTAAAACATAATATGGTTAATATCCATTGCTACATCTTCATTGCTCATTAGTGAATATGCATATGTTTTCTATTCATTCCTTTTAACATCGCCATTTATTTCAAAAAACTTCGCATCATTATTATCTGCCTCCATTCTTTAATTGTAAGACCCTCGTCGATGACAGTTAGTTCACCTTCAAGTGTTATTGCCTTAGACTGAGATTCCGTAGGTATAATAGGCATTCCAGTAGGTATAATACGCTTTCAAACGCTTTGAACAAAAAACAAGTATCGGGAGAAAAACATACGGCTATTATGAGTTTACTACCGTACATCCCTCCAGTTTTCCAAGAGCATTTTAGAATCTTAAATACTCGAAATAATGATAAAAATGGATTACTGTTGAAAAATAATTAATAAATGTTGACGAATTATTTCAATTATTATGTATATTGCTGTTATTTACTACGACTTAGTGAACATGTAAATTCGTTAGCCATATCTGTTTTAGACACAAGTCATGATACATTAAGGCTTAAAAGATATCACGTTTTAGATCTGCCATTTAGAAAATAAACTTTAGTAAATTTTAGTAAATTTGCTTATTATCATAAGATAGATTCCAAATAAAACTAGTAAGGGTACCTTCGGTCAGACCGAAGCTTATATACCCTACATCCCGCCGATTTTCACCATTTTCAATACAGAGTTATCTATGATGGCAGAGAATATTCGTACCGAATTTCAAGTCAATTCTTCCAACCGTTATTCTGGAATTGCGGTTTATATCAATGTCATATGTTCGTGGGCGGACACGCCCATTTTTTTTAAAAATTTAATCTACCTGTACCGATGTATTCGGAAACAAAATTGAAGCTCAAAACTAAGTCTACAAGTTGAAATATTGTTAAAAGAATTAGTATTTGTTAAAAAAGTAGGCGTGGCGCTGCACCGATTTATCCCATTTTCAATCCCACAGAGTTTCGGATGACAATGAATATACGTGCAAAATTTCATCGCGATAGCTTCATTCGTTCTCCTGTAATCGTGATTTCCACAGACAGACAGACAGACAGACAGACAGACAGACAGACTACGGACATGGCTAAATCGACTCAGGAGGTGACACTGATCAAGAATATATATACTTTTCCATACCTGCCACGCCTCCTTTAATGCGTTACACACGGAAGCACAAAGTGAATATACCCTCATTCCTTCGGATGTAGGGTATAAAAAAACCTTTCTCTAACCTCAGCTGTTTTTTAAATCAAGAAATAAAGAAATTATGAATCGTAGATGTTGATCTGTATCTGCGTGAGTAAATTAATTTTCGGCTTTAATAAGAAAAATAATTTCATTTTTGGCACCAAGAAAGGATTTTGAATTTTTGCGTGGAAAAAACGTTCGTCAAGCGAGACTTCGTGAAATGCTCCTAGTTCAATCATTCGCTTGGGACTTTGAGAACAGCAATTATCCATTAATCGCACGCGCTCTTCTAAATACACTGCGAGAAGCATTTTGATTTGTTTCGATTCAACAGTTCAAAAAAGTAAGATCCATAAGATTTTCTTTACGTCCGCCAATCGTATAATGAAAGGTAATAAATTATCTAAAGACGATTTCACCAGATATCAGTTGTTACAAATACAATTTCTATATATCGAAAGCTTGAAATCAGCCTACTTTTCGAGGGTTTACTTGAGAAACAATTCCACATCATTTCCCAATTATGAGCTAGCAGACATTAGACGAAAGAATATTCTTCGAAGAAATAATATTGTACTTATTTACTTTTATTTGTTGTATTTTGCTCTGTGCAAATAAGCGATAACTTTTTTGTTAATGCTAATGTTTCATTTTAATTGCACGTTTCGGAAATCATTGTTGCCACGATTTAAACGATTACAATTTAATAAACTAATATGAAGATTTTTTATGACAGGGAAACTCATGAACGAAACTTTCGTGGGTGATATTTTTTAGCATTTTTTATTGTTAAATGAATATATATTCACAAGATTGATAGTAATTCGTTTACGAACAACAGAAAACACTTTCAGTATTGATTCTAAAAGTTAGGTCAATGTAAGTGTTGTTAAATGAAGTGCGTGAAGTTAAATATGTTTCGAACTCTAACAGAGTTTCCAACTAAAAACTCTGTAAAAGATCGAGACGTCGCTAACTTTAACATAGCTCTGTTAACTCTCCGTTCCTATAAAATTTAGTAAGTAATCGCAACTACACAAAGAGAGTAAAATTAATGATAGCATATCTACGCTAAAAGACTATATGAATATTGCATTTTAAGAAACAAAGAGCTCTGAGTAGCCGTTTTTTATTAAAAATTTTTTTGAAAATTCCACTGTTTGCGGTCAAGTGCCGTACAAAAATTCGAATGATGAAGTGGACACTGCTCGGTCCAGGACAGATGTGCCAACATGAGGCATACGGCAAATGAATGGTGGCTTCTAGTAGCAGTAGTGCTAAGAAAATCAAAGGGCCTTGAGTTGCCGTTTTTTGTTAAAAAACGAATTGAGGAATTGAAGAAATTCATAATTTCCAATAAAACACCAACAAATTTGGTTTCAATGATTCATTTGTAATCGTGTTTTTGATAAGAAAATATTTAGTCGACGTAGTTTGTCAATTTGAACAAATTTTGCTCATCTCATCTTTTATTTCCATTCTATCATTTATGATGGTTTGAAATTTAATATTTTTAATAATTCAATTGAATATTTATTAAGAACGAAAATATTTTCTTCAACCTCAGCTACGAAATTCGTTTCTGACAAACGATTTTTTACGATATTTCTGGCGATCAAAAGAATTTTCTTTATTTATATAATTTATAATATAATTTATATAATAGTTTATAATTTCATACAATTGAAAATATTCCACTTTTGTTATTGCTGTAACTATCTCGACAACGAAGCTAATCAATATTGACCACAAAAAGAAGGAGAGAGTTTTTTTTTGGATATAAATTTCTAATCGTTATATCATGATTTTTTTAAGTATATTTTTTTTTAAGTATATTTATATATTTAAGTATTTCTGTGGAATATGTATCATCTTTAGAAACTTGTGAAGATTTCAATTGTCTCTATGCTCCTTAAAATAAATCAAAGGCTACCCCAAAAAACCAAGACAAGTTATTTAGCAATTCGTGAACGAATTTAAATGGAAGAAGACATTTATTTTAGTGACGTGATTGTCTTTAGACATTGCTTAGAATCTGGGAAATAAAAATCGGCTGAAAGTTACTGATGTTGACAGTTTGAGGAAAAAGCCATAGAGTGCATTTTTCAAAGCGCAAAGGCAGAGTTTTCCAATAAATTTTCGGCGCAAGACTATGGTTGAAACTAATCGGGCCGGCATTTCGAAAATGAGGTCTTTGGAGTGAACAATGGCTGCGTCAGAAGACGAAACACGAGAAGAGAACATAGTGCGATGTTAAGAAAGTAAAGAGAAAGAAATAGGTTGAAATAGAAGCTTTGACAAAAGAGTTGACAGCCAAGTAATTACTCAGAAATTTCCGCTGTGTCGTTCGTTTTATTCATTATTGTGTCGGTTTTCCTGTATTCTTCTCCCTTCTGTCACTGAGTTCATTCGAAATTTTTGTTCGGTCTCCATATTCTCTTTGCTCTGCCAGATCCAGCAATTTCATGCCGATAATTGCTAGGAGGATTTCTGGTCGATTCTAAGGATTTGTTTGTTTGTTGTAAATTAAATGAACTGTGAAACGGGGATTTTATGTACACTATTAAATCCTTTGTTTTGATTTAAATAAGTTTTTATAAATTGAATATCATCATTTACAGGTTATTCAGCATGTAAATGTTCGTTAAACAGATGAAGAAGTAAAATATAATAATTAAAAGGTTCAAATCATTAAAGGGTTAAAAGGTTCATTTAATTTTATTCTCCTATACTTATTTTATTGTTATTTTATTATCGATAAGCAGTACTTAGCCGATTTATAAAAAGTAACAATTCGTAGAAAGTAATAATTTTCCTGTAATTTTGCTTTGCTGGCAGGATGTTCTACACAAAATATGCCATCCACATGGACAGGTTCTGCGCATTGTTATCTTCAAGAAGAATGGCGTTCAGGCTATGGTTGAGTTCGACAGTCTCGATGCAGCGACCAGAGCCAGAGAGAACTTGAATGGTGCTGACATCTACTCCGGCTGCTGCACGCTGAAGATCGACTACGCCAAGGTGAGTCACTAATATGACTGCTAAAATCCAGTGATCCTTCATCTCGATACGTGTGGTTAATTCGGTGATTGTCCGCTAACCTTTAATATAAGGCCTTACTGTAAGAAAAAATTAATGCAGTATTAATAAATTGTGAGAAGAATTAGAAATCTTTTTTTATAAAAGATTTCTACTACTGATCACTGAACACAAAAGTATTTAGTAACTAAAGCAACGAATTCAGACATAAAAGTAACGCTGTGTTCTCAATTTCCTTTTTGCAGCCAGAGAAGTTGAATGTTTACAAAAATGAACCAGATTCGAGCTGGGACTACACTCTGACCGCAGGTGAGTAGGGAAAAAAGTAAATGAAGAAATTGATTCGAGGAATTTGAAAAATGCACTTAGCACATTTGTGGTTCATCGGTACTAGAACTAAATTTCAGATGAATGCAACAAAGTCCTGGCAGATGTTTATGTTAATTTAATTATGTTGCAATCACAACATGAGCATTAAAATCTTTGCATTAAACACACCATACACGCATTTATATAAACATATAACTTACATATGCATCAATACTAAACGATCGACATACATAGCTTATTGCTCCACGAGGATTGAACAACAGTTTCTCGACGGTTCACGACACGGGCCTTCATTCTGCTCATTCTTAGCACCCATCACTGAATGCTTCTTTTTTACCAGATCACACAGCTTCAGTAATACACTCCCAGCTGGAGCCATGTAAACTGGAGCAACACGTAGGAAATTTGTGTACAATACTTTTTAATTAGTGTCAGAATGCTGTTTCCCAGGGAAACGATTACAAAACTGAATATTTTTCCGAAAACATTTCTCTAAAGAGTCAGTGCGCTTCGGTAGCGTGTTTCAATATTCTGCGGATTTTACAGGTTGGCGTTTAAAAGCGTCACGCACCAATAAATGTCATCAGTTGTGCTGTAATGATTCCGAAATGAATAATGTCACGAATTGCTATAAGCAAAACTATTAAATAGAAAAAGTAAACGAATTACTTAAATTTTAATACACTTATTATTCGTAAATTTTAGTAATTAATTCCACATATTTTTGGCAGTGAAACATTAGCAATTATTATTTAATAAATATTTATTAATTAGTATTTCACTGATATTCAAGATTGATCGGTTATTTAATTGAATTAGAGAGTATTAAATTAAATTATTTTGGAGTAAAACAATTGAGTGACCAGTTATGATATTACTAGAACTTTTCAGTCTCAGCAGGTAATTTTTACTAATACTTATATTTGACATCCGCATTACTCTGAACATTCGCCATTCGCCACGGATCTTTTTTAATTTAAACTTCGTAAATTTTTTGGAGTGAACTCTCTTTACAGTCTACAACAACTTATAAATAATTCATCATCTTTCTCTGAACTTTTCTGCATGTCGCAGGATCTTCACTAATCAAGAGTTCAGACGAGGTGGACTTATGAAGTGATAGCGTGGTTTCAGGATCATACGTACAAAAGCACCTTACAAAATCGACTGCATTTGAAAACATATCAAGAGAAAGTATCACAATTAGTTTTAGAAAATACCCACAGGATATATAGTAAATTATTCGCGCATACAAAAACCATTAAATTCAATCTTAAACCTTTTATAAGTGAAGAGATACATTGCAAGATTCTCTTGTGATTGAAATCTCGAGAGCAATAAAACAAAATATTGGATTTGCAATACCGTTCTAGAAAAAAATCAAGGTAATATTAATTTCTCCCTTTAGTTATAACGAATTTATAAATGTCGGGATTCTGATACTCTGAACCTGGTAAAAATATTTGAAATGGTCATTATTTTTTTTGAAGGTGAGTAAAAATGTTGTGTTGCTTCGTTATTCATTCAAATTATAATCAAATAGTTAAACTTTCAATTTGAACAAAAATAGTAAAATTCAAAGTCAACTAAAAAGACTTTATAAATCATGTCTAATGTTGCTGCGAACCACCTGTAAATGTCTCGCACTTTTCAGTCATTAAAATGAACAAAGTGTCACGAATTTAACACATGGCGCGAGAGCAACAAGAACAACATAAACATATTAAAAGTTATGAATGAAAAACGGAATGAATGAATGCGACTGAAAAATTAAAACTAAAATGAAACGCCCGCCCACACGAAGCGTCAGATGCTGAATGTCACTTCCTAAAGGCAAAGGAAAAAGCATGCATACTTTGTGGGAGGGCCGGATTTATATTCGGTCGTTAAACTACTCCGATGTCATCTGAAACGAAAGAATTAAAAAAATTCAGTTTATTTATTTTATAAATAAAATAATAATAATAAATAAGACAAGCATTTAAAAATAAACATATTCGCTATAAAGTACTTGTCCATTCCGGTGTCGCACTGAAAAACTTCTTTAAGAAACTGCAATAACATTTCCAGCGAGTAGTCGTTGATATGTTTTCAACAACTCTTATTCAATGCATCCCCTTTTTCGCCCATACTCGATATAGATTTCCACAAGATTCTTAGAATCGTATTTTCAATAATTTTCCTTTTTATGTAAACCTGTTTTGAATGGGGAAACAGCCGAGACTAGGTTTAACGTGATCAAGTTATCAGAGACATTTTGATCATCTCTATTATATACTTCACCGATTAATTTTCTCTATTTCCCTAGGCTGCCACATTCCCTTTAACATTCCTTCATGCTTCATTTCTTCCACATTTCTAACTGTAGGTTGAATTATGTAATCAATGAGCCTTTTGAAAGGTCTTAATATGACCACGATATTGGTTATTGTATACTTGGAATAATATTCTATAGAATGTCATATATGGTGTTGAAATGAAAATTTTATAATTAATTCTCAGAAACGATTTACCCGACGATGGCAAAACCTAGTGAGTTCATAGTTTAGCTACCAAGAAAGCTTTCTGTAGCATTACTTTTGAAAAGCTTGACCACGGATTTTAATCTGCCCCTGAATACTCGAAATGGGCGTGGCGAAATTTAGAGTGGCCCTAATATCAAAACTACAAGGCGGAGAAAGCTGATTTTTTGCAAGCTTCTTACTTTTACACTGGTGTTAGAGAAGGGATTGTGGGTTGGTGTTGGAAGTGAGTGGTACACGGTCTAAAAGTTTAATTCAAATATTCAACCATAAAAGTTTGCATATTTATCCTAACAAAAATGGGTTTGATTTTTGATCTTTAAGGTTTATCTGATACCTAAGTATGAGTCAACCATAATATTGAAATTATACTCTGTTAGCTTGGATACCTTTTTGCTGCATTTCAGGTTGTTATTAATTCATAGCAACTTTTTCTTTGCTGATGCTGTTTATAAGCAACTGCGAAACTAAAAACATAAAAAATATTTTGTGTTCAGTCAAATCAATTTCAATGAGAAACCAATGGGCGGTCATGTATATTGTCGTGTATATTATAATTCAGGGTATTCAATCAATTTGAGGCCTATGATTTGTAGAACTTTTTCTTTGGCATAAGCAAGTGATAAGAGATTTAATCCGAAATTTTACTTACAAATTATTCTCCCATAAGACTTCTGTTTCGAACCTGCAGCCTCCAAATTCCAGTTCAGCACACTATCCTATGGTCTACGTGTCATCATAGCTTTATGAAGTCAAATGAGGAATATGAAAAATAAGAAACTTATTTTTAAAGTTTAAAACATTAATACAGACATATATAAACTATGCAAGTTTAAAAAAAGTGTACTAAAAAGTTTAAAATCAATGTTTAAATCCAAAAATCTTGATGGAGGTATAAAAAACGAACCCAAATTTTTGACCGTGTAGAGGGCCAGAAAAAGTCCCATCCGTCAGGAAACATATTAACTGACACTTTTCTCCAAAACAAATTTTGGGCGGACGATCGCCGGGTATTTTATATAATTCATAATAGTTCTAGAAATATCTGAAAAAAGTTTAACTTTTTTGTAAGTAGATTTTGTATTACATTCATTCATTTTGAAGTAGACCAGGAACTTAAGGAAACACGACGATATTTCGCCAGAGACATTACAATTTGAAATCTCAGCGTATATGGCAATATTTTTGCCGAGTTATAAAATGTTTGTTTGAGATTGTCATATGTCACGCACACGAACCTTTACACGCCTCCATTAGTTTTCGGAAATTTGGAGAATCGTTCTCAAGCACATGTATGGCTGCAGCCTAACCTTTTATGTATCCACTGAAGACAAAATCTGAAGCATGTTTTATAATATGCTCTGTTTATTGTTATTTTCGTTAACCTTTAAATGAAGTAATTGTTTTGCATGATTTTGGTTATTAGTTGCTATTTGTAATAATATACATTACATTACTGTACGTAGTCATTGTTTCTGTAAAATTTATCTAAGTTCAGTTCGTATTATAAGAATATATAAACAGAAAACATGGTGAAGAAAAAATTTTGTATGCAAGTAAAAATGAACACGAATAAAGTCAAAATTGTAGTACGAAAGAACCCCGCAGCTTCATCTCAACACAACCTTCAACACAGCCAACAACACCAGCAACACTAAAAAAATAACTTCTATTTGTATTTCAAACAGCAACACTGAATTTTAAGAAAAAGTTAAGCAAGTGCAAGCAGCAGACAACTGCAAGCAACAACAAAACAAAAAAACAACAATAACCACTTAAAGAAAAAAGGTATGGAAATAAGTAACAAAGTCAAACAAAAAACCAAGCCTGAAAAATTTAAACCAATCCTTGCCGTGGGTTGCCGCAGTAAAACAGAAGCAATTCAGAAAAAACCAACATGCATTTCAGTTACTACTCTTTCTATTACTAACAACTCCAATACTTTATTTACTACAATTTTACTACTACTTCTACTACTACTATTACTACTACTACTACTACTACTACTATAAACTCTACAAAGTAAGACAACAAATGCACTTTTTAAAATAAATTAAATTAATTTAAAAATACAACTAAATTCAAAAACGAAGAAAAAAATGCAATTTTTAATTTTTCATGAAATAACAAAATAAATCAAAATCTGATCGAACAAACCAATTTTCGCTTGTTTGTCTGTGTGCAGGATTAACGGTGACCTCGACTTTAGTGCCAACAACAATGACGCCGACTTCGCCGTCGTCAACATCGAAAGGAGTTGTACTAACTACCAAAATATTACTACTTCCACTACTATATACTACTATTATAACTATTATTACTTCTTCCACCAAATAATTGTTACTTAAACTACCGCCAAAAATTATCATACCCCGCTGCTTCCAAAATTGATTTGCAAATTACGCCTCGAGATAGACATTCGTCAACGATCGAACGCGATCGAAATCGCGATGGCGATGGTCCCTGGTCAATGACCTCAATGCAAAGAGCTCCAGAGGCAAACATATCAATACTGAGAAATACTCAGATGAACTTAAATTCCTAGAAATTTGTGAATGCAATCAGTAAAGCTGCTAAAGATTACGTTGCGGCGGATGAACGTTACGACGAAACTGAAAACGAGTGTTGTGCTTTGGTTGTGGATGAAGGTCAAGTGTTAAAAGAGGTTAAGCTGATTAAACAAAGGATTAAAATCATAAAAATTATTATGCAATTGGCGCTATCAGTGGTCATACAACGGAAGATAATGCTTAGTTGCGTACGGACGAAAAGTATGGATTGTGAAAGAATTGGACTTGAAATCATCATCGCGGAGTGGACTTTTTTGACGCAGACTTATTAAGTAATATCATCAGCTGGAAGAGGTATTTAAAGTTTTTTGTTTAAGTCATCGTTCGTCTTTTTGGTGAGTTCCTTTTCAAATTATCATAAAAACAAAAAATCTTTCTCTCGCTCACATTAGGTTATACATATTCCTATATTGCAAATACAAAATCTTGTTTCTCAATTTCAATATCATTTGCACAGTGTTCTAAAACTAACTTTAGATCAATTACCGATTCTGGTATTGACTGCGACTGATGTTTATTGAGCTGGCTTTTTTAATTTATGAAACTTAAATTGTCATTGAAATTTATATAACAACTTATTAATTATTGAATTATTTAAATGTAACCAATTTCTTATTGAAATAAAATTCAAGAAAGAAAAAAAAAATATTTCTTTGTTCGAATACTTATTTGTCATGAAATATAACGATGTTGAGGCTTGGAAAAGCCTTTTTGCAAATTAGTGCCTGGTTCAGCCGCGTAAATACCTATTCGTCGCTTGTATATAGCCACTTCCATCACAAATCTGTTTGCAACTACGCTTCGTCAATTTATTTACATAACTATTTGGTTCATACATAACCTTTTGCAAGTACATCGCAAAACTCGAACTCGAATTGTATTTGAATTGAATTTTTTCCTAATAAGATATGGATTCTTGACCCGATATCTATACAATTAAAAAGTTGCGCCGCTTTGGCTTTTTATGGTCAATATTCGCCACAAAAAAAAACTACAAACTTTCGCACGCTTGTATCACAAAATTAACGTTTTGAAGGTTTTTCACCGACGACATAGACTTACAGCCAACAATCTGTTTTGAGTTCAGTTAAATCGACTTAAATTAATATTTATAGGAATTCAATAAAAAGTTCTCGATTGGTTTTCAATTATTGATCTTTCTTGATAGTGATGCCATAAAAATTCCTACCTGTTTTGTTACTTGTTAAGGTTATTTGAATTGACTCGTCCGCTTTTGCAGCCGTTGTAAGTTTTGCGGCAAGAAATGTAGAAACTTTAACAGAAATCTTTTTAATAATAATAAAATCTCAATGCAGTTATAAAAAACTCACTATCAAAAAGTCATTGGTAAAGAGTTATACAGATACAGATTTAAGATACTTATAGGGGACATATATTAAAAAAAAAACGCACGTTCACACAATGTACATGTAAAAATACTGCAAAATTCAATTGTTTAAGCAACTAGAAAGACAAATTGCACCTGAATTTCGATTATTATCTTCCACCAATATGCAAAGCCATATCTCACAGCTTCAAAAAGCTTTGTAGAGGCTGTTGCATACAGAACTGCTGCAACATCTGTGGATGTTTTCAGATACAATTTCACATGTGAATCCGCCAAAAGTTGCACCGAAACCTCCTTCAATTCAACATTAAATCCCACTATACACCACAAAAGAATACGTAATTAAGATTAATATTAATTATGTTGGCTATTCTAGAAAGTATTTACAATAGTGGAATATAAAACATTTATTGCAAAGAATAATAGCAACCATAATAGCAATTGGTAATGGCACATATTTTGTGCTAAATTACATATACACATACTTTACTAACTCATAGAGATTTGTATAATTTTTTGGTATGGGCTTGTATAAAATATAAACTATTTGTATTTAAATATATCCCTACATACTCGAAATGTCAAACAGAACAGAGATATGGCATTTTTTAGTTCTCGCAATACAATAAAATCATACGCTGACGCAGGACAAATAATACCCCCAAAACTAACTCACTTCACACGAATATGATACTCTCAACATGCAATATATACATACATACATACATATATATTCAAAAATTAACAACTTATATAAACCTCGTGTTAAACATATTCAACCAAGTCGAAAACTAACTCAGTCATCAGAACCACAATTTGCGATATCGCATGACCGTTTCAATACAAATGTCAAAGACGTTTCAGCTCCGTTAAGGTTTTCAAATGCTAAATGTTGGCAAGGTTAAAGGTTTCTGGCTTTCACGCTGTACATGCTGTAACCAATACCATTCGGCTTTCTGATTGGATAGTATTTAAAGTTCCCAGTAGCTTTTTAAAGTTCTCTCACAAAATAACTTTTATGGGTTTCTTCTATGATGCTGATGCTTTTTTCTCATTCTTGTCTAATTGCAGTTAAGGAAATCGGCAACGGTCGTTCGCCATTACTGCAGGAGCCACTTTATGGAACTCGTCCACAGCCATATAGTGAGTAGATCACAAAAGTTTTGATTCGTATAGCTAATGTTCAGTTCTCTTACGCTTACACGACTGTGATCCGTGACTGTGACTCTTACGTAAATAACTTTGTACGGCCGAACCGATGCAGTACAAAGTGCAGAGTCGGTTTTAGGATTTGATCTGTTTACGGCTTCTTAGCTTCTTAGTGCACGTAATATAGAGCTGAAGTGAATGCAGTTGGGCTTCGTTTAGAGCAGAGTATATAAATATTTCGGCTCAAAGGATTTCACGGGAAATATATGTGCATTATGGGGTTTAATTTTTAAAACCATTATGGGTTTTAAATTCACTTGTATCCCTGATCGTCATCCAATAGTACAATATTTAATTTATTAATGCTATTACTACAAAGTTATTTGCAACTTGATTTGTTGCCTAATGAAATTTTTGGCCATAATTATATCTATCCGTTAATTTGTTGGGCATTATTATCTTAACTCTATAGCAGCTTTAGAAAGATTGCTTTTTAGAAAGGCACATGAAATAACTGAATTACTATATGGCAGTTCAGAGAAATGAGTTTCTTCGAAACTATTTTGCCTGGTTAAAAAAGAGATGCTCTCCCAAAACTACTTTGAGATCGGTTGTTATACATTTCCGCATTACCATTACCTTTTTGATTGGTTTTGCAAACTGTTGCTTTTATTGATTGCACTTATTGCTCGATCAAAATATATCTTATTTCTGCCTGCAAGGTGGAAAAGACTTTCTAATAGCATGTTCAAGGACTCCTGCTCTGATTGATATCGAAGCACATGTTACGCGAATACTGCGATTATTTTATGCTTAAAATACATGTCCAGCATTTCTTCCACTGTTTCAGGAACGAAAGAGGAAATATTAATGTTTCTGCAATCCATTGTAGTCGTTCGCGCGGCTTCAGCTGTTAAGATTTTTTATTAATATGCGATATCGGTGGAACACTTCCGAATCTCATTTCTATTAGATAGTTGGAAAGTATTAAAATTATCTTTACCAAGGGCCTTTTGGAGGTATAGTGTCTAGCTCATTTGCATTCTGTTCTTTCTCTACACTTCTCAAATATCCATAATTTCTATAAAATTTGTGTGCGGTTTTCTCTGTTTGTGGATAGTTGCTAATAATGTAAAATTAATAATATACATTGATGTTTCAGTGGAGCTTCTGTAGTTGGTATTTATATAATTGAGGAGATTATGTCAGTTTCTTTGAGATGTCACTGTTGCCTCGCATTACAGTGAAAGGTATTGCCTTCATGTCGAACCTAATAATTTATTGTATCAGTTAATGACGAATTCTTATGTTTCATTTATTAATATTTTGTACTGTGAAGTACACTTTTAAAAATTCATCCGAAATTATGCCATTACATTATGTGATGTTGTATTTATACTGCACCGTCTCCAATTGTAATTGAGAAAAGAACAATTGAAATTGAATTTTTCTATTTGTAATGTTGTGAGCAGAACAACATTTGGATAACTACTCGGACCAACTGACTGTATAAATTACGTAGGCTTTTATATATCTCTCGCTCAGCTCTCGTATATCGATACGACAAAATTCGAATATTTTCCATTTTTCTTGTTTTTAGCGCTATCGAACGTATTTTTTTTTTTTTTTTTTGCTGTTCATGCGTCTTTTATGTACATACAAAGACTTTTATAATTGGTTGCGAATTTTGGTCGAAGAAAGTACAAAATTTTACTCGAGAAGCAGTAAATATTTCTACAATAGTTCTCCAAATGTTGGTCTTTTTACAACATAATTGAGAATAGAGCAATTGAAATTTTAATAAGATATTCGAAATAATTATTAACTATTGTGTTCTTTATTGTTGTTATCATGTGGAAAAATTGTTATTTTTTTAGCTCTTGTAGGTGGTTATGCAAACTTTAGTTGTAGTTGCACGAAGCTGACGAATAACATTCTGTTATTGATTCTTTCGTCTTAAATACAGTACCAGAAGAAAAAATAGGAACTGTGATCTATCGCCTCCATTTGACTCTATTTCTTTTACTGTCCAATAAAAGAAATTTTCCAATATTTTGCGGAGGTTATGTTCTGCTTTAGTATTCTCTTCTTTTTTCTAATTTCAATTTCACATTTTCGTGCTTGGGTTTGCTTTTTGTAGTCCGCATTGTTTTTTTCGATTTTGTAATGTTTGACTTCGTAACATCAGAAGTTTGGTAAACAAATATCTATTAATAAGATGTAAAATTCTTGGCATTTTTCATGCGATAGTTTCGGACAACGCTGTGTATTCACGGCCCTGAGATCTTCCCCGCTCTTCTTTACTAGTATAACTAATCAATTTCCCAGTTCTTTCAGGGTGCGAAAAGTAAATTTGTTCGTTCTAACTGTATCCTCGTATGAAGAACTAAACAAAATTAACAAAACATGTGTTAAGTTCGTCGGTGTTTCCCTTTTTTTATACCCTACACCTTAAGGTTGAGGGTATATTCACTTTCTACCGGAGTGTGTCACGCATAGAACTAGACAAGATAGGTATGGAAAAGTATATATTCTTGATCAGCATCACCACCAAAATTGAAATAACGATGTCTGTCCGTCTGTCTGCCTGCCTGTCTGTCCGTTGAAATCACGATCACAAGAGAACGGATTAAGATTTCAAAATGAAATTTGGCAAAAATATTCGTTGCTATGTTGGGGTGTTTCGTATTGAAAATAGGCAAAAATGCCCAAGGACCACGCCTACTTTTTATATCGAGAGTGCAGGTACCTCTGTTTTGCCTATTAAAAAAGGCCATATCAGCATCACTTTTTGAGAAAAGACAAGAAAATTTTATATGTAGGTTTAGACTAATGCTTCCAGTTAATATGCCAAATATGGGCGCGATCCGCCCACTTTTAGTTTACATAGGTCATGGAGGGTTTTACATGGATTGTATTGAAAAGTATATGTTTCCTGAATAATGGTGTACATAATATTGTAGTTTGTGAACCAATAATATTCTGTTGGGAAAAAATGGGCGGTCCACGCCTCCTTATGCTTTCACTAATGAAACTGCATACAGCTATCATGACGGCATAGTTGTAGAAATTTCATAGGAGTATAAAGTTTTGCCTTTTAGAAGTGGTGCGATACAATTATTATTATTATTATATATATATTGTATATTAAAATTATTATTATTACAATTATTATTTATTTATACAATTATTATTTTTATATATATATATATATATATTGTATATTTATTATTAGATATATAATATTTATATTGTATATATATAAATACGAGTATATTATATCGCACCACTTCTAAATATATATACGAGTATATATGCAGCTTTAAGGTGTAGGGTATTTCGGCTACAGCCCGGCGGTAGACAACACCTTTACTAGTTTACAATACGAATAGTGCGATAATCCGAATACAGACATGTACATACATATATATGCACGACAATTTATGAACTTCCTCAGACTGCATTCTAATGTATCGCTGACTCCATCCAGCTGCAGCATTGATACGTGACATGCACGCAAACAAACACAAAGGCAGTGAAAGTAGCTCGCAAACAGTTCCATCACGTGAATCGCAGGAAGAGACGTGATTAAATGGGTAACGCAGAGAGACGCCGTGAAGTCAGAGGGTCTGTGTCACTGGGGAAAAGCCGACGCATTGGAAAATAATTATTTGGTACTTGGTTTGCTTAGCGGCAGTAGCGAAAGGTTTCTACGGGTGCATTTCAATAATTTTTTGATTGCGCTGCCCATCATTTGGAAAGCCTCGAAAGCAGCTCGGAGTCTGTCGACAGGTCGGAACATTAGTGATTAGTGATAGGTTTTAGCATTAGAGCGACTGATAGAAATTGGAAAATATTGTACACAAGAATATGTTCAAAGGGATATCATTATAGGTGCAGTTACGATAACGAATAAATACTCTATGTGCCCTTTACTTGCAAATATATGCTAAAAAGTTTCCTAGCATCACCAACTACTGAAATTCTACTTATTTATTCAAACGTACAAACATTAACATACTTTATATAGCAATACATTTTCCTCTTCTCATCTCCCGAACTCTTGTCTGACGATTTTAAATTAAAGAAATAATTGCATACACAAATTTTGTTTCACTTAATTTCATAGTGTTATTTAAATAAAAGCAAAAGTAAATGTAAAATGTAAAATCAATTTAAAATGTTCCGTCTAGGCTTGCGAATTAAATTGTGAAACTTTAGTACCAATGACTACACTTTGGGGGTGATAACGGGGCACTGCCCGATCGGGAATATGGTGGTTAGGTGGAAACCTGGCACCGTAATCGACCACTGCAGATGCTGCAATGACACTGATGAGGAAGAGACTGTGATCCACTTTCTCTGCCATTGCGCGGCTCTTCACTACCGCCGACTCCAATCAGTAGGAGCTGGCTCTATCTTTTCCTCATATCCCATACACCAACAAGGGCTGCTACAATGAGCCGCTTAGGCCTCGCTGGAAGTGGTCGATCTGATCACATGCCCTTCAAACCTCACCTAACCTTAGTACCAATGACAAGCCAGTTGTCATTAAATTCATTTATGATATTTACTCATTCATACTGCAAGTTTTTGTTGCATTTTCACTTACCACGCCAAAAATTCATGTTTAAATATCCCAATCGTTAACAATCTTTGTCAGAAAATTCTTCTATTTAAGCATTAAACAATTCTTGGCTTTTAATAATACCATTAATGATTTTAATTATAAGACAATTAAAAAACTAGTTTAAAGTTTGACATTTTTAAAGTTTTTGAGGAAAAGAAACCAATTAAATTACAATTATAGTTTTAACGAAATATTTGTCATAAATACATGAAAATCATGGTTAAATATCCTCTAAATCAACCATCTTCGATCGGAGTCATGCGTTCGTGGCTGACCCAATTATTCATTCGATAAATAGATTCAATAAATGCAATTAAACTTTACAACAAAGCACTAATTTCATTAGCAAATCTAGTCAATATATTTATTCACATCCAAGCACGTGCTCGCGATAGATGTGGGCTCGGAGAAATCATACAAATATAGGTCCAAGTTTTGCAGAGATGTACAATATGAATCTTTAATAGATGGAGCGAGCGACTGCGGAAAGCGTGGTAAAAGTGAAAATATGAAGACTTTTTCAAACAAGAAAAACTATTGAACCGAAAAACATTGATTCATGAAATTCATGATTGATTGGATTGAAAGTGGAGAAAACTAATTTTCAAACGATCAACTGAAGCTCGCGATGCGCAACTTGATGCAGAAGAAAGAGAAGAGAAGAAATCTTTTCGGCTATGGGAAAAGATATTAATTATTCACGAAGACTTTTAATACAATTTTGTTGCTGATGGTTTTCTATTTTTTACTCAATATCAATCGAGTGCGCGGCCTTGCACAAGAATTGAACGGTAACAAGATATTTTTTCCCTGTCAGTCATGAAAGACGTTTGAGCTGAGAGCATTGACAGCTACAAAGCAGTTCGAAAACATGTCGGCTACAAGTATATTATATAAACCAGACGAATCTTCCTCACATAGAAGCCTGAAATAGAAAAATTGGAGTCTCTTCATTTTGAGCTTTGTATTTGCGGCCTGGCAATTTGTTTATGGAAATCAAGGAAACATACCTGTGTGTGAAAGATTTTTTTCCTTCCTCGTATACGTAGTGAATACGAGAAAGTATTGTAATCGTGAAAAATGCGGAAGTCGAGATTTTAATGGTAATAGACATTTTGACCACTCCGGAGTTCATTTTTACTAGTTTGGTCGTGGCGTGTGTTACGTACAATGTGGCGTGTGTCCTCAATAACTCAAAAACGGAGAGACCTTGAAAGTGGAAACAGTGTATTTAAAACTACTATGAGACCTATTTGTGCAGCTCCCTGTTTTGGAAGAAATCTGTGGCGCCGAAAGGACACTTCTCTAGCAGTATTTTCGAAATTTCATGCATAACTCAGAACCAAACTCCGCCAGAAAGTATATATTCGGTATTTAGGGCTGCTGTAACATCGAAATATAATCTACATTTTTGGTTGCAGTCGGTATCTCCAAAAAGGACACTTATCTCGCACGATTCTCTTCATAGCTAAGTACAACTTTGTTAATTGAAATTATTTCACCTACAAGGAAGTCATGCGTTGGCCACATCACAGGTTTATTTATTTATTTCGATTCGAAACTCCAAAAAAAGGTATCGATACCTTTTAACATGTACAAAGTGTAAATTACTTATATTGCATTTATCCAACATAGCTTAACCGCGTACGCTGCCTAAAACTATTAATTTTAGAAAATTAAATGCAGTTTCTAATTACTATAAAATAATCGAAATTTTTATTAAAGAAATTCAATTCGTTTGCATTCTCTTCTTCTATTTATATCCGTTAACATATGTTTTCCTGAATGTTCTGTCGTGTTGGTTATATGCTGTTCTATTCTGATGAACAATTGGAATTTACTTTCATAGAGAAGGAAAGGATTTTAATCGTCATCGTGTCGTAGACTCGATTACAGTAGATATCGAATCACAAAATATAACTTCTTCCAAACAGTGTCTGTTAGTATTCTCTTTGTCAGAAATGCTTTTGTGCTGGTGAATTTTATGTCGACTTACAGCATTTGAAATAGAGAAGTTGCGGTAAAGAAAACAAGGAATTCTTTTATTATTATTAGAGGAAGCATTTGCGTTTGACGGCAGACGCAATTTCATATTGCGCCATCGTACGCGCCGGATATAAATAAACAGTTTTAATTACGAAACACGGTTTTACATGCAGACGGACTGTATGTAGACCATCAATTGTATTAAGGTAAGATTTTCAGGAAATCAATTGGGAATATTTAATTGCTGCTTGAAGTGTTCAGTAGGAAGCATTTTCAGTTGTTTGCCGGTCTCCGTCCCTCCGCTTATCACTTATCCCACATGTGTGTTTCCAATGAGCCGTAAAAGAAAACCTTTCAAGACTCTTCAAATATTTGCACTAATTTTCTCAAAATAAAACATAGAATTTTGGATTAAAATAAATCTCGCATGCATCCACTTGGGTTCGATGCCGCAAGACGCAAGCAGCAAGAACAACATTTTAATGACGGCGTGTTTTTTTGTTTATGTCTTAATTTGTCGTTGTTGCCGTCGTCGATTCTGTTGCTGAAACGCTGCTTGCCTGCAGATGTAGACGTGGTCTGCGTTTCGAACTGACATTTAAAGTTTCTCGAATGAAGAGAAACGCCGACATGAAATAATTTGAGTTGCCAACTCCCACTGTTCGTCTGGTTCAAAGCTAATTACGCACTTCTAATTCAATTATTTACAAGTTGAGGCATAGCTTTTATCAAGTTGAGACATAGCTTTTATTTCATTTGAAACTCATTATGTGATTACGATTGATTTGATCAAGAACAATTTCTTTTTTCAGCTTCGGTTTTATGAAAATATGAAATTCAGTATTAAAAACAATGGCTGCAGTTCCATCGTTTATCTTGTGCCTCTTCCCATCAATTGCATTGTCTGCTTCGTGTTTTTTCGAAAACGAACAATGAAATGCAATTGAGTAACACTGCCTGCCAACTTCGGCGAGCCAAATGCAGTATTGCACATCTCTGTCGCTGTTCTCGTTTTACAAATACAACCAAATTTGTCGCGTTGTCAAGTTTCTTACGTCGCTTAAACGACGTACTGAGAAAAGTATCTCGTCGTTGCTATTGTTTTGCTGTAATTGGCGTTAAAGTAATGCAATTCTCTAGTCGACAGCATCGAACACATGTTTAATTCGGAGTCTTAATTGGAGGTTAAATCTATGGAGTTTCTTGGTTTAAGTTGCACTTTAGCAGGATAAACTTCAAGGACTTTGTTGTGTGTAGTCAGTGTTCGAAAGGACTCCTTTTTAGCACTGATGAAATTGACTGAAAATATCATCGCCTGCGAATCAATAGCAAAGTCTATAAAAGTCTGCATTGCGGATTGTTTTGCTTTTCCACAAATGAATGCAAAAAAAGTGCAAAAGCAAATACTACGGAATTAATTTGAATTTGAAACAAACGAAAAATTATGTACTTTGATGTTTTCCTCTGTCGAGAATTTCAGTTTAAGTTATCCTCAAATGATGCACGTGTTTTATTAGTTCTTTCACATCAATCGCTCAATCTATATTCAAACAAATATTGATTTGAACTCTTCAAAATGTGTACAAATCAATCGATTAAGACTAATATGATAATCCAGAAATATGGTTGTGAAAGAATTCATTGAAACTGTGGATATAAGAGGGAAGAGGGAGTGGATATAATGGGAATTTCTTTTGTACTATATAAGCTATTTATGTTTTTTGCCGAATATAGTATTAGTCATGCTGTTTAAATGATTTTGCTATCATATATTAATTGACATTAAATTATAGTGTAGTGATATTTTGAGATCAGCCATGAAAATACTGAACTGAGATTGCTCTAAAAATACTAAACTCTTCAAGAAGACATTTGATTGAAAATTACCTCGGCTATTTTTAAGTTAGTCAGGAATTTAAAAAAAATTTCAATTTCGTTGATAAATGATTCACTTCTACTGCAACGCAGACATTGACTAAAAGCGCAACATAGCCCCTAATAATAAACAAGCTTTCTTGAAATACTTGCTAAAATTACATACTTTACATCGGAATTGAGCAAAATATTCAATTAAATTAAATTGAATAACGAAGCAAATTTAAAATTTGTAATTAAAAGTGGTATTTAATTTGAAATCCAAAATAGCACAAATTTATCAGGTTTTTGCACTATAATTTCTTGCCAAAGCATTTCATTTCATTTACGATCTATTAGTCTAGCAATTGTATTTCCGAGCGTGTAATATGCTTTTCCAAATCAATTTCGTGCGTTGTAAGCGAACTTTAGACCAATTGATTTGATTCAAAGGATTTATAATGATCTACTATTGAAGGTTTTATAAGCAAATTGTAAACAATCGATGGATTCACAAGTTATTTCTTACATAATCGCGATTCATTATTTATTTCTTAATTACTTAATGAATTAATTCTAATTTTGTCGCTGTCGTCGCGTAAGTATTCAAAATAATGATTAAGCGCAGAATTCAGTTTGTTGCAAGAAGCAATTAAATTTCTTAAATTATTATTAAATAAGTAAAGATAATTTATAATGAGTGAGAATCTCAGAATTCAGAATCTTCTTCAAGTTGATGGACGTTAAGGATCTAGAATCGCGATTATAATTCACTTATTTTGATCTAATGTAATCATAGTTGTAGATTTAATCATCCTGTCATGTTCAATTAAATTAAAATGTCAAGCGGCTAAATCGAACTCGTGTGGAAAATATTGCAGAAATAATAACACGATGTTCGTATTGGAAAATTGACTGCTCGCAAATAAATTGCATAGTTAGGAAAAGCTCGCTGTATATTTAATAGTAAATATTATATTTGATATATTGCTCAATACTAACACCTTGCTTCTATTTAAGCCACTTTCTTATTCCGAAGCATTCATTAATTCGCTTTTCGCATTCAAAGCCACGGCGTTCGATTCGGCTGCGGCGGCACATTCCTTTTTGAAATGCTCAAAGCGAAAGTTAATCCCATCGCGATCGTTGATCGGTCGCTTTGCGATCAACACAAAATCACTGCCGTAGACCATTCGAATTAAATCGAGTGTTTATCCACTCGCCGAATTCCCACGCAAGCGCTTCAATTTGCTTCCATTCATTGGACAGGTGCAATAGTGAAAAGCTGGTGAAAAGCTACCACGACGTTGCTTTGGATTTTCCTTTATAAATTTGTTATATTTTTGCTTTTTAAGTTTTTGGTTTAATAAATAGTTAAGTGGCTGAAACGAGTTTCGTCATCGTCAACAGTCAGCGAACTTTTAGTTGCATTTCGTTTCTCCGAGTCTTTACTATGTGAAGGGTACTTCGAACCTCTGGAAAAGAAAGCCTACAAAACAGCACACGAGTGAATACGGAAGAGGAAACTGTTCCATTTGACTGAGGATACAATGAAAATCAAATTATTGCATCCAATTAACATGGAAAATTATTCAGTTGTTGCGTTTTACTGAAATGAAGTTTGCGATTTGGGGAATTCGGGGCTTGGTTGTGGACTGTTTTATCCATTTTAACAATTGATCAGCCACGGAACTGTGTTGCTAGATCTTTGAAACCTCAACTAATTGCAAACGGAAAGTGTGCTTAAATATAAAATGTTAATAAACAAGAAAGGAATGCATCTTGTTTCCGGAAAACGCAAATGTTTATTTATCAGCAGCAACCTCCAACTTCAAAATAAAATATCAAGATTCTAAATGTCATTTTCCAATGACAAGGATTAGACACGCGTATTAAATTGAATCAACAGCAGTACCCAAAAAAATAGCTTAACATTGCGTTGTTTAATTAAAATATTGTCCGAATTCTTTTTCGCAATTCACAATATTTCGTAAGAGAAACGTGAAAAAAAGCATCCGTCAGAGAATCACGACAAATGGTTTTCTCTTGAGACTCTTAGACGTGTTTGCTTAGCACGCAATAATATTTATAGCTACACATGAGCAGCCGCCGACGAGGGACGAGGGGCGAGCGGAGAGTAGACGTGGCCAATTTTATGGGCCGACGTTTCCTTGCAACCTTTCAACACAACACACAACAAAATACAATTTAATTAAAAATTCTTTTGTAATAGCAGAAAATATTTCGCTTTTCTTAGACGGCTAATTAGTGCGTTTGTTGAAACAGAATTATTTATGTTTACAGGAAAAGTATTGGAGCGTGTTTCGGCATTAAATTGATGAAATGTCATCCTCGAAGATGAGCCGAGTCATGCTTCAGTAAATCGGTCTTGCATCTCGAAGACTTGTAGCGTCTGACGCGAGAAACCGAAATAGAAAATTTCGCCAACAGAAACAAGACGATATCCTCAATATAGCCGGCCCAAAATCCGATTTATACCAAATGTTTGTCTTTAATTTTCTAAAAAAAACACAACTTTTGCTGCTTTTGGGTTAGAAATCTTGTCGCGATCGACACGCCTCTTCTTGATGACAGTCAACTCTAAATTCATAGCTTTTTCACTTTGCACAAGAAGATTTTCATTCAGTACAATTAAAGCGATGAGATTTAAATGGAAATTATAACGTAAAAATAATCAAATGGAAGTTTAATCATCGCTCTCACTGACATCCTCTTTCTTTCTTTGTCATATAAGGACCACGCCCTTCATTAGACGCCGTAATAATTTTTTTCCAATCCAAGTGAGCTGTAATTGATGTGCACCTGTGCGTCCTTTGCTGCTTGGCTGCTTGGTCTGAAGTGGTTCCACAAGTGTTGCTCCTCGTCTTGACCCAATTCAGGATCTTCGCCTGCGACATAAGATCAGGCGGCGCCACATGCCCTCTTCTGTCTGTCGTTCATACGACAGTCGAGGTAACGAATTTTTTGCTTTTCCGAAATCGACTTTACTCCTGAATTTTTTTCTCAAAGTGGCGGCAAGTGGTTAACGTTTCTCCGTAGTTGTTGCTTTTTCCAGCCCTATCTGTTGACATGACACGGCCTGCTAGGACGAGTATGCATCCATCTTGAATCACTGCTCTCCTTCGACCTCCTTCACACACACTTATTTCTTTTTTTTCCAGCTCGGATTACGACGCACCTTTGCGAATGTGTTAAAGCGGGAAGAAGAACAACTGCTGCAAGCCGTTAAAGTGTTTGCCGTCAAGTATTTTTCTTCTTACATTCGCAGCATTTCCATGTTTTCTTCTTCTTCTTCAAAGTCAACATCTCTTCGCTTGAAAAACACACTGAAAAACATCTCCCAGCTTCCATCTAATCTACTTTATATAAGATTTTAAAACACTTCTTTTGTTGATCTGTTTTCTTTAATATGTTTCTTTCCAACTGAAACGTGGACATCATTTTGCGAAATGTCACCCTTCAGCAGGCGTGAAGACGTCGCTAATGGCAGCATTGTCTTCGAGAGATTTTATATTCTTCCTATATACATTAAAAATTTATTCACTGAATATAAGATTGTATGGGAAGCCTTGGCAGGCTTTTAATGCACTCAGCTAAATTTTCAAACGATTGAGAATATGTTCTTGGGTTGGCTTGTCTTCGGTTTACTTAGTAACAGCAGCCACAAGAATCCCGTCAATGACGAACATATGACTAAACAAGGAATATACGAGAAAATGAGTGTATTTAGACTTGCTAAAACAAAGCATGATCAAGCATACTTTGAATATATCCCGATGACCTGTTTAATGAACCTGCTTTTGTATAATAATTTTGATAATATATATTGTCAATAATAGTAATTTCACTTTTCAAAATCTCAAAGTTTTGCCTACTTCAACAGCGGAATATTTGAAATTTATTTCGAATTTATTTCAGTCGGTGGGGATTGCGAATGCGAAAACTTACTGCAACAATATCCAACAAATCAACATCAGACAAATTCAAGTTCAATTAAAATGTTTCATTGTAAATAAAACTTTGAAAACTATTTGAAATTCTTGAAAATACATTTCAGAAGAAAAGCATTATGAGCTTTTGATATCTAAAAATTCAAAGAAGAAAGTTAAGTATTGCGAGCGTTTGAAATTGAAGGAAAATCTAAAACTACAATAAAGAAATTGTAATGGGCTAGAAAATCGGCATGCGTCTGTATTTGCTTCGTGGCCGGAGGTGCAGAAAGCAGATCAGTATTCGACTTTGTTGCTTTCATAGATTGGGCTAAATTATAATTGAAATGCAATTTAAATAGCAGAAAGTTCCATTTAAAATATTTGGCCCTCGCATAATTTTACCATCGTTGAAAACTTTTTTTAAATGCTCAAGCTTCCTCCTATCAGGCTGAAGCTTCTGTCTTCACAACCTTTGGAAATTACCTCCTCGACGTGTAGCATTTTTTAGATCTGTTTGTATGATGAGTGAGTGCAGCATTTTGTACGTCCCTAAGTTTTAATTCATAAATTATTGCATCAGCATTGTTGGCTTGATGTTGAAAAATACATTATTCACGCTACTGTGACTCGACTGTGCAATCGAATTCGGCCGTCCTCTGTCTATGTACTGTTCCCTTTATTCACAAATATTTCGCTATTGAAATAACTTGGAAATGTATTTGGAATGCCATTTTGACGGAGTTTCAGTCAGGGTATGTAAGCGCACGCTCGCGGTCGACTCATTTTTGAACCCGACCGCGTGCGCGTGCGCTAAAAAAATTTTCAACGAACGCGCACGCGGTCGGGTTCAAAAAAATTTTTTTTTATTGAACGCGCACGCGGTCGGGTTCAATAAAAAATATTTTAAGCGCAAGCGCACGCGATGTAATGTCTGTCGGACCAAAATTTAAGATTTTTTAATCGAAATATATAGTAAGTGAGATTTAGAAAATTATATTGGAATGAATATATCATTCATATTACCTATTTGGTATTAATTTTTACGTTATCTTATTTCTATTAAGTATGCGTAATTTAATATTATTACAAGAGAAATATCATTAGAAGCATTAGAGATGCAATAATTTTTAGGTTTTTCTCGATTTTTTGTTTTTGTGATACATAAAATTAAAATAATTTCCGTATTCATGCATTCCAAATCTTATATTTTACCTGCGAATATTTTGCCAAGTTCTTTCTGCAATAATAGTTAGGCTGCTCTCTTTGAGATTTTCCCTTAATTGGGATACTCAATTGTCGTAGCCAGCAAACAAGCTTCACAATTTTTGGTTTTTACTGCAAGGTAGCAAGGTTCGAAATGGAAATATGCATTCAAACAAATTGGTGATTTCTTGCAGTTTCCGAAGGCAATAAAAAACCTAAAAATTATTGCATCTCTAATGCTTCTAATGATGTTTCTCTTGTAATAATATTAAATTACGCATACTTAATAAAAATAAGATAACGTAAAAATTAAATCTCACTTGCTATATATTTGGATTAAATAAAAAATATAGATATTAAATAAAAATAGATTTGGGTTCAATAAAAAATATTTTAAGCACACGCGCACGCGGTCGGGTTCAAAAGTGAGCGTGCGTTTTCATACCTTGGCTTTAGTAGTGAAATTAAAATTTGGCCCATATATTATATATCGAAAATAAACGTTACACTAAATAAAAAAAAAAAAAAAAAAATATCTAATATGAAAAATATCCACTTCCATATTTCGTATGGTGGTGAAATTGGTGCAGAGATCCACAGGGTTAGTTTTTAGCACCATTTTTATGTTTTATTTTCCACATTAATGGGTCCCAATTTAATGGGTTTTTTACCTAGTAAAGAAATTATTGACCCAACAGAAGATACTAAATTTCAAGCTGTATAACAATCAGGATAGTCTGAGACCCTAAAGAATGCTGAAGAAAAAAAGTTAAATTTACCCCAATAAACATTACAACAAATTGCGCTTTTAATAATGTTGAATTTAAAGACAATCAAGTAAACAAATGAAATCAATTAACAAATGCAGCTATAGTAGTAAATAACATAGATTAGTAGATGAGACTCTCGAAAATGTCCCTTATACACTAATGCATATTTGCTGGAATTGCACTGATACAATGAAAGAAAACTTTGATTCGCTGCAAAAAAAGTGTAGCCTCGCCGTAAAATAATGTAGCCTCGCCGCAAAAATTTTGTAGCAAGCACTGATGGAAAATTTATTTTAAGGGATTTGTTTATCGTAACGTCAAAATAAATAATTGTAAATATTATGTTTTTTATTCGCGTAAAACATGTATAAAACATATTTCTAAAGATAATAAATATATTCTATCACATTTTACATGTGCATGTCCTAATTTGCTTCCTTATATTTCCTATAAATGCAGTCGGTAATCAAAACTTTTTTGTTATAAATACAAAATTACGCACAATATATGCAATTAGCAGAATAGTATAAGAGAAACTGAATACAAATTGTTACAAAATATTTGGAAATTATACGGTATTGGCCTAGTTGGGGCTTTAAAACCCTTTAGCACCTACGTTGCCCTGTTAAGAAATCGTACACTTTGATTGATAAAGAAACAAGAACAACAATGTGGTACCTCTCACGTGTTGTATACGTGAGTTCAACATACCAAACAGTCAAATGTCAAACCGATTTTTTGAAGCGGCGAATAGCGGTTGTCACATTTAATAATCTAAGGTGCATACGAACACAAACGTCAAGCGCGAGTGCGTAAACGCATCAATCCCAATTAGATTGAAAAAGTTGTAGTGAGTTGTTCTGTGTGGACTTGGGAAGAAAATATTGGCGAAAATGTTTGTGAAGTAACACTACCTATATACCTATTGAAAGAACATAATGAAAATGTAGAGGTTAATAAAAGTTGTCACGAAAATAATTGCATCCTAGATATTTTCAACAAAGAGAAGTACGACATATGTACATATATACCCTTTATTTGTTACCTATTGGCTTTGCAATTGAAGATTCAGCAAATTTTGATCGAAATGTATCTTTAAGTCATGAATTTTATAAAAGATCAATTCCCGGTTCGAATAGACATTATAGCGGTTTAAAGGTTTGTTTCTTCCCTTGTTTTTATAGTGTTGTACAGGTAACACAACGCGGTCAATAGGTTCTTGAAATCCCGCGTTCTAGGACACTTGAACTCCATACAATCAGGATTAGGTTCCTAATCCAAGAAATGGTTGTTATATGTTTTTGTTTCAGTTATTTTTCATTTATTCCTTTCATCAGAAAAACATAATTTAGCACAAAACAAAACTAAATCAAATATAATCTACTATCAGACATTCAGTGATTACAAGGTTAAAAAAAAACTTATTGAAGTCTGTTTTCCTTATTGCGTAAATTTTTGTACAATAGATTGCCTGGTAGATGATTATTTTTATTGGTGGAAGATAAATTATTTTCACGTTTTCTGCTGAATATTTCTGCTCTATACATCAGAGGATCGTTTTCCAAAACATCCAACTCTGCTAATACTTTAACTCTACTTTTTAGTGAAAAGTTTTTCAATTTCGGCATTGAAAAGATCATCGGAGCTAGTTCTCACAATTCGTTAAATAAACATATAATACAAAATTAAAGTTTTTTAGAACATTATTAAAAAAACTTCTTGAAAATCGCGTTGTAGGAGTAGAGCGTTATAGGAAATTTTGCGCATTTTGCGAACCGCCTTATAGCCAAACCCCGCTATAGGAGTGCCGCGTTATGGGGCTTATCTGCATATAGTTAGTTTTAAGTATATTTTTTTTGTTAGATTTGGACCTCCAATGCATGTTCGCTTCGGGAGTAAAACCGATTTTCATTCATGTTATTATAAATTTTGATCTTAACTTGTTATTCCAAAGTTTATTACCCTACATTGCTCATTGGCTCAATAAAATTTCAATTAAAAAAATTCCCCTAGAACCCTAGAAATAAAAAATGTCATATCTAGGGCATTTTCAGAAAATCTATGGAATTTTCTAGTAAAAGTAATTTTGTTCCCGGGACAAGTACTAAAAGTGTAAATTAAGCTATAAATTTATAAAAAAGGGATACTTTGTAAATTTTATAATGATAAATTTGTGATATTACGTAATATAATGTATTTATTATTGACAAATTAGTGCAATAATCTTCTTCAATGTCTTCGATATGTGTACGTAGAATAAAAGCAAAATAGAAATAAAATTCCGATATTTGTGCCAGCTATGATATCGCATATTTTCAATTATAATGCCAATTTGAATACAGTTGAACAAACTTAAAATTGCATGAAGTCTGGCAACCAACCATAGTAAGGTTGTTCGTTAAAACCCGAACCGGACACTGGATTTCATACATAAATAAATATAAAGTATATCCTATATTTTATGTGTAAAATATTTCAAATGGTTAAAAATATGTTGCTTAGAGTTGCGTCACGATTTACTTAAATGTTTGTCTGAATGTTTCAAAGTGAATATCCCTAGTAGAAATTTGCTCGGAATCTATCTGGAATCCAGTCAAATCCCAATCGGATTCCGGCGAGATGCGTAACGCTCAAATCAAGAAATCCATTCACATTCTACGCAGTTTCTCCCAAATTGGGATAAAATCGTGAAATCCATTCAGATTCCAAACAGATTGCTCAAAATGGTATGATTTCAGATTTTTTCTCCTCGCTATAGAGGAATACGAATCTATGAAGCGTATTTAAATGATAATATATTAATATGCCTGACAGAACAAAATAAAGAATCGTTTTGTAAAGATTTGATTTACGGTTTTGAAAATGTCAATGAACAAATTAAATCGTTGTTCAGCTTAACAGCTTAATGTATTTAATTACTTCAAACCGATTTTCAAACATGTATTTTTGCATTTTTTAAATACGTTTTGTTAATCGCGAAAAAGCCAACACATACATCGACCCATATATTAATTTCAACGCTGTTTGGTCCTTTTACTGATGGCTTCGTCGTTTATTTTACATGAATTCTTTTTCTAAATTTACTGCTCGATAATTGCAAAACAGTCATTAATTATCATGGGAAATGATTTATAATAAATGAGCTAACATTTTCAAGTTGGTGGTGAATTAATGAAGCTCTGACATTCGAACATACCGCGTTACTGACAGGAATTCATACTAAACTTTTTTCTGGTAGAAATGTTGATGTATCAAGACACCATGGTGAAACAACGTGGTGAATGGAGTCCGTAGATAGAATATCAGTCATTGAAAATGCGTCAAGTGTTTCAAGTGTTGGTGGATGAAAACTAACACGACATTAAATTGGAATTCAAGTGCTGTAGAAAGTATAGTCGAATTTCCTGCTGTGCGAAAAGTTTCCGGCTAACAGCTGTTACTCGTTCTCTCAGAAAAAGGACAAGCGCAGCATAAACAAAATGGCGACCATGCATTTTGCAAATGAGAAAACGTCCTCAAGCTGCAAAAACATTTGTAGTCAATGAAACAAAAAATGCCGCAAAATATGCAAATATTTTGAGCATAATGCAGTTGAATTGCCAAATGTCAGATGGTTTTTGCTGATATTGCGTATGTTTTATTTTAACGCGGAGTAAAAGCATCAAAATCCTTAGTCAGTGTAGGACTTTAAGCCGCTAAACATCTTTTCTCGTCAGCACAGATGTTCCCCAGGAACCACCGCTAGGTATTACGTCAGGAGGCCGTTATTAGTTCAGTCTAGTCGTTCGTTTGCTCGTTTTACCTGCTCTCTCTTACGCTGCTCAATCATCACAAGCGCTGCCATACTGCTTACTGCATCCAGACTTCTCTGTCATCCAACATGGCCATCACAATATTTTCTGGAGCAATAGGAGCCGTTGGAGTCCTTCTCTTAACACGTCATAACGTTGGCAATGGAAGAATATATGCTCCACATTTTCTACTGTCGCCATACCACAATAATCGCAGAAGAGATCTCGTTCATGTCCGTATTTGTGCAGGTAGGACTTGAAGCACCCATGTCCGTTCAGCAACTGCGTTAAGTAAAAATCAACCTCACCATAAGCTCTGCTTAGCAATGGCTCTAGCCGAGTAGAAAAAATCTCAAATCAATCCAATTTGGGACAATCTGTATGAAATCTGAATGGATTTCCCGATTTTATCCTAATCTTGGGAGAATCTGAATAGAATAGAATCTGAATAGACTTCTTGATTTGAGCGTAACACATCTAGCCGGAATCCGATTGGGATTTGATTGGATTCCCAAGAGATTCCAAGGAAATTTTTACTAGGGTAATGCTGGAATAAGCTTGTGTGTCCGCCTGGCTTTATGATCAAACGTCACGCCTCGTTTACTGCGCTGCTGCTAGCTGCGACGCTCCTGCTGCCTATCACTGTGTGCGCCTTACGTATTTCAGTTTCCTTCGCTAGTAGATCCAGTGGTATCAAACCAGCAATCGCAAATGCAGTGTCAAAGGAGGTCGTTCGGAAGGCACAAGTCACTCGTAGCGCACAATATCTATACGTGGCGTTTAATCCGTGTACATAACTTGCTCTCGATTATTAAGCATTATTACTTATAAAGTCGTAGCTACTCAGTTTTTAGCGGCTTAACGCTGGCATCCTGAGTCGATACCACGACCGTCTGTCTGACTCTGTCTATCCGCTGAAAACACATGAAGTTTAATAACAATATCCTTTGTTATGTCGCTCAACGAACGCGCCTACTTTTTATACCGAGAATGCAGCTGAGTACCACGCCGTCTGTTTAGGTTCATATTAATTCATCTTATTTGATAGCTGAATTTCTCGTGTGTTAGTCCACAAGTCGGATTTAATGGGCGTGATCTGCCTAATGAAATTTATCCAAGAGACTTCAGGTATGAGGTTCAGGCAGGCCGATGTTAACCCTGTTTTTGGTTTTTTATTCTGTTGCAAGAAGAACTTCTGTTGCAATGTACGAACCGAACCAGTTCGCAAACTAAGTAGTATATAAGTATAAAGATGTATATAACTAGGTATTGATATGAAGTAGATAAACATTATTAGTGATAAGATTGTACACAGTCGAATTCGGTTATAGTGACTCCGTCTAAATCAACGAAGCCTGTGAACGACGTAAGCTCAAGTTTGGTCTGCGTTCTGCTTTTAGCCTCGTTCGCTCAGTACGACGCAATTATGCCGGTCCCTTCGTCGTCGTTATATCCGAATTCGACTGTATTGTCAAATTGTTGGAGTTTCGTATGCAGGTCCAACAACACTTAATATATATTCCCATCACATTCATCTACTAATCGTACTGAATTTAGTACTCATTTTAATCTGTCTCCGGTTTTTGTGTTTTAATTGTTTTATTAAATCTGCCTTTTGTTCTTCTTACTTTCATTTTCATTACTTGCCATGTTGTATTTGTGTGTCCTGCCTCCTGTAACCAACGCGCTCAACAACAACAACCACCACGCCAACTTTAACCCACACAACAACAACTACGTCCAACAATAACAATTTGCATGCCCTGCTACTTCAATGAATGATAAATAAAAAACGAATAACCCAACCAAAAAATAACTTTCATATTCACTAAACCATTAAACATTCTGCAACAAAATAAAAACCGCCATAACAACAACCAAAACATCAACATCCTTGCTACAGTTGGCCTCATTTCAACTCCAACCAATTTTTGTCAATTTAAAGAGCCTCCGTTACTGGGTCCCGGCGCCGGATTCCCACCTTTTGGGCCTCCGGAGTTCCATCCCACCACACCGGAAAATTGGAAGGGCGCACCGATTCATCCGACCGGCTTAATGAAGGAACCTCCAGTGGTAGCGGGCCGCAACGGTCCGGTGACATTCGCCGCACAAGGACAAGGACAGGTGAGTTCGAGCGCAACGCCCACTAACACCACGCTTTATTTCTCTCCCCTACTTTTATGAACTCCATATTTTTTAACTCTTGAGTGACAATACTTTTTCTTTTCTGCTCTATCGCCAGGGAGCTGTTATGATGGTTTATGGTTTGGAACACGATACGTCAAACACGGACAAACTCTTCAATTTGGTTTGTTTGTATGGAAATGTTGCCAGGGTGAGTATTTCACATACATATATTGCCTACATATGCCTATATATGATATTTATAAAATACAAAATACATATGTTCCTATAGTTTTATAGTTCCTCGACATCATATTTTGCTATTAATGTGTTCATTTACATTTCCAATTCGTTGCACTTTAGTATCCATCGTATTTAAACTGTTCCATGCTCTACCGTTATATACATTTACCTTCCAGCTAATGTGTGCCTTTTCATAGTTCGAATAACGAGAAGGTTTCCTCGTGGCCAATTAAAGCCAATTAGCATTAAGCATATTTACGTCTTGATGTGGTTAAATATTGAATTGAAGTTACTATATTTTTCATCCAAACTTACTTCTACTTCTCTCACCAAAAGCGATTTCGACCAACATCAATAAACTTGGTTTACTCAGCGAAATTTACTTGGCGTTCAGTATTTGACTTATTTATTTAGCTTTACTTCCTATACTGTTACGCTTTAATAAGATCTTGAGAATTCTCTTGAGTTATCTCATCAGTTTTTGGAGATAATAACGCCCCTAAACATGATAACTTAGGAAGAGTTAGTGTCTATTATCACAGCTGTGTAGAGTGTGGGAAAAAATCATAAATATCCCGACAAAAGTAAAAATAGGAAATTATTTTTTTAATCAGCTGTTAGGCGTTATTCAAACGCCAATGACATAAAAAATTTGTATTCCTGAGCAGTGTTACTTAGAAAAAAACCTCCGGGTTTTGTGCTAAGCGATAAGTTCCATAGGATTTGAGGTTGCCCTCTTTTTATAGGTACTCAAAGGGAAGAATTTTTCGCGTTTATCGTCTTTGGTATCAACCCCTTTCGTTTCTTCCCTCGTGTGTGCTATGCTTTCATTGCGATACTACGTTTACACAGACCTCGAATGGGAATAATGGATGAGCCATTTAGAAACTGATTGCCTTTTCCCATTCGTTTTGACAGACCGATCAGCTGTTCTCAAAAATCTATTGAAAATAAATTTCTGATTCAATACAATAAAATAATTTTTTGAGTGCGACTAATGGATGAATTAAGAAAGATATTATTAATTCCAACTGTACAAGCAGATAATTTTGTAAATATTTCTCATTTTCCTCCACACAATTCGACCAAGAGATTTCCTTGCTTAAAATAACTAACCAAACTATGTCCTCAATGCCGACAAACTACCTGATTAATGCGTTTATCCGGATAAGCTCGAGGTTCGGCCTGGATTTTGCGTGATTATCCCTACAATTTATCCCTTAATTAGCTGAATCCCTTAGCTACTCTAGTAGAAGTTAATGTACATGGTAATAGGAAAGTTTCATTGGTCGGAACAATTCAAAAAATAAATTGACGTTAATTTAATTTAATTTATTTTTGGAAAGAAAAGTACTAGAAACGAGGCCCATCGATTGTTAAGGGGAAAAAATTAGATTCGAATTTTAGTTTTTGAAAGTAAAAGTTATTCTAAATATAAAAGTTATTCTGTTTTTTTAATTGCAGAAGAAAATTCATTCCTTCGATTCAAACTTTCTGAAATTCTTGAAATTTTTTTGTTGGTAGTTCATTTAATCAGTTTCTTTAAATATTTTCGTTTTAAATTCCTTTTTTTTTCTTTTTCGACTCAATGTCCTCAAAGTAATTTTCTTTGATTAGAATAAAATTAAACAAAAGCCTGTGACAGCGGATAGAAACACATTGAAAATACGATTCTGCTGCAATGAACAAACAATTGTATGCAATCGAAATATGTACAAAAGCCAAATTGAACACTTGAAGCACTACCGAAGAGAATTCAACTAAAAGGCTTTTTATTTTTGTGCTCTATTTTTTGTTGAGTTGTGCTCGAGTATTTTTTGGAAACGGGCCAGAGGCGTGGCTCCGCGCCGCCTTGACAAGCACTGCCTTTGTGTTACTTTCAATCTGTGATTTTTTTGCTGCTGTGTCTGCTGCGAAAACATTGGGCAATTCACGGCTTGATGCGAAAATGCGTCAATTGTGCGCATTAACGCGGATCATCTCATTAAATGTGATAAGTTACAATAGCAATGTTGGCACTTTGTCTTATTTCAGTTATATTGTACGTTTCACACACATGCGTAGAATCAACAGCTAAAATATTCCAGTACAGATGCAATATTCGACACTTGCAATCCTTCTAAAATTCCTTTGTTAAAAAAATCCTTTTATTAAGGATTCAGCTGCAGCTTTTAATATGTTATTTAATTGGCAGATAGATATTTAATTACCGCAATGATTATTTAATAGCGAGTAGTAGATCAAAGAAATGTGATTCGCAGCTAAGTATTTATATTCAAAGTTAAAGTTAATTCAATGTTAATTGTATCGAATTAATTTGTCAGAAAAAATTACATGAAGCTGGAAACTTTTTAGCCAAAATATGAGTGCTTCTTTTGGGCGCAAATTTCAGTTGTGGTTCATTGCCCAGCGTATTTCGCAAGCAGCTGATAAAATGTAGACTTTTGTCAGTGTGAAGAGCGATTATTTAACGGTCAGTGACACCGAAGTGGTGAAAGCTACGTGCTTAAGACGAGTGCCGTCGGCCTCTGACCTGATTTTCCCCTAGAACGATTGCAACTGTTATTTGAAGTAAAAAATTGTTATTGTTTCGATGGTCCACACATAAAATATCACATCAAGGGAGCGTCGAAATGTGCGGCTGCCATGGAACATTATAATAATTACATCCTTTTAGGCTGTCGACTAACGCGTGCCAACACAGGACATTCGGCTTACGCTTGAGTGGATCTTCAAAGATATAATAAACACGTCATAAAACGAAATGAAAAGGACCGAGAAGTAGAAAAATTGATAGGCTATAAGTAGCTATAGTCGCTTTCTGATTCATTTCTAATCTAAATGAGACAACCGTCAAACGAAACGAAGAAGTCTCAAGCAAATACAAATGCTGAAAGCAATATTAAAGCTTTAAAATATGTGTCAATGTAATATTTTAATAGATTTTAAGAACATTCGTTATCTGTTGAGCGCCTTCTGGATACTTCCCGATCGACATTCATCGACTTTCCCATTTTTCCTAGTTTTTCTTGTTTTAGTGTTTAACCTAGTGTTGTTTTAAATCGACGTCCTAAAAATGTCAGATTCCAGCTCTTTATTATTGGAAAATCTGTTACAGCGGATCCGGTTTTCCAAGTTTGATGAAAGACTTGGTTAAAAGAAAGGGAAACCTGACGAGGAGAGTGCCTTAAAAACAATTGAGCCTTTAAATTCTTTTTTTTTTTTGGTATTGCGATTTTGGAACTGGTGCATTGTCTTAGTGAAACAAGGCTTTCTTTTTCGCCATATGCTTCCGATTTTCCTTTATTGCAGATGCAACGAATTTGTACGAAGGCCGCCGATAGATAAGAAGAACGTACAAACTAAACGAAATTGAAGGAAGCATTCTCCGTCTCAATTGGCGTATTTGTATGCAAATGCTATAGAGTCTCAAAGGTAGCTTTATACACGCACAACTCTCAGTGAAAAACCTCGCAGTTAGTGAAGTAACAGCTTTCTCTGTTCAATCCTGGCTCTCCGGAAACACTTCAGTGAGAGAGCTTTTGGCTCGCTGCCTCGTTGCTTCCAGCCGCAGACTGTCATTGAATGCTTTAAGTTGTTCGGTAAATCGCTAAAAATTTATCGTGCGATCCACGTTGCACGTTGGTTCGTTGCCTTACAGTAATTTTATTTTACTTTCACTTGTACTAAGCGCGCGTGACATGAAGCATGCCGTTATTTCAAGTTATTTGAGGCTTCGAACGTTAGGCGAACACCTACAAACATATTGCGAAGGTTCGATCGTATATTGTGGTTTTTACGTTAAATTATATTACATTGCACTGAGCTCCATGTTCGTAGAAAACGAAAATATAGCAAATATATATTTTTCTATTCCAGGATTATCAAATATCTAATTTCAAAGATATTGTTCATATGTTAGCAAATTAAAGTTATTAAATATGAAAAAATAGGTTTTATGTGAATGCAAGCTCACGTAGTGAAGAAAAAGTAAAAATTTTCGAAAAGGAATTTCATTTTTACTTCCTTGTATACGTAATTCAAGGAAAAAAAAAACAAAATTTGTGATATTCAGATATTAATCAAAATACAAATGTGCAAATAAATGAAATAAATTTTAAATATTTTTAATAAATCGGATGTAACAAGACTTGAAGGAGACTTTAGCCGGGCCGATACTGGGTACACTTGGCCGGACGATGCATTTACTCATTTTATTTGAAGTTTCTTCTCGTTTATGTTTTTAAAACATTACACTGAAAACAATGTAGATGTTATTTCTGTCGATTTGATTGTTATGTAATAAAACAAGAATTATTGCTTCTTTGATTTTATTGAAAAAACTTTAAAAAATAGTTAACAACAAGATTCAAATACAACTAGTAAGGGTACCTTCGGTCAGACCGAAGCTTATATACCCTACATCCCGCCGATTTTCACCATTTTCAATACAGAGTTATCTATGATGGCAGAGAATATTCGTACCGAATTTCAAGTCAATTCTTCCAACCGTTATTCTGGAATTGCGGTTTATATCAATGGCATATGTTCGTGGGCGGACACGCCCATTTTTTTTAAAAATTTAATCTACCTGTACCGATGTATTCGGAAACAAAATTGAAGCTCAAAACTAAGTCTACAAGTTGAAATATTGTTAAAAGAATTAGTATTTGTTAAAAAAGTAGGCGTGGCGCTGCACCGATTTATCCCATTTTCAATCCCACAGAGTTTCGGATGACAAAGAATATACGTGCAAAATTTCATCGCGATAGCTTCATTCGTTCTCCTGTAATCGTGATTTCCACAGACAGACAGACAGACAGACAGACAGACAGACAGACAGACAGACAGACTACGGACATGGCTAAATCGACTCAGGAGATGACACTGATCAAGAATATATATACTTTTCCATACCTGCCACGCCTCCTTTAATGCGTTACACACGGAAGCACAAAGTGAATATACACTCATTCCTTCGGATGTAGGGTATAAAAATATTAAAAAGAAACATTTCTGCTTTAATTTTTTGCGTTGTGATTTATGATTAACCTAATTTTAAATTAAAAAGGACGCTTTCTGAATTACAAATGAAAAAGGTGTAATATTTAATTAATGAATATATATTAATGAATATTTTAATGCATTTGTCAATTTTGTATATAGTTTCAAAATATACGACATCTAAATTTTAAATCTCTCGTTTTTGCAAAAGTTTGTTTAGCATTTTAAAAATTGATAAAGGTGAAAATAAAATAAAATACAATTTTGTGTTTTGCCTGTTTATATGCAACTTAGAATTGTACGATAAATCTCTTCAAAACGAATTTTCTGAAAATTGGCATGTCTACCGCAAACTAAAAAAAAAATTCCATTTCAAATTCGAGCGTCCCAAAAACATCTGCAGACAATAAAAACTAAGATCAAAAAATATTTGCTGCATCTAAAAATTTAAGACGTGGACGACTTCTCCTCCGTGTATTTCAAATGTAAATTTAAATAGTCACACATTTGTTGTTGGCATTTAATTATCTGTAAACTTGACAGTTGGCGAGAGATCCTTAAAAACATAAAATAAATTGAATATTGTAACTTTATATTGCAGATAAAATTCCTGAAGACCAAAGAAGGCACCGCTATGGTACAAATGGGCGACTCGGTAGCCGTCGAACGCTGCGTCCAGCACCTGAACAACATTCCCGTCGGCTCTGCGGGCAAGATTCAGATTGCATTCTCCAAGCAAAACTTTCTCTCTGAAGTCATCAATCCGTTCTTGCTGCCCGATCACACGCCCAGCTTCAAGGAATACACAGGCTCGAAGAACAACCGATTCCTGTCGCCAGCACAAGCCAGCAAAAATCGCATTCAACCACCGAGCAAGGTAATCGCCACCCAAGCCGCAACCACCTTCTGAGCAGCACTCATAACATTCTTCCACAGATCCTACACTTCTTCAACACTCCACCGGGCCTCACAGAAGACCAGCTGATAGGCATTTTCAACATCAAAGATGTGCCGGCCACATCCGTGCGCTTGTTCCCGCTAAAGACGGAGCGCTCCTCCTCCGGCCTGATCGAATTCCCGAATATTGCTCAGGCCGTGTTAGCCATCATGAAGTGCAATCATCTGCCAATTGAGGGTAAAGGTATGTTTTAACTATTACTGATTCGGTAAACACTGCGCAAGCTGCATGCGGTCCGCCGATTGCGCCCTCCTCTTTGTAGCTCCGCCCGCTGCTAGCTGTCACTAGAAGGCGAATGAGGGCGCCGCTACAAAAGGAATATCGCTTTGACTTATTTGTTATCGATTAATATCTAGTTCGTATTTCTGTGCTGCAACCACAACACCCAAAACCAATCTAGGAAACAAATTAATGATTCAATTCATTTTAGCAATTTCCTGCTATTTCCGAATTTGCAAATAAGCATAAAAACACGGTTAATTGTTCTAAAAACATAAAGTAAATGTATATTGAATGGTAAAAATTAACTGAGCTCTTGTGAGATGTGAGAAAGCAGCTTTTCAGTTGTTATGGTCGTGGCTACAGATTTGTTCGTTATAATTTTGCTTGCTTAGTTTCGTAGTCAATTGAATGGATTGCTTCAACATTAAATAAAGATCAAAATCAATAATCATATGAAGAATTTTGCTCATTCGTCCTAAAGTTGCTTTTAGCAATACGAAAGCAAACGTTTTACACTGAACTAAGTCGTTCGCAGTGACCGAACTTCAGGGTGACGGTCGACTGTTTGTACAGGGACAATACTTCATTATTGCTCCGTCAGTCCCCTTAATAGATCTACTATGTTTAACGGCGAAATAGGTGCGAATTAATTCGGAATTCGCTTCAGTGCAGAATTTCTCGAGAATATTTCGGAATTCACCTGCAGCAAATTATTATTCGAACGCTAGAAGTATTTTACACGCACACACACACACACACACACACACACACACACACACACACACACACACACACACACACACACACACACACACAATATCCGTGCGGACGAGAGATGTTTAGCGGGTTAAAGTCCCGCTCGGACTTAAGGCTTTCGTTGCGTTTATTCCTATTGAAAAAAAAACCACACACACACACACACACACACACACACACACACACACACACACACACACACAAACACAGATAAGAATAGAGAACGCGGGTTTTCATTGGCTGCCGAATGATTAAAGCACGCTACTTGCTCTGCTCAGGATTTTCACGGTTGTATTTATAGAACAATAATAGTTTTGCCTGGGATATTTATGACTATCTCGCTAGCTTTTAAATTTAACATTCCAAAAATAGTACTTCAATAGCTTTTTCACATTAAGTGCTCGAAAAGAAATTACAAAAGTATTTGAAACTCCATTTCGCTCTTTGCTTTGCTCATTCCTTGAGCTATAATTGATTTAATTATGAGGATAGCAGCACGCAATAGAGTGGGAGGAGGGGGAACGAAGGAAGGTCGCAGGTGTAGCTTAATAATTTCCTCGAACATCCTTGATCAGGTTTCATATTCCAAACAGTTGCAAATAGCCTCGCATTCAGGCGCTCCAACCACAATGAAGAACAAAAATGTTTTCGCAGGAAATAAATACAATTTTTTGTGTTTAAACTTCTTGGAAACTACGACCCATGTTTCCTTTAACACTTCTAAACACGAAAGCCCCACTTGCAATTCAGAAATGTCATAGATACTTTCTATGCAATCGTCAAGGGAAGCGATTCCTTCCAAATTCAACAAGATGAAGCAGCCGAAAAATGTTGGTATTTACCGCGAATCATTACCATCAGCGAAACGTTGCTATTGGCTGAGCAGCTGTGTTTTTAAACATTATTTTGCATACAATTGCACAGTGCAGCCCCTTTCTCTAGCTTTGTTACATTCTTTGTACTTCTTCGTGCTTTTGTGTGATTTGGCCAATCCGATTACGAATATTATAACGAAAAACTCGGAAAATCAAACATGAGTACTGCTGAATCTTGCTTTCTAGAACTCTGCGATAAAATTTCAAATTTGACATGGAACTATTGAACTATTTGCTTTAGAAAGTTAATTATTAAAAAGAATGAGTCACGGCAAACTTATTTTAAATTCGTTTTCTCAGCGCAACCATCTAATGCAATACATTATCGTTAAAAACTATTAAAACAAATCCAAGGAACGCATTAAATATTCGCTAGTGCAAAAAATAATAAAAGTTTCTGATATCCTCCGCAAGACGTAATATTATATTCCATCATTTCTGATTCCAGTCAATTTTTAAGTTTTTTTTTTTTTGTTTTTAACAAATTGAAATCGCTTTTATAGTACGATCGTATCGTTTCCTTTATTGTGCTTCAGACTTTCTATAAATATCAGCAATGAGTAGTCATTTAAGTACAACGAATAATAATTTGTCGAATTACCGGCAAACGCTATCCAATAGTAAAAATTCGTTTTGTTGTTAAAGTCATCAAAGAATCTGTTTATATATGGATATATGGATGAATGTTAAGTGCTTTAAGCAGTCTGAGCGATGCCCGATGCCACATAAATTAACATTTGTTAGAGCCATAAGAAAATACAAAATCACAATAATTTTTTATAGTAAACGCTGTGCTTTCCACAAAACAAATCCCATCTGAGAGAAGCAACTGTTTCAGGTGCCTTCGAAGGCTAAAATGGTCGGTGAGGTTATTAGGCTATTTATATTGCAGCCGAGACAGGGTTTTGCCATTATTAGAGTCCATTGATAAAGTTTATTACATGTTTGAAGCCGAGAGTTCTGTTTTCGTAGCTGTTTCTCCCGGTCAACTAGTCTGTCCTCTTCCATAAATGAGTGCTAACTTCATACGGTTCTGATACCACAAATGGATCCCTAGTACTCTTTTATGTCATCCTCCAGCGTTAGACAAGTTCTCATTACGTTCCAATTAGGTTAGGGAATTTTTGATTGTTGAATTGCTGCAGTGGAAATCCAGCGCATAACTTCCGCGTTCGATCACGGATATTACTCGCTGAAATCCTGGATATTTGTAGTCCCTTTGTCTATAATTCATAGCAATTTAAGAACATGGTCCTCTCATAGCGCCTTCGGCTGGCTCAGAAGACGGACTTAACTTTCAATTTATTAATTTTCTATGACGATGGTCTTTGCTTAGGCAGCACTTGTATCCTTGTTTCTTGGTAAACCTGCTGTTGGCAATGGACGGGATATATAGTACTTTTTCACAAACTATGAATACTTGAGTATGGGAAGATGACAAGATAATCAGCTGATATTCTAAAATTAATGAACCTAGCCTGAATAGGAAGATCTGATAGAATCTGTCAAACTGTGTTCTGTACCCGGCCGGACTATCTGGGAAAGGTCCAGCCTAAACGGTTCAAGTGGGCAACATTAATACAGACGATCTTAGTTGCTATATAGATTGCTCCTTGGTGGTTTTAATTAATTAATACATTATCTGACAGCACACACAATCACACTTATCCTAAACCTGAAGTTCTGTACTTCACTATACGTACTTTTACAACAATGATTTTGAAGCAATCCATACAGAAAAATTCACATCATATTTCTTAGAAACAAAATACATATAGTGAATGTTTTATTAATATTTATTACACTCAAGTATTGTTAAAAAATAGAAGAATTTTATTAAATATCACTTCGCCAAATGATTTAAACTAAAATACTAAAAATACTCCTTTAAAAATTTCCCTTTTATCATACTACAATATCGAGCTAACTTTTTCCATATCTTTTCTTTTCTATATATTTTTGGTATTGCAAAATTTCGTTCTGTATTTTTTGTTGTATGAAAAATGCGTTACAAAACAGACCGGCCAACATTAGGTCCGCCCAAATGATTTTATATTCCTCCAAATGGAATAATTTAATTTTCATGAAAATTAAAAACCTGTCGAGGAATTTCAATCTTGCAGAATATATTTACAATTCTATTCAGCCAAAAAGCAAATCAATGGAAATGAATTGAGTTGGGCGGGCCTCTTGTAAAGCGTGTAGTCAATTAATTTCACTCTTCTGACTTGTGTCTCTTTCATTTGGCTCTGTTTGCGTAGGTACGAAGTTTCCATTCATCATGAAGCTTTGTTTCTCCTCCTCAAAGAGTATGAATGGCGCCTGGAATAATGCGGCCAACGAAGGGATGATTGAGAAGGAGAACGACGCTGAGGCGAAACCCGAACCATACAATTGAGATTTAATTACGATTTTATAAGAAATGCAGTTCAAAAAAGACGCCAGCAAAAAAATATAATAGACAGAAACATGGACTGCAAGGAGTGGTGAGGAGAGGAGAGGAGAGGAGAGGAGAGGACAGAACGATGATGGAAGTTGGGGAAGACCAACAACAATTTAACGATGAAGTTGATTGTGATGATGAATGTGAGACGTTGATGTTGGAGCAGAACGCAAAATTCAATATGAAATCGACAAGTAATTTGCGTTGAGTGTTATATAAAACAATAATATAACGAAAACAATAAATATTGCAGTTGAATAGTTGGAAAAGACAACTACAAAGAAACGCAACTAAATCACAGAGGCAACTACATGAATTTGTATAGATTTACATTTACAAACGCAGAAAGATTGCTTTTTCCTTACACAAGGAAATGCCGAAGAAAGCAAAAAAAAAGGTTGATTTGCCAAATTTAACGAATTTGATGTTCTTTTGGGTTGAATTTCTGTTAATTTGAATTCAGTTGATTTACTACGAGAGCAACTAAATGAGATAATTGATCCTAAATTCATTCAAATTTATGAGAAGCAAAGCACTTTTTGATCATACTTTCTCCAATGAAAAAAAGCACAGAAAAAACCACAGAGCAAACAGAAAAGAAATTCGTAAGCAAAACTATATTTATTATAATTAATTACTTCGACAATATGGCAACAAAAAAACAAAAACCACAAAAACAAAAACTAAAAGCGAAATTACAAATTTAGGTTTTTTCATTAAAAGTAATTAAAGAAATAAGAAAACAAAAGAAACCAAAAATAAGCAACATTTTTAAATATTTAAAAGCATAATTGTAAAGTAATATTATTTAAAATTTAGTAGTATTATTTTTAAACTAAAAAAACAAAAAAAAAACAAACAAAACCACAAAGAAAATGCATAATGCATTAAATTTCTTTATAGCTTAAAATTAACGAAATGTGCAATTTGTTCAAACTGCAACAACAACATAAAAGACATTAATTTTGCCTAATCTTTAATGTTAAAATTAAATATTTAATGAGGAGTGAAACAAGATCTAATTTAACTGGAAAATCTAAATCGATTTGTAAAATAGTATAAAAATATTTTTTAATATTTTTGCAGCTATAAAAGATAATTTAAATGCAATTTTTTATAATAACGATAAAATTTAAAACCAAGTACTATTTTGCCTATGTTTATATACATCTAAATACAAACAGACGATATATTGTAATGTTTTACAAACGATCGGATCGGATCGGATCGGATCGGATCAGAACAGAGCAGAATTTCATAATTTTATTCTTAAATTAAATTGTAACAAAAGAACACAATGTAAAAACACTAAGCGCTAAAAATCAATGCAGAAATATGCAGAGATATGCAGCAATATCAGAAACAACCATATCACAAACTGCAAGTTTTGCACTTTTTGGAATTATACTAAGAAATTCATGAAATGCCTGCGATTGGGACTTTCTTTTCTCCTGTCCCAAGAGCTTTTCGGCGAATTCACACTTCTACAGGGAGAAAAAAATAAGGAATTTAAAATTGTTCAATGAATAATTAAGCGATGTGTCTGTCATTTCAAATTCGATTACGTTTCAATAATTTGCTATTTATTAATTTCGTTGTCTACTTAATTGTTTGTTGTTTTGAAACATCGTGTTTCTAACGGTTCCTTGCGGTGGAGCGCCATCGCTGATTCGAATTGAAGCAGTTGTCGGTTCCTTATCCGGACTTCAATTGTGCTAAGCAGCTCTGAGGAGCATCGGGCGTGGTTGATGATTAATTATTCAACAAAGCGACTCCTTCCAAATATTCTATCTGTTCGAAAAGCTCAATGATTTCAGTTTGTCTGATTTTTACATAGTTTAGTTAATTTTTAGTCGTGTAATATAATACGATGTAATTATTCAATTGTACTTAAAAGAAAAAGTGGCTTCCAAGAGAATCCTCGTTGCGCTTTTAACGGTTACCAACATAAAAATGAATTAAAGCATTAATTAAACTTAAAAGCATCGAAACATCGATCTTAAGCTCCTATTTTTAGTGAAAATTTAAAGGTACTTAAACCTACTTGAAACGAGTAGAAAAAATGTTCAAACAAAAATCGAATGGTAGCTATAAATTATTTTTATTTAAAATTAACTTAATATAAATTTAGTTTTCGCATTGTTATGTTATTTTACAGTAACTTCTTCTGTTTCTCTCATTTCCCTACGGGTCATTCTTTTGCTACGTCGAGGTAAATGCAAATGGTCGTTGGTTCGGCCACGAACCGAGAAACTCGCCCATCCCTCGATGTTGTCGATTAGTGCACTACTTTCTACATGCATTTCTTCTGCATCTCTTATCATTTTAGCTCTGGTTGTTTATCTTGTATTAATTTAGCTAATTATTAAAATTATTTCGTAGGGTTTTATTTAAAATTTTACCTATACGATTATTATTTTGTTTATTATTATTATTATTTAACTGCAATTATTTTCAATAAAATGACAATTGTTCTTCAAATTGATCCCATTGACGATTGATGATTCACTTATTCACTCATTTACTTTGCAGGAATTGAAAACAAGGACTTGAATTGTACACACTTGAAACTCTGAATTAGTATTTTACACATTCACTCACACTCACACCGGCACACACATACAGCAACGTCCAGCAGCACACAAAGCGCATGCACCAAAATTTCTCCCTGTATTCTCCAATGTACACATTCCAAAAAACGAGTATATATGTAAATGCCAAAAAGTAACGTAATGAAAAATACATACATATATCTCCTGAAATTTAACATATCCAATTTTATTAATATTCGACAACTAATTGCTTAGATTAATTCAAATTAGTAACCAAGAGCGAATAGAAATGAGATCGCCTAAAAGGCCGCGTCGAAGAACAGTTAAGGAGTTAGCAGTAATTATTTTCTTTTGGTTTCGACTTGATTTGATCGAACAAAACAAAAAACTATAGCGAAATTCTTTAGGTAAAAATTGTGCAATTTAGTTACAATTTCGTTATAACGAAAACCAAATTAGTTAAGTTTATGTAGTCTAAGTAACAGTTAATGCGGAATCGACATTTCGAACTTTAACACTGAGACGTACGTTACTGCGCTCTCTCATTAACTGCGTCAGCTTCTTTTTTCACAGCATTTGCGTTCAGCTTGGAGTTTTAGGGTGCATAGTCAAGCGTTTTGCAAGCTCTAGAAATCACAACGCAGAACTGCACGATCGAATAAAGATTCCCATCTCATCGATGCTAATTGTTTGTTCATCGTTTGTGCCGCAAACACACACATGAAGCGATTAACCACAAGCCAGTTGGAAGCCAGAAAATTACCTCTGCTCTGACGGAAAACGAAAAAATTTCAGTTTCGCAAAGAGTTTCTCTCTTGTTGCTGCCGCGATCAAAGTTGTGCTAGCGAACGCAATTCTTAAACACGTTCGTTCGTTGCTTGTCGTTAATCGTTACGGTTGTCGGTCATCGCCATATTTGCCGCTAGTCGTTTTGGTTGTGTTTGAGCCATCAACGTTACAGTTGCTTATCGGATTTCGTGCGTTCTGCGCATGTGTTCGGTTCTTTACATTGTGAGGCTACAAGCGTGAACGAATCCATTTCAATTAGTGATTAAGTTGAGTGAAATTTCAAGCTGTTTTCATTTCTAGAGGCACTTTTCAATTAACTCATCATTTCTAAACGAACAGAAACCAAGCAAACAACTTTGTACACCGACTAAATATTTTAAATATACATATATTATACATATGTACATGTATGTACTCAGCCACGTACATTTCCATATACTCCAATACATTGAATGTACAATATGAAATACTTTAATACACCTGACAAAAAGCAGAACTAACTTTAAGGTTACTGAAATATGAAGTGTCAATTTACAGAAAACACAAAACAAGCTTCTCACTTCCATTCAACACTTCACCAAAAAAAAACACGAACTTAAGTTGCGAACACATTTTCCAAGCAACTTTCATTCAAAGATGAAATCCTCACTGAAGCAAATGTGCAACAACAAGTGACAGCACGGCTGAATTCGTTGCAGTGGCGATGGAAAAGTGAAAGCTGCTCACCACAAAAAGTAGCAGTTTGCAAGAAATGCAACACACAAAAACACTACGAACAATCGCAATAATAAACCAACATTAATAACAACAAAACCAACAATAACTAGAAATTTGTGCAGTCGCAAGTGACTGGTGATAAATACTGAAAAATAGAAGAAGAATTTTGGGAAAAAGGATTCTGTTCAAAGCAGGGTGAATATTTTTAAATTTTAGACAAAAGGAAATGCAAAAGTAATATTTCTATAGATGTTTATTAACGCTAATAAAGAAGGGACTTTAATGAACTTTAATAAATATACATACATACATACATACATATATTAAACATTACATTAACGAAGATACCAGAAACGAATTAAAAATAATTTTGTGTATTAGAGAATTATAAATTAAGCAAAAGCAAGCGATTAAGCTGCTCACTAGCGAACTAGAAAGTATTAATTAGTACTCACACAAACACAAACTAACAAACACACACACACATACATAAACGTAAGTAGCATTGCTGCGTTCCATGTGCAATAATCGAAGGGTCTCGAAAGCTTCTCCAGAGTTGGTTGTGTTCTATCGATTCCTAAAGACTAATGACCTCATCATTAGTTGTATGAGTGGAGGAATTTGTTGTGTAAATATATTTATTGCAATCTATGGTTTGTTGGCATTTGTTGAATTGCATTTCGTTCAATCCTAACACGATTCCTTTGAATAGTTTCACTTATTTAGCCGAATTGCTTTACAGTTGCATTGAGCCTACAAATGATTGCGTTGTTAACTCTTTTTTAGTTCCTTCGTCTGTTGCATATTCGCATTAGCCACAGTTGACTAGTTTTACCACTCACGTTTGTCGCACGCTGCTTGCGGGTTCTCATTCGCCGTCCGAGTCCACTTTTGCAGCAGTCGGAAACGACGATGAACTGTGAAAAATCGATGTAAGCCGAGCTCCACGTTGCATATGATCGATTTTCGTCTTTAGCGAGTGCCTGATGCTGGGAACACGGACAAAACGACGAATTACATTTCTATATTCATCGATTCAATTTAATAAAACGAAAAGCGCAGGGAGAAGCCGGCGGTGTGTTCGGTCGGGTGACAGTCAGATCCAAGGACATTGTGCCTGCAACTTGATTGGCAGACAACGCATTCTACGTGAGGTAATCTTTTGGAGTTCGCCACGCAGAACACCCCAGAAATCACCGCATTCGCCACCCACCACAATTCGCGTTCGTTTATTTAGTAACATTGTCCCAACATCGCGGCTTTAGTTCAATATTGCAATGTAAGCATATTCCACAAAACCTCGTTTATCCATCACGTCGATTATTAGTTCACGTTACAGAGCGCAGTCTGTTCTCACCTTTGTATTCGCTTTTATGCAGCGATGACGAGAAGTGAGCAGGCATTCGATGGAGAAGAGACGCTGCCGTGAGCAACCCGAGAGAGAGAGAGAGAGCTTTATTGAGAGCGGAAAAGTGCGGAAACTGAGTGAGTGCGCATGGGAACCCGAAGAGAGTTTCAGAAAGTAGCGGACGACAAACGTGAAGTAACTTGGTGTTGTGTTAATTTATTACGAGTAAAAATGTTATTGAAAATTACAGCGAAGTCGCATTTATTTGATTTATTATTTTGTTAAAGAAACTTTTAATACAATAAATTGTAGAGTTTAGTAAAGAATTAATTTAATTATTCGTATTACAATTAATCAAAAAAGAAACCTACTGATAAACGAATATTATCATAGCCACATACATATACATGTGTATTGCATGCACACACACACACACACACACACACACACACATACTGAATAATTTTTCGTACATAATTATATTAAGCATAAACTGTTGAAATTAATAGCAAAGCGAAATCAAATTCGCAGATGCAACTACACGATTGTACTCAATGTTGTTAATCACTCAGTCACTCAGCAGTCATTCATTCATGCATTCATTCATTAAAATCCAAGCCTAACCATAACCTAACCGTAAGTCACACACACACACAACACAGGAAATTCTTGTGACATGCAACCGAAAATATCATTGTTAGCAATAGCGACAGAAAGCAAACAAGCGAAAGTCTTAAAAGTACATGAAACATTAATTAATATCGAAAGTATTAAACACGTAGCTATAGAAGTGATGGGAAGAGAAGATATATACACACATATATGTATGTTACATACAAAATACATATACAATACGTAAAGAAATACTAGCAGAAAAAACTACTACTGTTTATTAAATGTCATTAGCATTGCAACTACACTAGAAAAAGCGAGGTGAGAGCAAGAAAAGTAGCAAACAACAAGAGCAACTGAGAAATTGATAATTGATAAAGCGTAGTAAGCAAAAAGTAGTAGAATGGAAGAATTGCAAAAAACATTCAGCAACTACACTTTAAGAAATACTCCAAACAAAGATTTTTGAAAAATAAACTTTAACTTATATACTAACCAACATTAAGACAAGAAAAACTTGTTTTATTTCAACATTACATTTGCCCATTTCATTTTGCTCTTCTTTTACTCCTTTTTTCGTGTTGGATTTTAGTTTTTTAATTGTTTAAACTTTGGAACAGACAAAAAACAACATCAACAATCGTACAACAACAACAAGAACAACCTCAATCTCAATGCAACAATTGTTTATGTATGTATGTAGTTCAGTCGTTTCAATTAACAACAAAACAACAACATCATCATCATCAACAACAACAACAACAACAACAACATTTAATATAACAGCACAGACACGTCCAACAAAACTCTTTAATCGTTTAGATCGTAGTTAAAAAGAGTTTCAGTAGTGATTGATTGAACTTAGTTTGTGCAATTGTAATAGAAACATTGACGCAGGTAAGTAAAAAATCAAGAAACGCAGTTCAGCACCTCCGCATTTTTAACCACTGTTCGCTTCTTACTCATTCTGCCTCTTCCAATCCATGCATGGAATTCAAACTCGAGTTGAACTAAAGCTAATAAGAAAATGTGTTCAGTGTAATATTCCAATACATTTTTCCAATTGGTAACCAATTGGATTTGTTTAAACTTTAAAGTAGCGTTTTATTAATCCTCCTTCTTCATTCATTTGTGTATTTCCAACATATTTTTTGTATGTAGTTTGTATGTGTTTCAACAAGCCAAGATCAAAGGCGATTGGTCCAATTGTAATGTAATGAGCCTTACATCGCATTTCAATTTCAAACAGACGAGTGAAACTTAATTTTAAACCTTGGATGCGATAAATGGCGTGTTTTCATATATGTATTTTATTCATAAATTAGTAACTAACACAATCTTCTAATTTCTTATCAAAACACAAATGAGAGGTGCGTCGATTATTGAAACTGGAAGGCTTCTTCGCCGCTTTACGAAGCATATTTTTTCACTTCCCCATTATAAAATCAGACTTGATTCACCGACGTCAATAATCACTTTATTTATTTATTTCGTATATGTATAAATTTTTGGTGAATGCATCGCAGATGAGCGGGGAAAAAGCATCCTCGAAAAACCGACGTTTTCATCAATTTTTTCCGCGATTTTCAAATAAATTTCTTTAATCTTTATTTAAATTTGAATTTAAAAATTGAAAACTGCAAAAGACATCAACAATTCATCGGTAATTCCGTGTTTGGAGGATGTCGGATATTCTTCACTAAATTCGATTGGCGTCACAATGAAAATCCGAGTAACATCCAAATTGAAATCGTAGAGAACTGAATCAATAAATAATTCTATAGATGTTTTCCAGGCGACGTCAAATCCAATTTGCAAAAGAAAATTGAATGCAAAAGAACAGAAAATGGCACAGTAGATTTTCAAGGCAGTGAATGACCCATGAATCGCTTTTTGTAATACATCAAATTAAGAAATTAATGATTATTATTATTGGTTTTTTGTTTAATTATAAATAATCCATGACATCATTGTCGCAATTGTTTGTGTTGTGAAAATGTAAATGTAGAAATATTGATAGCGCTTAAGGGACATTAGCAAGGATTTATTTAATTCGTAGGGAAGCAATCTGCGCCCCTCGAACCCTTTCCCCACCTCCACGAAACGAAAGCCCACCTGAAATCAGTGAACAGCTGCATTGATTCTAAATAACATCACTTCAAGCTCCTTCGGCTCGCAATTTCCAACGGTCGCCGCTGTATTATAAATGAGTCTTCGTTTATGGCTTCCTTTATTTTGCCTTGAGTTGAATCACAAAACATAAACCAATTTTCATCCAGGCAGGGGACCAATTTTCTTCAGTATTCTATATAAAAACAATAAACTTACCATTTCGCAATGTGTGTGTGTGTGTGTGTGTGTGTGTGTACGTGTGTGTAGCATCGAGTCTATGGATGAGAAGCCATCACGAAGTCACACATTCGAAAAGCAAAATCTAAATATATTACAGCAAATAAAGGATTATGTACAAAAAGTAGATTGTACTAGATTGCATTTAAATATGTGTGTGTGTATATTAGCAAGGATAGCACAAAGAATCTGTGCGAATGTGCGAATTGAAGCACATTTAAAAATTAAGTGAAACGATGCTAAGCGAAGCAGCATTCGCGGAAAACTTAGGGAAATTTGTTATTTAAAAAGTTATACACTTGAAATTATACACAAGAATATAAGATCTATTAAAAATAAAATAAAAATTATTACAATAAATTATTATTATTATTATACAAGTGCTTTTTATGGAATTTTTAAGAAATTTGTACATAAAAACCAAAGCAACGATCCAACACTTGCGAATGTGACGATCGATACGCGCTTTAACGCAAAAATAGGTTAATAAACCTTAAATTTGTTAGTGCAATTTAGCTTCCCGGTTGCGCCGTGGGTTGCGAGGAGGCGGCGGAGGAGAGCAACATTTGCCACAGTCATTTTCTCCTCTTGCAGTTCGATTAGCACAATTTCGTAGTACTTTAATACACAAAGTAATGAATCGGCAATCTTCGAAAGGCTAACTAGTGAAGGGGCGGAACGCGGGGGCGTGGCTGGTGGAGGGGAACGTTGCTTTCGTTCAAATCGTCACACGTTTTCCACTTTTTATGGTAGTTTTAATCGTAGTTGCGGCCGTTTTCCTTGCGGAGCTACAAAGTTGAAGATCCTAATGTCAATTTCCAGTAAAACTAAAGAAAATAGTCGTAAGTCGTTAGTGTATATAAAATAGCGATGAATTAGCAAGGGAATATCGACGGAGTACGAATAACGTAGAAAGCAGTAGCATTATTTTAGGCAATTCATTGCAATGAACTTCATTGAAAGTCAGCATTCGTGGAATGTGTTTTAAACTAATCTTAGGTTTTTAATCTAATTGAGCAAAAATGGAGGAGAAATAATACGAAATATTGAGTAACTTAATGGAATATTGAAACAAAGAAACATTTTAACGTAAGCAAATTTATCTGGCCAACCCTCGCACAGACTCAACCCACAACCCACAAACATGAACACGAACACACACAAACATACAAATAGATTTAGGAACATTGAAGTGCAGAGCACAACTGCTAAGAAGCATTTTCTAAAGGAAAGTGCAACCAACCAACAGATAACCACGATTATATCAAAATAAAGTACAGTCCAAATGAAAGCCACCGCCTATTCTACTCAACAATATATTATCTATGAACTATTATCTACGAATATATCTTTAGAGAATCCATACGCAAATATTTTTCGTGAGCCTTATTCAGGGCATTATTAATGCTGTATAGAAGTAGACGTAGTAGCATGACCGTAGTAATCCTTGCCAAATGACGCGTGTGTGTGTGCAGCACGGACGCATGAACACTCTTTCCTAGTTGTGCGATGGACACGTTCGCAGCAGGAGCTTGCCAACGCGCGCAGACGGCTGTACTGCCGCAGAGGTGATCTTGTGGCAGCTGTGAAGCGGCGCAGAGCAGAGCAGAAGCAGACGTGGAACCAAGCTCAACCCTACTTCGGATATGGGCGACCAGAATTCCGTTGTCACGTTCGTTTTCGGTTGGTCTTCGTAAGGATTTTGCGTACTATCTGCTATTTATGGCTCAACGACAAAAGATCGAGAAGAAATACTGGAATTGCCCGAATATTTGAATATTTCGAAGTTTCATCAGCTACTGAAACCGAGAAAACATTTTGGATCAAGGAATCAAGTTCACGGTTCGTAAAAACATTCGTCCTCTGTCCTCTGTCGTTGTCACGGTTCAAAGAACTTCCTTCGATTGAAGCTGGCTTCCTCGGTCACATCGAAATGAGGTTAAAAGCTAAATGAGCGTAACTCTTTTACTCACAACCTCTGGCGGGCTCTCGTCTGGTCCCAGCTGCTGTCACTATTGCTCACAACCTCTCAAACAAAACACGCAAATATTCTAAACGACTACTTTAACGCTGACTGCTAAGAAACCACCACCACAGCAACAAGAAAACTGAGCACTAAAGCAACAACAACAACAACTAACATTCCAATTAACTTTGACTTAAATATATACATAACCATAACAAGATTAATGCAACTAATTATAGGAACATTTATTAGCAGAAATATTACGAAGAAACGGCGAAAAGAAAGCATTGCAAATAAATATTAAGCATATACAAAGGCATACAAATAAAGAGTTAGCAAAGGCCAACAATTACAAAAATGGCTGATTTTATTTATCGATAATAGGAAATGTTTTTAGTCCGTAGAAGAAAAGGAAATAGCGTAGTCTTTCGTTCCGCTTTCAATGTACAACTTATAAAAAAGTAGTTTCAATGACGTGATTAAACGCCAAACTGAAACCCTTGAAGGAAAGTCGATGTTTTATTGAGCAAATGAAGTTTTCTTAGTACTCATTTCACCTTCAAATTTATTGTATTTTCCTAAAAGAAACGATTAAGTGAGAAATGTTTTTAAGCCTGGCGAGAAACATGATCTGAAAATGATCTTCAGGTGCAAAGATTTTATTAATCACGAATCACGAAATTAAATTAATTTACGTCGATCAAAACAAAATAGCAAAACACACTTAGAAGAAATTATTAAATAAAAGATTGTTGAAAGAGCAGAAATCAGAGAAATTTAAGCAATTGTTACATCGTGTACCACAAAAAGCAACTTTAGATGTAACTTAAGCATTTTATTGTAAAGGTAAAAGCTTCTATAGAATTCAATTATTATAGTTACTGAAATTATTTATTATTGTAATTATGAACAAACGAAGTAAATAACAGAATTATTTCGAAATATAAGCAAAACTAAAACCGATAAGGAAACTAAATAAAGAAGTAAACATCTTTAAAGCAAACAACGCATTTGATTCCTAATATTTTTCCAGGAACAAAAAACAGTGTCTATTATAAAATTGCAATTAATTCATTAAAATTGGGACTTTTATGGACAGTTTGTAAGTGAATTTGTTTACAAACCATTGATGTTGCATACGTTTAGGATGCGCTGAAAAATGAGGTGCCAATCAAAAAGAGAAGCCTGTAAATCAAACCAATTCCAGTTTGATTTTCCTTCTCAGAGTTTTCTTAAAGTTTTGCACAACAAAAAAAGAATTTGTGAAGCAGAAGTGAATTTTATTTCTTTAGGCATGCACATATATTATTTGTTTTCATTTTATCTTATCAGCCATAAATCTAAAAATGTTCTAGTCTTTAATATCCTCGTGAGTTACTTTTACTTATATCGTCGCTTAAAATAGCTAAATAAAACGTCAAATTTCAAAATGTTTTTATGGTGTTTTATGGTTTTTCCTCTTACAAAATCTTAAAACGAATCTTTTTGGAAACATTAACAGTGCGATTTTGGTTCTGCAATTGCTTCGTTTTTCAGGGAATTAGCTCCAAATGGAACCAAAATATTTATTTTGTTAAGAAAATGCAAACTTTTGGTAAAAAAGCCACAAAACAGAATCAGTGAATCCTCGTAGTTTTTTCTTTAGTTATGAGCTAATCACAGACCTTAGCAAAGAAAATTTGGCCAATTTTTTTGGATTTTAAAGGCGGCAGCACTTTTGATATGCTGTAGTATATGTTATCTGCTTTTCCATACATGGTGAAAAGGGAACTACTTCATTAATTTTTATTTAAATAAATCAATTACAAACTCGACAAAACTAATATAATACATCAAGAGGATAATAAAAAAACAACAATAAAAAAAACAATCAAATAAAAACTTAATGGAAAAAATAACGAAAAAATGGGATTCGAACGCAGACTCTCACGGCTCGTAGGCAAGAGCGTTACCTACTAAGCCACTGTGATGTGAAAATCGTGTTCACCAAATACGTAATTTGAACATTTGCCGGCAAATTCCGTCAGCAAGCACGTAAAGCTCCGTAAAACTCCCGGAACGATACAGATACGAATGTCAGCTTTTTCAGCTTTTTGAAGCGATCGCTTCGTAACTCTATCGCAGAACCCAAATCACACTGTAAAAGAGATTCAAGTGTAATCGTCGAATATTATGCAATTAATAATTGCAGTTTATTTTTAACTGGACCCTTGAATTTGCTCTATAAAATCTAACAAAACTTCAATTTATATATACTTATATAGTAATTTTAGTCGCATGCAACAAACCTTTAAATCTCTCAATTGAATTACAAGTGGAGTACATGTAAAAGATATTTTGAATGCGAGTGTGTACAATTTTTTTATGCTTTACTTTAGATCAAATTTGGTTTTAAAGGTTAGCAACTATTTTTGGGCAGTACTTCAGGTGCAATTGACAGACAGTCGATGCTTATAAATCGAGGCTTTATTAATAAACTTAATCATCTTTTGTATCTCAAGATTCTGTTCAAACCTTGGAATAGTTCCAATCTGCAATTTTATGCAATATCTGAAAAACGCTGATACAGAAGAATTATTGGAAAAATAAAGAAAATCACATAAACACAAATATTAGAAAGTCTATACTTTTTTTATTTTTAGGCATATATTAAATAAATAACAGTCGTCGATTGTAATTTATTCGCAAATTTAGTTAAACAACATCTGAATACAAGAGTGCAATCGATTGCGCAACGTTTTTAATGTTGCAAAAACTCGCCGCTGAATAACATCTGCATTCGTAAGTATTTTGGAAGTCATGCAACGAGAATTAAAATTCCATTTATTATTGTAATATTATTGCTTCCCCGCTTTTATTTTATTTTTCCAGCAGCAAAACGACATGCAATCGTTTGCAATATTGAATTTTATAAGAAGTTTCTGCCGCTGTTCTAACCTTCAAAACTATCAAAACAAGCGAAATATGTTCGTGTTTCAAAAAAAATATGTTTTGCCTCTCAACTGCGCTGAGACTCTTCAATCCAGACAAAGCCTTTTCTGCATTTAAGTATATTTAAAACTCGCCGAAACTCTGTACAATATAAGAATTGAAACCGGACATAAACGTGATTAATTTTCGCATTGTTAAAATTTAAAACATCTTAATGAAGCAGCGCCAAGATTCATAAATGCTATAAAAACGTAGTGGGCGTCGTGACCGAAGTTTATGCACCCTACATCCGTCAATCATTTTGAAAATATCTCCGATTTTCCCAATTTTACGTACCCAAAATCTAAATTAAAATCATCCTTTCAAAATCCTCACCATCATCATCATCCTTTTCTATTTCTATTTGTGTTATATCTGGACGGACCACGCCTATTTATGAGAAATTATTTTATTTTGTGTTATAGGTTCAAATCTCTAATGAAATTGAAATGAAATGAAATGAGTGTTGTAGACCCGACAATAAAATTTCACTGGAAACACCAAAGAGTTCATATTTACTATAAAAAGTGGGCATGTCGCTGCTCTGACTTTCCTAATTTTCACTACGATGCCAGAGGATATTCGTGCAATATCAGTGAAAATTTTGACATCATTTTTTGTCGTCTATTGTCAAAACAATACGGACCACGCCCATTTTTTGTCAAATTCATTTTAACGTGATTTCATGATTCGAGGATAAAATTGCAGCTCAAAATTAAGCGTAAAATCTGGAAAAATACGATATTAGCACGGAAGAATTCGTATTTACTATAAAAAGTAGGCGTGGCGCTCGGCCGTTCTTCTCCTTTACCAATGCCAAACATTCCAGGATGACAAAAAATATGCGTACAAATTGCATCGCGCTAACTTCATTCGTTCTCCTGCGATCGTGATTTCCACAGACAGACGGACACACGGAGGGAATAACATGGCTAAATCGACTCGGGAGGTGACACTGATCAACAATATATGTATATACTTTTCCGTAGCTATCAAGTCAAAGGATTAATGCAAAGTACAAAGTGAATATTTCCTCATTCCTTCGGATGCAGTGCATAAAAAGCGTACCTCTCACACAACGTTAGGTTTATCGTTGGAAGGATGAATTAAACAGGAAAAAAAACAGGACATCGTTGTCGAAATATACGAATAATATTTATATGTATACATGTCGAAAATATTTGAATACTTGCTTTGTTTAGAAATATTACTGTAGATTCTAAAGTTTAGAATTTGATGAACGGGAATATTCTGAAACTTTTTAACAAATAATAAATATGAATTAAAGACTGAAATCATAAGGTTGCTAAATTTCATGTTTTTGTTGTTTTTTTTTTTTTTGTTTATGCATGCAAAAATATTCCTGTCTTCTTGTTGATTTTGTGTAAATAACTTTTCACTCACACACACTTTGTTTTCACGGTATATGGATGAAATATTCCTAATATAGCAACACTTACAGCTCTATACGCCAAGTCAAGTCCAGTAAATTTTTTTTTGCGAAGAGTAGAAAGTGGCTCCGACTCTCAAATTTGACCTGTGGCTTTGATGTCTACATATAATGAGATATGTGCTTCCTCCAAAATATATTTGCATTTCTCAATTGTGTCAGCAGCTTCATGGCCGGCGAAGTGCGTGTGTGTTCTGCCGACAGTCGCACAGTTCTTCAGCTTAGTCCTAAACAGAAGCATTCTTTGGATGTTATAACCATAGATTCAGAATATAAGCACAGGTAACATCATTCAGGAAAGTAATCTTTGGAAGATGGCGTTCATTGAGTTAAGTAAAGCTATCATTAAAAATACAAGAATTGCTAGAACCTTGAAAGAAACAAGTGATTATGTAGATTCGAAAGAATCAGAAAAAGCAGAAGGCAGGAAGTTTTAAAATTTCGATTTACACTTCTTATGGCATAATTACAAGAACCATCAAGAAATTAAGAACCGTTCGTATAGGAAGGATGTAAATGTAATAGCAGAGAGTTTGGATATGTATGATATACCTATGGATATTCCCTGCGTATAATTTTGTAAAGTTCAGATAATTACGCTGTCACCAATTAACTAACCAACCACTAGAATGCGTCAAAATTACTGAAAAATCACCCAAATCAATGGATTTTGCTTTTAAGTCTCCTTCAACAAGACATAAAAATTTTGTGAAAAACGCGATAATACGATTTTCTCCTACAAGACTTATTATTAATAAGAAGACAACACTTTTCTTTCAAAATTTTCATTTTTACTTTTAAGAATCTAAACGATAAAGTAAACTGAACAAAAATATTAGCAATAAGTAATAAGTTTAAGCAGATGTATGTAGGCCATTCTGATTTACTATACTCTATCTGGTGATGGTTTTGCCTGGTCTCGGCAAGAGCTGCTGTCAAAGATATAATAAAAAAGTCCTTGCTAAGTCATTACTCAAAATGAATACCAGACCGAAGAAAGGAAATAAGCAAATCATTATGTGTAATTATCACTTTAACTTCAACTGAAGGCAACATCTGCGAGTCAGTTAATCGTCAGCACTCTGTCTGTGAAGTACACTTCCAGATTTAAAAAGGCAGGAAGGATGTATCTCAAGTCGATATTGATTTTAATTTTGGGAGCCATTTGCGTGTTGCCTTTGGGACAGCCCTTTGTCATTATGAAGTCGAACGTTGGGCACCTTGGCATGCAGATTTCCTATGTATTGAACCTCACGCGGACACTGAACCATTTATATTGTTTCGACAACTTAATTGTATATCGCATGCGATATCCGCCCCACGCTAACATTGCTGGCTCTGCAATGGCCAGCATCCACATCGAGGACGATCCCGCCATGCATTTGGCACGCGTCACGGTCGAACACGGCGTCATTATACCCAATATGGAATTCATAATTGATCCGTGGGTGGACAAAAATAATTACGCCGCCATTCCAAATCTTGGCAATATTTTGACCAATAACAATCTGGCGATCGTCGTCCTCCATGATGCCTACATGCAAAACATTAAGCTAATGGAATTCGTATCCAGTTCATTGGGCGCGAGTCTGGAGACCAAAATTGTGTTTCTGCTTCATGGCTACCTTCTAACGGATTTATCACCCGACGAACGCCAACGAAAGTTGCGCCTCTTCTTTCGATGGTGCTGGTCGAAGAATATACTCAACGCAATCATGTTGTACCAAACACGAAGAGCGACATCCCCGGAGGAATTTGGTTTGGAGGTCTACTCGTACACTCCGTTTCCCAAGCCGATTGAATTGCTGTGTCTGACGTTGATGCCGGCGTCCGAGTTTTTTACAGACAAGACTGCTGACCTGAAGGGCTATCATTTCAAGTCGCCGGTTCTACAGGATAAACCGAACGTTTTCAAAGTAAGTTGGATTTCAATGGCTTCGTTTTACATATATTTCAATTCTTTTTGCTCAACGTTCACCAATAATTGGGTAATAATTTAACCGCGGTCTAATCACTGAACAGTGAAAAAAATTAATTCTTAATTTTCAAAGTAAAGTATGTCGAACATGTATTGACATTTGAAGCAATACCAATGCATTTGATCGTATACGATAGAGCTGATATAGATGATAGAGCTCTATAGAGCTGATATAACGAAGAACAAATCTATTCCACAAAACTTTCAATGTTAATGTGCTTGGTAAATTGCTAAAAATATCTATTTATCTTAGCTGGCTTTAGCTTTATTGATCATATTAAAACTGAAATAAAGTGTGTATTCGAAAATCTTACGTCTTTCCATATTTTATCCTTAAGGCGGTTTTCACACCAATGAGACAGAGACAAAGAGACAGTCGTGTTCATTTTTGACTCTTGTGGCATTTACATTGAAGAGACTAAAGTCTTAAAACTTTTTGCTACTTTACTGCTGGGCAGTATTGCCGTTCTGTCATTGTTACAAATAAAATCGTACTAAATCGAAGCCGACCATTTTTTCGAACCCCGGCGGGTTCAAAAAAATTTTTTTTTATTGAACGCGCACGCGGTTGGGTTCAATAAAAAATATTTTAAGCGCACGCGCACGCGATGTAATGTATATCGGACCAAAATTTAAGATTTCTTGATCCGAAATATATAGTAAGTGGGATATAGAAGAATATATTGGAATGAATATATCATTTATATTACCTATTTGGTATAAATTTTTACGCTATCTAATTTTTATTAAGTATGTGTAATTCAATATTATTACAATCATTAGAAGCATTAGAGATGCAAATAAAATTAAAGCAATAAATTTTAGGATTTTCTCGATTTTTACTTCCTTGTATACGTAGTAAATACAAGAAAGTATTGTAATCATGAAAAATTTCGATATTGAGATTTTGATGGTAACACACATTTTGACCATCGCGGAGTCCATTTTGACTAGTTTGGTCGTGACGTGTGTACGTATGTACGTGTGTACGTATGTACGTATGTACGTATGTACGTATCCTCAATAACTTAAAAACGGCGAATCGTAGAAAGTTGAAATTTGGTATTTGAGACTCTTATAAGACCTCGTTGTGCACCTCCCTTTTTGGATGCAATCGCTTGCGCGAAAAGGACACTTCTCATATAGTTTTTTTCAAATTTCATATATTACTCAAAAACAAACACTCCTAGAAAGTATATACTATTGGGCCTTACATAAGACACAATTTTGTAGCTCCAATTTTAATGATGCTTCGCACAAAAAGGACTCTTCGCCAAAGGAACACGAAGCATGCATTATCCGAATTACATAAATGATAATGATAAATGAATGTAATGCTGCTAAATCTTTTACAAAAATTGTTTGTACCCTTACAGAACTAAACAGGGAAATCAAAATTAGTACGATTGATAGTTAAAGCTGTGTGGAAACTAATTTGGACTTCCTCGTTTTACTTACTACTGTTTAAATTATTTAAATTAAGAGAAGCCTATGAATTTGTATTCATTATGAAAGTAAAAATATTTCAAATTTTTAAAACTTCAATTTTAAAATATAAATAAAATATATCAACCACTCTTGAAATAAAACCATACAATTGCCGTCATACAAGGAAGTCATGTGTTGGCCACATCAGATATTTTGTTTTTGTGATACATAAAACTAAAATAATTTCCGTATTCATGCATTCCAAATCTTATATTTCCACCTGCGAATATTTTGCCAAGTTATTTCTGCAATAATAGGAGAAACAAAACACCCTGAAAAATGCAATTCTTTTACAATGAAGTTTTTATATACTCCTCGTTAGGCTGCTGTCTTTGAGATTTTCCCTTAATTAGGATACTCAATTGTCGTAGCCAGCAAACAGGCTTCACTATTTTTGATTTTTACTGCAAGGTAGCAAGGTTCGAAATCGAAATATGCATTCAAACAAATTGGTGATTTCTCGCAGCTTCCGAAGGCAATAAAAAACCGTTAGGAAAGGTTTATGATAGCTGGTATAATCTTCTTTGTAAAAAGTCTAAGGAGTATTTCGTTAACTTTTTTCATGAGATCTTCAAAACTTGTTCAAGGAATCAATGTACATTTAATGATTTTCTCGATATTTTCTTGCTATAAATAACACCAACGTTGCAATGGAAGTAAACATGACCTTTTTTTAATGAGGTACCTGAAATTTTATATATTTTATTTTTAATTTTATATGTAGTTAGTAAGAAAGCAGATCACAAGCAGGTTACTTTTCACAGATCCATATAAAGAGTTGTACTAGATATCACAGTATTTCAATTTTAAAAATAAGATAACGTAAAAATTAATACCAAATAGGTAATATGAATGATATATTCATTCCAATATAATTTTCTAAATCTCACTCATTATATATTTTCGATTAAGAAATCTTAAATTTTGGTCCGACATACATTACATCGCGTGCGCGTGCGCTTAAAATATTTTTTATTGAACCCGACCGCGTGCGCTAAAAATTTTCAAAAAAAATTTTTTTTTAACGCACACGCGGTCGGGTTCAATAAAAAATATTTTAAGCGCACGCGCACGCGATGTAATGTATGTCGGACCAAAATTTAAGATTTCTTAATCGAAAATATATAGTAAGTGAGATTTAGAAAATTGACCGCGTGCGCGTTCAATAAAAAACTTTTTTTGAAAATTTTTAGCGCACGCGGTCGGGTTCAAAAATGAGTCGACCGCGAGCGTGCGCTTACAAACCCTGGTTGATAGCAACATTGGCCTCGTGAAATCTCTTTACCTATTCATACTCTTTGATACTCCTTGCTTGTTTATTATTCTTATTTTATATACTTTAATTAGTACTCTTTGTTTTGAGATCGAAATTGGGGAACAACTTTAACCCGTCTGTAAGGGAAATACAATATCTGTCTGCAAGAATACTTTCAATGAAATTAATTACGCACAGTTATCAAATAAAAAATACAAATTGCGATAATGACGCTGATTTAATGCTAGAATGGAATTTTCAGCCGACAGATAACTCAAGCAGCAGAAGTGCACGCATTGAGGAAAGTTTGGATGAAAATTCAATGCCCCACTTGTGAACAGGATTTGCTTAAATTGGAAAGTTATACAATTGATCCTAATACAGAAGCATTTCTGTTAGCAAAAAAACTATAGCGAAACGCAACTTCATTTGTGCAACCCTTCTGATAAATTCTTTAATATTTGCTTACAGCATTTTGGTATTTTTAAAGCTCTTTTTGAGAGAAGATGTCATGAGCCGTATTTGAAAGAAAAAATTATAAATGAATGTCTTAAGCAGACCGACATTTCTTTCCCTGGTTGGTTTAATCCAAATGAGGTGTGTTTTCCGCACAGGAAACAAATCTTGGATTATCTTGTATCTATTCTAATTCATAACTAGTAAGGGTACCTTCGGTCAGACCGAAGCTTATATACCCTACATCCCGCCGATTTTCACCATTTTCAATACAGAGTTTATATCAATGTCATATGTTCGTGGGCGGACACGCCCATTTTTTTTAAAAATTTAATCTACCTGTACCGATGTATTCGGAAACAAAATTGAAGCTCAAAACTAAGTCTACAAGTTGAAATATTGTTAAAAGAATTAGTATTTGTTAAAAAAGTAGGCGTGGCGCTGCACCGATTTATACCATTTTCAATCCCACAGAGTTTCGGATGACAAAGAATATACGTGCAAAATTTCATCGCGATAGCTTCATTCGTTCTCCTGTAATCGTGATTTCCACAGACAGACAGACAGACAGACAGACTACGGACATGGCTAAATCGACTCAGGAGGTGACACTGATCAAGAATATATATACTTTTCCATACCTGCCACGCCTCCTTTAATGCGTTACACACGGAAGCACAAAGTGAATATACCCTCATTCCTTCGGATGTAGGGTATAATAACTAGTAAAGGTGTCGTTTACAGCCGGGCTGTAGCCTAAATACCCTACACCTTAAAGCTGCATATACACTCGAGTAGTATGTATATGGGGTTTCTGGAACAACGTAGCGACTGCGCAGTCGGTGTGGTGCGTGTGGTGCTGCCGCCATAAGGTTTGTATGGTGAGGCTGCTCTGCCGCCGCCATAAGATTGTTAATGTTTGTGTGTTTGAGGATCTCTGCCGCCGCCATAAGATTTATATGGTGTGGAGCTCTGCAGACAGGCCGACGGACGGAAGGGCTGCTGATGTTGGGGAAGGAAAGGCATGGGAATCATGTGATCGTGGAGGGAAGGGGTGAAGATGATGAATATTTTTGTGAAAGAATATGTTGTTGTTGTTGTATCATGAGATTTTAGCGAACGTGACCGTCGGTCCACAGAGTTAGTGTAAACAAATTTGGGTGTTTTGAACGAAGTGCCGTCGACTGAGTTGGTGTAATAAAATTTCGGTGATTGTTTTGATTATTTAATTGCTTATGATGTTGTTGTTGTTATTTGTTATAATGGAAATCTTTAAGTAGAACAGATCGCCGTGGAGTTAATGCAAACAAATTCCGTTGGTTTCCCTGTTGTTGTTGATGTGGGTTTGTGTTCAATTCTTACTATGATGTCGTAGAAATATATGTTTGTACAGTGCGTACAAAGAGAGTCTATGTTCGTGTTCTTGGTTATAATTGTGTTTAGGAAATGTGTGATCGGTGACGTTCATGCACGTTCATGTTTTATTGAACCATTTCAGTGTTTTTCAATGTCAAATCTCAGCTTGCTTCAAATGTGTTCGGAGTGAATGTTCTTTTTCATTGAAATGTAGGTCATTTTATGTTCATTGAGCTCAACTCTAACTCTAATTAGAGCCATGATGATGATGATATTTGGAAGGAACAATTAGTTTATGTTTTTATAAATGCTTTCAATAGAGGATGGAGAGTCGACGTTGTTGTTGTAATTTAATTACTTCAGTAGAACGGAGTGTCGTTCGGATTCTTTCTTTGCTTATGTTGTTACTATACTCAAAGTGAAACATGCATCAAACAAATTTATTTTTATTTTTATTTATTTTATTTTATATTTTATATTATATTATATATTATATTTTATTTTATTTAATTTTGTTTTTTTTTGTGTTATTGATTATTGTTCAATTTTTTGTTTATAAATATTTCGTACGCAGTCTCTTCCAAATAAAATTTCAAGTCATGAATATTATTGTAAACAATGATAGAATCTGGAGAACTAGGCATCTATGATACGATTAATATCCTATATAAGCGGCGGAAGCTTGTAATTTTCTCTCAGTTCTGAAAGTAATCTTGAAGCCTTCGGAAGAATTGTGAAACTCGTCAATTGTTAAGTGCTCTAATAAAAATTTAAGCGTGTAAAAATAAAACTTATAGAAAAATTGTGAAATATTATATTAAAAAGAAAACGTGAAATATAAAACGCGTAGACGAAAAGCAAAATTAAAATTTATTAACTATAGTACTTAAAAACCACAACTAACTAAAATTATTAAAATATAGTACTTCAAAACAAAACCCTAGAAAAGGAAATTAAAACTGTAAAAAACAGTATTTAAAATAAAAAAAAAAACAAATGCATATAAAATAAAACGCACAAAAACCAAACGTACGAAAAATAAAGAAAAAAAACCCCCAAAGCTGTAAAACAAAACTACAACAAAATAGAAACTGTCAGTATAGTTAAATATACTATTTAAATTAAAACAGCAATAAAAACCAAGTGACAAAATAACAAACGGTTAAATATAGTGTGTGAAAGTAAAACATTAAAATAAAAGAAAAACTGTAAAATTTAGTATTTAAAACGTACAGAGAAAAAACAACAACATCATCAGCAACAGAAAGCAAACAAAACAAATAAAATGAAGGGATTTATTTGCGACATTTGCGGACAGGGTTTCACTGCGATGCGTAGCCTCAAAAGGCATGCAAAAGCAACGCACGGCCACCCACAATTCGACTGCAAAGATTGTGGGCAAAACTTTAATAGAGTAGATGCTTTATATCGGCATCAGAAATTACTTCACCGAAAGCCATCGTCATCATCATCATTATCTACAACTTCTACAACAACACCATCATCAACAGCATCATCAGCACCATCATCATCTTCACATGCAACAGCAGCACAAGGACCATCATCAACACAACAAGCAGCATCATCGTCTTCAACAGCAGCATCTACAACGAGAGGAGCACCCGCATCATCAATATCATCATCATCAGCAACATACCGAGCTACTACAACACAACAACAGATTGACGCTATGGAGAACGTTCGTTGCCCAACATGTAACGAAGATGTTTCTCGAAGAGGCTGGAGCAACCATCTGCGGACGATCAAACACAAAAAGAATTGTTGGTCGCCGCTAAGCGATGGCTTAAAGTGCATCAAAACAGCCTTTAAGGATAGAGTTCAAACACTTCTTTTCCAAAATGAGGATGAGGGACTTCTGATTCCAGAAGATTTCTTCAAAAACGCCAAAAATATAGTGACTAAGCAGATAGAAAATTTGCTGGAAAAGCACATAATGATAAAATTTAATATGGAATTGTACGCAGAATACCTTAAAATAACGACAGATGAGGAAATAGTGGTGGAAATAAAATCATTTCAAACAAAGATGATTTTAGCTCAAAAAGTTGAAGACATCAGCAGCATCTACGCTGACATGTCTGAACAACTGACCACCAAAATGGGTGAATTCCAGGAAAGGGACAGTGGATGGTCTCTACTTAAAATATGCTTTGTAGAGATAAATATAAATCAGTATCGTCCATTAAAGGGAACATCCTACATCCCTCTCCCGAAAGTCCTGCAGGAGAAGAAAGCCTGCATCAATGTTAAAAACTATGATGTATACTGCTTCAAATGGGCGGTGATATCTGCGCTTTCAAATCTGCCATATAATGAACATAGACCACAAAACTACAACGTCTTCAACATTGAAGCGGAAAATATAATAATAGAAAACGGATTTGCACTTGATTTTACGGGATTAAAGTTTCCTCTTTCCATAGACGCCATCAGCAAATTCGAAGAAATGAATCCTACGATTAGCGTCAATGTGTTTGGTTTTGATAAGGTTTCGGCAAACATCGAGGGACCTTACCACTGCACCAAGCAGGAAAAGGTGCAGCACATCAACCTGCTGCTGCTGCAAAATGATAAGCAGTTCCACTATGTGTGGATTAAAAACATTTCAAGGTAATTATAATTTATTTTTTTTTCTCAACTTCATGTTATTTCACTTTTATTTCATCTTTCATTTTACACGACTACTTATTGCAATAAATAAGCTAATTATATTATTTTCTTTATTTTGGCTTTTCAGATTAATAAAACATCAACAGACGAATCATCGCACTAGACTGTATTTATGCAATAGCTGCCTACAGTACTCGCACAACGAGAGTACTCTACAAAAGCATAAAATGGTATGCGGAAAAGTAATAACCGAGATGCCGTCGCTGGAAAAGGCGGTAATTAGTTTTAAGAATTTCGAAAGAAAATTAGATGTTCCTTTTGTAGTATACGCAGATTTTGAATGCGTACTAAGTAGTTCAGGTTTAGATAGTAGCAATAAGTTTGTATGTAAGCATATTCCTGTAGCCTTTAGCTACAATATCCATTGTAATTTTAATGATAGTCTTAGTAAATTTGTTATTTATTCAGGAGAAGATGCTCCCAAGAAATTTATTGAATACTTAATTAAAGATATCTTAGATTTATATAATAACTATTTAAGTAAATCGAAACCTATAGCCTTTTTAACTTCTTTGCAGCTAAAGCAACAATTCCAGAGCAAAAACTGCCATATTTGCGATAAAGAATTGGGCTCTGATAGAGTGGCAGACCATTGCCACCTAACTGGCGAATATAGAGGACCGGCACATAATGAATGTAATTTAAAATATCAAATTGCAAAGTTTGTGCCTGTTTTCTTTCATAACTTTTCTGGCTACGATTGCCATCTTTTCGTTAAGGAATTAAATTCTTTTGAAGGTGATATAAACGTTATCCCTTTAAGCAAAGAGTTATACATATCCCTATCAAAACGTATAAAGGTGTCTGAAAAGAAAACTCTTGAGATAAGGTTTTTGGATTCTTTTCGTTTTATGGCATCAAGTTTGGATACATTAGCACAAAATTTAACGACAAGTGATTTTAAAACTGTTCGCCAAATGTTTTCAAACGATGACGAATTTAAATTAGTAACAAGAAAAGGTGTATTTCCCTATGAATACATCAATTCTTTCGAGCGACTTAAAGAAACCTTTCTTCCTCCTCAAACTGAATTTTATAGTCGCATGACAAATAAAACTTGTTCTGACGAAGATTACGAACATGCATTAAAGGTTTGGAACGTCTTCAAATGCCATACACTAAACGATTACATGCTTCTATATCTAAAAACAGATGTTTTAATTTTAACAGACATTTTCCAAAATTTTAGAAAAATATGCAAAAACATTTATAAACTAGATCCGTGTCAATATTATACTGCACCAGGCTTATCTTGGGATGCAATGTTAAAGACTACAAAAATAGAACTTGAATTGTTTACGGATATAGACATGTATTTATTCATTCAGAAAAGTATTAGGGGAGGCATTGTCCAATGCTCCAAAAGGCATTCAAAGGCAAATAATAAATATATGGCGGACTACGATTGCAGTAAACCATCAGAATATTTAATGTATTTGGATGCCAATAATTTGTATGGCTGGGCAATGTCTCAATATCTTCCTTATGGAGGTTTCGAGTGGTTGACAGATACTAATAATTTCAACGTACAGACAATTCATGAAAATTCAGAATTTGGTTTTATTTTAGAAGTTGATCTAGAATATCCGGAAAATCTTCACGATTCCCACAATGACTTACCATTTTGCGCGGAAAATAAAATACCTCCCAATTCTAAATGCAATAAACTAATAACTGATTTAACCAACAAGACTACATACACAATTCATTACAAGAATCTTCAACAATGCATAAAAAATGGTTTAAAACTCAAAAGAATCCATAGAATATTAAAATTTAAGCAGTCTGGTTGGTTAAAACAGTACATTGATTTAAATACGTACCACAGAACAATAGCCAAAAACAGCTTCGAGAAAAACTTTTTTAAACTCCTCAATAATGCGGTATATGGAAAGACGATGGAGAATGTAGACAAAAGGAAGGATGTAAAAATTGTAACCGAATGGGAAAGTAAAGGAAGACATTTAGGAGCACGAGCTCTAATAGCAAAGCCAAATTTTCACAGCATGTCTTATTTTACACGTGAAATGGCTGCTATACAATTGAATAGGTCTCGCTCTGTATACAATAAACCAATATATTTGGGATTTGTTGTTTTAGAATTATCCAAATGGAAAATGTATGATTTCCACTATGATTATATGAAACCTAAATTTACAACAAATCTCAGTTTGAATTACATGGATACAGATTCTTTCATATATTCCATTCGGTGCGAAGATTTTTACAATGATATTCGTGATGATATCGACTCAAAATTTGATACATCCGAATATTCACCTACAAATCCTTTCCATATGCCGCTTAAAAATGGTAAAGTCTTGGGTATGATGAAGGATGAAAACAAAGGAAAAATTATGAAAGAATTTATAGGTCTTCGTTCTAAAATGTACACCATACAAGTTGTTGGCTGCGAGGAAATTAAAAAGGCCAAAGGTGTCAAGGCTACAGTTTTAGAAAAATTAAGTTTAAGTGATTACAAAGATTGTTTAGTTAATAAGAGAATTATATATGGAGACATGTTTAATTTTAGATCTAAGCTTCACAACATTTATACAGAACAAGTACATAAAGTAGCTTTAAGTCCATTAGATGATAAACGTAAAATTAGAGAAGATAATATTCACACCTACGCGTGGAATCATTATAAGATAGATATAGAACTAAGCTTAGATAGCGTTCAAGATATGTTAGAAGCATAAAATATTAACTGTAACTTTTATATAATATATAAGAAAAACTTTGTAAATATATAAGTAAAATTTTTTTATTCATATTAATAAAGCTGTACATTTGAAAAAAGAAACAATTAGAAACTTTTATTAATTATTGATGAAATACATATCTGTTTGCGATTGCATTCTCCAGTGGACAGTGTCAATCATGGGAATGACACATCCTTTGTAGTAAGTATATTTCTCCATTGTTTCAAAATTTACATGGACCATTTATGCAACTTCAATTACAGCTTTTCTTAGAAACTGTTCAATTTAATTGTCCTTTACGACTCCTTCAACACAGACAATTTGCTTTTTAATAATCGAGAGAGTTTGCATGAGTAGAAATAACTCTAACTTATATCTAACCTACTTGTATACACGAATTCCTATACATTGGAGTCTTGAAAATAAAAAAATTTATAATTATTTTTAGACAAGACGAAAAGAAGTTAAAGAATATATGCAACAAACATATTATACAGATATAATATAAAAGAGTTTTGGAAATATTTACATTTCGGTGTTGGGAAGATCAAAAATTATATTTGCAGCTATGAACAACGACGATTGACCGTTGGTGTTACGAAATAGTATTTAGTATTTATATACAACTATAACCTACAAACTTGTATCCTACCTTTATTTAATAACAAATACCTCAGTAAATTTTACAATAAAGCAACCTAATGAAACCAGACAGCAATCAACCTGAGCAAAGTACTTAGCATCAATCAAACTGAAGAGTATTGTTATTATCAATCTCAACAATATCCTCAACTTGAACATCAGAATCACAAAATAATTTTAGCATTGATCTGAACATGATGCTTTCGTAAAACTAAGTTAGGACAATAAAATATTAAATTTGTAATACTACGTTGTGTTAATGGAAATTAGATTTGAAATATGTTAAAATTCAAAGTGGCCCACAAATTTCAAAGTGGTGGTGGAAGAGATGGGGTAGAATATCTGACATCTCGTTCAATACAGCTACCTTAAAATTGCTCCGCGAATGACTTCTATTGTTGGGTATGTGACACTACTACTAAACAGCTATCTGATCAGCTATAAACAGCTATCTGATCAGCTATAAACAGCTATCTGATCAGCTATAAACAGCTATCTGATCAGCATAAACAGCTATCAGATCAGCATAAACAGCTATCTGATAGCTATCTGATAGCTGTTTATGCTGATCAGATAGCTGTTTATGCTGATCAGATAGCTGTTTATGCTGATCAGATAGCTGTTTATGCTGATCTGATAGCTGTTTATAGCTGATCAGATAGCTGTTTATGCTGATCTGATAGCTGTTTATGCTGATCTGATAGCTGTTTATAGCTGATCAGATAGCTGTTTATGCTGATCTGATAGCTGTTTATGCTGATCAGATAGCTGTTTATAGCTGATCAGATAGCTGTTTATAGCTGATCAGATAGCTGTTTATAGCTGATCAGATAGCTGTTTAGTAGTAGTGTCACATACCCAACAATAGAAGTCATTCGCGGAGCAATTTTAAGGTAGCTGTATTGAACGAGATGTCAGATATTCTACCCCATCTCTTCCACCACCACTTTGAAATTTGTGGGCCACTTTGAATTTTAACATATTTCAAATCTAATTTCCATTAACACAACGTAGTATTACAAATTTAATATTTTATTGTCCTAACTTAGTTTTACGAAAGCATCATGTTCAGATCAATGCTAAAATTATTTTGTGATTCTGATGTTCAAGTTGAGGATATTGTTGAGATTGATAATAACAATACTCTTCAGTTTGATTGATGCTAAGTACTTTGCTCAGGTTGATTGCTGTCTGGTTTCATTAGGTTGCTTTATTGTAAAATTTACTGAGGTATTTGTTATTAAATAAAGGTAGGATACAAGTTTGTAGGTTATAGTTGTATATAAATACTAAATACTATTTCGTAACACCAACGGTCAATCGTCGTTGTTCATAGCTGCAAATATAATTTTTCATCTTCCCAACACCGAAATGTAAATATTTCCAAAACTCTTCAATATTATATCTGTATAATATGTTTGTTGCATATATTCTTTAACTTCTTTTCGTCTTGTCTAAAAATAATTATAAATTTTTTTATTTTCAAGACTCCAATGTATAGGAATTCGTGTATACAAGTAGGTTAGATATAAGTTAGAGTTATTTCTACTCATGCAAACTCTCTCGATTATTAAAAAGCAAATTGTCTGTGTTGAAGGAGTCGTAAAGGACAATTAAATTGAACAGTTTCTAAGAAAAGCTGTAATTGAAGTTGCATAAATGGTCCATGTAAATTTTGAAACAATGGAGAAATATACTTACTACAAAGGATGTGTCATTCCCATGATTGACACTGTCCACTGGAGAATGCAATCGCAAACAGATATGTATTTCATCAATAATTAATAAAAGTTTCTAATTGTTTCTTTTTTCAAATGTACAGCTTTATTAATATGAATAAAAAAATTTTACTTATATATTTACAAAGTTTTTCTTATATATTATATAAAAGTTACAGTTAATATTTTATGCTTCTAACATATCTTGAACGCTATCTAAGCTTAGTTCTATATCTATCTTATAATGATTCCACGCGTAGGTGTGAATATTATCTTCTCTAATTTTACGTTTATCATCTAATGGACTTAAAGCTACTTTATGTACTTGTTCTGTATAAATGTTGTGAAGCTTAGATCTAAAATTAAACATGTCTCCATATATAATTCTCTTATTAACTAAACAATATTTGTAATCACTTAAACTTAATTTTTCTAAAACTGTAGCCTTGACACCTTTGGCCTTTTTAATTTCCTCGCAGCCAACAACTTGTATGGTGTACATTTTAGAACGAAGACCTATAAATTCTTTCATAATTTTTCCTTTGTTTTCATCCTTCATCATACCCAAGACTTTACCATTTTTAAGCGGCATATGGAAAGGATTTGTAGGTGAATATTCGGATGTATCAAATTTTGAGTCGATATCATCACGAATATCATTGTAAAAATCTTCGCACCGAATGGAATATATGAAAGAATCTGTATCCATGTAATTCAAACTGAGATTTGTTGTAAATTTAGGTTTCATATAATCATAGTGGAAATCATACATTTTCCATTTGGATAATTCTAAAACAACAAATCCCAAATATATTGGTTTATTGTATACAGAGCGAGACCTATTCAATTGTATAGCAGCCATTTCACGTGTAAAATAAGACATGCTGTGAAAATTTGGCTTTGCTATTAGAGCTCGTGCTCCTAAATGTCTTCCTTTACTTTCCCATTCGGTTACAATTTTTACATCCTTCCTTTTGTCTACATTCTCCATCGTCTTTCCATATACCGCATTATTGAGGAGTTTAAAAAAGTTTTTCTCGAAGCTGTTTTTGGCTATTGTTCTGTGGTACGTATTTAAATCAATGTACTGTTTTAACCAACCAGACTGCTTAAATTTTAATATTCTATGGATTCTTTTGAGTTTTAAACCATTTTTTATGCATTGTTGAAGATTCTTGTAATGAATTGTGTATGTAGTCTTGTTGGTTAAATCAGTTATTAGTTTATTGCATTTAGAATTGGGAGGTATTTTATTTTCCGCGCAAAATGGTAAGTCATTGTGGGAATCGTGAAGATTTTCCGGATATTCTAGATCAACTTCTAAAATAAAACCAAATTCTGAATTTTCATGAATTGTCTGTACGTTGAAATTATTAGTATCTGTCAACCACTCGAAACCTCCATAAGGAAGATATTGAGACATTGCCCAGCCATACAAATTATTGGCATCCAAATACATTAAATATTCTGATGGTTTACTGCAATCGTAGTCCGCCATATATTTATTATTTGCCTTTGAATGCCTTTTGGAGCATTGGACAATGCCTCCCCTAATACTTTTCTGAATGAATAAATACATGTCTATATCCGTAAACAATTCAAGTTCTATTTTTGTAGTCTTTAACATTGCATCCCAAGATAAGCCTGGTGCAGTATAATATTGACACGGATCTAGTTTATAAATGTTTTTGCATATTTTTCTAAAATTTTGGAAAATGTCTGTTAAAATTAAAACATCTGTTTTTAGATATAGAAGCATGTAATCGTTTAGTGTATGGCATTTGAAGACGTTCCAAACCTTTAATGCATGTTCGTAATCTTCGTCAGAACAAGTTTTATTTGTAATGCGACTATAAAATTCAGTTTGAGGAGGAAGAAAGGTTTCTTTAAGTCGCTCGAAAGAATTGATGTATTCATAGGGAAATACACCTTTTCTTGTTACTAATTTAAATTCGTCATCGTTTGAAAACATTTGGCGAACAGTTTTAAAATCACTCGTCGTTAAATTTTGTGCTAATGTATCCAAACTTGATGCCATAAAACGAAAAGAATCCAAAAACCTTATCTCAAGAGTTTTCTTTTCAGACACCTTTATACGTTTTGATAGGGATATGTATAACTCTTTGTTTAAAGGGATAACGTTTATATCACCTTCAAAAGAATTTAATTCCTTAACGAAAAGATGGCAATCGTAGCCAGAAAAGTTATGAAAGAAAACAGGCACAAACTTTGCAATTTGATATTTTAAATTACATTCATTATGTGCCGGTCCTCTATATTCGCCAGTTAGGTGGCAATGGTCTGCCACTCTATCAGAGCCCAATTCTTTATCGCAAATATGGCAGTTTTTGCTCTGGAATTGTTGCTTTAGCTGCAAAGAAGTTAAAAAGGCTATAGGTTTCGATTTACTTAAATAGTTATTATATAAATCTAAGATATCTTTAATTAAGTATTCAATAAATTTCTTGGGAGCATCTTCTCCTGAATAAATAACAAATTTACTAAGACTATCATTAAAATTACAATGGATATTGTAGCTAAAGGCTACAGGAATATGCTTACATACAAACTTATTGCTACTATCTAAACCTGAACTACTTAGTACGCATTCAAAATCTGCGTATACTACAAAAGGAACATCTAATTTTCTTTCGAAATTCTTAAAACTAATTACCGCCTTTTCCAGCGACGGCATCTCGGTTATTACTTTTCCGCATACCATTTTATGCTTTTGTAGAGTACTCTCGTTGTGCGAGTACTGTAGGCAGCTATTGCATAAATACAGTCTAGTGCGATGATTCGTCTGTTGATGTTTTATTAATCTGAAAAGCCAAAATAAAGAAAATAATATAATTAGCTTATTTATTGCAATAAGTAGTCGTGTAAAATGAAAGATGAAATAAAAGTGAAATAACATGAAGTTGAGAAAAAAAAATAAATTATAATTACCTTGAAATGTTTTTAATCCACACATAGTGGAACTGCTCATCATTTTGCAGCAGCAGCAGGTTGATGTGCTGCACCTTTTCCTGCTTGGTGCAGTGGTAAGGTCCCTCGATGTTTGCCGAAACCTTATCAAAACCAAACACATTGACGCTAATCGTAGGATTCATTTCTTCGAATTTGCTGATGGCGTCTATGGAAAGAGGAAACTTTAATCCCGTAAAATCAAGTGCAAATCCGTTTTCTATTATTATATTTTCCGCTTCAATGTTGAAGACGTTGTAGTTTTGTGGTCTATGTTCATTATATGGCAGATTTGAAAGCGCAGATATCACCGCCCATTTGAAGCAGTATACATCATAGTTTTTAACATTGATGCAGGCTTTCTTCTCCTGCAGGACTTTCGGGAGAGGGATGTAGGATGTTCCCTTTAATGGACGATACTGATTTATATTTATCTCTACAAAGCATATTTTAAGTAGAGACCATCCACTGTCCCTTTCCTGGAATTCACCCATTTTGGTGGTCAGTTGTTCAGACATGTCAGCGTAGATGCTGCTGATGTCTTCAACTTTTTGAGCTAAAATCATCTTTGTTTGAAATGATTTTATTTCCACCACTATTTCCTCATCTGTCGTTATTTTAAGGTATTCTGCGTACAATTCCATATTAAATTTTATCATTATGTGCTTTTCCAGCAAATTTTCTATCTGCTTAGTCACTATATTTTTGGCGTTTTTGAAGAAATCTTCTGGAATCAGAAGTCCCTCATCCTCATTTTGGAAAAGAAGTGTTTGAACTCTATCCTTAAAGGCTGTTTTGATGCACTTTAAGCCATCGCTTAGCGGCGACCAACAATTCTTTTTGTGTTTGATCGTCCGCAGATGGTTGCTCCAGCCTCTTCGAGAAACATCTTCGTTACATGTTGGGCAACGAACGTTCTCCATAGCGTCAATCTGTTGTTGTGTTGTAGTAGCTCGGTATGTTGCTGATGATGATGATATTGATGATGCGGGTGCTCCTCTCGTTGTAGATGCTGCTGTTGAAGACGATGATGCTGCTTGTTGTGTTGATGATGGTCCTTGTGCTGCTGTTGCATGTGAAGATGATGATGGTGCTGATGATGCTGTTGATGATGGTGTTGTTGTAGAAGTTGTAGATAATGATGATGATGACGATGGCTTTCGGTGAAGTAATTTCTGATGCCGATATAAAGCATCTACTCTATTAAAGTTTTGCCCACAATCTTTGCAGTCGAATTGTGGGTGGCCGTGCGTTGCTTTTGCATGCCTTTTGAGGCTACGCATCGCAGTGAAACCCTGTCCGCAAATGTCGCAAATAAATCCCTTCATTTTATTTGTTTTGTTTGCTTTCTGTTGCTGATGATGTTGTTGTTTTTTCTCTGTACGTTTTAAATACTAAATTTTACAGTTTTTCTTTTATTTTAATGTTTTACTTTCACACACTATATTTAACCGTTTGTTATTTTGTCACTTGGTTTTTATTGCTGTTTTAATTTAAATAGTATATTTAACTATACTGACAGTTTCTATTTTGTTGTAGTTTTGTTTTACAGCTTTGGGGGTTTTTTTTTCTTTATTTTTCGTACGTTTGGTTTTTGTGCGTTTTATTTTATATGCATTTGTTTTTTTTTTTATTTTAAATACTGTTTTTTACAGTTTTAATTTCCTTTTCTAGGGTTTTGTTTTGAAGTACTATATTTTAATAATTTTAGTTAGTTGTGGTTTTTAAGTACTATAGTTAATAAATTTTAATTTTGCTTTTCGTCTACGCGTTTTATATTTCACGTTTTCTTTTTAATATAATATTTCACAATTTTTCTATAAGTTTTATTTTTACACGCTTAAATTTTTATTAGAGCACTTAACAATTGACGAGTTTCACAATTCTTCCGAAGGCTTCAAGATTACTTTCAGAACTGAGAGAAAATTACAAGCTTCCGCCGCTTATATAGGATATTAATCGTATCATAGATGCCTAGTTCTCCAGATTCTATCATTGTTTACAATAATATTCATGACTTGAAATTTTATTTGGAAGAGACTGCGTACGAAATATTTATAAACAAAAAATTGAACAATAATCAATAACACAAAAAAAACAAAATTAAATAAAATAAAATATAATATATAATATAATATAAAATATAAAATAAAATAAATAAAAATAAAAATAAATTTGTTTGATGCATGTTTCACTTTGAGTATAGTAACAACATAAGCAAAGAAAGAATCCGAACGACACTCCGTTCTACTGAAGTAATTAAATTACAACAACAACGTCGACTCTCCATCCTCTATTGAAAGCATTTATAAAAACATAAACTAATTGTTCCTTCCAAATATCATCATCATCATGGCTCTAATTAGAGTTAGAGTTGAGCTCAATGAACATAAAATGACCTACATTTCAATGAAAAAGAACATTCACTCCGAACACATTTGAAGCAAGCTGAGATTTGACATTGAAAAACACTGAAATGGTTCAATAAAACATGAACGTGCATGAACGTCACCGATCACACATTTCCTAAACACAATTATAACCAAGAACACGAACATAGACTCTCTTTGTACGCACTGTACAAACATATATTTCTACGACATCATAGTAAGAATTGAACACAAACCCACATCAACAACAACAGGGAAACCAACGGAATTTGTTTGCATTAACTCCACGGCGATCTGTTCTACTTAAAGATTTCCATTATAACAAATAACAACAACAACATCATAAGCAATTAAATAATCAAAACAATCACCGAAATTTTATTACACCAACTCAGTCGACGGCACTTCGTTCAAAACACCCAAATTTGTTTACACTAACTCTGTGGACCGACGGTCACGTTCGCTAAAATCTCATGATACAACAACAACAACATATTCTTTCACAAAAATATTCATCATCTTCACCCCTTCCCTCCACGATCACATGATTCCCATGCCTTTCCTTCCCCAACATCAGCAGCCCTTCCGTCCGTCGGCCTGTCTGCAGAGCTCCACACCATATAAATCTTATGGCGGCGGCAGAGATCCTCAAACACACAAACATTAACAATCTTATGGCGGCGGCAGAGCAGCCTCACCATACAAACCTTATGGCGGCAGCACCACACGCACCACACGCACCACACCGACTGCGCAGTCGCTACGTTGTTCCAGAAACCCCATATACATACTACTCACTCGTATATATATACAATTTATATATCTAATAATAAATATTTCCACTTGTACACAGGTACTAAATGCGTTTACTCTCAAAATTTAGGTGTAGGGTATAAAAATATATTGCAATACTGGGTGGATGGCTAAAAAGGAGGCCCATTTTTTCCCAACAGAATATTATTGGTTCACAAACTACAATATTATGTACACTATTATTCAGGAAACTTATATACTTTTCAATAAAATCCATGTAAAACCCTCCATGACCTATGTAAACTAAAAGTGGGCGGATCACGCCCATTTTTGGCATATTAACTGGAAGCATTAGTCTAAACCTACAAATAAAATTTTCTTGTCTTCTCTCAAAAAGTGATGCTGATATGGCCTTTTTGAATAGGCAAAACAGAGGTACCTGCATTCTCGATATAAAAAGTAGGCGTGGTCCTTGGGTGATTTTGCCCATTTTCAATACGAAACACCCCAACATAGCAACGAATATTTTTGCCAAATTTCATTTTGAAATCTTAATCCGTTCTCCTGTGATCGTGATTTCAACGGACAGACAGACAGACAGACAGACAGACGGACAGACATCGTTATTTCAATTTTGGTAGTGATGCTGATCAAGAATATATATACTTTTCCATACCTATCTTGTCTAGTTCTATGCGTTACACACTCCGGTAGAAAGTGAATATACCCTCAACCTTAAGGTGTAGGGTATAATAAAATTTTCTTTATGTTAATTTTATTCAAGTTACTTGCTCCTTAAAATAAGCACTACTTTTCTCTACAAGCCCATTAAAATTGTACTCAATAAGTACGAAAGGAACAAATTGAATAGAAAGCTAAAAATGCTCAGAAGCTGAAAATGTAAAAATATGCCAAATGATCAGAAGCACAAAAATTATAAACAGAATAAACAAAATTGAAAAAATCTGCTTTCTGGGTCAGAGGAATATTGGGAATTGTTATTGTAAAAGAATAAGAAGAAGGCAAATTTACCCCTTGCCACTACTCGTAAACCAGGTAAAAATCTTTCAAGTGGTTTACTTCACACATCATATGCCCTTGATGCTTGCAAAAAATCACAAAATGCATAATTTCATTCAAATAACTAAATTGAAGCCGAAACTGAGTGGACGGACATTTGCTCATGATTTGTCCTTGTGAAAGAACAAGAAGAAGACGATTTGCCTGGTCGCCACGAAAGCCTGACAACGATCATAAAATATAACTAGTAAAGGTGTTGTCTACAGCCGGGCTGTAGCCGAAATACCCTACACCTTAAAGCTGCATATATACTCGTATATATATTTAAAAGTGGTGCGATATAATATACCCGTATATATACAATATGTATATTATATATCTAATAATAATTATACAATATATATATAATAATAATAATAAAAACAAAAAATTTGTTTTAAAAGTGGGCGGATCACGCCCATATTTGGCATATAAACTGGAAGCATTAGTCTAAACCTACATATAAAATTTTCTTGTCTTTTCTCAAAAAGTGATGCTGATATGGCCTTTTTTAATAGGCAAAACAGAGGTGCCTGCACTCTCGATATAAAAAGTAGGCGTGGTCCTTGGGCGATTTTGCCCATTTTCAATACGAAACACCCCAACATAGCAACGAATATTTTTGCGAAATTTCATTTTGAAATCTTAATCCGTTCGTCTGTGATCGTGATTTCAACGGACAGACAGACAGACAGACAGACGGACAGACATCGTTATTTCAATTTCGGTGGTGATGCCGATCAAGAATATATATACTTTTCCATACCTATCTTGTCTAGTTCTATGCGTTACACACTCCGGTAGAAAGTGAATATACCCTCAACCTTAAGTTGTAGGGTATAAAAAATGTATAAAAAAAATATATAAAAAAGCAACAACAACAACACTCAGTGCTTTGCACCTTCGTTTATTGATTTGCTTAGGGATCGGTTTGATGCGAGCGCTTCCAAAGCGGACGAGGGAGCTATCGAACTTATTTTTGGTATGGTAGCTTAACCAAGGAGTATATATTCATAAAGAGATTGCATGAAACATTTGTTATATATATACTCCTTGGCTTAACTCCAGTCATGGTAATTAAATGTTGATAGCAACATTGGCCTCGTGAAATCTCTTTACCTATTAATACTCTTTTTTCCTTGCTTCAAGCAGCTCCCGACTAACTCAAAATTAATTTGTGACATATAGACGATCAACGATGGGACAGGATCGCCTGAGTGACCTAGCATTTGAAAGAGTGGAAAGAGAAAAATTTAAAATGATCAACTTTGATGATGTTCATGATGAATTTGCTTTATCAATACAAAAAAAAAAAAAAAATTATACATAGTAATTAGTTTTATTGATGTATTATTTTGTTATTGTTTTACAACTTTAGAACTTCTTTTTTTATGAATATGTTAAAGAAAATATCTGATGTGGCCAACACATGACTTCCTTGTATGATGGCATTTGTATGGTTTTATTTCAAGAGTGGTTGATATATTTTATTTATATTTTAAAATTGAAGTTTTAAAAATTTTAAATATTTTTACTTCCATAATGAAAAAAATTTCATAGGCTTCTCTAAATTTAATTAATTTAAATAGTAGTAAGTAAAAACAAGGAAGTACAAATTAGTTTCCACACAGCTTTAACTATCAATCGTACTAATTTTGAATTCCCTGTTTAGTTCTGTAAGGGTACAACCAATTTTTGTACAAGATATAGCAGCATAACATTCATTTATCATTATCATTTATGTAATTCGGATAATGCATGCTTCGTGTTCCTTTGGCGAAGAGTCCTTTTGGTGCGAACCATCATTAAAATTGGAGCTACAAAATTGTGTCTTATGTAAGGCCCAATAGTATATACTTTCTAGGAGTGTTTGTTTTTGAGTAATATATGAAATTTGAAAAAAACTATATGAGAAGTGTCCTTTTCGCGCAAGCGATTGCATCCAAAAAGGGAGGTGCACAACTAGGTCTTATAAGAGTCTCAAATACCAAATTTTAACTTTCTACTATTCTCCGTTTTTAAGTTATTGAGGATACGTACATACGTAGAGACGTACAGACGTACATACGTACAGACGTACATACGTACATACGTACATACGTACATACGTACACACGTCACGACCAAACTAGTCAAAATGGACTCCGCGATGGTCAAAATGTGTGTTACCATCAAAATCTCAGTATCGAAATTTTTCATGATTACAATACTTTCTTGTTATTACTACGTATACAAGGAAGTAAAAAAAGGTACATATCTATATTCTGATATATTTGAAATTTTCGTCTAAAATTGAAAGGAATTCATTTAGGATTTAAGGAATTAAAATTGACTTAGGAAACGAAGCTGGCGTTGTTAACAAAATTTAAGTTATTGTAGGCTGCCCGTGGAACGATGAAATATATTTCACTACCTATTCTCACTCCTCTGTCAAGAAGTTTGGTGGAGTTCAAATACAAACACCAAACACGAGCTTTATATGTACATACATATTAGATTGTATGTTTTTTGAAAGGAGGTGCGGGGACGCTAAAAGGTTTTGTGCCTGGGCCCTAGTTCGAAAATTGCTTTCACAACAATCGCTTGATTTTGGCATCGTTCCATGCAGCTGCCAAATCGGCGACGTCTTTCGTGGGTCCACTACCAACGCTACACTGATACGTTTCCCAGCACACAATACTTCACATAGCAATATATGCTTATGTTAAAATATACTTGTTGAATAGCTTGAGTAACAAAACCTAATTATGTACCTTAATGTTGACGTTATATACCAAACTTTTATGATATATATATCCCTGTTGCAGGTTATTAACCGCCATTTAGGTGAGCTGTCAGTCAGTGGCACTGCTGGTCTACTGTATTTGGAATTCGTACGAAAGATCAATGCGACCTTCGTAGAGATCCCCGGCGATAAAGTGATCTATTTCAAAAGCCTGATCGACTACATTCTCAACTTGTTGCAGAAGCAGACTATCGACGTTGGGATTCATCCATATACATTTCGCATTCCGCGGGATGGATTCGGAAGCTATCCCATCACGCATACCAACACGTGCGTAGTTGTGCCGGTTGTGCCCGAAATATATCGTGGCTACTACATTCCATATACATTCAAGGCCACCATTTGGATGTGTTTGCTACTCACTTTTGCCCTCTTTGTCATTCTGATTAGCTTTGGTAACTACAGGCTGTACGGTCGATGCTATGCATCTGCAGCGTTTGCCATCACTTTGAGCGGAATGCTGAATCTGGCGTCAGCTGCCACTGAGTGCCGTCGTGCCAACAGTCAACTCCATAAATTCTGCGCTTATTTAATAGCAGCCTGGATCAAAATACTTTTGATGACGACAGGCTTGATATTCACGCATCTTCATATTGCCACTCTAACTTCGTTACTAAGCACTACGATGTGTGGGCGGCAGTTGGAGACATGGGAGGATCTGCGGTCCGCACACGTATCCATAATGGTCCTGGATCATGTGGCCTTCTTCTATCAATATATCGATATGCTGCCTTCGAGTTTCAGAGAAAATCTCTTGGTGGCCGACGCAGACACTATTTCTTGGCATCAGGAGAGACTTGATACGACTTACGCATACATAGTTTACCAAGAGGAGTGGAAAATAATGCGACGTTTGCAGTCTAATCTTTGGAAGCCTCTGTTCAAGGTCGCGCCCAAGCTCTGCATACCAAATTTACTTCTTACGTTCCCAATGCAGTTTAATTCGCCATTCTACAAGCGCCTTATGGAATTCATTCTGTGGACCCAAGCTTCTGGTTTGCAAGAGAAATGGAGTAGCATGGTGTACTCGCAGATACAACACGAGAGCAATTCGCTAGCTTATGTAGAGAGTCGTCATCATCCGGTACCCATCACCACGGAGCACTTAATGTTGGTCTGGTACATTTGGCTGGCAGGTATAACTTTAGCTGTGGGAATGTTTCTAGCCGAGCGTTGTTTTCGCTTTAAATGCTTTCAGCAATAGCTTTTTCCTTAAATTCAGAACCATGGTTTAATAATTCTCGTAAAATATGAGCATTTTGGCATGTGTCTGCATTACTATATACAGTGAATTTAATTTAATCTGATGTCAAATATATAATAGGTCGTGAAATAAATAACAATATCGATTAGTTATTCTTAAATTAAGGTTTATTATATATAACAGACATCACTTCGACCTCTGAAAAATACATGTTGCATCTATACAACAGATAACTGAATACAATTCAACGTAGTGTCAAATTATTCGCTACAAATGAACACCGAATGATTTTGCCATTACCATTCACAATCGTTCCGAAAGGCGACGCATTCGTTGATTAGTCCCGAAGTAAAAAAAAATATAAAAAAAAACAGAACACCAATAATGCCATTGTTTTATTTCATTTGCACGATAACACTTACGTACGTGGATATCACAAATGCTACATGTAAGTCCGATTGTATCCATTACAGTTCTCTGTTACCCACTAAGTAAACAAAGAAAGAAATGTAATTGCTATAATTTAATATTTCTAAAAATTTTTATTTGATATTTCCTTCCTTTCGTGGATTGTTTAATTATTTACATTCTTGGATAATAGTATATACAAACGCAGAATTTTTATTTTCAGACTTAAAATCGCCATATTTTTTTTTTAAATTACGAATTGTTAACAAAACTTAAGCATTGTTTCATTTCTTTGAATGTTGTTATTAAATATTGTAAAACTAAGCGCTAAGGTAAGAACTCTTAAAAAACAGAGGCCTTTTTACTATAGAGCGGAGTTAAATAAGATACATACTTTAAAACACAGAATAGTTTTAGAGCGTAGCTTGGCTACTGTTTTTCCTTGCCTTTTGGTCAGACAATTAGGGTTGACCGTAGAGCAATTACGACCCAGGCGGAATTCCTACAGGATCAACATTGCTCCTGAAGAAATTGTTGGGTGACTGCGTCTGCAGTATTGACAACTGTTCTGAGGCAATAAAGACTTGATTTGGATGCTCTTGCGATTTCAATGTCATGTTGTAAGGATTCTCTACATATTCGTCAAAAATTTCGGAACCTTTTTGTTGCTGCGTTTGCGTTTGTGAGACAGAGACAGGAGAAAAGCTCTGTACAATTGCAATATTTGGCATCTTGGGCAGTGTTGGGTACTGACTACCAACAAGCAAATGACTCATTGGTACCTTTTCTGTTGAAGTATCCGACAATTTTGCACTCTGCTCTATAGCTGATCTTGCAAGAGTATGTGGTGGATGTTGCGAAGGATGACGCTGGCAATTTTGATGATACTGCTGTTGTTGCTGTTCTTTTTCATATTCCTTAACGGAAGTGTCGTGTAGGAGAGGAGTGTTTGGGAACTCAATTAAATACTCATTACTATTGCCACTGTTGAGATTTTGATTGATCCTTTGATTCTGTGCATTGGGAATGCATGTTCTAGGGGGACTTAATATATTTTGGCTGATTGTCATCGTTGAAATATGGTCAGCTAGTATTGGGACATCATTTTGCGTATCTGACATGGACTGAAGCACAGAGACGCGGCTGGCTCCGGACGTAACAACTTCACAGGATCCTGATATTGGTACTGGCTGCACTAATTTTGGCATTTGCTGCACTAACAACGGGCCGTGTGAACTAGCTTCCAGCTGAATTGTTGATGACTTCGGAGGAGTCAATGTCGGCGTATAATGTGATACAGGAACCTATTAACAGAAGCGGAAAGGAACAAGATACGACAATTTTCAGTATTTTATGTGAAGTTTAAAAAAAATTGCCTGGAGTTTATCCACCAAATATTTGTATTTTTTACAGATGAATAGAAACTACGAGGCAAGATCTTGTTTCTTTCAGAACCACAAAAAACCTTTAAAGAAATATTTAATATAGCTACACTCACCTGTCCTAAAATCTGTAATGGTACTTCTGGTTCGTTCATTTTTGGCGGCTGCAATATAATGCTGTGGCGAGGTGATTTTATTGGGGAAACAATAGAAGTGTGTGAAGCGGCAGCTTCAGGTGGCGTTGATTGCTGCGATGGGAACGTAGTTCCTTCTAATGGATTTGTAGCGTTTATATAGCTTTTTCCTTCAACTCTGTGCGTTATGATTTGCGATTGGTTTTCTAAAAGGCAACTAGATTAATTATACGTCATAATTTTACTGTTATTAATTTTTAGTATTCCCTAATATTGTATGATTCTGTTAAAATCATTCGTTTATATTTCGTAATATGGCTTGTTTTACTCTCCTGCTGCTTCGATTGATAATTGCTTGTAGGCAGTTGAAATTACTTAAAATTACATTTCCTTTTAAGCAAATTGTGTTTAATTGTCATTATTTTACAAAAGGTTTTAGAGCTGAGATTTGAGGTGTGATTGAAGGAGAAAAAAGTATCTGAAATACATGCGTCTTTAGAGTTATCTTGACTTGATGCTGTATTACTGCAAAATCCTTTATCTTGAGAGGACGTTGAATAATCTTGATAGTTAATAGTTTTGTGGTTCGCATAGAAATTACATGAAGGGCTTCCTAAATGGATACAAATGTTATTTAGATTTTTTATAATGAAAAGTTTATGCAACCATCTTTGCTATCATTTAGTGGATGGCAGCTGCGGCTCACTAGTTGCATAAGAACACATTAGAATTAAAAATATTGCTCTCAATTAGAGCGAATAGTACAAGAAAGCGAATACTTGTGGAATACTTTTTTAAAATTAAAACTAAATCAAACAGAGGAGCACAAATATTAAGTCTACTCTTACGGAATATTTATATATTCATTAAGACTAAACATTGGATTTAGTCGATCTATTTATGTATGGATATCTATTTTCAATTTAATATTCGTCATAACAAGGACAGCATAATATATCGCTCGTTATCTCACCTTCATCTAGGAACAACTCAGTTTTAAGATTTGGTATAAATTCCCCGATACGTTTCCAAGTCAATTCCCACAAAGGCAAGCACAAGGAACCATCATTGCTATGAAATACTCGCACCGAATGCATGACCAGCAGCATATTCTTAAGAATCTCTTGCATCTGCTCCGATAACATGTCGGAGCCGACCTTTATGAATTTATGTATATAATCTAAAACCTCAAGCCACAAGTCGTTGAATAAGGGTCCGAGCTCGATCAGTGGCGTTAAATGATGCAAAAACACTTTAGACATAATCGTAGCGATCCGTATGCGTGATTCTTCGAGCAGCACGACGTCTACATGCGCCGTTGAATTACTCTCCGGCAATAGTTCATTTAGCAGTGGGAAAAGCACTTGTTTAAAGCACGAAGCCCATTCTGCTCCAGAAAGCGTTTGCAAATCATGAACGAGTAGAGCGCGTTGTTGTAGGCATGATATAGCATATGTTCGAACCTCTCGCCGACGATCCATTGCCAAGCGTGCGATGCCTTGCAGCAACGGACACCAGCCATGTTCCCAGAGCGCCGAACATTGTGGTACAGTGCAACCTTCTTCAGCCCACCAGCGAAATATCTGTGCGGTTCGCGTGTATAAAGTGTACATTAAATCAAGCAGCTGAATGGATAATGTCTCATAGCGATGCGCTAAATCCTCAACAGCAGTTTCGTTTTTCGTTGAGGCCAACTTGTCTGCAGAGGATTTAAGTAGAACCTCGCGGTCGTTGCGTTTAACTGCGCTAGATTTCTTCTTTTGATCAGGCGGGTTGGCTGCTGCTTCAAACTTCCGACGCTGTTGTATACCACCGTCCCGACATGCCTCAACAAATATTCGTATACAGCCAACACACGCCTCAAAATTATAGGGAGTGATGTGAGCTACGTTGCGAACGATGAATGCTAAGGAGTCCCAACATTTAAAGAGGGCAAATGGCAAGTGCTCCGTAAGTTTGCAATTATATGAAAGCGTAGAAATTTGAGCCGACACAATAGCGGATGGAGATTGAGGTCTAATTTCAAGAGTATATTAAAAAATTAAAGAATCTTATAGTTTTCCAAGCTTACAACTTAATTTACTAAAAGAATTTCACCTGGATAGTGTTGAAAGGTCGACCTCCTTATTTACTAGAATCCAATTCTCAGCTGTAGGACTTGGAGGAATAAACGGGCTGCTTGATTTCGATACTGCATAAGACAGTGGTTGCTGATGTTTGCTGCCACAATCAGAATCCGAAATATAACCATTATCTGGAAGTGCTGAGTTTTCTTCGCTATTTAGAACACAATCGGACCTGATTAAGCTTGAACAATGCAGAACGGCATCGTCTGTCTGCTGCGGGATAGCACCAGCTCCAACACACTCTAGAATTGTGAAAATAATTTTCCAATCCTGCTCAGAGTGTATATTTTGCGCGGAGGTTTTTAGAAGTTCGTATATGCCGATAGAAATCTGTTTGGAGATTCGTAGAAGAATGTCAGGCTTAAGCACTAGAAACATTTTCAGCGACTGCAATACAATTGGGCACAACTCTTCATTGCGCATCAGATATATGGCCAGTTTTAGAATCCCCACAACGGTGCGATTCATTAAATAATTATAACCAAAAGACGTGCTCCCCTTTAACAAAAAGTACATTTGGTCACGCACACTGGTCCACAGTGTTGTCATTCGGTCTCGGTTGTGAATCACAATCTTCACGAGAAATTCCATCCAAAACACAACGACATCCTCGGCATAGGACTGACTGTCGGATTTGGTAACGTTTGGAGCTTTAATTAAGGATAAGATCGTTTTGAGAAGTTCCTGTAGTGACTCGATTTGCAGAAACTTCGATTCCTGTATTATTTGATCAATTTGGCAATCCTTAATGCACTTCTTGCCAATATTTATGAACTCCTGTTCCTCGTATGATGGTTCGCGTTGCCCTTCTGAAGATAGATACGAATACAAACTAGAAAATAAGCCCGCTTCCTGCTTTTGGCTCGGATTCTCAATGATTAGCTGCACTTTTCCACTCGATTCGCAAAAGTCCTCCACTTCCATCAAGGATTTTGGTAGCAACTTTAGTCGAAAGAGTTGAAGATGAATTTCTAAAATGCTCTTCCAGCCTTCACGCAAGCAATCGCCGTACTCGTGTACCAAGGTAAATACGGTCTTAATAGCAGCTTGTGCTTTCGGATTCAATCCAAAATTAACGGCCTGCACTATTTCATTGAGCGGCGGATTAGTGCCAGCATCCGCTTGCTCTGTGTTCAATAAAGTTGTGAATTTGCACAGCGTGAGAATAAGCGCATCAAAGTCGCTCTGAAGATTGTAATAGGCCGAAATGCTAGCACTCTTGCTGAATCCTGCGAAAAAAAACATGTTATACATTGCTCTATATATGAATAACTTATATCAAGGGAACAAATTTAAATTGATAACAAGATTAGCATGAACACAAACTCACCCCACCTGCTAAAATCATTATTAATCTAATGTTGCCTTAGTGAAGTTATTTCATGTTGCAGTACTCACCAATTAAAGTGCGGTTATATCCGTTTTCGCTACTTTTATCGAACATGAAACTCAAGGCACTCAGCGAAGCTCCCCATATTATTTTATATATATCTATGTCATATTCAGACCCTTCAACATAGTTGAAGACACCATCAGCTGTAGCGCCGCGGCGAAGTAATACTTTCCAAAGATAGTTCTCACGCACGAGGCCAGTTTGTTCAGCCGGCATGATGATCTCTTCATTTCTTTTAAAACGATATAAATACGTTTGTCAATAATAATAATAATATGTCAAACGTACTTACTTAATTGCATTAAACACTGTAAATAGCATATCCTGATCAAAATCACCGCCTCCGTTTAGACCACGAAGATTCTTTAAGAAATCTTCGGAAGTCATTGGCACATTTAATCGCTTAGCATTTGAATTATGTTGGTCCGAATTTAACATAACTATAGCATAAGCCAATGTGAAGGCAGCAACTGTGTTAGAAAATGGTTCCCCGTTTTGTCTCTGAGAAAATAAAAATTATTCTTGCTTAATTCTGCCTTTAATATATAAAGTAATGAAAAAAAAAAGAAATTATTAAATGTCATACATGCCAATGATCAGCAAAGTGTTCCAGTACCATAAAAATTAATGGTGCTTCGCCTGGCAAACGAAATGTTTCCAAATATAGGCGTAGTGCCTGATCTATGCGCAACCCAGCAAAATCAAAAGATTCCACAAAATTCATCAAAATATTAGCTTCGACATTCTTCTTTTTAGATATGTATTCACCAATCATTTTTTTATCTAAACCCGGATTTTCACGCAAAAATATAGCGACTTCCATGGGATCTAGTTGCTTATTAAAAATGCCATTTTCTTGCAGATATTGTATACCCTTATCCGGGCGTTGATTGAACATTTCGGTACCAACACAGAGCACGCGCTTCCTCTCTTTCAATTCGACCAACTGTTCACGAGGAACCGAACTGAAGGCGGGAGTATTGCAAAGGGGTTGTCGTCTCAATGTGCTATTTAAGAACTTTGAAATATTCTCTACAACGCTTTTGTTCTCCGTATTAGTACTTCCTGAATCTACAATAACGCCCTCTAGGCCTGAACTATGACGAGAGTGACGTGAATTGGAAGCTGAGTTAAGTGCAATTGAGGCATTTAGTCCACTCGAGTTTTTATCAACTACACAATGTTGATCAATGCTGTCTATAATGGAAATCAATGCGTCCATAGCGATAATATGTGTCCCGCTAACTGTTTTGGTAGCAGATAGAGTGAACTTGGATAGCAAATTCGTAAGGTTTTCGAACACATCCGCGCAATAAAGACCGCAGTCGTAGTTGATGTAGAGTTCAGTAACAAAACCAGGTATTCGAAAGAGTTGTAGCAAATTATCAAGAGCAAGCTCTCTCATTTCGTAACGAGTCTTTGGATTGTCATTTGCAATGATTGCGGAGAGCTTCTTGATGTAGGCTTCTAATTGAAATTTTAAGTGTCCTCGTAGTGATTCGAAAAGCAAAAAACAAAGCTGCAAATCAGCGGCGAATATAGTTAGACGTTCAGAGTTCAGAAGCTATATAATAAAAATAATAATTAGATTATTTGCCTTGCTAAACAATCAACATGTAACTCACAGCTATTAAGTTTCTGCACAAATCATCCTTAACTAGCTCTTGCAGTGCCTCGAACCTGCCAATGTTATCTGCACCAACTTCAAAAGCCACCGTGAGCAAACTTAATCCCATATGCATCATTGTGTCGGTATTTTGTTTGTCCAATGGATTACAGAGCATAATGAGAAAGCGAAACAGCTCTTGAACGCAAGGCAATCCGTAAGGCAACATTGAGCTCGTTCCGTCAGAATTGTATTGCGTAAAGCGTACTCCCACGGAATTAATATATTCACTACTACCATTTGCTGATGAGCTCAATGTTGGACGTTGCTCCTCGTCGCAATTCATAGGTGAAGCTGAAATGTTGCAGGCATCAGGTAAAACAGAATTCTCGCGTGTCTCTAATAAATTGGTAGTCGTTGGTGTCTGTGATATCTTTCCTTGCATATCGAGAATACCACCAGCTGGAGTGGCTGGCGTAGTGGCTAAAGGAAGATTTTTCATTGGCACTACGCCCAGAATAGTATTTGGACTGACTGGACTCTCAGTACTTGGAATTGCATCGGCTACTAACTTGGACTCTTCCCCTCGCTTTATAGTATCTTCTCGTACAAAGGTACTTCGTTGTACTCGCGCATTTAGTCTTGACTTCTTGCGTTCATTCCTGTCCTGGTCCATGCATGCTGACATTAGTTGAAATTTCCGCACTAGTCCTTCATCACTGTTTTCTTTCGAAAATTGCGGTAACCTTATGAAAAGTAACAAAACCATGTCCTTAAGGACCTGTTCAGAAGACCTTCGCAGCAATTCATTGAGACGTGGCTCGAAGCATATCTTAAAACAACTCAACATGATTTCACAAACCGCTTCATTCGACAGCGCGCTTCCTTCGGGGCTGCGCATTAGAGTATGCAGCACTTGGACAACGCGGAAAAGCGTAACACCGTCTGATGATTGGTCGGTACCCATGAATCTAGCATGAGTAACAGCATCAACAATATTTTCTACAGTAATAGCCAGGTTTGGCGAAGTCGGATCTAATGAAATAAAAATCGCACAGGTAAAAAAATAGAATTAAACAAGGATTTCACTTAATGTAAGATCATAGTTTTAAATGTTTTGTTTTTTAGTACGCTTCATGTTCTTCACTTTCTGCGGCATTTCAATTCCATTTTTAGTAGCTCTATAGCGTATTTAAACGATTACTCCAAATATACGACAAAACACGATATTTTGCAAATGGATATTATTAATTTTTAGGCGCCTTCTCTATGACACCAGTAGAATAGTTTTATCAGTCTAGTTTTATTGGAGATTTTAAACATTTAATGCGATTTCAATTACCAATCAGTCCATATGATAGGAACTTATTAATCGCAGCGAGCGCTAAACTGGTAACCGCACCAGTGGTTTCATCTGTGCGAATAACTTCAAGAAAGGGTGACAAAAACACATTTGCATCTATAAGTCGCAAGTCTTGTATGCAGTTGAGCACATTCTTGAGATCTACAAAGAGCTTTAAAAGAGGTTCTTTCTCATCATCCTATAATTAGGATCTCATTATAATATGCATTATCCACTTAATTTAATAAACTTGCCATATAAACTGCTGAGCTCCATCGCGATCCACGGCGCATAGCTGTCATCAATGTGGACAACTCGCCACGAATTACGAAAATTCCATTACCTGGAAGAGACATTTCGTTTTTTTTGTTGATCCGAAGGATAGTTATAGTTTTAAAGGATATGTTGCAATAGAAAGACCAGGCTGAGTAATGCACAGACTTGGTTATTTTTTACAATATAATGTTATTGAGTTTGTAGTTTTCAAAAAGAACCAATGCAACGTGGTGATGATTTTTATCCTGTGACAATATTTTTATAAAATATCAATCATTTTTTAGTTTAATAACTTTTTCAAAATCACAAGCTACCAAATCGAAAATAAGTAATAGAACACGGCGAAATTGGAACGCCACGTCGCTCTGCTGACTTCTCTGCTGTAAAGAAGTGTTTTCATTTTTTAATTTTTGTTTACGTTTCGTTTTTTATTTTTGTGTTTAACGCCAAAGCGAACTGCATTTTATGCTACTTAAATTTTATTATCATTTTTATATATGTACCAATAATATTGTAAATATGTTTTTAACATTATTTGTTCAATATTGATTACTTCACTTTCACTCTTCAGAAAAATCATCCCTGACAGAGACATCTCTGGTCCCTGAAAACAATTTGAAACTATGCTACATAGTTGCCAGATTTGGCTTAAAAAACTCGAATGGGAAATTGTAAATAAAGTAGCGAAAATGTCTTTCAAACAAAACGTTTGTTACTCTTTTCAGCGAACGTTTTCGTTTTTAATTTTCTATTCACAATCTTTCCCCTTAATTTTCGTTTCGAACTCTCTATCGTTTAACTTTCCAACGTACTTCCCGTGCCGAAATTATCAAGTTTCTGTTCTTATCTATCTGAGCCAGAAAAAATGCGACCCGTTGGACTTCAATTCTATTTTGCTGTTCAAATCAATAATTAATAATAATAATTAATCTAAATTAAATAAATTGTACTTATAATTTAAAGCATATCAAAAATTTTTATTATTTATTAAAATAAATCTACAAATAAACTATAATAAATAGATATTTATAATAAAGTATAATGTCATCAATATAAATATCACATAAAATCGATGCCAGAGATTACGAGATGCCTGACTCGCTCGGGTTTCCGAAGATTTGTAACTTCGTTTTTTCGATTGCTTCATGTACACTGTATTTACCTCGCTACATCACATCTGATTGGCTTTTTAAACTATGCTGCTGCTGCTACGGCATAGTACATGCAAAAGTACGCAGAAACATACGCAGTTTGCAAACGGCTAATAAAATTCACTAGTAAGGTGGAAACGAAAATGTAGATATGCCAATACTAAATTGATGTTATTTTCTTTATTTTAATTCATAACCTTTTCACGAACACTAACAATCTTTTGGAACCCGAATGAGAAGCCGGGCAGGCGCTGGAATAGATCAGGCATCTCGATACCTCTGCTGTGTACTTTCACACTCATAAAGAGCCACAACGGGTCGCTTAAATAAAGAGCCACAATGGGTCGCTTAAATAAAGAGCCACAACGGCTCGCTTAAATAAAGAGCCACAACGGGTCGCTTAAATAAAGAGCCACAACGGGTCGTTAAAATAAAGAGCCACAACGGGTCACTTAAATTAAAGAGCTACAGTATAGACACACAGTTATAGTACATATGTCCTTACTTATGTCTTTACTCCGTACTTATGTTTTACCATCGTAGGGTAGTTTCTGCGATTACTCTGGACAAACAAACGTTTCTAAAATTTTTATATATGTATATAGGTAGATAGATGTATGTTTATAAATGAAAGGACTGACTCACTTCCATCAATATACGTGCTAAACATATGAACCTAGAAAGGTCCAATTTTGCACAAAGAATATATGAATAATAGGATGAGAGGGATAGAATGGCACATAAATATATTGTGGGCAAGAAAGAGGAAAACCGACAATGCGTCCAGAAGAAGGAATTCACAATTCAGAAGAATTTCAGAAAATAAATAAATAAATTTTCATAATAATAAATTTTTAAAGCTGCGAAAAGTGGTAATACAAAAAAACACTTCGCGTTGAGCGCAGCCAGTGACTCTTTGAGGATTCTGTCAGTACGTCCCTTAACTGTAAGACTGTCAGCAGTATCCCTACTCAGGAACGTGAAGGACTTGACCAGAGGGAGTTGTATGGAACCTATTTTGCTTTGTCGTTTTGTTTGTGTTCTTGGACAATCATAGCTTAGCGTTAAGATTCTTGACTGGGATTTCGATTTTACGAGACGAGACAATAATGATGTCATCGGCGAACTAAACAATCAGCATCATTCCGGTAGGCGCTCGTATTTAATCGTACGCGAAGTCGGCGTTCAGTTGGTATATGGAGAAGCTCTGCTCAGTTTGGTATTTCCTTCGATTTTTGAACGTCTATTATTGTCTGTTTGTTTTACGCGACACCTTTTTGCTAACGTCAGAAATCGTGCCTTTTCTCTAAACAAAAACAGCTGCTAGTGCCTGAAAAGCATATAAACTACCAACAACTTTTCCAACCGTACGCCTCCCCTAAGTCGGGCGCTCAGCCGACGCAGTTTCTGCAGAATCTATCGACGCTGGCGTCAAATACGAAGAAAAACAACGAAAAGAGCAAAAGGAGAACAGAAAACAGCTCTGCTTGGCGTTTGCGAACGCCTATCGGAATGATGCTGAATGTCAGTGGAAGCATCCTGATGTGCGTGCAAGGGTACAGTGGGGACAGGATGTGAAAAAGAGTGGGCGTGGGACAGATCAAATGTGTGGGAATGAGAAAATCTACCATATTTTTGGCGAAAATGAATAGATTGATTGTGTCATACGCCATCATAAAAAGTCAACGACATTGTGACTCTTTTTCTTGATGTATTTGTTTCTTGCCACAATGTGGGTGAGTTCATTTATGCACATCCTAGCCGAGAAAGATCTCGCCGGAAGGTGTCCCCTCTGTTCTATGCTCTCCTATTCGCCGTTTCATCATCACAATTATTGTCTTAATGGGGACTTAAACTTAAGCCATCTCTCTACACGGTCTGTAATTTGTGTACACTGCCAATCAGAAGTCTTGTATGTAGTTCCTCAACCAGCATTCAATATATATACTCAACAGGTTACAGAGCGATTGTTCCGACAAAACTCTCAACAGCCTTTAAGACATCAATCAACACTTGCATTGAAATGGATTGGCCAACTCCTACCGCCATCATGTTCACCTTACAGGCAGTCATAGTAATCGGTGTGCTAATGTCGCTGTCGCACTGGGTGTGGCTGTTCGCGAAAGAACTTTACACGCTTAATTGGTCTGTAAAGTAACCTCACGATAGAGGTTCAAGAAACATAAGTTCCAGATTGGTCTCAAAAAAGTATTATTTGAATGTGGTTTCACCTTACTAGAGCTCCAATAAATTGCAGACAAAACGATAAAGATCTCAAAATATTAAATAAAATTGTAAAAGCACTTACCACTGCGAACGCTGATTTCCAAAAGAGTCTTGATTCAAGATCGGTGGCTGCTTTTATACTCATCGCATAACCGTATTCGTTTTACTCTGTTGTTGTAAACTGACCTTCGACTAATCTCTTTGTTTACTTACATTTCGTTTGCTTGTGGTTGTTATTGTAAACTTCTTAGTGTCGTTAGTTTCTGCTTCGCTTTGGCGCTGCATTGTTTTTGCACGAAAACCAGTTTTCTGTGTGTATTCTCTGCCTACGCTCGTTGTTGGTATGCCGCTGAAGCTCTAATATGATGAAATCTTGTTTTTCGGAGCTTCATTTCTGCTGTGTTTGAATGTTTCAAGTTATGTTGCGTAGTTGTTGTGTTGAAACCGGTTTTGCCGTGTTGGGTAGCCTTGAATTAATCCGTTTGTTTGTTTGCTTCTGTTGAGAATTAAATACCCTGCTTCGATTTTTATTTGCGCACTTGTATGTTTTTCCCATTTTATAATGCGGAATTAAATCCACCTTGAATTGGGTACGCACAATTCAAGATTACTGCATTCCTTGAAGACGATCTTCAAGGAATCAGCTCAGGTGGGGAGCAGGCCAGGTTCTACACCCGTGCTTGTAAGGGAAATTATATTTTCCTTACATCCCCCTCTTTCTTCCCCGATGGGGAAGGACAACGATCTGCTTCGGCGTAACTGTCGTAACCGCAATAGTACGCCTTAAGATCCTTGATGTGGACCGTGCGGCTGTTTGCTGTGCGTGCGTCTTTCACCTGAACGATGACCGGTGATATGTATCGGGCGATTTGGTACGGCCCCTCGTACTTGGGTGCCATTTTTGCGTTAAACTTGTCTACGGCCTTGGATAGAGGGTGCGTCTTCACCAGTACTTCTGCTCCGATTGGGGGGTGCCACTGCTTACGCCGAAGGTTGTAATGCCGTGATTGGTCTTTTGACGCCCGCTCGAGGTTCCTTTTGACGATTTGGTAGACTTCTTGTAGCCAATGCTTCCTGTAGTCCGGGCTTTGCGGCGGCCTTCCTGTTCCCATCGTCACTTCGTCGAAAAGAGTCTTAGGTAACCGTGGTTCACGTCCCTGCGTAAGAAAGGCAGGTGTGTCAGACTTCATTGTGTTGATTGCCAGTGAGATCTCCGGTATAAACTCGTCCCATCGCTGTTGGTCGTTCTTTATTATCTGCGCCAAGATCCGTTTCACGTTCTGGTTCGCTCGTTCTGTGGGGTTTTCCTGCGGTGTATATGGCGCGGTAAATTGCTGTCGGATACCGAGGTCCTTCAGGAGTTGTTGGAACGATCTGCTGCTGAATTGGACGCCATTGTCCGTGACGAAGACCTTCGGTGCCCCATATCTAGCCAGTATCCTCTCTCGGAACGCATTTATCACACTGTTGCTCGTCGCCTGTCGTAGTGGTACTACTTCTGTCCATTTCGAAAACTTGTCTAGAAAAACTAAAATCATTGTGTTACCGTGCGTTGACCGCGGAAGCGGTCCTATGAAATCCGCGCAGACGATGGACCATGGTTCTTTGGGTATCTGTGTGAGCATTTATCCTGCTACTTTGTCTTGTGTTGGCTTGTACCTCTGGCATGACTCGCAGCGCTGCACATACTTTCTTATATCCCGCGACATACCTGGCCAGTACTAATTATTGCTGATCCTCGCTATAGTTTTCCTTATTCCCGGATGGCCAGCACACGGCTCATCGTGGTTTTCTCGCATCACTTGTCGTTGCAGGTTTTTTGGTACACAAAGTTTCCACGCGGCGCAGTCCTCGTCGTTGGTATGGCTTGGTAGGTGTCTATACAGTTGGCCATTCTCCATTATGTAATCCGGGTACTTCTCGGGATTCCTCTGGATGTCTTTGACCCTGTCGTCGATCCAGGCGCGCACTTCTTCCGTAGGTGTCACCGTGCAGAGTCTTTCGATTGGTTGTCTTGATAACGCAGCCGCGACAACGTTCCATTTGCCCCGACGATACTTTACTTCGAATGTATGCTGTTGTAGTTCGAGCGCCCACCTGGCTAATTGACCTGAAGGGTTTTCCAATGAGTTAAGCCATTTTAGAGATAAATGGTCAGTGATGATGCTGAATTTATACCCTTCGAGTTAAGGCTGCATTTTCCTAACTCCCCATACTATGGCCAAACACTCTTTTTCAGTTGTGGAGTAATTTTGTTCAGCGCGGTTCAGGTGTCGACTTGCGTAAGCGATCACTTTCTCCCCTTCTTCGCTTTCCTGTGTGAGCACTGCTCCTAAGCCATGATTGCTTGCATCCGTTTGCAAGGTGAATTTCTTCGTGAAGTCGGGGCACGTTAGTACTGGTGATTCCGTCAGTTTCGTTTTTAACGTTTCAAAAGCTTGTTGCTGCTCTTCAGCCCATTTCCATCGGCGACCCTTCTTTAAGAGGCCGGTAAGCGGTATGATCAGGTTGGCGAAATCGGGTACGAACCGGCGGTACCACGGTGCCACCCCTAAGAAACGTCGAACTCCTCTCACGTCCCGTGGTGGTTCTAATTCTTTTATCGCTGCCAAGTTGGCCGCACGTAATCGCTTAAACACCTTTTCAAGATTGGCCTTATGTTCCTCAAATGATTTCAAGATTACAATTATATCATACAGATAAGCGAACGCGTGTGGCTCCATCTCCGGTCCGATCACCTGGTCTAATGCCCTCTGGAATGTTGCCGGCGCCGAGTGAAGGCCAAACGGCATGACTCGCCACTGAAAGAGGCCTCGCCCTGGTACTGTAAAGGCTGTGAACTGTTTGATGTCCGAGTCCATGGGGATCTGCCAGTAGCCGTTCTTGAGATCCAGGCTACTAATAAATCTCGCGTCGCGTAACCGGTCTAATATATGCTGAATCCTTGGTATCGGGTATGCATCGGGCACTGATCGTGCGTTCAGCTGTCGATAGTCGATGCATAAACGCCATCTTCCATCCTTTTTTTTCGCCAAGACGATGGGTGCGCTGTAAGGACTGTGTGATGCTTCGATGCAATGCCTCGCTAGTAGCTCGTCTACCTCCTGATTTATGATCGACTGCATGGCGGGATTTTTCGGGTAGTACCTCTGCTTGATCGGACGATCGTCCTTCAAGACGATCTTGTGGGAGGTAATGTTGGAGGGGCCCGTTAGGTTTTCGAATTGAGCCAGCTCCGCCGCTAAAAAGGCCTTTACGGTTTCATCGTGTGTGTCTTCTGGCGTCGTTGGGTTCCGCCTCGTGACAGCACCGTTGCTGTCGCGCTGTGTTTTGGCCAAAACTTGCTGCTGATCAACCCTGCCACCCTCGGACCTTGTTGTTGGTAAGCCTAGTTGCTGTTGAGCCTTGTTGCTACCAAACCTTGTTGTCGGGGTGGTTTGCTGCTGGTGAGTCGTGCTGCACTCGGACCTTGTTGTTGGTAAGACTTTCTGCGGTTGCGCCTTGTTGTTACCTAACCTTGTTGTCGATGTAACTTGTTGTTGATCGTCTTTGTTGTACTTGGGCCTTGTTCCTGGTTTCAATGCTGGCGGTTTTTGTAATTCCACGTCTTGCGGCGCTGATTCTTTTGGTTGCTTTCGTGGTGGACAGACACGTGCACTTATGAATCTCTCTTCACTCGTGACCTGGAGGGTTGAGCATCTTACCTGCTTTTATACTGAGGGTTCAGCGTTTGGGGTACCTAAGATTAAGGTTTCTCCGGCGCAGCTGATTGAGGCTCCTACCTGGATGAGGAAATCCATTCCTAGAATTACGTGGTCCGTTGCGTCCTTCAAAATAAGCAGTTCCACCTTGTTTTCTGCTGATTCTACGCGTATGATGACCTCTATAGCCTTCTGAATCCTGCGGGGCGTTCCGTCCGCCATATTGACGTTCATGTCCACGTCTCTTGGGCATCCTTCTGCGGCTATTTCCTTAGCTATAAATTCGCTGATGAAGCTCCTTAAAGCTCCTGTATCGATGGTGGCTGTGATGATTTCTCTGCCGAGTGCCACCTTAGCGAAGATTCTATCTGGCGTGTAGTCTAAGCATCTCGTGGGGAACGAGGAGAGTTTCGCATTTTTGGCTCCAGCAGCCCTCGTCTCTGCTGGGTGCCCTGTTCGTTTCCCGACGTTTGGATTTTATTGCAGCACTCGATTGTTCGGATGCCCTGTCTACCGCACTCCCAGCAAAAGAGTTTGCGAGTATTACGGCATTCCCTTTGGAAATGTCCTTGTTGACCGCATCTACGGCAGGCTGTTTGTGGGTTCACCTGGCTCCCTGGCGAATTTGTCGTCAGCATTCGGTGGTGTTCTTGTTTTCCACGCCACTGCTCTCTGTGTGGGCGCGGGATCTTTGTTTCCAAGCGAATCCCCTCAAAATCTTCTGCCAAGTTCACTAGTTCTTCCAACGTGGAAAAGTCTGCCCTTCTGATATATAGTAGATAGTCGCGATGGCTATTACGGTATATTATTTGCAGACGTTGATCTTCAGTGTATCTGCCGTAGCGCATTAGGGTCTGCATGGCTAGAACGTAGTCCTTATATTTCTCTTTGACGGCTTGTGTACTCCTCCGGATATTATCGTCGAGTTCTTCAAAATACCTGGACGAAAGGAAAACCCTCATGAAGTCTGCCTTAAAAGATTTCCAAGTTTCCCATGCCCGGTTGTTGTTCCTGTACCAGTGGAGAGCTCTTTCTTTTAGAAGTTCTGGCATCGTACGTGGAAGTAAGTCCTTGGGGAGCTCATATGCGTCAGCAAGTTCCTCAATGCGTTCAATAAAAGTAATGGGGTCCTTACTGCCGTCATACCTACAAGACCACTTACGCACCTTATCCATCTCCTCCGGGTAGCTGGTCATGGTTGCCTTCTGCCTCATCGTGTGACATTTTTAACTTCTGACCGAGGATTTGCTGCGATTTCCTGATCACCCCACGTTGGTTTCTTGCCATCTTCAATATTGTTAATCTGGCTCTTTCTAGGGCTGTGTATCTGGATCAAGAGCTCTTCGTGCGTCTTTGATTTCGGTGCAGCACCCTGGGTTGTGGTTGCCGATGCCCGCGCGCCTGGTGAAGTGCTTCGAGCCCACTGTTGCTCTAATTTGGCTAATCGGATTGTATCTTCGTTTGACAACTCACTCGAGGCAGCAAACCCGGAGAGTAACCTACGTAACTCCTCAACCGTACCGCCCGATTCTATACCGAAGTCTGTTAATATATGCTCGAGCTTTTCCCGTGGGACATTGTAAATCCAGCTCTTACCCATTTTATACGCGTTCTTAATTTTTCTCTACTCAACTCGGTTTCACTCGATTGTTTATTTTCACTCGTTTGTCACAATTTTACACCGACGTTTACGCGTTGTACAGTTTGTGGTTTCTTTGTTTTTTTTCCCAACCGTATGTACTTTTCTATTTATACATATGTGTTATTTTCGTATATATATTTTGTTTCGCTATACGTGTTTACGCACAATTTAGTTTTTTTTCCGATTTCGCGACTGTTTACACACAATTTAATGACGACGTTAACACGTTGTACAGTTGACGTGTTCGTTTTCCCCGTGACCGTATTCGAATTCCGCTCACTGACAGATGACACACATAAGTGCTGCCAGATTGATATATTTCAACAAGAAGATTTTAGAGAAATATACGATCCATTCTTATAAATTAACTACTAGCTTTTCTTATACGCCGTTTACATAAAAATATTTAATCCGATTAAGCTGTTCGAAAACTGATGAGCTTTCTAAGTGTTTCCATACATAATCCGGTCAAGCAAAGTAGGTGTTTTGTTGATTGCTTTGTTTTGTTTGGCGTAGTTGAGCTTTTACCATGTGTGTGGACATATGTGCTAATAGTTTGTCGCGTGTAATTGTCCTTTTCTAACACATTGGCACTAGACAAGGAGAAGCATAAGTTCCTATAATTCCGAACTTCGAACCTGAGTTGCAAACTAAAATGTGAAGCTAAAACCCAAAAGTATTTCGGTTTAGCGCTGCAATTGCAACAACAATTTCAATGGTATTTAAAAAGTTTACGAGCGGTTTTAGGTCCTAAAAAGTCTTACTTCCACTTTCTGGAAAAACCATTTCATGTAAACGCGGTATTATGTAGCAACTGTTTTCTTTCTGTTGTGCTTTGCATAGAAAATTTCACCTGAATCTGAAAGAATTTAATTTAAAGACAATTTTTTCAGATAATTATTTTAAATGTTATTAGTGAAATTCTTTTATATAGTTTATTTTATTATTATCCTTTTTAATATTTATTATAAAATATATATATATATATATATATATATATATATATATATATATATATATATAACAACTTGCGACTTAATATTTAAAACATAGTAAAATAAAGGAATATATATTTTTAAATGTAAGTAAAATAGCTGTAATTATGTAATAATTGCAATTTTTAATTCCATTTTTAAATAATTGCATAATTTAATTTTTTTGCATTACTATATGTGGATCGGAAGGAAAGGTGAAATAACTGCACGCAGTGACACCGCTTTTAGAATTTTTACATCCTTTTACGGAACATGTATGCATGTTGAATAAACTTAACTACTGACTTTTATTTATTGAGATGAAAATACACGAAATAAAACGAAAAGTAAATTTTAAATAACACAACACACAAAGTCTTTTTTTTCTTTTTTCCCATAAGAGCCTGTGTAATTTTGACAAGTGCAGCGACCGATGTCGATGAGCGACATCCTATGTCATTAAGCCATAATACATGAATGTTCAACTAAACAATTCACTTAATAATACAATACATTCAAAATGACGCGACTATCATGACCAGGATGGCATCTTACGACCTTAATGATGCTAACAACAACATCGTTCACTTGCAAATTTGGTGAAGCACGGAACCCCTTCGAACGCTGCTGCAAACTAACAACGTATTCATCCCGCCATCAACCCCAAATATGGTGTCTCATTTGGCAGATGGCGTTCCAGCGCTGTTACAAATTGCCTTTAAAACTCTGCGTTCCTGGATCGGCTATAGACTTGAGTGGTTCGCCCATGATGAGGTGACCAGGAGTGAAGCACTTCATTTCGTCTGCGTCAGCCGACTGTGAGAATAACGGGCGCGAATTTAAATATGTTTCGACTTCGGTGAGCAACGTGCTGAATTCTTCGTAGGTCATCCGGATATCTGATATCGCTCATTTGAGATAACACTTAACGCGTTTGATTCCAGTCTCCCAATAGCCACCCATGTGCGTCGCATTGCTTGGGATTAAAGTGCCACTCTATATTGGATCTATTGAAGAAATTTTTTAACTTAATGTCGGCACCGCTCGAAGAAGTTTCGCAGTTTCCTTTCAACACCAACAAAGTTCGTGCCGTTGTCTGAGTGCTTGGTTTTACAATAAGCATAACGGTTGATGAATCTTTTTAGAGCGTTTAGAAATGCAGCCAACGATAAGTCTAGTTCCAAATGCATGGTGCCGGTGCTAGTTCCAAATGCATGGTGCCGGTGCTCATGCAAGTAAACGAACATATAAAAACAAGACAAAGCCGTACAAACAAAATCATCAGAAATGGGGTTACCAGTTGACGTTGTCGTAGAAAAAAAAGGTCACTTCATGCAAATTCAGTTCAACTGAGAACGATATGTGCCATCTCTGTTTTGGTATGATTCGATGGCTTTCCTGTACAGCTCCATTGCAGTCAGGAAATCATGTAACGACTGTTTCTTCTCTCTCCGGGTATGAATCAGTCTCGTCCAAGGTTCGTTCAGTTATTTGTATTTAATGAAGACGATACACCAGATAACGTTACAAATATTGATCCTAACTATGAATAGTCTTACAACTAGGCTATGTACAAAGATACTATTATCGCTGAAACTGAGATTTGTGTTAGTAAATATTAATTTAGCTGGAACAGAAACTTTGATTAGCGTGCCTGCGAGACACCTTGAAGTATAGAGTCGCGGAGTTTATACCCACAGGACGACTGTCCACTTGTCGCGGAGTTTATACCAGTGACGGGCATTCCAGCACATTTGTGCTGAAAGTTTTGAGTTTCTTAATATGTATACAAAGAGTGCTTCCAATAAAATTACGTCAGTCGCTGCCAAGCCACCAACGAGCACGGGGTGTACGCTGCGTTCTTTCATTTTGGCTACACCCGGAAACTGATCATGTTTTTATTATGAACATTATTATATTACGTAATAATTAATATTATTGTTATATTACATATTAATTATATATGATATTAATAATAATTAATATATAATAGTTATTGTTGAAAACGCCACTTTACATTGTAAATTGCGGAAAAGAACGAAACACGCTATTTTTTTAGTTTCTCTCAGTGCTAAAAACAAACTCATCCGTACACATGCTTAAAATGTGATAGTATAAGAATGCCCGTCACTGGTTTATACCCACAGGACGACAAGTGCTTGAGTGTGTGTTCTCTGGTCGCGGAGTTTATACCTACAGGACGACTGTCCGCTTGTCGCGGAGTTTATACCCATAGGACGAGAAGTAGAGGTGAGCAATTCCGTGATTTTGCCAGAGCAGCTCCAACCTGTGACTGTGACAACTCTATCACAGGTACGAAAACCTGTGACTCGTGACAATTCCGAACTCTGCAAGGAGTACTAAAAAACGAGCTATGCGCCAATCTTTAAGCAAGTATGCTACAGGAAATTTGCAGAAGGAACTTTGATATGACAGTTACAAATTAGAAACAGTAACCAAATAGCGTTAATACTATAAAATTGTGGAAAAAATAGTTGACAAGTAATCTGTTAGTTTGTAATGTATTGACTAAGACATAATGTTATGAAAATGAATGTAATCAGTACAGTTTTTAATGAAGATAATATAAATGTATACAGGGCTGTTACCGATATTTTTTTTTATATCACACAATTTAATGTCTATTTCCCGATAACTGTGGTTATTCGCACTACTATGGATTTCTACGGATTTGGACACGATTTGTTTTTTTCCCCCTTAGGCTATTGCGTACTTATAAAATGACTTCACCTATGGAAGTACCTGTTCGGGCGCCATTTGTAACGAGTTCATTTCCTGCCAGGATATACTCACGGTCGTCCAGGGTCGCTGGTGCTACCGTTTCGATTAAAACACTAGTTTGTTTGCTTCAAAAGTTGTACTTTATTGAGCTCTATATTTAGGGTTGTCTTAACCTAATGTTCGCACTTATTTTCTATTCATCTATATACATATGTCACTTATTTACAGGATTATTATTCGATTTTTCATGCCAAAATATATTCATAAGTCAAGGAGAAGATGCGGATGAGGAGAAGGTCTGACACATGTACCTGAGATCGATACGGATCTGAATTTGGTTTTAGCTTAACAGCGCTTCACCAAATTGCAGACAAATGTAAAACAGGATATTCGCGAGTCACTAGACGAGTGCAGGGTCTAGTCTGACGGGGATCTGAATTTGGCTTTAGCTTAACAGCGCTTCACCAAATTGCAGACAAACGTAAAACGGGATATTCGCGAGTCAATAGACGAGTACAGGGTCTAGTCTGACGGGGGTCTGAATGTGGTTTCAGCTTAACAGCGCTTCACCAAATTGCAGACAAACGTAAAACAGGATATTCGTTAGTCACTAGACGAGTGCAGGGTCTAATCTGACGGGGATCTGAATTTGGCTTTAGCTGAACAGCGCTCCACCAAATTGCAGACAAACGTAAAACAGGATATTCGCGAGTCACTAGACGAAAGCAGGGTCTAGTCTGACCGGGACCTGAATTTGGATTTAGCTTAACAGTGCTTCACCAAATTGCAGACAAATGTAAAACAGGATATTCGCGAGTCACTAGACGAGTGCAGGGTCTAGTCTGACGGGGAACTGAATTTGGCTTTAGCTTAACAGCGCTTCACCAAATTGCAGACAAACGTAAAACGGGATATTCGCGAGTCACTAGACGAAAGCAGGGTCTAGTCTGACGGGGACCTGAATTTGGCTTTAGCTGAACAGCGCTCCACCAAATTGCAGACAAACGTAAAACAGGATATTCGCGAGTCACTAGACGAGTGCAGGGTCTAGTCTGACGGGGATCTGAATTTGGCTTTAGCTTAACAGCGCTTCACCAAATTGCAGACAAACGTAAAACAGGATATTCGCGAGTCACTAGACGAAAGCAGGGTCTAGTCTGACGGGGACCTGAATTTGGCTTTAGCTTAACAGCGCTTCACCAAATTGCAGACAAACGTAAAACGGGATATTCGCGAGTCACTAGACGAGTGCAGGGTCTAGTCTGACGGGGGTTTGAATGTGGTTTCAGCTTACTAGCGCTCCACCAAATTGCAGACAAAACGATAAAGATCTCAAAATATTAAATAAAATTGTAAAACCACTTACCACTGCGAACGCTGATTTCCAAAAGAGTCTTGATTCAAGATCGCTGTTGTTGTAAACTGACCTTCGACTAATCTCTTTGTTTACTTACATTTCGTTTGCTTGTGGTTGTTATTGTAAACTTCTTAGTGTCGTTAGTTTCTGCTTCGCTTTGGCGCTGCATTGTTTTTGCACGAAAACCAGTTTTCTGTGTGTATACTCTGCCTACGCTCGTTGTTGGTATGCCGCTGAAGCTCTAATATGCTGAAATCTTGTTTTTCGGAGCTTCATTTCTGCTGTGTTTGAATGTTTCAAGTTATGTTGCGTAGTTGTTGTGTTGAAACCGGTTTTGCCGTGTTGGGTGGCCTTGAATTAATCCGTTTGTTTGTTTGCTTCTGTTGAGAATTAAATACCATGCTACGATTTTTATTTGCGTACTTGTATGTTTTTCGCATTTTATAATTCGGAATTAAATCCACCTTGAATTGGGTACGCACAATTCAAGATTACTGCATTCCTTGAAGACGATCTTCAAGGAATCAGCTCAGGTGGGGAGCAGGCCAGGTTCTACACCCGTGCTTGTAAGGAAAATTATATTTTCCTTACATCCCCCTCTTTCTTCCCCGATGGGGAAGGACAACGATCTGCTTCGGCGTAACTGTCGTAATCGCAATAGTACGCCTTAAGATCTGTGACGGCCATAATTTATAAGCGAAATTATGGACACACATTTCATCATGCTTAATCTATTTTATTGTTCATCTTATTACTTACTCTACTAACTTCATATTCTTTCTTATTACCTATTTTATTACCTGTATTTTTTATAACTAGTACGTAAGCTAAACAAACAAAACAATGAATTTAATAAAAATAAACTTATATTAGGACTAGTACGTAAGCTAAAATAACGAAACCTTAATATTTGCTACAACTAGTACTTAAGCACAAGACCTTTATATTTCTGTATCTAGTGCGTAAGACAAATAACAGAACAAACGAATACAAAGCAAAGAATTGTTAGTAAATAAGTTATACATAAGAACAGAGCGAGAGAGAGAGAGAGAGAGAGAAGCGACAACCAGGCGTCACCGACGCATACGCATAAAACCACACACACGAGAATAAACAGAAACCAGCTTAACAAGAGTTGCTTTCAAGCACATCGGTAGTCAGTCAGCAGACTTCAACGAGCACGGTTGCTTGCTCCGCTCTGCCAGTTATCTACGTCGCCGCTGCACAACTTCAGTCAGTCAGCAGACTTCAACAAGCACAGTTGCCTGCTCCGCTCTGCCAGCTATCTTACGTCGCTGCTTCACATCTTTAGTCAGTCAGTTCATACGCTGCAACGAGTGCGGTTACTTGTTACGTCGAAGAATTGGTTGATTGCGCCACGCCTGATCGAAAGAAGAATATCAGAAACATCCAACGCCGCGTAAGAATTTCATTTAGCGTCAGACCTCCGACTTAAATAGACGAACCACGCTTAACGACCATTAGGAGACTTTTTTCTTTAGTTATATAGATTCTAGAGGCTTCAGAGCACGTGAATCTACAAGTATATAGACTCTAGAGGCTTCAGAGTACGTGAGTCTTTAAGTAATTTAATTTATATAGATTCTGGAGGCTTCAGAGCACGTGAATCTACAAGTATATAGACTCTAGAGGCGTTAGAGTACGTGAGTCTTTAAGTAATTTAAGTTATATAGATCCTAGAGGCTTGAGAGTACGTGGATCTATAGTTATATAGACTCTAGAGGCTTCAGAGTACGTGAGTCTTTAAGTAATTTAAGTTCTATAGATCCTAGCGGCTTCAGAGTACGTGGATCTATAGTTATATAGACTCTAGAGGCTTCAGAGTACGTGAGTCTTTAAGTAATTTAAGCTATATAGATTCTAGAGGCTTCAGAGTACGTGGATCTACAGTTATATAGACTCTAGAGGCTTCAGAGTACGTGAGTCTTTAAGTAATTTAAGTTCTATAGATCCTAGCGGCTTCAGAGTACGTGGATCTATAGTTATATAGACTCTAGAGGCTTCAGAGTACGTGAGTCTTTAAGTAATTTAAGCTATATAGATTCTAGAGGCTTCAGAGTACGTGGATCTACAGTTATATAGACTCTAGAGGCTTCAGAGTACGTGAGTCTTTAAGTTATTTAAGTTCTATAGATCCTAGCGGCTTCAGAGTACGTGGATCTATAGTTATATAGACTCTAGAGGCTTCAGAGTACGTGAGTCTTTAAGTAATTTAAGCTATATAGATTCTAGAGGCTTCAGAGTACGTGGATCTACAGTTATATAGACTCTAGAGGCTTCAGAGTACGTGAGTCTTTAAGTAATTTAAGTTCTATAGATCCTAGCGGCTTCAGAGTACGTGGATCTATAGTTATATAGACTCTAGAGGCTTCAGAGTACGTGAGTCTTTAAGTAATTTAAGCTATATAGATTCTAGAGGCTTCAGAGTACGTGGATCTACAGTTATATAGACTCTAGAGGCTTCAGAGTACGTGAGTCTTTAAGTTATTTAAGTTCTATAGATCCTAGCGGCTTCAGAGTACGTGGATCTATAGTTATATAGACTCTAGAGGCTTCAGAGTACGTGAGTCTTTAAGTAATTTAAGTTATATAGATCCTAGTGGCTTCAGAGTACGTGGATCTACAGTTATATAGACTCTAGAGGCTTCAGAGTACGTGAGTCTTTAAGTAAATTAAGCTATATAGATTCTAGAGGCTTCAGAGTATGTGAGTCTTTAAGTAATTTAAGCTATATAGATCCTAGAGGCTTTAGAGTACGTGGATCTCAGATATATAACTCTAGAGGCTTTAGAGCACGTGAGTTACTAAGAGCCAGGACAGCGGACCCAACTTGCCACGACGATACTCAAACGACGCGACGTTCAACGACACGACTCGTAACTGTTCCATCGATCACCACGCCACCGCGCTATTATAGCAACGACGCCAGTACAATAAGCAACCCATCATCGATCAGAGCGTAGTTCCAAGCAGCGAACAGTGCCAAGTATAAATATACGCAATTGTCAACGCCAGCAACGATCGCCGCCCCGACGTCCGACGCATCAGCACCATTGCAACGCCTGGAGTCCCACTCAGCGCTCCAGACAACGACACTGAGTGGCTCCACGTAGTCATTGCCACGCCACGTTCAATGGCGTGAAGTTCATCATAGTTACCATCGATCGCTGCAACAACGTCCGACACATCAACGCCATTGCAACGCCTGGAGTCCCACTCAGCGCTCCAGACAACGACACTGAGTGGCTCCAAACAGTCATTGCCACGCCACAGTCAACGACGTGACCTTCATCTAGTTACCATCGTTCGCCGCAACAACGTCCGGCGCATCAGCATGAAGACAAGCAGCACAGTGGTCCACCGTCAAACAAGTCTCTCCCTCTCGCTCACTAGTTTAGTTAAATGAATATTGTATGACAGAAATCATAAAGGTGAACAAATAAAGAGCCATTTAACCTTAGAGCGTCTCACCCAAATAAATTTCTGTACCGAACGCCTGGATAGCCGCTGAGCATATCCCAGATGGAAAACCGGAGAACCGGAGTTCGTTACAGTGGCGCCCGAACAGGGACACTCTAAGCATACAATATTGACCAACAAGCCGGAGACTACATCAAGATTTCTTCTATAGTTGCACAAAACGCAAATAATCTCATCATGGTACGAGTAAGCTGGTTACGAAATGTTCGCAAAGAGGATCTGCAGAAATACGCACAAGAATTTGGACTAGACACAGAAGGCAACGCTGAGGAAGTACGTAAGCGTCTCGGCGAATTTGTAGGAAGAGACGATCATGAACCTGCCACCGTTCAGCGACTGGAGCAATTGGAAGCGCAACACAGAAGAGACGCTTCGCCAGCATCGGGACCAGCAACGCCGAATGTGAGCTCACCAGTAAAAGCGCAGTCAACAGTCGGTAACACAGAAACAACCACTAAGTCTCTGGTGAACCTGCAAGTACCAAGGTCCGAAGACAAACTAGGTCGCCACTTACCGTCGACATCAACAGCAAGCTATCACACCACGTTACCGGGTCAAATCTCTCGACCTTGGTCACCACATACCCCCTGAGCTGAAGCAGCATCTACATTAGCCACGACAGCCCCATTGATGGACCGAGTACGCAAATGGGGCGTGCGGTATAACGGCGAAGGAAATCCACTGACATTTCTGGAGCGAATAGAGGAACTAGTGGAAGCATACGGATGTAATGATAATCACATACCTAGGGCTTTACCCGAATTACTTCAGGGCCGGGCGTTACAGTGGTACAGAAGTAATAACTGCCGCTGGGAAAGCTGGACCACTTTTAAAACAGACTTCGCGAAGTTTTTCTTGCCGCCACGATTCTTTGAAAGGCTGGAAGATGACGTCAGAGAACGACACCAAAGACCCGGCGAACGCTTCAGAGATTACGTTCTTGCCATCCAGGGTCTAATGCGACATACCAGCCGAATACGGAGCGAACAGTTGGAGCGCATATATCGAAACAGTAGCCGAGAGATCCAGCTTTATGTCAAACGGGGCGAATTTCATACACTGCGAGAGTTGCTAGATCTCGTCGGCGACTACGAAAACCTATTGGGCTCCGAAATGGTAGCGGAGCTGAAGACAACACACTCAGCACCATCGAACATAAAACACCGGCAGGTAACAGAGGCCGAGGACAACGCAAGGGTAGACGTTGGCAGGGCTTGCCGACGATGTGGGCAGAGAGGACACTTCAGAAGCAGATGCCAGAACCCCGTATTATATCACTGCTGGCAGTGCGGTCGACGAAATGTCCTTACAAAAGACTGTTGCAGGAAGGACCAGAGAAACGAAACAGCATCCTCCTACGTATAGTGGCGATGCAAGGACGAAAGGAGGAAACCCTCAAGCTCCGTAAGCAAACTTCAATATACAAAGCAAGGTATCCTCGCTACGGTAGCATTAGATAACTGCGTAATGAACGCGACGATCGACACCGGTGCAAGTAGGAGTTTCATCAGTGAATACTACGCACAAAAACACGCAGACCCCACTAAAATAATCCCCACAAGGACCATCGTTAACATGGCAAACGGACAAAGAGAAACAATAACCAAGGCACTGAAAGTTTGTGTCTCCGTCGGTAATAGGACGTATAACATGAGTATACTAATTCTTCCTCAGGTGGTCGACGACCTTGTTTTAGGGTTAGATTTTCTCGCCGGTATCGGAGCGACACTGGAATTCGCAGGCTTGACACTCGAAATCTACCCGCCCAACAGCAACGATGAAGAGACCCATACAGGCGTGGCCCAGTTGCTCGATGAACATCAACCATCGTCAGAACACTACTCATCTCACCGAGCACACCACAGCAAACAAAATCAGTTGTAAACCGCATCTGACAGCGAACGGCCGCCCACGCAACATGAGTAAACGCAATGACTGTAAATTTAAGCGGACAAAGCAAAAATTCCGCCAGCATTTACCGGCAAACCAGGACGAGCAGGCAAAGACACAACTACTCGGCCCTGAGCGCGAGACCACTCTGAATAACCCAACCGACAAAGTGTCACGGGTAACGCTTAAGCGGCTCAGGAACGTCATGGAAGATGATGAGGCCCCGCCCCAACCACCAACATGGAAACAGCCTCGAGTGGTGCTACGCTGCATCGACGAGGGAGTGGACACAACATCAAAGGCGGTCCACAAATTTGCAGTTAAACTACCACCTCGTTTCAACGGACCTTACACCGTAAAAGGGTTCATTTCGCCAGTTATGGTAAAACTCATACGGCCCAGCAAGAGACGTGACCGTACCGCTCACATCTCCGACCTCAAAAATTATCCCTACGCGTCTGATCCCGTAGACGAAGAGGGCGACAGCCAAAGAGCATCTTTACCAAATCCACAGTCGCACCAACCATCGCCAACACGTGCCGTCGCTGCTTATATAAGGGAGCGCAACACAGCAAGGAGCTTCATTCGTAAGTCACATCTCATAGCGAACAGACACACGCCCAACATGCAGAAGAACAGCGACGACAAGTTTGAACGCACAAGGGAGGGAACCGCAGAAAACCTAGTCGGAGAAGCGGAATATCCGGAGGATCGAGTCGCACTACAAGATGCCCTGTGGGCCTTGCGGAAAGTGCACGTCGCCGGTCGCCGGTCGCCGCCGCTACCAAAAGATAAAGGTAAACGGGCGTGAGTATTTGCTAAAGACCTGCCGCCGGGGAACCGTCTCCTGGCGCCTCAGCAAATAATGGCCGCAAAGAGGGGAGGTGGTGTGACGGCCATAATTTATAAGCGAAATTATGGACACACATTTCATCATGCTTAATCTATTTTATTGTTCATCTTATTACTTACTCTACTAACTTCATATTCTTTCTTATTACCTATTTTATTACCTGTATTTTTTATAACTAGTACGTAAGCTAAACAAACAAAACAATGAATTTAATAAAAATAAACTTATATTAGGACTAGTACGTAAGCTAAAGTAACGAAACCTTAATATTTGCTACAACTAGTACTTAAGCACAAGACCTTTATATTTCTGTATCTAGTGCGTAAGACAAATAACAGAACAAACGAATACAAAGCAAAGAATTGTTAGTAAATAAGTTATACATAAGAACAGAGCGAGAGAGAGAGAGAGAGAGAGAGAGAAGCGACAACCAGGCGTCACCGACGCATACGCATAAAACCACACACACGAGAATAAACAGAAACCAGCTTAACAAGAGTTGCTTTCAAGCACATCGGTAGTCAGTCAGCAGACTTCAACGAGCACGGTTGCTTGCTCCGCTCTGCCAGTTATCTACGTCGCCGCTGCACAACTTCAGTCAGTCAGCAGACTTCAACAAGCACGGTTGCCTGCTCCGCTCTGCCAGCTATCTTACGTCGCTGCTTCACATCTTTAGTCAGTCAGTTCATACGCTGCAACGAGTGAGGTTACTTGTTACGTCGAAGAATTGGTTGATTGCGCCACGCCTGATCGAAAGAAGAATATCAGAAACATCCAACGCCGCGTAAGAATTTCATTTAGCGTCAGACCTCCGACTTAAATAGACGAACCACGCTTAACGACCATTAGGAGACTTTTTTTTTTTAGTTATATAGATTCTAGAGGCTTCAGAGCACGTGAATCTACAAGTATATAGACTCTAGAGGCTTCAGAGTACGTGAGTCTTTAAGTAATTTAATTTATATAGATTCTGGAGGCTTCAGAGCACGTGAATCTACAAGTATATAGACTCTAGAGGCGTTAGAGTACGTGAGTCTTTAAGTAATTTAAGTTATATAAATCCTAGAGGCTTGAGAGTACGTGGATCTATAGTTATATAGACTCTAGAGGCTTCAGAGTACGTGAGTCTTTAAGTAATTTAAGTTCTATAGATCCTAGCGGCTTCAGAGTACGTGGATCTATAGTTATATAGACTCTAGAGGCTTCAGAGTACGTGAGTCTTTAAGTAATTTAAGCTATATAGATTCTAGAGGCTTCAGAGTACGTGGATCTACAGTTATATAGACTCTAGAGGCTTCAGAGTACGTGAGTCTTTAAGTAATTTAAGTTCTATAGATCCTAGCGGCTTCAGAGTACGTGGATCTATAGTTATATAGACTCTAGAGGCTTCAGAGTACGTGAGTCTTTAAGTAATTTAAGCTATATAGATTCTAGAGGCTTCAGAGTACGTGGATCTACAGTTATATAGAGTCTAGAGGCTTCAGAGTACGTGAGTCTTTAAGTTATTTAAGTTCTATAGATCCTAGCGGCTTCAGAGTACGTGGATCTATAGTTATATAGACTCTAGAGGCTTCAGAGTACGTGAGTCTTTAAGTAATTTAAGCTATATAGATTCTAGAGGCTTCAGAGTACGTGGATCTACAGTTATATAGACTCTAGAGGCTTCAGAGTACGTGAGTCTTTAAGTAATTTAAGTTCTATAGATCCTAGCGGCTTCAGAGTACGTGGATCTATAGTTATATAGACTCTAGAGGCTTCAGAGTACGTGAGTCTTTAAGTAATTTAAGTTATATAGATCCTAGTGGCTTCAGAGTACGTGGATCTACAGTTATATAGACTCTAGAGGCTTCAGAGTACGTGAGTCTTTAAGTAAATTAAGCTATATAGATTCTATAGGCTTCAGAGTATGTGAGTCTTTAAGTAATTTAAGCTATATAGATCCTAGAGGCTTTAGAGTACGTGGATCTCAGATATATAACTCTAGAGGCTTTAGAGCACGTGAGTTACTAAGAGCCAGGACAGCGGACCCAACTTGCCACGACGATACTCAAACGACGCGACGTTCAACGACACGACTCGTAACTGTTCCATCGATCACCACGCCACCGCGCTATTATAGCAACGACGCCAGTACAATAAGCAACCCATCATCGATCAGAGCGTAGTTCCAAGCAGCGAACAGTGCCAATTATAAATATACGCAATTGTCAACGTCAGCAACGATCGCCGCCCCGACGTCCGACGCATCAGCACCATTGCAACGCCTGGAGTCCCACTCAGCGCTCCAGACAACGACACTGAGTGGCTCCACGTAGTCACCGCCACGCCACGTTCAACGGCGTGGGGTCCATCAACGATCGCCGCACCAACGTCCGACACCGACCCATTGCAACGCCTGGAGTCCCACTCAGCGCTCCAGACAACGACACTGAGTGGCTCCACGTAGTCATTGCCACGCCACGTTCAACGGCGTGAAGTTCATCATAGTTACCATCGATCGCTGCAACAACGTCCGACACATCAACGCCATTGCAACGCCTGGAGTCCCACTCAGCGCTCCAGACAACGACACTGAGTGGCTCCAAACAGTCATTGCCACGCCACAGTCAACGACGTGACCTTCATCTAGTTACCATCGTTCGCGGCAACAACGTCCGGCGCATCAGCATCAAGACAAGCAGCACAGTGGTCCACCGTCAAACAAGTCTCTCAGAGTACGTGGATCTATAGTTATATAGACTCTAGAGGCTTCAGAGTACGTGAGTCTTTAAGTAATTTAAGCTATATAGATTCTAGAGGCTTCAGAGTACGTGGATCTACAGTTATATAGACTCTAGAGGCTTCAGAGTACGTGAGTCTTTAAGTAATTTAAGTTCTATAGATCCTAGCGGCTTCAGAGTACGTGGATCTATAGTTATATAGACTCTAGAGGCTTCAGAGTACGTGAGTCTTTAAGTAATTTAAGCTATATAGATTCTAGAGGCTTCAGAGTACGTGGATCTACAGTTATATAGAGTCTAGAGGCTTCAGAGTACGTGAGTCTTTAAGTTATTTAAGTTCTATAGATCCTAGCGGCTTCAGAGTACGTGGATCTATAGTTATATAGACTCTAGAGGCTTCAGAGTACGTGAGTCTTTAAGTAATTTAAGCTATATAGATTCTAGAGGCTTCAGAGTACGTGGATCTACAGTTATATAGACTCTAGAGGCTTCAGAGTACGTGAGTCTTTAAGTAATTTAAGTTCTATAGATCCTAGCGGCTTCAGAGTACGTGGATCTATAGTTATATAGACTCTAGAGGCTTCAGAGTACGTGAGTCTTTAAGTAATTTAAGTTATATAGATCCTAGTGGCTTCAGAGTACGTGGATCTACAGTTATATAGACTCTAGAGGCTTCAGAGTACGTGAGTCTTTAAGTAAATTAAGCTATATAGATTCTATAGGCTTCAGAGTATGTGAGTCTTTAAGTAATTTAAGCTATATAGATCCTAGAGGCTTTAGAGCACGTGGATCTCAGATATATAACTCTAGAGGCTTTAGAGCACGTGAGTTACTAAGAGCCAGGACAGCGGACCCAACTTGCCACGACGATACTCAAACGACGCGACGTTCAACGACACGACTCGTAACTGTTCCATCGATCACCACGCCACCGCGCTATTATAGCAACGACGCCAGTACAATAAGCAACCCATCATCGATCAGAGCGTAGTTCCAAGCAGCGAACAGTGCCAATTATAAATATACGCAATTGTCAACGTCAGCAACGATCGCCGCCCCGACGTCCGACGCATCAGCACCATTGCAACGCCTGGAGTCCCACTCAGCGCTCCAGACAACGACACTGAGTGGCTCCACGTAGTCACCGCCACGCCACGTTCAACGGCGTGGGGTCCATCAACGATCGCCGCACCAACGTCCGACACCGACCCATTGCAACGCCTGGAGTCCCACTCAGCGCTCCAGACAACGACACTGAGTGGCTCCACGTAGTCATTGCCACGCCACGTTCAACGGCGTGAAGTTCATCATAGTTACCATCGATCGCTGCAACAACGTCCGACACATCAACGCCATTGCAACGCCTGGAGTCCCACTCAGCGCTCCAGACAACGACACTGAGTGGCTCCAAACAGTCATTGCCACGCCACAGTCAACGACGTGACCTTCATCTAGTTACCATCGTTCGCGGCAACAACGTCCGGCGCATCAGCATCAAGACAAGCAGCACAGTGGTCCACCGTCAAACAAGTCTCTCCCTCTCGCTCACTAGTTTAGTTAAATGAATATTGTATGACAGAAATCATAAAGGTGAACAAATAAAGAGCCATTTAACCTTAGAGCGTCTCACCCAAATAAATTTCTGTACCGAACGCCTGGATAGCCGCTGAGCATATCCCAGCTGGAAAACCGGAGAACCGGAGTTCGTTACAGATCCTTGATGTGGACCGTGCGGCTGTTTGCTGTGCGTGCGTCTTTCACCTGAACGATGACCGGTGATATGTATCGGATGATTTGGTACGGCCCCTCGTACTTGGGTGCCATTTTTGCGTTAAACTTGTCTACGGCCTTGGATAGAGGGTGCGTCTTCACCAGTACTTCTGCTCCGATTGGGGGGTGCCACTGCTTACGCCGAAGGTTGTAATGCCGTGATTGGTCTTTTGACGAACGCTCGAGGTTCCTTTTGACGATTTGGTAGACTTCTTGTAGACAATGCTTCCTGTAGTCCGGGCTTTGCGGCGGCCTTCCTGTTCCCATCGTCACTTCGCTGAAAAGAGTCTTAGGTAACCGTGGTTCACGTCCCTGCGTAAGAAAGGCAGGTGTGAACCCAGTCGTGTCAGACTTCATTGTGTTGATTACCAGTGAGATCTCCGGTATAAACTCGTCCCATCGCTGTTGGTCGTTCTTTATTATCTGCGCCAAGATCCGTTTCACGTTCTGGTTCGCTCGTTCTGTGGGGTTTTCCTGCGGTGTATATGGCGCGGTAAATTGCTGTCGGATACCGAGGTCCTTCAGGAGTTGTTGGAACGATCTGCTACTGAATTGGACGCCATTGTCCGTGACGAAGACCTTCGGTGCCCCATATCTAGCCAGTATCCTCTCTTGGAACGCATTTATCACACTGTTGCTCGTCACCTGTCGTAGTGGTACTACTTCTGTCCATTTCGAAAACTTGTCTAGAAAAACTAAAATTTCAGCCCAGGTTCTACACCCGTGCTTGTAAGGGAAATTATATTTTTCTTACAGGCCCCCTTTTTTGGTCGAAAAACTTTTTGAACCTCTTTATCCCACCAAGACTTAGGTGATAAACTGACAACCTCACCTAAGTTAAAAGTTAAAGCTTAAAGTTTTTATGTAGTTCTTCTGGTAAATTGGAATGGTGGAAGCTCTCACGCTCTCAATTAACAACTTTTTGGAAACGCTTACTATTGAAGGACGTTTGACCAATGAATATACAAATTGAAAAGTGATAACTGCCACCCAGCGTGACCCGTTGGAAAGACCGCTCAACCAACGAGTATATATTAATAAAGAGATTGCATGACTTTCCAATCGACCAACGAAACAAATTCACATTGGCAAGAACATGCGAATCATGCACATCGTTTGTTCAAACGAGTTGAAAGAGCTCGAAACTAACGTGAGCCAACATTTATAGAAACAATTTCATTGGGAAGGCAAAGCAAGAGAAGTAAAAATTGGTTCGATGCGGTTCGATTACGCATTTTTAAACAAACGAAGCAAACGCAGAGAAAAATCACACATGAGAATAGAAACCATGCGTTGTTGTTGTTGGACTGCTTACATTTTGTTTTCCATTATTATGGTTTATTGTTTGTTACTCCAGAAGTTGATCGAATTATATTTTGCACAAAATCAAAGCATGGAACCAGCAAAGCAGAGACCCAAAGTTTACACCCAAGGTGTTTTTTCCTTTTTTCTGAAGTTTTATGATCCCTAACGCGGTGTTGTTCTCGTGAACAACTGAATCATCGTCGCAATGATCGATTTGTTGATTTCGAGGGTTTAATATATACTCGTTGGCTCAACAGACAAGTTTGTATTGGAAAAGGAGAGATCGAGGACAGTCCCTCTACACCAGTGACGGGCATTCTTATACTATCACATTTTAAGCATGTGTGCGGGTGAGTTTGTTTTCAGCACTGCGAGAAACTAAAAAAATAGCGTGTTTCCTTCTTTTCGATACTTAACAATAACATTAATTATTATATAATATAATAATGTTCATAATAAAAACATGATTAGCCAAAATGAACGAAAGCAGCGTACAGCCCGTGCTCGTTGGTGGCTTGGCAGCGACTGACGTAATTTTATTGGAAGCACACTTTTTGTATACATATTAAGAAACTCAAAACTTCCAGCACAAATGTGCTAGAATGCCCGTCACTGCTCTACACTTCGGCTTCTCTAAGAGTCTCCCAAACCATCATTAAAAGAAAAAAGGAGGAATTATCCATTATGAAACCAATTCTTTTGCTCTTACTGAATCCCAGGTACAGATTTCTGAACGGCAACAAAAAGGTGTAGTGTAGAACAAACAGAAAGTAATACAAGTACAGAAATTGAAGGAAATGCCAAACTGAGCAGACCCTCGCCAACGCCGACTTCGCGTACGCTAAAATATGAGCGCCTCCCGGAAAGATACTGTAACTTATAGTTCCTTCACTTGTTTATGTCACTTAGGTAGTTCACATCAGAGACAATGAGACACCGGACTCTTAAAAATGCCATGCATGTGTGCGTGAATCGACGAAGACCCCCAACAACAAATCCCATGTAAAATTTTTGTTTACTCAAAACCCCGACGGCATAGCGTAAACAAAACAATCGAAACCATATTTTGCGTTTACACTCTTCTTCTTCCTACTACAACAAGTGTGCTTTCAGTACAACTCCGCTAATAAACCACAAATTTTTTAGACTTCTGGATTTTACTTTCACGAAACAGTTTTTTAGAAATGTTCTCGCTTCATTGTTTTATAAAACTTATAAGTTGACAATAATCTTTTTCAATAGAAATTACTGATTAAAGTTAGCGATTTTTTCCATTGCTTTTATTGCTGTGACTTGGACTGACACTGATACAATGTTTGTTCAGAGATTCCAATGCAAAAGAGTAAGTGATAAGTTAAGATTTTACTCAAGTGAAAAATAGTTAACTAATCTAAATTTATAAAACTTATTATACATTTAATAGCCACTCCATATGCCAAAAAATAATAATACCAAAATTTGCCGCAAAGCCTTAGTTTGGAAGTTAAGGACTTTTAAAAGTAAAAATAATTTACAAAGCGCTATTCAATGGAATATTGTTATTTAAATACCATAAGAAGTATAATTATAAAGATAGTTTTAGCTATTGCGCTTTAATTAGCAAGCAGAAATAACTGCAATTTGTACACAAGCAATTGTCAAAACATATTTTAAAATGCAATTCGGGCGCGAATACGGTTTTTGCATTTCCTAACGAAATTCCGGAAATTGAACAGTGAGCGAAAACCGTTGTATGTAAAAAACTCATGGTATTTATCTGCTGTAACACAAGTATTAATGACATTGTGAAAGTTCTTAGTGAAATTGTTGCAAAATGCTTCAGCAGATTGAAATGTCCTTATATGTCTTTAACTAAGTAAAGTGAACATATTCTCTGTAAAATTGCGAAACCATAGCAAACATTTGCATTTGATTTTAACAAGTTAATAAAGTAGAATAATACAGTGCAGTATTTACATTCAATTAAAGTGAAGTTAAAAGGCATATCTACTGGACCTCAAAAAATAAACTTTGCAGCTGAACGTGATTGTTCGTACGTTCTTATTCCATTATGAATTATTTTAATATATATTCTAATTCTTCTATTTTCGATTATTATTATTATTATTATTATTTGTATGGAGTAGTGCACTGCGACCTGTTGATCTATTGTGCCTGCTGCACGAGCTTACAATTCCTGTACAATTCCCTATCCTCTTCTGGAAGCCGATAATTTACTCAGCTTCACGGATCTTACACTTTGCTCACTCATGTATACTGTCACGAATATCGCCAGTCTTGCAGGCGACAGCGCGGCACATGAAGGGAGTATATGGATTGGGGATTCTTTTTCCCCCATGTAAAACCTTCATGACTGGTCGGCGATAACTTCTATGGTATATAGGTGCTTCCTCAGTCGGCAGTCACCCGTTAGAAAACCGATCATTATTCGTAATCTATTTCTTGGTAGGTTCATGCATACTCAGAAACGCGCTTGGTTGTATGTCCCTAGCGCCATTTCAGAGTGCCCCAAGCCTGGTTGGTTATTCCAATATTGCACTCTGAGTTTTCGTTATCGACCCTCATCTTCTAGTAAATTTGTAAAGACGAGTTTTTTTTTCCCACCCGGGAATAGCTCACTCGTCCCAGGGTTCGTGGCAAGTGGATTTCGCAACCACTTGCGTATAATAATTCAAGTTGCGTTTCCGAATTTCGTTCGATTAGTGTTTTCACCAATCTAGCACTGACTCAGAGAGTTCGGCTCGGACGCAATGTTGAGAATAGTATTTATTATATTTACTTAACAATGTTTATAATTTAGTACTACAAGAGCCACAACAGGTCGCTTAAATAAAGACCCACAATGGTTCGCTTTTATAAAGAGCCACAACGGCTCGCTTAAATAAAGAGCCACAATGGGTCGCTTAAATAAAGAGCCGCAACGGGTCGCTTTAATAAAAGAGCCACAGTGGGTCGCTTAAAATACAAGAGCCACAACGGGTCGCTTAAATACAGAGCCACAACGGGTCGCTTAAATAAAGAGACATAACGAGTCGCTTAGCTACAGAGCCACAAAGGCTCGCTTAAATAAAGAGCCACAATGGGTCGCTTAAATAAAGAACCACAACGGCTCGCTTAAATAACAAGAGCCGTTTGCGCGGTCGATATTTATTGCACGCGGCTTTCTCGGCGCCACCAAGATACCTCAAAAATGCGAACCTTTATCTTTTGTTACTGCGGTACTAATATATTAGTGTTTGCATCAGATCAAAGGCTGATTTGTAATGTTTTGATGAGCTCGTTAAAAGTGACAAGCGAAATAAACCGTCCCCGAATTCTAAGACATTTCCAATGGAACCGGCCGTGAACGGAGACAAATTCCATTCAAAACAACATTTTGTCCGTCGGCTGATTGCTATTCATTCGTATATCTGTATATCTGTCGGTAGATGTATGCTTTCTGGTTTGCTCTACTCGATCTGGAAATGTAAATATTTGTGTTTATGTGTAGCTATGTATTCGTAGTGTGTACTTGTTTGCATACGGTCACTTGGAAGGAACAGGTTTTGTGTGTTAATTTCAGTTCTATTCTTCGTAGTCTGTTTGTAATCTTTCTGTTTTGTTTTACTTTGTCTGTCGTTCATATGGTTGGTATGTTTGTATATATGTCTGGTTAAAGCGAGTGTAAGTTTGATAATTTTTATTTAACGTTATGCTATGCTCTTCATAAGTAAGTGGTGTATGTATGTACTTATTTGTATCTAATTGTCTAATCTAAAACTATTTACAAGTCCTTACAAATTATATTCGGTGCAACTCCACAGAACGGTTCGGGCTCCACTAGTAAAGTATGAGTATCCCTAGCCAAGCGATCCGCTTGTTCGTTTTCTTTGATACCAACATGCTATGGTAGCCACAATAGATGTAACTTGTGTTTTGCTCAGAGCATATTAAGTTTCTCAAGGCATTTCCATACAATTTTAGAATTGATACGGTATGACGTTAAGATTGCAATACCTTTCTTCTCAAAATTCCTATCCAAATTGAATTTTGCACGTCTGTCGATAGCAATTTTTTCGGCTTGAAAGATGCTTGCATAGGTGCCCATCGGTTCCGAGTATCTTGTTTTGGGACCGAAGACTCCAGCCCCAGCACCGCTTGGCATTAAGGACCCATCCGTATACCATGTTATCAAATGTTTGTCCAGGATATACGTGTCTGTTAGTCCTTTCCATTCTTTCTTGTTGCTGAATTCAGTTTTAAAAGATTTATTAAAACTGAATTTCTGTTTCATGCTGTCTCTTGGGAAGAGATATTCAGGGAGATTTTGAAGGATCTTTTGACTACTCCTTCCAGCTCTTACCATAGATGTAGAGGTGTCAGTTTCAATAGGACTTCCATCGGTAGCGTGGGACAAGTACGCATCGCTCCAGTTAGACACAAGCATGCCAGTTTCTGTACCCTGTTAAAGGTTTTGCTTTTGATTTTTCCTGGCTGCCCAAGCTATTGTTCCATAAGTGATGGTGGGCCTGATTATATCCATCGCATAATTGACGGTACACATCCCCAACTTTTCACTGCGATTGATCTACAGATCATTTGATCGAAAATTACCCCTAAGTATTTGGCTTCCTTCACATACATGATTTCCACTCCCTCCATTATTATTGGATCAACCGGTCTGAGTTTATATTTTCTTGTAAATGGCACAATTGTAGTTTTGTTTGGGTAGAATTTGAGCCCCGCCTTATTGCACAATTGTCTTGTTATCCTCAGTCCCTGTTTAATTCTTCCAGGGAGAGCTTCTTCAAATTTACTTCGACATAGTATAAGTATGTCATCGGCGTAACCTTGGCAGTAGAGTTCTGCCTCTGTCGTGTTCCATAGGAGCTCATCAACTACGATGCTCCAAAAAAGTGGAGAAAGTACCTCCTCACTGCGGGCAACCCCTCGTAGTGTTCACTGGTACCTGTTTATTTCCTACATTGGTAGTTACTCTCCTTGTTCTTAGCATTTCCGCTTTCCACATTGCAATGGTGGTATGAACACCCTTGCAATTAAGTGCGTCTTTCACCGCTACATGTGATATATTGTCGAAAGCCCCTTCTATTTCTAAGAAGGCATAGAGGGCAGTTTCTTGGCATTCCAAGGAACTCTCGATTTCTTTCGTCAATTGGTACAGTGTGTTTCTGTTGACTTCTGCTCTGTATGCATGCTGACGCGGATGGAGCATGAGTTCATTTTCTTCATCGTTCCGTATTAAGTTGTCAACTAACCTTTCTATAGTCTTTAGCAGAAACGATGTCAAGCAGATTTTGCGGAAGGAGAAATAGATCTTTCTTTCCTGTCTTAGGTAAAAACACAACCTTTGCTTGCCTCCATGCTGCTGGTATGTGACCCAGAGCTAGACTACTTTTCAGTGTTACCGACATTTTGGGTATGATACTGTCTCCCCCCTTTGTAAAAGTATGGGGTATATGTTGTCATAGCCTGGCGACTTATATGGTTTGAACGTGCCAAGCGTCCACTTAACTCTGTCCTGATAACAAAGTTTCCCAGTCCATTCCTCCTTTGTGGGCCTGTGTTGCCAGTTGTCAGGCTCTACCTGCTACACAGTGACCGATCCCGGAAAGTGAGTTTTTAGTAGCAGTTCTGCCTTTTCCTCTTCGCTTTCGGTAAAATCTCCCGACTTCTTTTTGAGTGATTTGGATATACATGCACTCTTTGATTAGCCTTTGTAAAGTCTAGAGGCCTCAGATGTTCCTGAGATATTTTCACAGAATTCGCTGAAACTCTTTCGTTTTGCCGCTCTGATTTCTTTGTTAGAATTAGTTAGAGTCACAGTATGTTCTGCCCATTACACAGTATTTTTAGCTCGGTTGCGAACAGAGTTCCACTAAGGCAGCCCTCGTCAGGCTGATTTCCCTAATGGAACAGCTAGATTCATATGAGCTAGACTCGTTTTGAGTCTCATATTGATCCCAAGCCTAGACATGTTGACGCTCAATGGGTCTTTATACATATCCCAATCGGTTTGTCTGGGATTACGGACTACTTGCGTCTTAGCAGGCAAACCTTTGACCTCGAACCTTATTATCCTATGGTCGGAAAGTGAGGTTTCTTCGGATACCGTCCAGTTTTGTACCAGCCCATCCGTCAGTTAAATAAATAATTATAATAATTAAATTTTCTATTAATAAATATTGTAACAGGTATTCACTCCTTGCATTGTTGTTACTATAGTGCTTCCCCATGTTGTGCGCATTACTGTCGCATCCCAGTGGCAATGGTATCTTCCTTCGGCGACAGTGTACCACCAGTCTGAGCACTGTATCGGTAGGTACCCATGGCTCATCCACTGGTAGATGTAGCATGAAGCAATGACAATGTCCCTTACTCCTCTCCCAGTATTTACCGGCAGCACTATAGCTACAACGTGCCTGTTTAGGAATTCTGAAAGACATACGTAATTAATATTTTTCTTCAGCAGTATACCCAGTAAGTGAGACTTCGTTATGATTGCCGTATATTACCTGCAAATTAATTTTTCTTCTTTAAGTTTGGTTAAAAAAATATATTTTTATTCAAGCTCAACTGCTTCCTTTCACATTCAATTTAACTTGTTTTGGATTTTAAAGCTGGACTTTTAACTTCTTTAGAATTTCGAGTATTCAATCCCATCGATAGATACTCGAAGTGTCTGAAATATGACGAATTTGTTTATGACCAACTTGTTTACCAGACGGTGCGAATACGTTTCGTTCCCAGTCATGTTGCTTATCGATTGTAAGCAAACGCTTATCGGAACTTCTGGTTAACAGAGTACCTTAACTCCCCTCATCCTTTAAGAGAAACGCCCCGGTTCTCATGGTTCTTTCATCAGAAAATTAATTTTACTATTTATTGCATAAAAATTGGGTTGGTGTGAATTTACGTTGGATTTAACTTTACATGTTTTGAGAACTTTTCGTAAGTACTTCAAAGTTAGATAAATTGATGTTAGAATTAAAAATACCAATGCCAGCATCCAAAAATAAGTTTGTGTAAAATATACTTTTTAGTTAATGTTATTACATTATTATATTCAGGTTCAAATTTTAAACTTTCGTTTTCCGTTTCAAGATATTCACTTATTTTAAATAAATCTATTTCTTTATTTTTTACATAATTCCATATTACTCTTGTCGGATTAAAAAAATATTTATTATCTATAACCGTTTCATTTTCAAAACTTATTAAATAGATTCCTGTCAAATTTAATTTCTTATTGATTATGTGGTTGCCAGATAAAAGTATGGCACCGTCTTTAATAATTTCTATCGGTTTGTTTTTTTCTCTTATTTTTTTACACTCCGTATCTTTATTGTTTAATAAATTAGAAAGGCAACTTTCCTCTGGTTTAATTTCACAAAATGTACTACTTAGTTCTATTTTGCATTTTTTACAGTTTTATAAATATTTTCACATTTAACAATTTCTTTCTCTATTACTAGTTTACCATCGTTTTTGCATATAGCTCTCGCTTCATATATTACTATTAAATTATTGTTTTGCAAAATCTTGAATTCCGACGCATCTATTAAGTCTCTTATAGTAATTCGTCTTTCAAATTTAATTGTAATTAAATAGTAATTACAATTATTATTATTTTAATTTAATTGGATTCAGAATTTCCGCTTTGGCCAAAGATATTTTATGAATTAAATTTTGAAGTTCAGTTACCATTAATCTATTCCTGTGTCTTATCATTATGCTTTCATGGGAGCTACCAGATATATTACTTATTGTATTCGTTAGTTCTTTGATGGCTTTGAAAATTTCGGAATTAGCTATGAATTGTTTATTATTCCTAACTCATTTATACCCCGTTTTTGTCTCTTATTATTTTTTATTAATTGTCCTAACAATATTTCAATCAAATCAATTTCGTCATGTTCATCGACGGAGTAATTGTATTCGTATAGTGTATCAATCGGTATATTTTTATTTCGGTATTTCATTTTTGTATAATTTCTTTGTAAAACGTTAAATTGGTTATATGGAATATTTCCCCATAATCCTTGTAAAGTACTGCATCGCTGTTTTCTATTAGAACATAATTATCCCTGGTGTAATCGATAATATCCATCCTTACGAGTCGGGTGATTAATAGGATAATTATAAATTTCATTTCCTGCAAAAGGAAAATTATGTCTTAATATTATCCTTATGTACTATTCTATTTCTACTGTATATTCTAACTTTAGTCCCTAAGTCTTCCTTAACTTTTTGTTTTTTAAATTTAGGCTTTAATTTATTTCTTTCAGTTACAATCTTTTCATAGATTATATCTCCATTTTTGAATGTTCGGCATATTTTATCCTTGTTATTATACGACAGCATGTTCGTTTGTGCTACTCTTAATTTTTCGTGTACGTTTTCACGACTTATTTTATTAAATATGATATCTATTGGTCTTTGGTTTGTCACTGAATGTTTAGTCTTGTTATATTGTTGTACTGCTCTATATACTGTTTCGGTGTTACTTAATAGTGACGCCACAATATTTAATATAAAAACGAGATTCTATGAGATAGACAACCTAGAATCAGACCTCCTCATAGGGTCTAACTTACTCAGGAATGCAAACGTTATAATAAACTTTGAGAAAGAGGAATTAACACACAACAGTGAAAAAGAGAAATTTTTTATTAATAAGTGTGATGCCTTAACACAAGAAAACAACAATTTTAATGATGATAATACCCTTAGATATACAAAGCATTTTGAAAATTATTCAGAAGATGAATAAATTATGAATTTAAGAAAACAATCGATAAACGAAATCAAAGAAAGCCACCGCAGTATTAGTATGAATTCGCCATTTAGAACTGATGTAAGAGCGGAAATACGCACATCTGTTGAAACTCCTATTTGGAAACAGTATCCATATCCGTTATCAGTGAATACATTTGTAAACAGAGAAATTAGGAAAATGAAGAAGGAATAATTCGCGAAAGTAGGAGCCCATACAATTCACTAATATGGGTAGTTCCAAAAAAAGGATTAAATGAAGATGATGAACCAAAATTAAGAATGGTGATTGACTACAAGAAAATAAATGAGAAAATGGTATCGGATCGATATCCCATACCAGACACAAATGTCGTACTATCAAACTTAGGAAAAGCAAAATTCTTTTCCACAATTGATTTGGAATCGGGATTCCATCAAATAATGATGTGTGAGAAAGCCATAGGAAAAACAGCTTTCTCGGTAAATAATGGAAAATATGAATATTTAAGAATGCCGTTTGGGTTGAAAAATGCCCCAAGTATATTCCAAAGAGCAATGGATAATATATTAAGGGATTTCGTAGGGAAAATGTCATGTCTATTGATGACATTGTAATTTATTCCGCTACAATAGAGCAGCACACTACAGACCTGAAAGATATAGTAAAAACATTAAGATGCTAACATGAAAATATCCTTAGAAAAATCGAAGTTATATCAAAAAGATAGAAATAGAGTTCTTGGGTTATAGAGTAGCTCAAAACATAATTAAACCAGATCCAAAGAAAATAGAAACAATAAAAGTATATCCTATTCCTGTCACTTTAAGACAATTAAGAAGCTTCTTAGAAATGACAGGATATTATCGCAAATTTATTAAAGATTACGCAACTATCACGAAACCATTAACAAAATATTTATCAGGAGAAAACGGAAAGGTTTCTCAAAATATGTCAAAAAAGTGAATATAAATTTAGATGACGAGGCTATTACAGCATGTAATACATTAAAAAAATTATTGATAAACGAGGTTGAATTAGTACAACCAGATTTTAATAAATAGTTTGTCTTAACAACTGACGCATTAAATATAATAATCGGAGCAGTCAAGATAAGAAACCAATAACATTTATATCGAAAACAATAAATTCAACGGAACAAAACTACGCAACGAATGAGAAAGAATTATATTCTATTGTTTGGGCGTTAAAATCTTTAAGAAACTATTTATACGGAGTATCAGACTTAGAAATACTTACAGATCATCAACCTTTAACATTCGCAGTCTCTACAAGAAATCCTAATGCAAAAATTAAAAGGCATGCCTTTATAGAAGAATTTGCTTCAAAATTAGTCTATAAGCCAGGGACTACTAATGTTGTTGCTGATGCACTATCAAGACAAGCGTTAAATAACTTAACCAGCAGTTCTTCCGAAACACAACACTCAGCGGAGAGTAGTGACAACAACGAAATAAGAGAGACCACAAAACCGCTAAACCAATTTAAACAGCAAATACTCCCCGTAAGAAATAGATTCACAATCCATGAATCAATTAAAAATTTTGGGAAAACACGGCATATAATAGAATATGACACGGTTGAAAATTTGATGACTATACTTAAAGAATTCTTAGTACCAGACATAATAACTGCAATACATTGCACATCAGAGGAGCTTTATGAAATAAAAAACGCTTTACTTCAGCAATTTAAAATTAAGTTTGTCTTTACTAAAAATTTTCCAATTGATATCACAAATACGGAAGATCGAATAGAAATTGCCAATCAAAATCACACAAGAGCACATAGAAATTATAGGGAAAATTTAAAACAAATTTATAATCAATATTATTGGCCAGAAATGAAAAAACATTTCCAAGAATATATTCGAAATTGTGACATATGTAACAAAAAAAAATACGACAGGCACCCAAAAATTATACCAATTGGAGAGGAGAAAGAGGGGAGACAGATACACTTAGATATATTCCTTGCTCAAAATTTGAAATTCATAACTTGCGTAGATGCTTATTCTAAATACATGACCGTTAAGAAAATAGAGAATAAGACTAATTTAGAAGAAAAAGTAATGGAAATCCTACAAAGTTTTCCAGAAGTAGAAAACTTAGTTGTTGATAATGATCCCGCCTTCACTACTATGCAATTTAAAACTCTAATGAATAGACTGAATATTGAAGTATTTCACTATGATCCAAAACACAGTAAAACCAATGGACAAATCGAAAGGGTACATTCAACGTTGATAGAAATCGCGCGATGTATTCAGAAAGAGTATCGCATCGCTTGTAGCGCCATCAGTTTTTGGCGCGGTCGCGAAGCAGTTCGATTAATGGTAAAAGCAGCCGGTTGTAATCAATGCTATAACAGCTTGCCAGTTCTTCCATATTTTCTATAAATTCTAAAACGGAGCGTGAGCCGTTGAAATGCAAATTCCATTTGCGTACCGTGTTCATGACGTCACACTCTCGACTGTCATGCGGTTGTTGCATGGGGAAGTTATGCTGCTGTACCTCGTGGACCATAATTTGTGGAAGAGTCCTCGAATGCGCCACGGGTACTGTGAGTGAATCTTTTTTTATGTCTACGCTTTCTGCGGAATTCCGTCGGGATCGCTGTTCTTTTATGTATTTGCTCAAGCGTTGTCTCATCTCTTTCACAGTGTCATCTATTGGCAAGTTTAGGAGTTTCAGTTGTGCTTCTAGTTAATCTTTTCTTAGTTTATAGATGAAGCTTAAGCTCTCTGGCAGAGATTCTTCCTTGCTGTCGTGGTGATGTACTGAACTACTCGATTGTAGGTTCGGAGCATTGCTAATTTTTGTACTGCTGTGTTGATCTGGCGAGACGCTTCGTGGTTGCGTACTTTGCTGATGCGGTCAGTTACTTCTCTTAAGGGAAGCACCGCCTGCTTGACCAATCTGCTGTTCGTTTGATGTGTTCGACGAACAGGTGCCAGAGGGGAGCGTATTTCGCGGCTGTGGTGAGTTACTTCTTTGTGTCGAAGCACCGCCGCTTTGAACAATCTGTTGTTCGTTTTGTATATCTAATGAACCGTTTCCAGAGGAAAGCGGTCCCTGCTCGGGCGCCATATGTAACGACGAGTTTTCCTTTCCCAGACGGGAATAGCTCACTCGTCCCAGGGTTCGTGGCAAGTGGATCTCGTAACCACTTGCGAGCAATATTTTAAGCTGCGTTTCCGAATTTCGTTCGATTGGAGTTCCCACCAATCTAGCACTGACTCAGAGAGTTCAGCTCGGACGCAATGCAAAGTATCGTATTTATTATATTTCCTTAACAATTTTTTAAAATTGTATCTATTATTTTTCCTTGACAATTCATATAAAATTGTACTATATGAGCCACAGAGGGTCGCGTAAATGAAGAACCACAGTGGGTCGCGTAAATAAAGAGCCACAGTGCGTCGCGTAAATAAAGAGCCACAATGGGTCGCGTAAAATAAAGAGCCGCAATGGGTCGCGTAAAATAAAGAGCCACTAATGGGTCGAGTAAATAACTACAAGAGCCGTTTGCACGGTCGATATTTATTATACGAGGCCTTCTTGGCGTCACCAAGATACCTCAAAAACGCGAACCTTTGGTGTTTACGGTTGCGTGGCTAATATATTAGTTTGGCATCAGATCAAATGCTGATTTGTAATGTTCAAATAAGCTCGTTAAAAGCGGCAAGCGAAATAAACTATCCCTGAATTCTAAGACATTTCTAATGGAATCGGCCGTGAACGGAGGCAAATTCCATTCGAAACAACATTTTGTCCGTCGGCTGATGGCTATTTATTCCTGTGTCTGTATATCTGTCGGTAGATGTATGCTTTCTGGTTTTCTCTACTCGATCTGCTAATGTGAATATTTGCGTTTATGTGTCGCTATGTAAGCGTTGTGTGTATTTATTCGCATACGCTCACTTGGAAGGAACAAGTTTTGTATATGAATTCCAGTTCTAGTTTTCATTGTCGGTTTGTAATCTTGCTGTTTTGTTTTTTTGTCTGTCCGTCGTTCATGCGGTAGGTATGTAAGAATGTATTAGGTTGGGGAAAAAGAAATCCATTATTTTTTCGGTAGATGGCTGTAGTGATCGATATCTCGTAAATTATCGATCAAACAATTTCAAATTTATGCTCGTTGTCAAGGTAACAGTTCGCACTAAAAGAATTCGTTTGCAGTTTTTTGTTTTGTCCATTCAGTTCTGAGTTACACGGCGTTAAAGATGGAAGTCAACAAAGAGAAAATTCGGTACATTTTACAGTTTTTCTTTGATAAGGGCGAAAATGCAAGTCAGGCGGCTGAAAATGTGAATAGTGTTTATGGTCCAGATACTGTAACAGCTAATTACGCGCAATTTTGGTTTCGTCGATTCCGTTCGGGTATTTTTGACGTTAAGGATGCCCCTCGCACAGGCAGGCCCGTCGTCGAAAATGTCGACAAAGTCACTGAAATCATCGAAGTGGACCGGCATGTTTGTAGTCGTAGCATCGCCCAGGAATTAAAGATCGACCACAAAACAGTTTTAAACCATTTGCACAAAGCTGGATTTAAAAAAAAGCTTGATGTTTGGGTGCCACACCAATTAACACCAAAAAACATGATGGATCGAATTTCCATCTGCGAAGCCTTGGCCAAACGTAATGAAATCGACCCATTTCTTAAACGGATGGTGACTGGGGATGAGAAATGGGTCACATACGACAACATTATGCGAAAGCGATCGTGGTCAAAGCGCGGTGAAGCAGCTCAGACGGTCGCCAAACCGGGACTAACGGCCAGGAAGGCTCTGAGTTTTTCGCTAATAATACCAAGACTTTGATTTGATTTGATTTTCTTTTGTTGATTTCGGCTTTCGTCTCTATTCGTATGTCGGTGTGTGTATTTTCCCTGCGTTCTGTCTGAGCGATCGATATAAGCAATTGCTTTTAGTTTTGTACTTATGAGCAAAGAAAAATATATGTATATAATATGTGTTACTTATGGCGTTACGGTAATTCGTGAAGGCAGAAGAGAATTGCAACGAAATGATTTCGTTACACTGTTAAGCCACAAGACAAGGGTTATATTAATCCGCGCCACCGCAGGCCGGAGGGAGCAGACACACCCATACTTGGCCACAGAAAACCGTTGGCTCCCCACTTACTTTTAAGCCGCAACATAAGGGTTATACTCGAAAACGTTTAACAGACTTAGATAATACTGGGTATAATTTGAAAGCGTTCGTAACTTGTGAAATATAAACTTAACACAAAAAGACCATATGGCAATGCCAGTACCTTCAAATCAACACCACTCGCGTTGCTCGAGCTCACCTGGTTTGTGAGTTATTAACCATTCATCATATGACCTTCAAACGCCCATTAATACAAAATGGCGGCCAAAGCACACAAATTAGGGTCGAATCTCTAATAGTAACGGTAAAAACTAACGGTACCAACAAAAAAAAAAAAGCCAACAACCCGTAAAGCGCAATTATTCCCAAAGTTGTTACAATGGAAAGACAAGCGGTTTACACAAACAAAACGTAGTCGTAAATAGCAGAGTATTTAAACGCTTAAAATATTTGTTATTGAACCCGGCTAAAAATTTTTTAGCGCAAGCGGTCGCGTTCAAAAACAACATTTTTTTACTGAATGCGCACGCAATCGGGGGTATGAGAAAGGTCGTTGTTGTTTCAAAGTTGGAGCATGTTTAATTACTGCAGTATCACATCAGCTGCAATCAGGTGTGTATATCATAAGAGAAGCACGAAAAAATATTAGTAGCGGATATTATTTCTGTCTTCAGTTTCGTTTACCTGTGCAACCGCTTTGGATCAATTGTGTTTATAGAAGTGAAATTGAAACGTAAATAAAATGAATATATGTAAATCGTATAGAAAGAAAAAAGATAATGTAAAATGGAAAGTGACAAAATATTAATTGATATTTCAAATGTCGACAACTATTCGGAATTACTTCTTCCGGAAAGTTTAGAAAACTTTACAGAGGTAGTTTAGACAGATAATTTTTTTGATTCAGAATAAGACAAAGTAGAAAAACTTTAGAAGAATTTAACATGGAGGATTAACAAAATTGTATAACTACCTTTCTATACAGCCGCATTAAAAGTGCATTAAAAAAGTGCGAAAGGAGCAAATGGAATAGAAAGGCAGAAATGAGCAGAAGCTGCAAAAATCAAAGTTTGCCAAATGATGAATATAAAAAACCAAAGCAAGCACAAAAAAACATATTCAACCTTCTACTGCAGACAGACAGACTGCCTATATTTTGTTAGTGCAATGGACGAAAAAAAATTGAATTCCTTCAATTCACAAAATATTCCTATTCCTTTCCACTCATTAAAAATCTACAATACAATTCTTCTTTGCTATGATCGTCGTTTTGTACCTACACACAAACACATTTCTGTCATAAGTTCCTTTTCGACTTTGTTATTTTATTATATGTATATGTATATTGGTGCTTTATTAATTGAATGTAATAACCGGAAACTTTATAATATTGAGGGCAGAGCTGGTAATTTTCGTACTCAGTACCAGTACCAGTCCTTCCAGTACCAATTCTTTTTCCCGTACAAAGGATTTAAAATGTATTTGAAAGAATGTACTGAAGTACCAAAAGTGCTGAATACATTACAGCTCTGATTGAAGGTTACATAAAAGTTCTCATTTGTCATTTAAACATATTTAAATTATTTGAATAGTTACAAATAATAAGAACAAGTCCACAACAAATTTTCAAACGACCGGCTAAAAGAAATGAACACAAAAATTAAAAACTATGAAAGTTCTTCCATAAATCTAACTTCAAAACAAAGCTGAGTAAAGTCGATCATTCATGAATTATTGCTAAAGAACAAGAAGAAAAAGAGAAATTGCTTCATTGCCTCTCAACACCCGCTGAAATATACAAATCGTTCATGGTGTCGGCGATTTCGTCAGTTGTGCGAGACAACAACAACACGCTAGTAATCATAAAACCACAGAGTTTCAACTTCCTCACATACTTCGTTTCTCGTCGTACAGACTTACAGCCACATTCCCGATACTCACTCGCTCTGAGCGCCCGAGACGCCAGCGTAGCCGAAGCTGAGACAGACTTTGTATTCTGTAATCCAAGCGTCTGCCAGCGTCAGTCAGCGTCTTACTTTTTTTACCAGATGTTATGCTTTGCAGACTGTCGTAGTTTGCAGACCGAATAGTGTTACCGTCCACGGGAAACCTTTTTGTAGTTTGGTGATATAGTTTGGAAGCACTTTCAAAAACACAAAATAATGCAGTCACTTCGATTTCAACTGCGATGTCGGCCGTCGGGCCGAGCTTGGACGTTGTTAAGCTGCTTCACGTTGTAGCGCCAGGCAAGAATGCCGATGTTAGGCGTCTAGATGATGGGCCACTGGCAAGGATGCCGATGTTAGTGGTTTCTGGAGCCAGGCAAGGATGCCGATATCAGGCTTGTAGGTGATGAGCCACTGGCAAGGATGCCGATGTTAGTGGTTTTTGGAGCCAGGCAAGGATGCCGATATTAGGCTTGTAGATGATGAGCCACTGGCAAGGATGCCGATGTTAGTGGTTTTGGAGCCAGGCAAGGATGCCGATATTAGCCCTCTTGATTTCTATTAGGCAAGTCTGCCGATGTTTGAAAAGAAACAAGGTCTTTTGGTTGCTACTTTAAGACTCCCCTTCTTTACATTTTTATTCAGCTTTTATACTTTTTAATTGCTTATTCTACAGTTCAACTAGTTGCTAATAAGTACTGAATGGAAAAGAATGCACACACAAACTAAGGTATTTAATGCAATGCAATGTCAGCTATTTTTAACACGGGTTAACCGAGCCCTTGGGTCGGTGACACTAGCGACTACATTGCAGTATCCGACAGTTCGTCAAACTCTTGCCCTACTTTATATTATAGAAATCGGATCTTGTTACGAAGCATGTATTTTTAACACGGGTTACCCGAGCCCTTGGGTCGATGACACTAGCGACTAAATTGCAGTATCCGACAGTTCGTCAAACTCTTGCCCTACTTTATATTATAGAAATCGGATCTTGTTACGAGGCATGTCACACACACCTCACCCCTACAAGAAAAGAAAAAAATTGATTTTTAAATTAATTTTTTTTTCTTGATTTGATGTTTATGCTGCACTCGTTAACTGTGTTAAATGTTGCTGGTTTGTTTTTTTTCCATATTTTACCCACAATTTTTATAGTGGTTTCAATTGAATGAAGTTTGTGTTGCGTTTCTTTTCCTTTCAAAATGTGTTGTTTTGATTTAGTTACGGTGGTGGTTGATTTTGCTTTTGTTTACAGTATGTTATCTGCTGATGAGCAGTTATTTTTTTTTTTTTTTTTTTTTTTTTTGTGCTGAACTTATTCATCTATTGTTGTGTACTTATACTTAGCTATAAATAGTTTTAACATTATTTAATAATAGTTTTAACATTACTTATACTTAGCTATAAATAGTTTTAACATTATTTAATAATAGTTTTGATATTACTTATATTTATCTATAAATAGTTTTTAACATTATTTAAGTTATTTATTTTGTTGCGTAAATGTGTGTTTTTCCGCTATCTTATTAGTTTAATTATAATATTAGCCATAACTTTTTTATTTAGCTATTTTAATACGCAACCTACTTATCTATTTAAACATACGTATTTTAAATTATGATTTATCCTAACCCGGGTGTTTTTATGCCTACATGTGTCTATAATAATATTTGCTTTATCTCATTGGATTCGTTGCATTGCTACACTAATTTGTTACTTGAATTTCTGTCATATTCCGACTCAGTAAAAGGACTTGACGCGGTTCTTATGAACAGTCATTCGCTTATTTCCTATCTTAATGCTGCAATTTACTCCAGTGTCGTCCACAACTTCGTAATGACCTGTATAAATTGGTTCTAGTTTTTCCCACTTTCGTTTTTTAACAATACTAAACTACCTTCCTCAAAGGTCTTGTGATTTGTCTTGAACGTCCTGTCGTACCTATGCTTCCTGTCTTGCTTGCTTTTTAGCAGTATTTGTTTGGCGTCGTATTGCACTGTTTGTAGTTTGTTTTTTAGCTCTATTAAGTAGTCTTCATAATTGTAAACCGGATCTATTGTGCTCCCAATGTTCGATGGTAGCTTGCATTGTTTCCCATACACTAACTCAAAAGGTGAAAAATTTGTTTCGGAGTGCACTGAGGTATTATAACTGAACACATAGTATGGTAATCAGTCATCCCAGTCCCTGTGTTGATCTGTGGTGTACGTTCTTAGATATGCAGCCAAGGTTTTGTGGTTATTCTCTAATGATCCAATAGTTTCGTGATGATTTGCCGTGGATTGTAGTTGGTCTATTTTTAAAAGCTTGCATATTTCCTTAAAAATTTGGTTGATGAATTCTGTCCCCTGATCGGATACAATTTGGTTGGGAATTCCATATTTTAATATAAAACCCTCAACAAACGCTTTGGCTACTGCATTGGCTGATTTGTTGGTGATTGGTATTGTTTCTATGAATTTCGTTAGTTCGTCCTGTATGGTAAGAATGTACCTCGATTCTCTTTTAGTTGCGTCTAACGGGCCTACTAGATCCATGTATATCTTCTCAAAACTTGTTTCCGCAGTTGTCGTTATAGTCAGTGGTTCTCTGTTTGGTTTGATGTTGCTGTTTCGTTGGCAACTTTGACAGTGTCTAACGTATGTTATAATGTCGTTCTGCATACCTGTCCAATAATATTTTTTCTTCAAATTTTTTAACATTCTCACAACCCCAGCGTGCCCGCTTGTGGGTAGTATGTGATAATCATTTAATGGAATCCTTTTCATACTTGGTTCCGTTATTTCAATTATATTTGTCATAATGTGCACTTTTAAATGTAATATTTCGCTCATCAGTTTTTCCAAACTATTCTATTATATTGAGGATGGCCATCCATAAGTTTTTTGAATTCCTTACGCGTAATATATACGTCTCGTATGGATAATGGTTCACAGATTCGTTGCACGTCCCTTGCCAACATTTTGCCAAATGCAGCTGTTCGGGCAGTAGTGCTATCTGTCCATTGTAATAATAAAACATTTTCCTAGGTATGAATGCTAACACTTGGTTTGGGCCTACTATTATATCTTCATCGCTGAAGCTTGAGAATGCGTCATCACAGTTGAGATTCTTCACTATTCTCAATTCTACCATTGCAATCTTGTGTTCTCTACGCGTTAAGAGTTGTTTTATTTTTGATTCGGCTGCGCATAATTTCCTCTCCGCCTGCTGTCTTGTTCGTGCTCTAGTGTTGACTCTTGTGTATAATATTTTTAAATCATCTGAAGTAATTTTTACGCGGCTTAACGCGTCGGCTGCGCAATTCTCTTTACCTGGTGCATATTCCACATAGAAATTGTATTCTTCTAATAGAAGTCGGAATTTTGTCAATCTGCTGGAGGGTTCTTTTAGCGAGAACAAATACATCAATGGACGATGATCTGTCAATACCTTAAACCGACGGCCGTAAAGATATGGCCGAAATTGTTTTATTGCCCACACTATGGCAAGTAGCTCTTTTTCTATTGTTGAGTAATTTTTCTCTGCTGCATTCAGAGTCTTGCTTGCGTAAGCGACAGGGCTGTCATCAAAATTTGCCAACACGGCTCCTAACGCATATCCAGATGCATCCGTTCTTAAAATGAATTCTTTGTCGAAGTTTGGAAATTGTAAGACTTTTGGGACCGCGAGGAACATGCCTCGCATATCGAAAATATCTGCAATGTTTGGCAGTGGGAATTTATCGTCCTCAATTGTGTTATTAACCTTCCGGTAATCGATTACTAGTCTATATTTTCTTTCACCTGTGACTGGATCGGGTTTTTTGGGAACAACCAGTATTGGTGAGTTCCATGCTGAGACGGATGGTTCCGCTATACCGTCATTAACCATTTGTTCGACCTGTTTTTGGATTTCGGCCTTTTGAGAATGTGGTATTCTATAAGGTTTTATATAAATTGGTGCTATTCCTTTTTTCACAGTGAACGCACTTCCTTTTCCTCTTCTCCGTTTAATTGTTCTAAATCCAAAGCATTCATTAATTCATTAACCCGTTCTTGTGAAATTTTTACTGTATTGAAATAAATCTCGTCATAGTTACTTCGTGAATCCGAGTCAGGCTCCACCCATTTAATATTAACTCCGCTATCTCTTGTGTTAAGTATTCGTACCGGTATTTTCCCTTCCTTTGGAGTAGACATCGAGCTGGCAAAAAACACCCCCTTGCAAAGTTCCTTTGGATGAAAAATCCGGTGATCTGTGTGTTTTGACTGGAGCCAATATGTTGCCTCACATCGCGGTGCTAGCGTTACTATGCTTAACTCGTTTTGATTATAAATTCGTAAGGTTACGTCGGTTCTGTTCTTAGTTTTAAACTGTAACTTCAGTGTTTCCAAGTTTATATTCGCCTCATGTTCTCATAAAAAGTCTGCCCCTAGTATACCGTCAGTTGCAATTGGGAAATTATTTGACACCACATGGAAATAATGTTCGAGAATGTGATTGGAGCAGTTTATCGCTACTTCGCATGTCCCTATTGTTCTTAACGTCCCTGATATGCCAATTACAGTAGTGCTACTCTGCTCGTGAATTGATTGTGCATCAGGAATAGATTCTAGTTTTATTGCGCATATCGAGGCACCTGTGTATATTAGAAAATGTCTCTCTTTATCATTTAGCCTAACTTTTACGTATAACCCATTTGAACAATCCCCTGCTAGTATAGTTGGTGGTATGCTTCGGCCTATAGACTTTCCTCCAAATGGTCGGCTTCCCGTTCGGAGGTCGTCTCGTTTCCCTCATTGATTACTAAAACTCTGTTCGAGGGTTTATTTCTATATTGATGACCTTTCGCAGGTTTAGTAAAAGTCCAGCTTTTTCGTAGCGGATCGATCCAAAATACATAAAAACTCAATAATATATTAATGAACTAGCTGACCCGGCGAACTTCGTCTCATCCAAAATGTAGTTTTGAAAACAAAGCGGTAATTGTGTAATGTTTCGAGACGGTAGAACACTCACTGTCTCTCTGTCTCTCTCTCTCTGTCTCTCTCTCTCTCTCTCTCTCTCTCTCTCGTAGAGCACATCGATATTTTAAAAAAACACCCATAGCATGCTACATAGCATTTTATTAAGCATAGCAAAAGTTCCACCGTGTAAATTGGAAAGAGAAAAACCCTGCTTTCAGGGTTTTCCCGGCAATTATTCGAATATTTCTCTCCGTTTAAATCTTCCCTGGACCTCCACGAACATTTCAAGACCAGCATAAGATAAATCCGTTCAACCGTTATCGAGTATAGATTATTCGTTAGTAAAACTTCTCTAAAATATTATTTTATAATACGGATTTTATATGACGGATTCGTGCAGTGTATATAAGATACTATTGATTGATAGAGCTGTTTCGTTTGAGTTTCCCTTCCTCAGCTCACACTTTCATCTCTTTCGTGTCTTACAGTGCTATTGATTTGAAGGCTCTGTTTCTTCGGTCTTATTATCGCTTTGTTGCTCTATTAGCTTGTGTAGTGGAGAGCTCCTTTCTTCCATTGGTGGTTCTGTTGGGTCGCGTAATGAAGAAACCTTTTCTTCCATTTGTTGCTTTTCTATAGACTCTTCCTCTGCTTCCAAATTAGCACGATAGTCAGATTCAAAGTATGGTGTAAGGAGAATGACTATAATAGCCAAGCTGTAAAAATAGATTAGAGTTCCCATGACAAGTGGCACCCACAAAATGGCGCCCAAGTCAACAATGTTACTCTCAACGTGATGCGTGGCAGACGAACACAACATCGATATATTCAACAACATGTTCCACAGATGAATGACGAACGTTATCAGGGCCATGAGGGAATGTATTGCAGCGTGTTTTTGCCGCTCTACCGTCGTAGTTCCCCTTTGGAAAACAACTAGAAACAAAGCCGCACAAATCTAACAGACACAAAAACAACCAACCACGTATTGTACTTGGTATTGTAATGGATAATGTATAATAAATATTAACATACTTGCAGTATAAAGCAGGAAATCAGCAATAAGTTGGGAAACTGGTAGACTTCGAAGAAGTTGCGATTCTCGTCCCCATAGTAGACCCACGTGTTCAGCACCAACGACACTAGCACGCCAGAATGCAACAGAGCGTGTATGATGACAACTCTTAGGTTCAGGGCGAACGCACGAAATATTACCATGGCTAAAATCGTATGAAACGCAAGAACTCGTCATAGTCAATCAATAGTCCCTGAATACAGACCGTTCGGCGCGCCGAAGAAAGCCGACATTGCGACTCCATATGCGGAATCGTAATATCCGTGGGAAATATTGATGCCATCGATTCTTGTTAGTGAGAAATAGAGGTAGAAGATAAAACAAAAGATGGTCCCAATCATCAAGATCAGTGAAATAATGTAGATCGTGTAGAGAACGCGCAAAAAATTTCGTTCCAACCAGTTCCTTTCACCCTCCATCCGTAGTCCCTGTTGTGGATCTATAGTTGACCAATGTCAGTTCTCTGTCCGTTCTTATGGACTGTGTTCCTGTATCGATAGTAGTGTTTCAGCTTAAAAGAAAAAAAAAGTAAGGGAATTAAACTATTAGACTGACTTCAATCTAAATTTAAAATATTTGGATAAATTTCAAATATTTTTATACAAAACTCGAGAAACTTTTTTGAAATGTCAAACTATAAAACTGGTATTATTGATTAACTGACACTTTACTGATTAGATACTGTTTGAAGTTGTAAAATTGTCTAGTTTCTTCACACCTTCATAAAAGAGAACATGTACAAATAACTTAAACTAATCGTTAACATGCAATTTTTAAAAACAACAAAGAAACGCTTCCAAGATCCAAAATCGATGATATCGTTGCGGCTTATCCAATATCCAAGATATACTTGTAAATATATAAAAAAGGAATATTAATTAAAACCACAAACAGTGACCTTTCTATACAGCCGCATTAAAATTGCAATTAATAAGTGCGAAAGGAGCAAATTAAATAGAAAGGCAGAAATGAGCAGAAGCTGAAAAAAATCAAAGTTTGCCAAATGATGAACATAATAAACTAAACCAAGCACAAAAAAACATATGTAACCTTGTACTGCAGACAGACAGACTGCATATATTTTGTTAGTGCAATGGACGAAAAAAAGCTGAATTCCTTCAATTCTCAAAATATTCCTATTCCTTTCCACTCATTAACAATCTAATAGCTGATGTTCGTGCATCCTTCACTCATTAAGTGAGAATACAATTCTGCTTTGCTATGATCTTCGTTTTGTACCTACACACAAACACATAGTTTCTGTCATAAGTTCCTTTTCGACTTTGTTATTTTATTATATGTATATGTATATTGGTGCTTTATTAATTGAATGTAATAACCGGAAACTTTATAATATTGAAGGCAGAGCTGGTAATTTTCGTACTCAGTACCAGTACCAGTCCTTCCAGTACCAATTCTTTTTCCCGTACAAAGGATTTAAAATGTATTTGAAAGAATGTACTGAAGTACCAAAAGTGCTGAATACATTACAGCTCTGATTGAAGGTTACATAAAAGTTCTCATTTGTCATTTAAACATATTTAAATTATTTGAATAGTTACAAATAATAAGAACAAGTCCACAACAAATTCTCAAACGACCGGCTAAAAGAAATGAACACAAAAATTGAAAACTATGAAAGTTCTTCCATAAATCTAACTTCAAAACAAAGCTGAGTAGAGTCGATCATTCATGAATTATTGCTAAAGAACAAGAAGAAAACGAGAAATTGCTTCATTGCCTCTTAACACCCGCTGAAATATACAAATCGTTCATGGTGTCGACGACCATGAACTCGTTCAGTTGTGCGAGACAACAACAACACGCTAGAAATCATAAAACCACAGAGTTTCATCTTCCTCACATACTTCGTTTCTCGTCGTACAGACTTAGTTTTTCTTATTATTCGCGAGAAAAAACAACTTCAAACATATTTCAAACTTGTATGTTTTCGGTCTTGAAGCATATTTCGAACTTGTATGTGTTGCGTCTTGATAGCTATACATCTAATTCTGTACTAAAAAAACATCCCGTTCACGTGAAATCTCTTTATGAATATATACTCTTTGTACAATGTCTATGCCATCTAAAGTCCAGAGTTGGCTGCAAATCGGTAGTCTCCGGCAGCTCATCGCCTAAGTCAGCTTTACAAAAATCTTCACTTTTTAAATTAATAAGGTAAGAAGCAGAAAACCTTGAACAATCTTTGTTTTAGCGTGTTTGAATACTGTTGAAAAACAAGCAATCGATGTTTTAACCTTTTGTTTTTTAAATGAAAAATTATATATAGTAACTTTTCATTACGTGCTGCTTCGAATTCGTTTATTCGAATTAATTACAAGAAATACTTTATTAAATGAAACATCAAGAGTCAAGTTTATAACGCAATACTTTAAGCAGTATAATAATTTCAGTAACCATTATCGAGATGAAATTATAAACATAATTGTTTCAAAAATTTTGTGTTTCTGAAATATTCGTGTTCCAGAATTTTTCATTACGCAAAAATAATATTCCTGCTTCGAATTCGTTTAATAAATATCAATAATTTGTTATATCACCGTGTGTTTTCCAAATTAATTACAAGAAATACTTTATTAAATAAAACATCAAGAGTCATCAACGCAATACTTTAAGCATTATAATAATTTCACCAACCATTATCGAGATGAGATTATAAACATAATTGTTTCAGATTTTTCGTGTAATAATGTCGTACTAAACTCTTGAGATTTTCCAGCAATACTGCGGCCGAGATATTCTCAGCGGGTGCCAGGGTTCGCGTACAAGACTAGAGACAGTAAAGTACACAATTCTTACGTAATAAACTTATGTCTATGCAAAGCTTGGTTTCGTATTTGCGATTCTGCTACCTCAAAAAGACAGTAGGCAAGTTATTGCTGATGGGTTCGTTCGTTGTTCGTACTCTGGTGGACTTACGCATCCACACATTTGGGTGAATTCGTGAGACGCAACCGTGCATCTACAATTTGAATGGTCTTGAGTCGTTTGGCACATGGTGAGCCTACGCTAGCAAACAGTGGGGTGTAAGCTGCGAGTTGACGGGCGTACGCAACCGCTCAACTGCTCTCACAAAGGATCTCCTTCCGATATCGTCATTGATTGCAGTCGCTTCCTTGCTCAGTTCTTACGGTAGCTGTTGTTTAACTTTCGATCAGTTCTCTTCGATGCTATTTTCATTGAGGCAGTTAAACTTCTTTTCACTGGTAGTTTTTACTACTGCACTATTTCACACAGATTCACTTGCACGACTGAATTCATGTTGCATGTTTCTTCTTACTTTTATATTCTTCGGTCGGTACCCTTGTTATCCCGTTGTTCTTTTTAGTTCGTAAACAAGTTCCCGTTTTTTCCGCTATGTTCGAACGTCTTGCTCGTAAACAAGTTCCCGTTTTCTATGTTCTGCTCTGCCGATTGACCTTGCTTGGCCGATGCCCTCAATCATGCGTTCTTCCGCCGTTTCTTTTGTGGGTTAAACTTCTTGTCATCTCATTATTCACAAAACGGTAACTCCTTCTATTATTTGCTTGCTTGGTCCGTTAATTTTTCATACTTCTAAAAATTATCGTCGCATTCCCTCCTTATCTTAAGGACTGCGTCCCTGTATCAGTTTGCTAGTTATCCTCTTTGTGCTTCATCTTCCGCCTGTCTAACAGCGATTATATATCCTTATTTTATATAATAATATAAATAATATTTTATAATTCTAATATTTTATAATTCACAACTTATCCTATTTCTAAAGGAGGAATGGCTTCTTTAATGTCTTCACTTTTCATATATTCCAGGCTTCTGTAAGTTACTTGAGCAGCGGGGAATTTTTTAAGGATATTAAAATCTACATTTAGAATTAGCTCACTAAATCACTTTAAGATTGATTTAGGTAGTTCTGAAGTAAATTAGAATAGCAAACACGTAAATACCTTTGAAATATGGCGAAGTAATGTTAATGTCCATGTTAAATTCTTCTAAAGTTTTTCTAATTTGTCTTATTCTGAATCAAAAAAAAAAATATCTGTCTAAGCTACCTCTGTAAAGTTTTCTAAACTTTCCGGAAGAAGAAATTCCGAATAGTTGTCGACATTTGAAATATCAATTAATATTTTTTCACTTTACATTTTTACATAATCTTTTTTTCTTTCTATACGATTTACATATATTCATTTTATTTACGTTTCAATATCACTTCTATAAACACAATTGATCCAAAGCGGTTGGATCACAGAAAAACGAAACTGAAGACAGAAATAATATCCGCGACCAATATTTGTTCTTGCTTCTATGATCTGATTGCAGCTGATGTGTTACTGTAGTAATTAGACATGCTCCAACTTTGAAACAACAACGTACTTTCTCATATTTAAAATTTACACACTTTAAATATAAAACGCCCTTTTTTTCAAAGTTGTTAACATCAAACTGATGCTACTTATATTTATTTTAAGAACGAGGATGTAAGATTTAAAATTTTCTTATGTGAAAAAGCTCAATTTTGAAATAAATACGATCATACCTGTTTTTAAGGCGTGTTTTTTAGCTTAGTGTACAAATGATTTACTATGATGATTGGTACGGTTGTAGAATATGACAAGATATGGATTTAGTGGACGATAATCGGAACATTTGAAAATGAAAATCATGGAGATAATGTGCAACAATAGGCGATAAGAACCTTTTTCAGGATTAGTAAAAACCCGCCTATTAGTAGTTGATCGATTCAAACTAGAGAAAAACTCAATAATATATTAATGAACAATGCGTTAGTAAAATTTTTCTAAAATATTATTTTATAATTGTATTATAAAATTCTTGATACGGCGAATTTAGTGATCTTCGACGATTCTGGTTTAAAGCCTTCAACGAATAATTTTTTTTCTTATGTTGGCTCGGCTGACTGGCTTATTGAAAAAGTCTTTTTTTCCTTTTGTTTTGATTCTCTGGCCATTTTAACTGCTTTCATGGCCGCACGATATTCAGCCTCAAAGTAGGGTGTAAGGAGAATGACGATAATAATCAAACTGTACAAATAAATTAGAATTCCCATGAAAAGTGGCGCCCACAAAACCTCGTTCACGCCATTACTTGTATGCGTGGAAGCCGAACACAACATCGATATATTCAACAAAATGTTCCACAAATGAGTGGTGAACGTTATTAAACCCATCAGGCAATGTATTCCGGCACGTTTTTGTCGCTGAATATACGTGGTTCCCGTTTGAAAAACAACTAGAAACAAAGCAGCACAAATCTAACAGACACAAAAACAACCAAGTACGTATTGTTAATGGATAATGTACATACAATAAATATTAACATACTTGCAATATAAAGCAGGAAATCAGTAATAAGTTGGGAAACTGGTAGACTTCGAAGAAGTTGCGATTCTCGTCTCCATAATAGACCCAAGTGTTCAGTACCAATGACACCAACACGCTCAAATGCAAGACAGCGTGTAGGATGACGAGAGTCAAGTTTAGGGCAAACACACGAAAAATGATCATGCCTAAAATCGTATGAAATGCAAGAGCTCGTAGAAGCATTTAATCGTCGCTGAATACAGACCGTTTGCTGCGCCGAAGAAAGCCAACATCGAGAATCCATATGCGCTAAGATAGTTTCTGTGGGAAATATTATAGCCATCGATTTTGGTTAGTGAGGAATACAAATAGACGAGGGAGCAAATGACGGTGCCACTCATCAATAGCAAAGACAAGGTGCCAAGAGTGATGAGAACCATCATAACATTTCGTTGCAACCAGTTATATTTATCCGCCATCCGTAGTCCCTGTTGTGGATCTTAAGTTGAATAATATCCGCTCTTTCAACGTTCCTATGGACTGTTTTTCTGGATAGATAACTCCAGACAGATCTGGCTTCAAAAGAAAAAAATTAAATTAAACAAACTGACATCTAAATTTCTCATAGTTGGGTAAATTTCATATATTTTAATAAATGTCAAATATTATGAAGTAAATTGAAGTTGTTGCCAAGCTACAGCAACGATGACGGTGGAAATATTTCAAATTGTAACACTGATATTGAAAGAAGTTGAAAAGTTGTCTGCTTTACTTTCTGCAAGGAGTATTAATCAAGGAGTGTATATTAGAGTATATAAAGGAATATATAAAAGAAACCCATTCATCTCAAAAGCCAATGAGGCATACTCTTTCCAACCTCTCAAAGGTAGCATGCACAAAATCAGAAATTTAAAATTTCTACAAAAATATAAATTGAAAAGGAATCTGAGCAGACAGACGACTACTGATGATTTGTTATTGTAAAGGGACAGAAAGAAGAGAAGTTCCCTCATTGCCTCTTATAGCCCGCTGAAATCCACAAATTTTTCATTGCCATGCTGATTTCGTCAGTTGTTCAAGACAACAAAAATGCGTTAGGGATCATAAAACTACAGAAAAAAAAACTTCGGTTGTTTTATTCGGGTCTGAAATTTGCTCTGCTTTGCTCAGCTTGCTGCTGACAGCGCAGTAGGCATAATCTTTCCGCACAACTTTTACAATGTTGCCGGCAACAAATGTTTCATGCAATCTCTTTAGGAATATATACTCCTTGTATTAATAAGTAAAGAGATTTCACGAGGGCAATGTTGCTACAACATTTAATTATTACGAATATACATATGTTCGATAGCTCCGTAATCCACTTTGGCAAACTTCCTTCTTTATTTTTCCAGAAATTTTACTTTCTATGATTTTATGCACGCTGACCTTGATAAGTTTTTGAATATGTATAAAATCTGCTGTTTTTGAAGGTAGAGGCTGTGGGGAATTTACCTTTGGAGTATGCAAAGCGTTGTCGCAGAGCAGAAGTTATCGACATCACGTTTGTTGATTCAGGGATGCTGGAGAGGGTGCTGGACTGGATGGTACTGGACACTCCAACGATGTCCGACCATAGGGCCATTGGGTTCGGCATTCTCTATGGCTCCAGGAAAAAATGCAGTAGCATCTTGCGAAGGGTTCCCGCTAATACGGATGGTATTAAATACATTGAAGTGCTAAGGGAATTACTAGCGAATAAGCAATTTCTTGTTCCTAGAACAACGGCGGATGTCGAAAGCGAAGTCAAGGTTCTAACTTTGACTATGACTGAGGCATTCAACGCAGCTTGTCCCAAATCAGTAGTGGTAGAAGCGAGTCAGACACATTGGTGGAATGATGAACTTGAGACCATGAAAAAGGACACAAGGAAGGCCTTTAACAGGCATATGAGGATGGCAAGTCCTGAATCATGGAACCTGTATAAAGAACAGAAAAGGCTACTAAAGAGGACTCTTCGTCGACGTAAAAGAGAGACGTGGAGGAATTTCTGTAGTAGTGTAAAGGATATGTCGGATGTAAGTAGATTACATAAGACAATATCGAAAGACCCTGTATCGAGGTTGGGCCTTCTACGAAGTGTGGATGGCACAATGTCAGAAACTATGGGTGAATCTCTGCAGATACTGATAGAATTACACTTTCCGGGAAGCCTATCTTCTAATGAGCCGTTCTCACATACCTGCAAAAGGGTTAGCGGGAGTGGCAGAAGGTAGGCGGAAAAGATAGTGACTATGGACGCAATTAAAAGAGCTATTGGAGCCTTTTCGGCGTTCAAATCCTCAGGACTGGATGGAATATTTCCGGCCCTACTTCAGTGGAGCATTGATGTTCTTTTTGAAAGACTTCATGGAATATTCGTAGCTTGTCTAGCGACAGGATACATTCCAATTAACTGGAGAGAAACAAAGGTAGTTTTTCTCCCCAAACCTGGAAGAGGCGACTACTCTGCGGCGAAGTCTTTCAGCACAATCAGCCTCACGTCCTTCCTACTAAAGACGTTGGAGAGGATTGTGGCCGATTTTCTGGGGACGTCAACGCTAGTGAGTAGACCGTTAAGTAGATTCCAGCATGCTTATCGTGCAGGAAGATCTACCGACACTGCCCTGCATGAAATTGTGAGGGTTGTGGAGAAAGAGCTAGCCGTCGGAGGTATTACTATGGCCGTATTTATGGACATAGAAGGTGCCTTTGACAAAATGGGCTTCGGAAAACTGCGTGATGCTCTTGTTTGTCGGGAGGTATGTCCATTGATTATTAAATGGGTGGACAGCTCGTTGAAACATAGGGTAATCAATGTTCAGTGTGGAAAGTCGAAATTTAGGGGGAGGGTAAAGAGAGGGTGCCTGCAAGGAGGTGTCCTCTCACCACTACTGTGGAATTTAACGGTAGATGGTCTCCTCCAAAGTTTAGATGAGATGGGCATACACACGGTTGGGTGTGCGGAAGATATAGCTTTGATGGTTTCTGGAATGTTCTTGGACACCATTGCCAATGTAATGAGGCATGCACTCAGAACTGTGGAGAGGTGGTGGATTGCACAGGAGGTGACCATCAATGCTAGTAAGTCAGACATGATTCTCTTTACAAGAAGGAGGAAAGGTCTGTAGATGAGCCGGCTTAATCTCTTTGGTGCTGAAATTAAGATCTCTAGAAACGTTAAATATCTGGGAGTAATCCTGGATAGTAAACTATCCTGGAACGATCATATTGAGTATAAGATCCGAAGGGCGAAGAAGGCTTTTTTCCAGTGTAGGCGCGTATACGGCTTAGGCTGGAGCCTAGCCCCCCGAGCCATCTACTGGATTTACACTGCAATAACTAGACCCCTCATTACATACGCCTCGGTTGTCTGGTGGCCCAAATCGGACCAAAAGACTATACGAGGAAGTTTGGATAGGGTCCAGCGTATGGCGTACATCGCTATTACCGGTGCAATGCGAACATCCCCGACTGTTGCTCTTGAGCCACTAGTGGGCTTGCTTCCGTTAGACTTATTTATTAAGAAGACGGCTGCGCTCATAGCACTGCGCATGAAGGCGTGTGGCACATGGTATGGATTTGGTGCGATGGAGGGGCATAGGCGTATTCTTGATCTCGTTAACATCGGAGTCGGGGAGACGCTGATGCCACTAGATGGTATGAGCATGCCTCAGCGTATGTTCAGTATGAGTTGTAGCCTCAGCGAAGAGGCACAGTATGCTCATAACTGATGGCCAAACGAATATGGAGTATGGGAGGAGCGACATCAGTATGTTTAGTGATGGGTCGCTGATGGAAGGCAAAGCGGGAGCTGGAGTCTACTCGGCAGAGTTGGACCTGGCGTGCACGCTAAGTCTGGGGCGGTATGTGTCTGTATACCAAGCAGAAATGCTTGGCCTTATTCATGCGCTGGATCACCTGGCTGAGGGAAAGGTGCAAGACAAGGAAATCTTGATTCCGTGATTAGGTGCATGAAACGGACATATGTTGATTCGAAGCTGGCACAGGAATGTTCCCTGAAACTGTCAAAACTGTGTCGGTTCCCCTGTACGCCTATTTCACCCTTATGCAAATACGCTAAAAGTGCGTTATGCGAAGTAGTTTTTGTCTAAAACTAGAAGTTGATGCATCTCTGTTAAAAAATCTTATTACGAAATAAACTCGGACTCTAACAGATAAAGCAACGAAAGCCTCACTGCTGCAGTTATTGCAACAAACAAAGGTACCATTCCGAGAAGTTCATCAAAGATACACTGGCTGACTCCTAATTTTGAACCTTGGTCGCAAACAAAATGGCAAGGACGCAAGCCTATTTGCTGCAGTTGAGAATAACGGAACTATTAACGTCATCATATACCAGAGACGAATTTGTCTCTGTCGTATACTAATTTGTTCCGGAAATATTTGAATACGCATTAAGTAGGAATAAAAGCAGTTTTTCCTCTAACATATCTGCTTGTGTACAAATTGTAATTATTTCTGCTTGCTAATTAAAGCGCAATAGCAAAAACGATCTTTTTAATTATACTTCTTATGGTATTTAAATAACAACATTCCATTGAACAGCGCTTTTTAAGTGATTTTTACTTTTAAAAGCCCTAAGTCTTTGCAGCAAAATTTTAGTATTATACTATTTTTTGGAAATGCAGTGGCTATTTAATGTATAATAAGTATTATAAATCCAAATTAGTTAACTATTTTTTACTTGAGCACGTATGCGAATATTTTCTCTAAAATATTAACTTCACTTACTCTTTTGGATTGGAATCTCTGAACAAACATTGTATAGAAGTGTCAGTCCATGTCAGTCCACAGAAATAAAAGCGCGGGAGAAAAATCGCTAACTTTAATCAGTAATTTCTATTGAAAAACATTGATGACAACTTATAAGTATTATAAAATAATGAAGCGAGACAATTTTTAAAACTATTTCGTCAAAGTAAAATCCAGAAATCTAAAAACAACGTGGTTATTTAGCGGAGTGAATATTGTACCAAAACAACACTTTTTGTGGTAAGAAGAAGAAGAATGCAAACACGAAATATGGCTTCGATTGTTTTGTGTACGCAATGCCCCCGTGGTTTTGCGTAAACAAAAATTTACATGGGATTTGTTGTTGGGATCCTCGTCGATTAACGCACACATGCATGGCATTTGTAAGAGTCAGGGGTCTCATCGTGTCTGGCTGAAACTGTGTGGTTTTATGACTACTAGCGTGTTGTTGTTCGTGACCATGATCGATTTGAGGATTTCAGGGGTGTTGAGAGGCAATGAAGCAATTTCTCTTCTTCTTCTTGTTCTTTAGCAATAACAATTCATGAATTATCGACTCTACTCAGCTTTGTTTTGAAGTTAGATTTATGGAAGAACTTTCATAGTTTTCAATTTTTGTGTTCATTTCTTTTAGCAAGGTCGTTTTGAGAATTTGTTGTGGACTTGTTCTTATTATTTGTAACTATTCAAATAATTTAAATAAGTTTAAAGGACAAATGAGAACTTTTATGTAACCTTCAATCAGAGCTGTAATGTATTCAGTACTTTTGGTACTTCAGTACATTCTTTCAAATACATTTCAAATCCTTTGTACGGGAAAAAAACTGGTACTAGAGTACTGGAAAGACTGGTACTGGTACTGAGTACGAAAATTACCAGCTCTGCCTTCAATATTATAAAGTTTCCGGTTATTACATTCAATTAATAAAGCACCAGTATACATATACATATAATAAAATAACAAAGTCGAAAAGGAACTAATGGTAGAAACTATGTGTTTGTGTGTATGTACAAAACGACGATCACAGCAAAGCAGAATTGTATTCTCACTTACTAAGTGAAGGATACACGAACATCAGCTATTAGATTGTTAATGAGTGGAAAGGAATAGGAATATTTTGTGAATTGAAGGAATTCTACTTTTTTTCGTCGATTGCACTAACAAAATACATATATGCCTTTCTGTCTGCAGTAAAAGGTTGAATATGTTTTTTTGTGCTTGGTTTGGTTTTTTATGTTCATCATTTGGCAAACTTTGATTTTTTCAGCTTCTGCTCATTTCTGCCTTTCTATTCAATTTGCTCCTTTCGCACTTTTTAAATGCAATTGTAATGCTGGTGTATAGAAAGGTAGTTTTACAATTTTAATAGTTTTTTAATGGGAGTGTAGGAAAAGGCAGTACTTATTTAAAAAAATACTTAATATGTATAGAGGTATTATATACTATATATTATATATATATACATAGTATACATTCATGCTTTTATTCTAGCCTTATGGCTTAACTATCTGTGAGTTTTGTGTGGCTTGTTGCTTATGTTATTGTTAAATGCATATGCTTCCTTAAACTGTGGTACTTAGTGGTGTTTTTTATCAGGCGTGGTGACTTAGCTACTGTCAGTGATGTCCGCTAATTCTAGCTCTGAGGACTCGGTATACCCTATGGTACGTATTTTTGGCAGGAAGGCCAGTGGCTTGAAGATTTGCCATATCAATGCCCAAAGATTAACAAATAAAATTGATGAATTTAGATTAATCTTTGAACTTTCAGGTATGGATGTAATTTGTGTCTCTGAAACTTGGTTCTTTGTGGCACAACCAGATGAATTGCTGCGATTGCATGGTTATCAGTTATTTAGGGCGGATAGATTGAGGCATGCAGCTGGGGTAGCGATTTATGTAATGGAAGACATATGTTGTAAATTAAGGATCAGATCGCCTCCTAATGCGAATATGGAATTTATTTTTTTTTTGAGATCTCATCTGAAGTCGGAAAGTTGCTGTTGGGCTGTCCATATCGACCTAATAATCGGGTGAACATTGACCTTCTTGTTGAAACTATCGATAGTGTGGCAATAGCTTATCAAAATGTAATATTATTCGGTGATTTAAATTGCTATTTATTAATTAACCATAGCCTTATAGAACTTATGTCAAGTGTTGCCTTATATCCAGTCAATGTAACGATGCCAATTGATTTCACCACTACTAGTGAAACTTTACTTGATGTATTTTTTGTAAATGAAAGAAGTAAAATACTATTTTACAACCAGATTTCTGCGCCCCAGTTTTCTCACCATTATTTGCTGTTTCTAACTTTTAATTTTCCTCTGATGTATTGTACTCAGAGTTTTACTTATCGCAGTTTTAAAAATATTGACTATGCTGCTCTTTTGGGGGGCGTTGAGAAAGTTGACTGGAATGTTGTTTATAGGATGGCTGAGGTGAATGATCAATTGGAGTTTTTTAGTAATGAGGTTGTTTCACTTTTTAATCAGCATGTACCTGAAAATGTGAAGACCTTGTATAAACCTAATAAGCCTTGGTTTACTAACTACATCAAAAAATTGATGAAATGCCGTGACACTGCGTTTAAGCGGTGGAAGCGTTTCAGACTTGCCGAGTTTTTCTTCGTTTTTGTTAAGCTCAAGAGAGAAGTTATCAAAGCTGTTAGAATAGCTAAATGTCGGTATTATACTAACTTGTTCACCTCAGCAAGTGAAACTAAGCAGACATGGAGGCAATTACGTTCAGTTGGTTTAATAAAAAATATTGCATTGCCATCTAATAGTATGGACTTTGATTGCGATGAGCTTAATAACCGCTTTGTAAACATTGGTATAGCGCAGGTTACCACCAACAGCTATTTAAACGAAAATAATTGTCCCTTTCATACTGCTAGTTTTTATTTTAGATGCGTGGACCGTTATGAAGTTCTAAAGAGTTTACTGAAAATTAAATCAAACGCAGTCGGACTTGATGGCATAAATCCAATTATTTTGAAACTGTTGCACGTTATAACAATTCCTAAATCAGATAATGATTTTAGGTGAAGTGTAAAACAAACAGAAAATAATAAACGTACAGAAATCGAAGGAAATACCAAACTGAGCAGAGCTCTGCCAACGCCGACTGCGTGTACGCTAAAATACGAGCGCCTCCCGGAATGATACCCTAAGGTCATCATTCCGTAACACTAACGAACGTGATTGGCAGCCACGCCGGCGTTGGCGAAACTCTGCCGAGAGAGGCATTTCCTAAAATCTCTGTTCGTCGATTATTTTCTGTTTGCTCTACACGACACCTTTTCTGTTCACGCCAGAAATCGTAACTTTTCTGTACACCAAAACAGCAATTTATGCCTGTAAAGCACATAAATTTACCAACAAATTTATTATCGTTCGTCTATCGTCAGCCAGGGGTTCTGCCGACGCAGTTTCTTTAGAATTTCTCGACGCTGGCGTCAAATACCGCGAAAAACAACGAAAGTAACCAAAACAAAAGAGAAAACTTTATGTTCGTTAGTGTTACGGAATGATGCCCTTAGTAATAAAAATATGCTTTGTGTTCAATCATAGAGAAAGAATAACAAGAGGCCGAATCAGCGAAATTTACTCGAACGCCAAATGGAAGCGGTCGGTCCGCAAGGGAAACGAAGAAACGAAATGAGTGCAAAATGCGCAAGGAGAGACTAACAAATTTCAATAAATTTACTCACGCATACAGCGAATATTTCTTTTCAATCATTCACTCTGTTTTAGCATGCTTGAAACTGTTTCGTTTGGGTTTGTGTGTGAATAATTTTTAAGCATCAACATTTTTTAGCATTTCTGGAGTTTCTGATGCTTTTCTGAACTTTGTTTGCGATGACCATCGATTTATTTGAGTCGGCCTGCTGGGTACAAAAAAGCCCTATGAAAAATATATATTTACAGGAGCACTATTATGAATATATCTAATCTCTAAAAACTAGCAAATATGCTAATTATTTTATTATATTATATGCACAGTTCAATTTCGATATGACTAATTATAATTTTCTTTATTTTAATCTCGTAAATATTTGTGTTTTACGATTTCCGAAAATCATCTCCTAAAGCTTTCAGCCTTTCCGCAGTTATATAAGCTGCTAACTACAAATAATTGCATAAATTTTAGTTTCCCACAATTGTACTGATCAAGAAAGTCGTCCAAACCTCCTTCAGCGAATTTCTAATGTAAAATTGCAGCAGTAGGCGCAAGACAAAAAAGCAGAAACAAATGTACAAACATGCAAATCCATACGAAACCACTAATTATAAAAAACACAAACAAAATAATGTCCAGAAATCGTAAGAAGTTATCAATGTATATTCACATATATTCTTTCGACATACATACATACACTCTTCATTTGCTCCATAAAGAATCAATAGTAAAAAAAAGACGAATAGGGAAAATGTAAGAAGAAATGAAATTACACCAACAATCTGTAAACGATCCAGTAGTAGACAGAAAAAGTTTCTCAGAGTATGAAAGCAAAGAAAAAAGCCAAACACTCAAAAATCTTCACACGATCCAGAACTGGGTATGAGGGAATTCTCAGAGCATCAGTGCAAACACACAAACACACGTGTAATAGGGATAGCATAGAGAGCAAAGCATTCAAAAATATTTTTGTTCAAGATTCGGCCTCTTGTTATTCTTTCTCTATGGTTCAATTTAGAATATTCCGCGAAAAGCAAATATGTGTGCATTTTTTTGCACCAATATTTTTACGAAATTCCTCTTCCAGTAAAATTAACTAAAATTCAGAATATTATTGCTAATTTAAAATATCTGATGTGGCCAACACATGACTTCCTTGTGCGTGAAATAGTTTTAATTTACAAATTTGTAGCTTAGTTATGAATAATATAGAATAATATACGTGTCCTCAATAACTCAAAAACGGAGAGCTGAAAAAAGCTGAAATTTGGTATTTGAGACTTTTATAAGACGTAGTTGTGCACTAGAGAGCTGCAAATTGCTTTTCAATTGCCTTGCCTTCCATTGCAGCAACGTGCATTGCCATTTCCTTGCATTCCCGTATCGCATCAAAGGCAAGCAATTGCCTCGCCGTCGACGCAGACGGCAGTGCAATAGCAATGCAATACCTTGCGTTGCCTTCGCATTCCCATTGTAGGCAACGAGGCAATACTGCCTATTGCCGGCAATACTGCTGCACATTGCTGCAATTTGCAGCTTCAAGAATTTTTCGTATTTTAAAAACGAATAGGTTTGGTTTTTGAAACCATAATTCTTTCGAGTGTAAATTTAGGAGAAACTGATTTCGAAGCAAATAAAAACAAACAACCTCTGCTTCTGAAAATTGAAGCGGAAAGTACAGCGACGACATGTTCACAAAAATAACAACAACAACAGCTTGCGCGTAATTTGAGGAATCTGTTATTTTTGATCGTTTACGTTTAAGTGCTACAAAAGGGTTTCAGCAAGAACACTGCGATCTACAGATATAGAAAAGAAATGATTATTTCTATCAAAATCTAATTAGTCGGCCGAACCGATTTCGATGCGGTTTTCGCCATTCCTCCTAGAATTTTTTATGGAAACCGTTTAGAGAAACGCTTTATCTTATTTAAAGTATCGTTTAAATTTTTTTTGTTTAAGTTGCGAACACAAATTGCTTGAACAAAAGTGCTTGAATGCAACCATCGTGAACATACGATGCGTGAAGTAAAACAAATGAAGATAATGGATTTCAGAGACGAGAAGAGGTAACGGGTAAATTTACCTTCTTATTATTTTACAATAACAGGCAGAAAGCAAAATTTTTCAATTTTGGGTTTTATGACCTTTGAAATAATACTGTTTGTCGTTGTAATTTTTTCTTCGATGGTTGAGAATATGCTTTTGTGTTTTTCTTTACCAGAGGGGGAAGAGAAGCAAGGGGTTGTTTCTGTTTATGATTTTTGTGCTTCTGATTATTTCAAAAATTATACATTTTCACCTTATAAGCATTTTCGGCTTCTTCATTCAATTTGCCTTTCGCACTTTGTCAATACAATTTTAATGAGGGTGTAGTAAAAGGTAGTATGTACTTATATTAAAAAGTATTATTTAATTGAAATTAATCTTTCGGTAAGTATACGGATTTGTTTATAATTCGAAATGTGAAATAAGGAGAAATGCTAAATCAAAAAAAAATTAAAATAGAAATGGTTGAAAAATTAAGAATATTTATTTTAATAATTAAGGTTCAATAACAAATAAGAAAAGTTTTGTAGTTTTCCATATATTGTACTCAAAATAAAAACAGTTTTCTTTCTGAAAATGTTATTCAAGTTACGTACATTTTAAAATAAGCTCTACCTTTTCTACACTCGCATTAAAATTGTGTTGACAAAGCGCGAAAGGAGCAATTTCAATGAAGAAGTCAAAAATGCTCAGTAGCTGAAAATGTAAAATTTTGTGAAATGATCAGAAGCAGAAAAATCATAAACAGAAACAACCCCTTGCTTCTCTTCCCCCTCTGATAAACAAAGCGCAAAGGCATATACTCAACCATCGAAGAAATAACAACAAATAGTATTGCTTTAAAGCAGCGTCGCCCATGAGCAGCCATTCGGCCACTCAATTTTTGAGCACCTCAATATGTATACAATGAGTGCATTTGCCGAAATTGCGTGAGCATTCATGAAAGTTTGATTTGGCTACACCCAAAAAAATTATAGCTGTTTGTGTTAATGCGGATTTTTTCTTTATATTATATAATATTGTTATATTTTATTGCAAAAATCTTATTTTATGTACAATCTACAAGATTTGTTACGAATAAGCTCAATTCTTCATATTAACGCATCTAATATATCGTTTTCCGTCGCCCTCAACTAAAGATACGTAAAACTTTAGCAAGTAATTGAGGTGTGATACTTTCCACGCTGGTACATGTTTGTTAAAACGTTAAATGTGTTGCAATAATTGTAGCAGAATTTAACAAAAAGAAACAATTGCTTCGTACTTCGAAATATTCATTTTCTTCAGTGCAGGTTGAGAAGTCATTCATACACATGCTTAAAATGTGACAGTGTGAGTTTGGACATCGCTGCTTTAAAGGTCATAAAACCCAAAATTGAAAAATTCTGCTTTGTATCTGAGCACACGATGGGGAATTGTTATTGTAAAATAATACATAATAAGATGTTAAATGTACCCCCTTGCCTCTCCACGCCTGAGAAACCTATAATCTTCATTTGTTTTACTTCACACATCGTATGTCCACGATGGTGGCATTGAAGAACTTTTTTGCATAAGTTTATATGGAATTCTGCTGCCTCATACGCATGAAACAATAGCGACCGAAGTTCGAGTCGAGCAACGAGCATATATTATGAAGAGATTACAAAGGCGAATTCACGGCAAAAATATTTTGACTTGGGTTTCAAAGTTCGGGGACGGACCATTTCAGTCGACTCGAACTTCGTTTGCTTTTGTTTCATGCGTATGAGGCAGCAGAATGCCGTATAAACTTATGCAAAAAAGTGCTTCAATGCAACCATCGTGGACATACGATGTGTGAAGTAAAACAAATGAAGATTATAGGTTTCTCAGACGTGGAGAGGCAAGGGGTACATTCAACTTCTTATTATTATTTTACAATAACAATTCCCCATCGTGTGCTCAGGTACAAAGCAGAATTTTTCAATTTTGGGTTTTATGACCTTTGAAACAATACTGTTTGTTGTTATTCCTTCGATGGTTGAGAATATGCCTTGCGCTTTGATTATCAGAGGGGGAAGAGAAGCAAGGGGTTGTTTCTGTTTATGATTTTTGTGCTTCTGATCATTTCGCAAATTTTTACATTTTCAACTTCTGAGCATTTTCGGCTTCTTCATTCAATTTGCTCCTTTCGCACTATGTCACTACAATTTTAATGAGGGTATAGAAAAAGGTAGTATGTACTTATATTAAAAAGTATTATTTAATTGAAGTTAATCTTTCGGTAAGTAATAAGTAGTAAAATAAGGAAAAATGCTAAATCAAAAAAAATTAAAATATAAATGGTTGAGAAATTAAGAATATTTTAACAATTAATGTTCAATGACAAATTACGAAAATTTTTTAGTTTTCCATATATTGTCCTCTAAATAAAAATTGTTTACTTTGTATTAATTTAATTCAAGTTACGTACATTTTAAAATAAGCACTACCTTTTCTACACTCGAATTAAAATTGTAGTGACATAGTGCGAAAGGAGCAAATTGAATGAAGAAGCCGAAAATGCTCAGAAGCTGAAAATGTAAAAATTTGCGAAATGATCAGAAGCACAAAAATCATAAACAGAAACAACCCCTTGCTTCTCTGCCCCTCTGATAATCAAAGCGCAAAGGCATATTCTCAACCATCGAAGGAATAACAACAAACAGTACTGTTTCAAAGGTCATAAAACCCAAAATTGAAAAATTCTGCTTTGTACCTGAGCACACGATGGGGAATTGTTATTGTAAAATAATAATAAGTAGTTGAATGTACCCCTTGCCTCTCGACGCCTGAGAAACCCATAATCTTCACTTGTTTTACTTCACACATCGTATGTCTACGATGGTTGCATTGAAGCACTTTTTTGCATAAGTTTATACGGCATTCTGCTGCCTCATACGCATGAAACAAAAGCAAACGAAGTTCGAGTCGACTGAAATGGTCCGTCCCCGAACTTTGAAACCCAAGTCAAAATATTTTTGCCGTGAATTCGCCTTTGTAATCTCTTCATAATATATGCTCGTTGAGTCGAGTCAATTGGTCCGTCCCTGATCTTTGCATATCTTGTCAAAATATTTTCGCCGTAAATTCGCCTTTGTAATCTCTTCATAATATATGCTCGTTGCGTCAGCCAAGGGTTCTGCCGACGCAGTTTCTTCAGAATTTTGTTCTAAAGAACACCATTCGGAGAACTACAACTACTCGCACGAACTGTCAAAATTACACAGGGTCTTATGGGAATTGAGAAAAAAATCAAGTGTCTACGTGTACAAGTTATAAATAGCGATAGTAAAGAAGTGTTAAAATAAGAGCAAGCAATAATAAATAGTTGATTTATTATTTGAAGCTAACGACTTTTTATTATTTCGAATTTACGATTATTCACAATCCAGTGATCGAACCTGAAGAGAGTTCAAGCGGTAATTTTGGAATTTACGTAACAATTGGTGTCAGAAGTGGGATTGCTGAATAATCCGAAATAATAATAAAATTCGCTGACCTGAAAATACCACAGCTGAGGCAAGAGTTGGAATCGTGCAGTTTGCTTGTGTCAGGAAATCAAGCAGAGCTACAAACACGCTTGCGTGACGCTATGGAGAAGGAGGTCATCGACGTTGAAACACATGAGTTCATCTACGAAGCTGCATCCAAAGTTGAACACGAGTTGGTAGAGACGCAAGCAGCTCCAGCGTTCGACATGAGTGTGCTCTTAGCAGCAATGGCGCAGCAGACTTCACAACTATTGGAGCAACAGTTGAAACAAAACACTTCACAAATACAAGTGCAGATGGCGCAAAACACTTCACAACTACAAGTTCAGTTGCAACAAAAGACTTCACAACTACAAGTTCAGTTGGAACAAAACTCATCACAATTACGAGTCCAGTTGGAACGAAATACTTCACAACTGCAGGAACAACTTCTGCGCATTGAAGGAAGTTCTGCGGAACTGCAGGCGAGGCATGATAAAGTAGAAGATGAATTCCGCAGGTTGCAATCGCAAACGCAAGATGAATTGCACACACTGAAAGCAGAAACATTGCGGCTGGATGGACATATGAGAGATGTACAGTTGAGTGGACAAGTTGCAGCTGCTAGTGCACCGAAATTGAAAGCGCCAACCTTCGACGGAACTGTGCCGTTTAAAACTTTAAACTCCAGTTCGAGACAACGGCACAAACGAATCACTGGACGTTGGCAGAAAAAGTTGCAGCTTTGGTGGTGTCGTTGAAGGGTTCCGCTGCTGAAGTTTTGCAAACGGTTCCTGAACACGAGCGCGGTAATTATGATGCGTTGAAGGCATCGATTGAGCGGCGATACGGTGGCGATCACCAAAAGCAAATGTTCCATATGGAGCTGATGAATCGCTTCCAAAAGAATAACGAGCCGCTGCAGGCATATGAAACAGAGATCGAGCGACTCGCACATTTGGCCAACGCGGATGCACCCACAGAAGTAATCGAACTACTGAAGATTCAGGCGTTTATCAATGGCATACGAGATGTGGACACGAAACGCGCAGTCTACTTTATGCCAAAGAAGACCTTCGCCGAAACAGTATCGTTTGCTCTGACGCAGGAGACAGCGCGTCTTTTAAGCAGACCAGCACACAATGTTCATCGACTGGAGGTTGGTTCAAATGAGTCGTTAGAAAAGTCCATTAGGGAACTAAGGCAGACGATATCACGAATGAAGCCGATCTCGCACAAGAGCTCGGACGAAAAATTTTAAAACTGCGGGAAAATTGGACATTTTGCACGAAACTGCAATACATCAGTGAGTGGCAGAAAGAGAAGCGCCGAAAAGGTAAGTGGTGCTTCTACTGAAGCAAAATCCTTAAACTAACATGGACCAAAGGGGCGTGAGCTCGTTCCCGCAACTGATTGCCCCACTGTCTCTGTCTCGCAAATGCGTCGTAACAACAACAACTTAACAGTAAGTGGAACTCTAAACTGGCGGTCGCTGGACTTGACGCTGGACACAGGCGCAATGCATTCCATTATTCGAGCAGATTTAGTACGAGATGATATCAAGCCGCTGATTGGTTGCAAATTGCGAACTGCTACAGGAGAGGAAACTGTGATTTCCGGAAAACTGGTTTGCCGTTTTGCAGCTGAAATTATGGATGAGGTAATAATCGGCGCTGATTTTATGATAGCGCAAGGTCTTACTTTGGATCTGAAGAAAAAGTTGCTGACGTGCCGAAATATGGAGATACCGATAAGCGCTGGATATGAACGGCCTCAAATCATGAAGGTGAGTGTAAGCCATCGCCAACAGATTCCACCAAAATCAGAAGCGCGTCTATGGGCTTGCGTAGAGGGAGATAGTGGAGCGGACCAGTTGGGTGTAGTAGAGGCATCAGATGACACGGCGAATATACTGGTTGGACGAACCTTAGTGCAAACAGAACGGAGTAAGCGAATTCCTGTTCGCGTAATGAACGAGTTTAAGTCACCGATCGTCTTAGAGAAAGGAGCGCTAATAGGGCAGTGCCAAGTAGTAGAAGCCATAATAAATTGCGACGATCGCACCCGGGGCGCAAAGATATTGCTTTGCAAGAAACTACAAAATCTCATGCTATAATGGGTCACTGGTTGAATGAGGTGAGTGAACCAGAAAAGTCTAAAGCCAAATATTTATTGCAAAAATATGGAGCTGTATTTGCAAGCGATGGAAATAAATTTGGAAGAACTGCTATCGTACAACATCGGATTCAACGCATTAATTCCGCTGGATTACGATTGAATCCGAAGAAATGCAACCTATTTAAAACCGCAGTGAAGTCTTTGGGCCACAAAATGACTACTAGAGGAATTCACACTGATGAAAGCAAAATAAAAGCGGTAAGAGATTGGCCTCGTCTAACTAATGTTCATGAAGTGCGAAGTTTCCTTGGGCCTTGTACTTATTATCGACGATTTATACATGGATTTGCCAATGTTGCACGAAGTCTACATAATTTAACAGAGAAGAATTGTAGATTTCTGTGGAAAAAGGAACAGCTGAAAGAGTTGCTTTGTACTGCTCCAATGTAGGCATATCTAGTTCCTGGTGAAAAGATCGTCTTGGATAAAGATGCCAGCGCACATGGCATTGGAGGTGTGCTATCGCAGATGATCGGTGGACAAGAAAAATTTATTGGATACTACAATCGAGTCCTGGGTAAGCCAGAAATGAATTATTGTGTCACTAGGCGTGAACACTTGGCAGTAGTTGAAAGCGTGAAACACTTCCATAAATATTTGTATGGGCAGCATATCTTATTAAGGACAGATCATGCGGCTTTAAGATGGCTACTTCAGTTCAAAAAAACCAAAGGTCAAATTGCGCGCTGGATAAAAAGGCTGCAGAGTTACGATTGTGACATACAGCATCGAAAATGTGGACAACATGGAAACGCAGATGCTTTATCTCGACGACCGTGTGCACTCGAATGTAAGCATGCCAGCGCACATGGCATTGGAGGTGTGCTATCGCAGATCATCGGTGGACAAGAAAAATTTATTGGATACTACAGTCGAGTCCTGGGTAAGCCAGAAATTAATTATTGTGTCACTAGGCGTGAACACTTGGCAGTAGTTAAAAGCCTGAAACACTTTCATAAATATTTGTATGGGCAGCATTTCCAATTAGGGCAGATCACTCGGCTTTAAGATGGCTACTTCAGTTCAAAAAACCAAAGGTCAAATTGCGCGCTGGATAGAAAGGCTGCAGAGTTACGATTGTGAAATACAGCATCGAAAATGTGGACAACATGAAAACGCAGATGCTTTATCTCGACGAGCGTGTGCACTCGAATGTAAGCATTGCTCCAAAATTGAAAGATGCGAAGGTATAGTCGACGTCCGATTAACGCAACCTGTCGATGAGTGAGCGCTAAGGGACAGCCAGCTTAATGATGCAGACTTGGCGAAATTAGTGAAAGCTAAAGAAATGGACCGAAGACCAAGCAAAGAAGAAATGGCATTAGAAAGTCCGCATGCCAAGGCGTATTGGGCACAATGGAGCGGTTTGAAGCTGAAAAACGGAGTGCTGCATCGTTCCTGGGAAAGTAACGACGGTAAGCAAACTCGTGATTTGATTGTTCTACCAAAGTCGCGAATAGATGCTGTATTAAAAGAATTTCACAATGGACCAAGTGGCGGCCATCTCGGTGTCACTAGACTCGAACGCCACCTCTACATACGCAGACAGATGGCATGGTGGAAAGGTTCAACCGCACATTAGGAGAGCATCTGCGGAAAGTCGTGGGCAAATGTCGGCGCAATTGGGATAAGCACATTCAAATGTTCTTATTGGCTTACCGATCAGCAGTCCATGACACTACTGGTCATTCACCTGCGCAAGTAGTTTTTGGCTCAGACTTGAGACTTCCGACGGATCTAAAATTTGGCAAAAGCAGTGATCTTACCGAGACCGAAGACAACTACTGGCACATGTTACAATCTGAAATGAACGAAATACACGAAATGGGGAGGCGGCGCACACACAGCTAATGAGTAACAAAATGAAGGATCGCTATGACCGAGGTATGAATACGGACGGATTCAAAGAGGGCGACTTAGTGTTACTGTACAATCCGCAACGGAGGAAGTGCATGTCTCCAAAGCTACAAACATCGTGGGAAGGTCCGTACAAAGTCATAAAGCGACTGAAGATGTTGTGTATCGTATACAGTCACACACAAAAACGAGGTAAAATTAAAGTTGTCCATTTAGAGAGGCTTGCGCCGTATGGATCAAGGAATCTGGTGTCTGATCGGGACGACCATCTTTTTAAATTTAATTGTAATATATACTCCTTGATACGACCCAGGGAATCGAAAATGTGGTACAAAAATTTGCTCTGCATGCGAACTCTATGATAAAATAGTTGAATAGCTTCAATTAACAATTCGTGTATAAGTGTTTACGTGTACAAGTTATAAACATCGATAGTAAAGAAGTGTTAAAATAAGAGCAAGCAATAATATATAGTTGATTTATTATTTGAAACTAACGACTTTTTATTATTATTCATTTACGATTATTTACAATCCAGTGATCGAACCTGAAGAGAGTTCAGGCGGTTATTTTGGAAATTACGGAACAATACTTTTTTTGACAGATTGACCAATTCACTTCAATCAGCTTTTCGACCCAAGCACAGTTTTTCCACGGCTCTGCTGAAAATTATTGATGACATTAGAATGGTTTTTGATCAACGGCAAGTTACTCCTCTATGCTTTTTAGACTTCTCGAAGGCCTTTGAAAGTGTTGATCATATACTTCTGTGTAACAAGTTAAAAAAGAACTTTCTATTCTCATCTAGCGCATCTAATCTTATTAACTCCTTTTTGACTGATAGGTTTCAGTGCGTAAAGGTTGGTAATTAGTTTTCTGAATTTAAGAAGGTAGAGTCCGGTGTACCTCAGGGTTCTGTGCAAGGCCCTCTGCTGTTCTCTTTATTCTTGAATGATTTATTCTCTGTTGTACAGAATGTCAGAATGTATACTTATGCGGATGATGTGCAAGTTTACTTGTCGTGTCCCCCTCCTCTCATTAATGAGTTATGTGGGTGTATGAATGATGATATTATGAGTATTACACTTTGGTCTAACAGGAATAATCTCAAGTTAAATATCTCTAAGTCATTTGTTATTCCGATTGCTCTTAGTATCCCGAATCTATCCTTATTGCCTCCATTTTATATAGGGTCTCAGCCATTAAGTATGTGAAAGAATAAAAAGTCTAGGTTTTTGCATCAATTCTTCACTAACATGCAAGGCTCATATTAATGCAGTTTTGTCTATAGCGTATTGTGTCCTGCGTAACTTGCGGTATGCTGCAAAGTTTCTACCAATTGAAACTCGTAAAAAACTAGTTTTGGTACCAATTCTCCCAATTTTGACATATTCTGAGGTCGTTTACTGTAATCTAGACTCAGTTTCGTCTCATAAAGTAAGAATTTTATTCAATAATATGATGAGACTTGTTTGTCGACTTAGGCGATTTGGCCATCTGGGTGAATGGAAGACCTTTCTTATTGGCGGCGATTTCTTCGACTATTTAAAATTCAGGAATTGTGTTTTTCTTTTTAGGCTCATTCGTACTGGAATGCCTGATTATCTGTATTCCAAATTGCAATTTGGTTATTCAACTCTTCTTTACTACTTCTCTGTCCTCTTACCATCTTTGTCTTTTTCTTTAATTTCTCCTTTTTTGCTTTTCTTCTCCCTTCTTTGATTTAATCTTAAGTTTTATTATTATTATTCCAATTATTGAAAAAATTGGATATATAATATTTGTTCTTAGTACATGGCGTACAAATATGTTTTAAATACAAATAAATAACATCACAATAAACTAAATGTATTGCTACAGTGTGAAATTACTCCGTAATGTATAATTCGAACTAGGTTTTAATACTTTGTGCGAAAGAGAACGCAATACAAGTCAATACCTAACAAACTAAAGTAGTAAAAACTCTCAAGACGCTACACTCAATGTAAATGCCAGAAAAAGTCAAAGTGAATCGCCATTAACAATAATTAAAACTCATCAATGTGAATTCCGCCAAAGATATTGAAAATTTTTTTAACGAAAAATGGGAATTTAATATGGGTAATATTATAGCGGCAGCACTGGTTTCTAACTATCTAGAAATTTTTCTAATTATGAGGGAATATGAGATTTGGAACCTTCCTGTTAGAGAGTGGTGTTGTTTGGGAACGAGTTTAGTAAATGCATTGGAAATATGTAAAATAATAATAACAAATGATCAATTAAGAAAGAGTTCAATTCTATTCAATATGTTTCAATAAGTGTGTGTGTTTAGGTAGAACATCTAGAAGAGAAAAATCAATAATATATTGCACACGGGGCTAGAAAATAGTTTGTGAAACCTTGTAGTGACAAATAATATAGTTCTAAAAACATGGGAAATTCTGACTCAAAGCTCAATTTTCGCAAGGCCATTGTACAATTGACAACAAAAAATCAAACAATAGAGCCCACTGATGAAGCTTTCTGGGATCAGTTTTGGCATGGTCATCAGACTTTAGATGATGTATTTGCTCTTGTTACAGCAGCAGAAATACGTAACATTCGATCTGATAACCCTGTTAACTTGGCTACGCTTTGTTATAAAGCGGTGGAGAGATTGGCGAATGCCGTAGATAGCAGTTGTCGTACTCAAGTGGAACAGCAATGTGTGCTCAATTGCGCACGTCTTCTAATACGTATACTGCCATACATCTTCGAAGATGACAAGTGGTGCGACTTTTTTTGGAGCAGCTTGCCACAAACAGTGCATCCATGTCACGACAGATTCCAAGATCCGAATAACCAGCAAAGTACAAAGTTAACTGAGCATACTTTTCCTTTAGCGCAGTCCTTACTCAACGCAATATGTGATTTGCTGTATTGCCCCGAATTCACAGTCGCAGCAACACGCCGTGCAGGACCTGATAATGTTGAAGAATTGGCCAACATTGACAGTTGTGAGTATATTTGGGAAGCTGGTGTAGGTTTCGCGCAATCGCCACCGAAAAATACACACATGGAGCGGAGGCGTACAGAGTTATTAAAACTACTTTTGACGTGTTTTTCGGAACCCATGTATCGTGCCCCACAACAAACTGAGCAACCAAATAAGTGGATCGCCTACTTTACATCTGCTGAAAACAGGCATGCGCTACCATTGTTCACTTCTTTTCTGAATACTGTGTGTTCTTATGATCCAATAGGGCTTGGAGTGCCCTATAACCACTTGTTATTTTCGGATACAAGCGAACCTTTGGTAGAAGCATGCCTTCAGATATTAATTGTTACACTGGACCATGATATTGTATTACAACAGCAGCAGGATCTCCAACGTCAAACACAAACCAAGTCATGTTCGCAACTGTCACTTTTGAACTCTCGCACGTCTTTACTAGTGTCGCCCTGCGAGGATTTGTTTGGCGAAAACCTTTTTATAAATTACTTGTCACGCGTGCACCGTGATGAGGATTTCCACTTCATACTAAAAGGAATAACACGTCTTCTAAACAATCCACTGGTGCAGAATTATTTACCCAATTCCACGAAGCGATTACACTGTCATCAGGAGCTGCTGATACTTTTTTGGAAGATTTGTGATTACAATAAGAAATTTCTCTATTTCGTGTTAAAAAGCTCTGATGTGTTAGATATTCTCATACCTATTCTTTACCATTTGAACTATTCGCGTGCAGATCAATCACGAGTTGGATTAATGCATATCGGGGTTTTCATTCTACTACTATTGTCAGGTCTGTCGATTTAAAGTTCTTTTCCACTGAAAAAACCATATATTTTAGTGGTTTTTAGTTCAAATAATGTTCAAGTTTTTCCTTCAGGTGAACGCAACTTTGGAGTTAGACTTAACAAGCCATACACCGCCACTGTACCCATGGATATTCCTGTTTTTACTGGCACACATGCAGATCTGCTCATCACTGTTTTCCACAAAATAATCGCAACTGGACATCAGCGTTTGCAGCCTCTATTTGACTGCTTGCTTACTATACTAGTTAATGTTTCCCCGTACTTAAAAACGTTGTCTATGGTTGCCACTGTAAAGCTGTTACACCTTCTTGAAGCTTTCAGCACGCCTTGGTTTTTGTTGGCTGCTCCATCGAATCATCATCTAGTCTTTTTTCTGCTAGAAATTTTTAACAATATTATACAGTACCAATTTGACGGCAACTCTAATCTTGTTTACACAATAATTCGGAAAAGACACGTTTTTCATGCAATGGCTAACTTGCCGTCAGATATGGCCGGTATCTCTAAGTGCCTTAGCGGACGTAAAGTAGGAAAATTCAATTTTCCACCAGTGACGCAGCCCAAAGTAGGCCCCGTCGTAAATAATTTGGGGTCAAGTAACGAGGCCGATGGCACAACAGAAGAAAAATTTGACTCTGAAATTGAGCCAGATGCAAAAGCAGAAGAACTGCATATGGACGGTGCTTCGGTAGCTTTGTCAGCTGAGCCAGGCACTCTTAAGACATCACTTCTTGATACACCAGGAATAAATCAAATGACTGAAAAAGAGCCAGCTCACTTGGATGCTGGTGAAACACCACCTGTTTTCAAATCACGTAGTTGTTCAAATATAATTAACGCTTCACAGCCAGCATGTGGAATCAATTCGCCATCCACTTCCAGCTCTTTACTGGAAGAGACCCCGTCACGTTTTACAATTGCTCATAGAGGCAGTATACGCATGGTACCATCCCCAATGGAAGAACAATGGACACCGTCTCCAGAGTGGATTGTTTCGTGGCGCTCAAAGTTGCCGTTACAAACTATAATGCGTTTGTTGCAAGTCTTGGTACCACAGGTGGAAAAAATTTGTATTGACAAAGGTCTAACCGATGAATCAGAAATATTGAAATTCTTGCAACACGGTACTCTTGTCGGCTTACTCCCAGTTCCACATCCAATTTTAATTCGGAAGTATCAGGCGAACGCTGGCACTACAGCCTGGTTTCGTACGTATATATGGGGTGTCATATATTTAAGAAATGTTGAGCCATCAATATGGTATGATACTGAAGTGAAATTATTCGAAATTCAAAGGGTTTAAACTTTAAAGTAATATATTTGATTTTTGTATAAAAATTCATAGAGATGGTTTGTAGAAATTTTCTGAGATACTATTTTAAACCGTTGTTTGGCTTATATATCGTTATCTAGGAATGCCTCTTAAAGAAATTTTCTCTTATCTTTGCGATCTAGTCTAAGGAAAATTAAAATTTTTATTTTATAGTTCTTTTTTTATACAGTTTCAAGTTTAATTACGTTGACCTATTTAAATTAAATTTTGTTTATATTTTTTATATGCCAGTAGTTAAGGTCCAATGTTGAATAATTTTAATGATTGTGAATTACGTGTAAAAGTAATATATTTTTAATAAATATTTGTAATTGTATATATATTTCTTCATATATGAAATTATGTTAAATTATTGTTACATACATATGTGATTTGCCTTTCACTGATACCAAATAATTACTGTAGTGTAACTTTTTGAATTATTAGGATCTTGTACACTTTGATAACTTCATATTTTAATAACGAATGTTATACTTTGTTCTTTAAAGCTAATTGTAAAGTAGATTTGAATTCGCGAATTGCTTCAAATTAAGTTAATATCAGCAAGTTTTGTTACTAATATGTAATAAGCAATGGAAGCTTTAATGGTGAATTTAAAATTATTGTATGAATAACCCCATTTTGATTAAAAACTTATCACTTAAATACTAGGCTTAAGCTAAATTATAACATATATATTAAATAAATTTAAAAATATTAAAAATATATTCCTGCTTTAGTAATAATTTGAATATCGAAAAACAGTAATGTCGGTCTTTAGCGATCTACACAAGGCGTCCAAACGCAAAAAAAAAATTCATTTGCACTACCAAATCAAAACATTAGCCGAGATATCTTGCAATAAATTTGACCACGGTAGATTGCTTTACTGCTTGTGAAGAAAAGAAGTAGTTTTTAAATTGGCTAAAAATGAATAAGTAATATTAGGACTTTTATTACAATTGTTATTTACAACTCAATTTTTTTATGACTCGGAGAAAAATTCGGATAGCCATATGATCTTTGATTGGCTACAAAAGTAACGTGTGAATAGCACAACTATGCATGCATACTAAATAATTCGGATTATTATTAATGGGCAATCCCCCACCGCCACTATTGGGATCTAATGTACATGCTCTAGTTTTAATCCTGGTTTAGGCTTTTGTAGAAATCTAAGCCAATAGCCGGATTCCAGTTGCAGACTTTGGGAATTGCTGAGCGGGGGACAATCACAGGGGCTGTGCTCTAAGGTTACCCTAGAATCGACGCAGAATCTGGAAGAGCCGGGCAATTAAGAAAACCTTCAACGATATGTAATTCGTTCCTATTTAGCCTTAGAAACTTACTAGATATATCTTCTGCCAGGGAAAGAAATCTTTTTACCTACCAATGGCCAAAAGTTTCGTCCTATGTACTTGCAAATACCTTCCCATTTCCGGATTATCTTTAGCTTATAATGGCTGTGTATGGAGGCATGTAAGATATAACCTATAAGATTAGTATGCGTGCGACCGCTGGTTGCATCCTTTAGATAAGAAAACCATAGCATAGGTATTTATGTATATAGAAAAGAAATATCCTTTAGATAAGATAAACATAGCATAGGTATATATTTATATAGAAAAGAAATAGACTATAGTATTTACAGAAATAGTATAAATAAAGGAAGGAAGAGTGAACCTCTTGAGTCTCACAAAAGAACTCCAGGCGCATTGATTCTTCATTTAACAGTAGCGATATTGCGGCAATTGTATAAAAATGTGGATCCAATCACGTATGCTCTAAGGACTTTAAAACTTGCCTGGCTATAATAGAGAATGTAGATGTGTCTGGCAATTGTATAAAAATGTGGATCCAATCACGTATGCTCTAAGGACTTTAAAACCTGCCTGGCTATAATAGAGAATGTAGATGTGTGCACAGAAAGCCTCTTATGAAGTCATTCCCTCACACATATCTCTATGGCGTATAGCTATGCCGGATAGATAGTGCCAAGCTTACCGAAAGGTATAACTATTTGCAATCTCAAGTCCACGCTAACGGTACGAAGTTATAATTATTTAATCTCCAATTTGCTTGGCATGTGGTCACTAAATTTGGCAATGTGCTCTTTGATAATGATTTTCTATACTCTTTTATCCACTCTCCATGTTGGAAATCTTTTTTACCCTGAACGCCGTTAAATATGACTCCTATTTTACTGTTAATGGTAGGAGAGGAATGTGTTTAAGAACGCTAAGTGGCCACGTTGGACAGGCATAAAATGTCATTCTGGCTCATAAAATTTCCTCACTAAAAATTTAAAGTTCAGTACTACGCAACATTAGCTTATTTAGAAGCACATTGTGTTTTTTTGTGAAAGATTATGAGATGGTATTTTTAGGATTAAGAACTTTCTCCTCACACCATCTAATCCATCGTAATGTTTTTTGCCTCCTGCATATGTTCAGATATGGCAGTTTGGTCAGCCCATACCACGTAAACTATGAGGTCAGTAACATAGGCCTAGGTGCTTAGACCGAAGGAGTTAAACTTTAACAGAAGATGTTGTAATCAATCTGCTGCAGACATCCTCTGGTGACTTTTAATGGTAAATTGGCTCCTGCCAACTCGAACTGCATACACCTAGATGCCAGCATGCTAATTCTCCAAGTAATCACGGATGGAATATCCTTCCTGATCATAGATGATCGAATTACATCTTACGATGAATTCTGGAACGCTGATATGTCAATAAATATTCCGTTTTTCTATAGTTCATGGACAACTCCGAGCAAAAGTCTCTATCCATTTTTAAATGGAGTTCGTAGAAAACTCCGACTAAAAGCTTTTTAATTTTTTTATTTTTCATTTATTTATTACATTGTTGGTATGCAACTTAAAATTCAAACTTATCAACAGTACTAATATATGTTTCTGTGCGGATAACCCTCTTTTCTAGAATATATTAATAGTAACGTATGAAACCTAAAAAGGGAAGAAATCTGCCCTGGTTCCAAGTGGTACTATACTTACCTGTACAATTTGTTGTGGTGATGCACTTAATAGCTCCATTGTGAACCCAAGGCTTCTGAATGAACGCAATGTCCAAGGCTTTCGCCTGAAAAACAAACCTGAGCATTGCTGACGCTACCGTGGCATGACGGGACAGGCAGTTAGTTTGCCTGTCAGTCAGCCTCTTTGGTAGCTGGGTCTATTTCGGATAGTCGTTCGGTTCCGAGGGACCACTTTCTGTGGCACGGTTGCCATAGTAGATCGCTCTTTTCTTGCGAACTCCTTTCGCGCTTACTGGTCCTACCAGTGCCTTCGACTAAAACGGCGAAACCCCAAATTTTTCGTTTGGTGCTGACAGCCGTGATATTAGGCTTATTCGTGTCACCCGTTTTATCCTTGGGAGTGAACGGGAAGGTGCTCTGTTGATCCACCTCACAGGAGCTGTGGGTGCAGATGGTAGCATAGGCTCATCGGGCATATTTGCCACGGGATGTAGAGGCAGTATGCACCTTTGCTGTGACAATCGACTTCCTCGCCGGTCCGAGAGCTCTTCTTAGAAGGATTGGCATCCGTCGCGGTTTGTGCAGATCTGGCCGTCTTTTGCACAGCCCGGTCACCACCGGTACTTGCCATAGGCACAGCCGCGTAGCCTTGTAGCGTAGTTAATATTGTTGATCTTGACCATATAAAACTTAAGCCGTCTTCTCGCAGAGCCTTACAGTTTTATCCTCTTAGACCGTTTATCTGCGCTCGGTCCGACGAAGGGAGGTGGCGACTACAAGAGTGCATCCTTCTCATTCGTTACCTTCTTCCCCTAAACCACCACTGAAGATCAGAAATCAGGCCCAGGTACTTCATCAGTAAGGCACTAAAAAAACAAAGATACTTTGTGACGACCATCAAATGCGACGACCGAATTTGGTAGTCATCACAAGCATCAAGCCTAACCAGCGGTTACCAGAAATGGGAATATCGCCGTCACGGAAGCAACACTGCTCGAAAGCTCGAAAGCTCAAAAGCACAAGGTTGGGAAGGATCCCGTTATTTGACGATATAAACGGAAAGCAAGCGGCGCTCTTCCTTCTTTTTGGACTTTGGATCTTCGCACTCGGATAACAGCAGTCTTTCTACGTAAAATCACAACAACAGTTTTTTTTTGTTCTATTTAATTGAATACAAAATTATAACAAGCATCATAAACTTTACAATAAAGAAACCCTCGCAACGACAAAATACGGATTGACTAGACTGAGTGCTTGTTAAAGCTGACGACAGCCAACTCGCATTGATACACGGGTCAGCGAGTGTAACGTGTGTGCCGGCCCGTCTGAGTGCTTGTTAAAGCTGACGACCTCCGACATTATTGTTGCATCCACTGGGTCAGGACCGCTGCGTCACTGCAATAGAAAGTCTGCGAGGTTCCTCGAGCCGACGATCAGAATTCGCGAGTGCGCATCGAAGCAACGGAGATTTGCCTTGCCCGAGTGCTTGTTAAAGCCGGCCATCATCAGAAACGCACGAGACCATTGTCTGTGTACGAACCCTGACATCCGACGGCTACTCCGGTCAAGAAAAGTTCGTCACAACCTTTACACGATCGACATAATATTATCACTCAAATTTTCACTAAAACTATAATTCCTCTTCCAACCGCATTTCCGTTTGCTATATCACACTGGCTGTGAGGCTGCACTTGTGTAAACATTGTGCGGGTTTTGCCTTCTACTGACTGCAGTATTTTATATTTATGCATGCAATATTTCGAAAGAGTAATAGTACGTTTACATCGCTAAACTGGTTTAAGTACCTAAGCACATGCAGTTAATGAAGTGGTAATCAATAATAATAACAAGTAATGCTAAGGCTATCATTCTGGAAGGCACTCGTATTTTAGCGTACGCGAAGTCGGCGTTGGCAGAGCTCTGCTCAGTTTGGCATTTCCTTCGATTTCTGTGCGTCTATTATTTGCTGGTTGTTCTACACTACACCTTTTTGTTACCGTCAGAAATCTGTACGCCAAAACAGCTCTAAGCGCCTGGAAAGCACATAAATTACCAACAAATTATCCAACCGTACGCCTTCCCTAAGTCGGGTGCTCTGCCGACGCAGTTTCCTTAGAAACCATTGACGCTGGCGTCAAACACACAGAATAACAACGAAAAGAGCAAAAGGAGAACAGAAAACAGCGCTGCTTGGTGCTTGCAAACGCCTCCCGGAATGATACCCTAAGTCTAAGTCAGCGGAATATGAACTAGATTAATGGCACTTACTAGATAAACTCGGTGATCTCCCGTTATTTTACTTGATTTTCCATACAAAGTATAATCCACTGACTAGGTAATAAAATAATCTCCTACATCTTCGAAAAAATTTACAACCCTGGAGAAATTGTAAAATTTATAGAAATAAATGTAACAGCTAATTGCGCAAATAGAACGTCGACTTCATTAATTTAGAAAAATATGTACGTAATATCGTATACGTTTGAAGGAAGGTTTTTTTTTTTTTGTAATTGTATGTATTTGCAATCTATCCTTGTGAGATTAATCAAATGAGATCAAACTAAATATAATAACAGTTAATAATGGTACCCCATTAGATACTATTATACATACATATTAAGCTATAATTTGATAATAATTACAATAAAGTTAGTTATTACTTATTATATAGATTGAATGTCAGCTTATTTAATGCAAGCGAAAAATATAACTTTAAACTGCTGTAACTTCTGGACTAAAACTATTATTAAAAAAGTAAAACTTTCAGGTGGTTGCATGAGATGAGGACAGTTCCATATCAGCCAGGTCTGTACTACTGACGACTTATGTTTCGGGTCGTTGTCCTGATAGAAGCAAAAGTTATGGCGCAGAACCAGTTTTTCAGCACTCTGAATCAAGTTCGCCTTTAGGATTTCCAGATACATGTTTTTGTCTATATTTCCTTCAATAAAAATTAAATTACCAACACCCGAAACTGCCATACAGGCACAAACCATGACAGACCCACCACCGGGTTTGACGCTCGCACACAAATTTTTCAACTCAAGCTATTTATTAGGCTTACGCCAAACCAACGACCTCCCGTCTTAGCCAAATATATTACAATTAGATTCATCACAAAAAATTACGGTATTCCAAAAATCGGAGTGAATGGAACGCATTTTTGTTATTTTGGTTTATAAATGGCTTCTTAAGCGGTACTCCACTATAAAAGTCATGCGACCGCAGGGCACGGGAATTGTTGAGGGACTACACGACTTGCCAAGGGAATTCTGCACCTCACTGGCCAATTTTTGCGCCGAACTTTTCGAATAATCCATCTTTCATCAACTGTTGTTAATATTTTGTTTGGTGCATTTCTGCCCTTGTCCTTCACTCTATTTTCTTTTAAAAAACGTTATATTATATGCTGAACTGTTGAAGAAGGTACATGACCAGAAGTTATTCTAGTACATACTATATTAATATAAAGTTGTCAAAATGGCATCATTTACTTGCGAAACGTCCATGTCATTGTGAATACATTCGTTTGACATAATCCAAGGAGCACCGCCCATCATACGTAAGGTTTTTTATTGATATCTTTGGAGTTTGCCTACGTTGCTTTTGCTCCATAAAGGTTTAAAAATCGGCTTATATAGTCTTACATTGTTTTCTACCCTAAAGACTTTTAGTTTTAATTTTAAGTTGCTGGTGCTGTATGAATATGTTTCCTCCAATTTAGCTTTCTTCCGATATGAACACCAAGATATTTAACATGGTCTGCTTGTGGTATTGTTATATCATAGAGAGTTTAGCTTGGATAGTACCCTTGTTTTTGATTGAAAGTAACATAGGACGACGAAGCCATCGTTATAATTTTAGCAAGATTCTTTGCACACCTTCAGACGCTTCAATGGCGGATTCCTTTGGTGCAATAATTGCAGTTTCATCTGCAAATGTGGCCATAACAACTTCATTAGAGGTAGGCATATCAGACGTGTAAATCGTATACAGCACCCGTCCCAGCATAGTTCCATGGGGGATGCCAGCTCTAACTTCATACATCTCTGACAGTTGTTGGCATGTATCGCATGTATCAATCGGTGCGGTAGGATTTTAGTAAAAGATAATATGATGCAGGAAATAATTTCTTTATTTTGTAAAAAAGTTCGGGAATCTAAACGCGAAGACACAAAAGAGGACTTATTTGTCATTAAATTTGTGGAGAGGTCACGATTTACTGATACGATTTTATTTATCTAGTAGTTCATTGTCTTCCGGTGGGGAGAGGGGCGGGGGATCAATCACTCCATTGGAGAGAAATACTACACGCTGTGAGAAAGTACAGAGGAAGACACTCACATACACTAACTTTTTTCATATAATTTATATATTTTCATATACATCTTGTACTTACTACTTTTTTTTATCATTATATGCCAAATTTTAATAAAGAAAATTAAAAACTAAGAAAGATCTTACCTTTACACTGATGTTCGATTCTACAAGCATACATACATGTACATTATTTTATTATTATTGTACACATGAACACACACGCACAGCAACAGCAAAGGAAGCAGCCTTTATGTAAGCAAGAGCACTACAGACATAGTAAAATCGAACACCATACAAGGAAACGCCATACCTTGTGCCACTATTTAAGAGACGGAGCACGCACAGAGTTTTCATTCAGTTAGCCGATGTGGCAGCGATAACATCTTGGTAAGTTACAGCGTGATACACCATCCTCTTTTAAATGCTTCTCCCAATCCTCATCCTCTCCCCAAAAAACCCAGCCTCTCCCAAGCTTCTGCTGCGGCTACAGCCGGCACCGGTGACCGTCGATACGTCTCGAATGTAGATTGCGATTGCTGCCGAGTAGGTAACCATGGTCTCATACTCGGCTGCGATAAGGCACCCTCTCCCAACAACACCCAGCCTCTCCCAAGAATACTCAGCCTCTCTCGAGCACCTGCTGCGTCTAAAGTCCGGCACCGGTGACCGTCGAATCGGCGTCATACGTGTCGAATGTAGATTGCGATTGCTGTCGAGTAGGTAAACGTGGTCTCATACTAGGCTGCTACAAGGCAGCCTCTCCCAACAACACTCAGCCTCTCCTAACAACATACCATCAATGGTCACGCTATAACCACCATTCTCGCCTTAGGATATCTAACTGAAAAATCATTAACACAACGACAACACCTACACCAAGCCAACACGTACGAGTGCACACCACCGACGCTTCTTGCAATCACGCATCAGTTTTTATATACTATGGGTAATTGGAATAAGTTTATTATCTAAAAAGTAGTTTGTAACTCAGTTTTTATATACTATGGAAATCCAAAATAAAGATAAGCTGATATTAATAAATATTTCTGGAATGACCCTGGACAGCCCTGAGTCACCCACCCCAGCTATAGATACGATTTTCGAACCGGTAAACAGAAAGCGCAAAGTAGGGTCGAGGTCATTAAAACGACCGCAGAAAATCGCGACGTTTCAAGTGGCGCCCGAGCAGGGACCCTAAACAGCAACGACGTAATATAAGAAAACTGAGGCTAGAAATTCGATTACTTCGTTTTTAAAGCCAAAGAGCAAGAAGAATGGTACTCACTAGTTGAATATACACGCTCAGAAAGGGAGAGCTAAAAAATTTCATTGAGGAATTTCAATTTTAAACGGACGGCACGATGGAGAAGCTTCGAAAGTGATACGCCGCGTTCGTGGTCAACGACGATATCGACAATAGCACGCAGAGCCGACTCGAAACATTAGCAAGTCAACACGATCGCAGCAGGGCCACCTTCGCCGCCGACGCAAGTGTTTCGACGCCAACTACTTCTAAGATCGCCAGCCTTCCGGCTTTACGTATGGATTTGAAGACCAATCCAACCCCCTAGAATTCATGGAGCAAGTAGAAGAATCGGCGGACGCAAGGTACTTGGACGATAGCTTGCCGGGAGTTATGACACAACTTCTACGAGGCAAAGGACTGTACAAAGGATTGAGTGGTACCGAAATAACCGTAAGCCGCATTTATTTGATGATACTCTACGCTTAGTCGCCAGTCGCCGTTCTTCTTCTTCAGCAGTACGATGGCTGAACTTTAGGGACTTTTTGATGGCTCTATTCACCCCTTCTCCAACAACCTATTGACTTGGCGATTGATAATTCCTTGCATAACAGGATTTTTTGGGTAATATCGCTGTTTCACGGGAGTTTCGTCACGCATGCGGATGTGATGGGTGGCTACGTTAGTTACGCCCGACATACTCTTGAAAGGGCCGAGCTCTAACTTTAAGAAAGCGTCTTCGCTGGTCACGTTCGTGCATTTTGCTGTCATACAACGGGGCTCATCTACCTTGTCAGTACCATTTATTTTCAAACTTAAACCTCCACAATTCATTTGGGTTTCGGTAAGGGCCAAAAAGTCCATACCAAGCGTTACCGGCTCCACTGTAGTTGTCATTACGAACTCCATGAAACATTCGAGTGTACTCAGAGTGACGTTTATGTCGATCACCTTGTGTACGGGTATTGTGAATCCGTTCGCTAGGCGGATGCGGCAGTGATGATTTCTTATTTGAGCGTATTCCATGAGCTCGTTCGCCAACAATTCTGCAATGAAGCTCTTGGTGGCACAGGGCACAACAAGAGGCATTCGAAGAACTAAAACGCAGATTGACGGAGGCGCCTGTGCTAGCTTGCCCTGACTTCTCCCAGCAATTCACCTGCAGACGGACGCAAGTGACATTGGCCTCGGTGCCGTGCTGGCGCAGGAGCACGATGGACCCAAAAGGGTCATTGCTTATTGTGATGTCTCGTGCTTGCAGGTTGAACAAGAAGTCCAGTTTTATTTTACTTCCTTTTTTATTACAATTATTACTTATATAATAAAGATAATAATAACTAACTAAAGGTGCGGTTGCAGTGAAATATGACATTTAGAAGGCGCTATTCCACAACTCCAACCTCTACTTTAATAAGAGTTCAAAAAGATATAAATACATAAAAAGAAAATTATTCTTTATAATTTATACGCTGTAAATTTCTTAACCTACGATCTCTAACATCGGTTCGAATCTGAGGAGCATTATCCTGTTCACCACTTTCTCCTGATGAATAAGTATTAGAATTCACTCCGCTTTGATAATTTATAACGCCAGGTTCTGCATATTCATTGTCTTTGCCACTTATCATTTGATTGATGTGTCTTTTAATTACATTATTTTTCGCAGTAAAACGCAATTATAATATTGGGGACCAATACGTTCTTTTACTGTAGCTTCTTGCCATGAAATCTTATTTGGATTCGAATAATCGCGCACAAATACGTTTTTACCTAGTTCAAATGCCATATTACGGCTTCGTCTATAATTCTTTACATTTATTAACTGACTTTCTTTAATTTTTTTCTTCACTAAAGGCGGACATAGCATACTAAAACGTGTTTTAATTTCTCTCCCAAATAATGTTCAGTTGACCTATAGTCGGAGAGAATAGTATTGACAATGTCATCAATATCTTCCCCTTCCCGTAAATTTGCCAAAAGTGACTTTTTTAAAGTTTTTACAAAATTTTCGTCTTGACCATTTGTTGCCGGATGGCCCGGGGGTGTTATAATATGCTCTATGTTATTTCGTTTCATAAATATCTTAAATTCTTCTGAAGTAAATTGTCGACCATTATCACTAACTAAAATGTCAATAACACCAAATCTTCCCAAAATATCCCGCAACTTAGTAATAACAATATTGGAATTTATGCACTGTGTTTTGAACACCTCCACCCACTTCGAGAAGGAATCGATGATTATTAAAAAATAAAAATCCTTAACTGGGCCTGCGAAATCTATGTGAAGTCTAGACCAAGGCGAATCGGCCGGTGACCATGGTATAAGTGGACTTCTCTCTGGGCTTGGCTGACTGAGTTTGCACGAAACACAGTTAGAAATCAAGCTTTCGATGTCAGCATCCATTTTAGGCCACCACACATATGACCGAGCCAGAGCCTTGGTTTTGACTATGCCAAAATGAGAATAATGCAACTGCTTTAGAATTTTACCGCGTAATTTTGTAGGTATTACTACCCTAAAACCCCATAAAATGCATCCTTATTCCACCGAAAGTTCATTTTTGCGAGATACAAAGGAAGCAAATTCTTTACCCTTTAGTAATTCTATGTTTCCCCTCTGAATTGATTCTCTTACTTTTGACAATACCGTATCATGTCCAGTTTCTCTTGAAATAATTTTAAAGTTCAAATTTAATTTGTTATCACCACAAATGTAATTAACGAAACTGAAATCATGCCCCTCTTCAATAACTGTTTGCTGAGGAAACCTCGGCAAGTGGTCTGCAGAATTTTCTGAGCATTTAATATATTTCAAAGTATAATTAAAACCGGACAAAATGAATGCCCATCTTTGCACTCGCGCAGCGGCCATTACTGGTAACCCTTTGTTTTCCCCGAAAATTACCAAGAGTGGCTTGTGATCAGTCTGCAAAGTGAAACTTCTCCCTATTAAATATTGCTTTAATTTTGTCACACTAAATACAATCGCCAACGCTTCCTTTTGTATGGTGCTATAATTCTTTTCTGCCTGCATAAGCGCTCTTGAAATAAAAGCTATAGGCTTCCTAGAACCATCCGCCCATACATGGGATAAAATTCCGGCAACGGCATGATTTGATGCATCCGTTGATAATACAATGGGTAACTTTGGGTTAAAATGTACTAGTATTCTATCGACGTTACTTTACTTTTTAACAACTGCCTTGTGGCATTTTTCGGACCAATTGAACTTGACCTACTTTTTTAGAAGCTCACAAAGAGGAGACATTTTATGTGCAAATCCCGGAATAAAACTTCGAATAATAATTAATCATGCCTACAAAGGCTTACTTCCGACGTACTTTTAGGTATAGGCGCATCTAAAACTGAAGAAATGCGATCTTTATTCAGGCTCAGACCATTTCTATCAATATTAAACCCTAAATAAGATACCTTGTCTTTGAAAAATTCACATTTGCTCTCATTGAGCCGTAACCCCACCGATTCAAACTTAGCAAGCACTAACTTGATCGTCTTAACATGATCATCAATATTGTGGCCAGTAATGATAATATCATCCAAATAATTGATTACATTTGGAATCCCCCGCAAAACATTTTCCATCGTTCTCTGAAAAATAGCTGCAGCCGGTTTTACACCAAACGGTAAATGAGTCATTTTAAAAATTCCTAGATGTGTACTCCATGCACACAGCATTTGAGATTCCTCATCTAGTACTAACTGATTATAGGCATTTGACAGGTCTAATTTTGTATATAATTAACCCCGCAATGATGCGAATAATTCCTCAATTAATGGTAGTGGATATTTTACATCTTCCAAATATTTATTAATAGTAGATTTCTAATCTCCACATATACGAATTTGTCCATCAGGTTTGATAATAGGAACCAATGGTGTACCCCACTCTGAATTATCTACTGGCACTAAAACTCCTTTTGCTACTAATTCTTGTAATTGAGATTCAATTTTTGAACGCCAAGCCAACGGTACGGATCGTGGCTTACAAAAAATTGGCTTCACGTTTTCAATTAAATTAAGTTTTACCGTACAACCAGTATATCGACCTAATCCGTTTGCAAAAACATTAAAAAAACGTTTTCGTATGCTTTGTACACACTCTTTCATGCTACAAACTGAGTTAATATTGGAAACACCGATACCAAACAAAACCATAAAATCGCGGCCTAAAATTGACGGACTACGCGTATTAGTAATGATGAAACGCAAACTTTTATTTTGCTGTTTAAACCGTACTACAGTAAGAAACTTACCGATAACATCAATTTTTCCTCCGTCATATGCACAGAACTTATCTTTGCATGGTTTCAAATTTTTCTCTTTAAAAAAATTTTCATACGTATCCTTTGACATTAATGAACATGCAGCACCTGTATCCAGAATAAAATCAATCACCTCTTTATTTACCTCCACTGACAGAGTGAATGGTACGGACGAATGCTCTGCAGTTATACTATAAATAGAAAAAATCGAATCAATATTACAATTTTCTTTACAAGGATTTTTAACAGAATTCATTTTTGATACTTGAACCGAATTAATTTGGTTGCTGTTGCACACACTAGCTAGATGCCCAATTCTGTGACATTTGTTGCATCTACTGTTTTTATATTTACAATTATCGCTAGTATGATTTTTCCAACCTTCCTCTTTTTTTTCGCTTTCGTTCCATTTTGATGCTGCTGTCTATTTTTGTTGTTACCAATCGTAATATCTTTGTAGTTCAAGGTTTTGGCTGCACTTGGGAATTTTTTTAGAATATTAACCTCACTTTCTTGATCTCGTTCCGCAAGAATTTTGGCCTCCATTACAATCGCTTTTTTGTATGCACCTTCTAACGTCAAACTTTCATCCCATAGCTAATTTTTTAAGCCGGGCGTACCATACGGATACTGATCCGGCGTCATGTTTCTGGGCCTCAAAAAATTGTCGTCTTTCTCGAAAAATTATTACCGGGGGAGAATAATGCTGGCTTAACAACACACACAAGTTACTGTATGTTTTCTTTATTGGTAACTCCGGAAAGCACAGCTCCCTTAGTAATCCATACGCATCAAGTCCAATTGTACCCAACAAAGTTGATACCTTAACTCGGTCTTCTTCCACTGCTGCCTCCACAAAATGAGACTCCAGGACCTCTTGCCAGTTTTGCAATTCAACTCCTGGGCGAAATTCCCTTATACCAGTCGCCATTGCAGCTGCAAAAATTCTCTCATTATGGACCACCGTGGTATTTGCATCTTCACTCGGCATTTTTTTATTATATTTGGTCGAATAAAGCGCGAACTGTCCAAATTCTTTGGGTACCGCAAGGAATAAAAAATTGTATTACAATTTATATTATAAATTTTGAAAAACTAGCCAAAATGGTTATGTAACCACTTTTTATATACTCGTCGCCACTGTGATGTCTCGTGCCTGCAGGTTGAACAAGAAGTCCAGTTTTATTTTACTTCCTTTTTTATTACAATTATTACTCATAACTAACTTGACAGCTGATAACTAAAGGTGCGGTTGCAGTGAAATATAGCATTTAGAGGGCGCTATTCCACACTTGAACCGACTCTACAACTGTTGATTTTTACTTGTTAATGGATTATAGATTTGGTACTTGAACCGACTCTACAACTGTTGGTTGGGTTCCACTTGTTGAACAATTGCTCTCGAATTCGGCACTTGAACCGATTCCGTGAATGCTACGATGTGTGTTGAATAATGACTAATACTGATTTGTTCACGTCGAAATGTGTTGCTGGCTTCAGACGTCAGTCTGCACTCTTCCAAGCACAGATGGCGTTAGTGTCACTTGGTCGGTTTCCTTTGGCACCACTGCCAATTCACGACGGAAGCGCTGGCTACCTTCTTGTAAAACAACTGACAAGAATCGCTCTCTTTTCTTTATCAACCATCCCGGTGATCACATCGATCACGCAACCTACAATCCATTAAATCTTTTATTTAACATCTTGAATTATATTCAGCCACGTTTAGTTTTATATAATCCGAAACAAGGAACAAATATACACCATATGAATTTGCTTTAAGTCTTTATTATCGCCACAAATATACATGGTCCTTCGAGCCGGATTCAATCATCGAGGAATAATTTCACGTAATATTTATACATATTTCGTGCGAGGTAAATTTTTCTAAACGCCTTACAAGGTAAATACATATACTATATATACAAGACGTCAATCGTTGTTTTTCCAAATCCTTTACATTCAACTACGCTGAGTTGATTGTTATTAATATATATTTTAATAAAATTGGATTTTATTTCGCGGGGTGTTTTTTAATCATTGCTCTTGACGAGTTATGACGCCTTTTGAGTTATTTATCCGTTTAACAGACGATGTAGTGGAATTTTAGGCGGATTTTAATGAAAAAAGTGGCGCCCTTTATTCCACACATTCGTTGGAGGTACATCGCGAAGAGCCAAAGTCCATCTGGCTGAACGTCAAGAGCGTCTACGACAAATGCCTGACAGAGATTGCGTCGTCGAAAGAGGAAAAAGACGCCGACGTTGAGACGGTTAAGGCGCCATACCGCAGCTCGTACTAGACGTATGTTCGCTGCGTAGCCAAGATTGGCGAAATGTTACACGACCTATCGAGTCCAAGCCAAATACAATCCGTAGATATCCCAGCCCACAGTGTCCATCTACCACCATGCGATACTGATACTTTCAGTGGTGATTATTTAACTTGGCCTTCCTTTAGAGATTTGTTTACTGCGATATATATTAACAATTCTCGTTTGAGTCCAGTGGAAAAGTTGTATCATCTAAATCAAAAGACGCGCGGGGAAGCTCGCGATATAGTTAGAAAATCACCGTTAACCAATGAAGGTTTCTCAATTGCGTGGAAAAACCTGAAAGACCGTTTTGAAAATAAACGCATTTTGGTTAACAGTCAGCTTCGAATCCTTTTCAATATTACTCCGATCGTTAGTGAATCCGCCGTGGCAATAAAGAACTTGCAGCGTGACATAAATAATTGCATATCGGCACTGCGACTTTATAATGTAGAAATTAGCAGCTGGGATGCAATTTTTGTTTTTCTCTGCTCCGCAAGGTTGCCGGAAGCAACGCTCGCGCTGTGGGAACATTCCTTAAGTAATAAAAGCAATATCCCAAGTTGGGCAGAGTTTGATTCCTTTTTGACAAACCGGTATCAAACGTTGGAAACAGTTTCAGACATGAAATATCCAATGTGCTCACAACAGGCTTCGCGAAAATCCACTTCTGTTTCGAACCGAAAAGCTCCATCACAATTGAATGCTTTCCACACTAAGGTATCCACTCCTCTATGCAAACTCTGTCCTAATGAACGTCATATAATTCGTAAATGTTCCAAATTTCTTAAAATGAATGCCGAAGAGCGACTAATGTGTACGCGAAACCTTGGGTTGTGCATTAACTGTTTTGCTAAAACGCACTCTCTTAAAGATTGCAAGAGTGTTTTTAATTGTTTCATGTGTCACAAACGACACAACACCTTACTTCATCATGCTAGATGCGATTCCAGCTCTGACAACGTGCCATCCACCTCGAAGCATCGTTCGGATTATCAAAATTCCACTGGGCAAAAGCCCGTAACTTCCAACTTACAGTCCACTCCTGACCTCAACGCTTCTAAATCTATTCAGAGTTGTTTCTCTTCCGGTGCTGCCGCAGTTCTCATGGGCACCGCCGTAATCCAAATTTCCCACTTCGGAGTCATATACACAGCTCGGGCGCTAATTGACTCTGGCTCTGAAGGTACGTTCATTTCTGAGAAATTATGCAGACTTCTGAAAGTTCCTTATCAAGTAACGAACGCTCAAGTCTCTGGTTTGAATTATTCGATTTCCGCAAAGGCTCAGAAAGTTTGCTCCCTTACACTGCGTTCGCCACTCAATCCCGACTTTTCAGCTAAAGCAACAGCTTTAGTTCTTCCATACCTCGCTCGCAACCTTCCCACTCATAGTGTTGATCCCAGCGGATTATCCAAACTGCCTAACATCCAGTTAGAAGATCCAAAATTCCATGAGAGCTCATCGATTGACGTTTTAATAGGCAGAGATCTCCTTCCCGCCATCATGCTCGATGGAGTCCAACGTCATATATGCGGTTCCTTGCTCGCACAAGAAACAGTCTTTGGTTGGATTCTTACTGGTCCGATAGCAGAAGAAGTCAACTCTACATCCTCCATCAAAGTCTCCTATTACAACGAGGTGTCCTTTGAATCCCAAATTGCGCGCTTCTGGGAAGTGGAGGATCTCCCACAAAGGACCTCGCTAACCAATTGCGATAGATTTTGCGAAGACAACTATATTCTCACAACCAAGCGGAAGCGTGATGGCAGATACGTAGTATCGCTTCCTTTTCGAGAAGAGTTTCCGCGCAGCTTGAGCCTCGGTCATTCTCGAGATATAGCCCGGGCACAATTTCTGCGCAACGAATCCCGGCTTCTTAAAAATCCCGCGCTCAAGATTGAGTACGATCGAGTACTGCAAGAATATTGCGACTTAGGACACATGAAGTCGGTGTCGCCTTCTTTTAGCCACATTGGCCCTAATTATTACCTGCCACATCACGCAGTCATAAAGCCAGAAAGCACTACCACGAAACTTCGGGTGGTATTCAACGGCTCTAACCCAACTTCGAATAACCAAAGTCTCAACGACGTTCTGTATACCGGACCCGTTTTACAGTCCGATTTGACAATACTTCTGCTAAATTGGAGGTTCTGTCGATTCGTTTTCAATTCGGACATTGAGAAAATGTACCGACAAATTCTTGTAGACCCCAGACATACTTGCTTCCAAAGAATTCTTTTTCGTAAAAACGCACAAGAAGACATATGCGATTACGAGCTAAAGACGGTGACCTTTGGCCTGAATTGCGCGCCCGATACGCACCTTGTTGCGCTTGGCAGATGATGTTGAAAGCATCTGGCCTTTAGCCAGTAACATTCTACGTACGTCTATGTATGTCGACGACGTCCTGGCGGGGTCACATGATCTGTCTACTGCTATTAAAGCACGGGATGAGCTTATAGCTGCTCTCCATTCTGCCGGGTTCTCTTTACGCAAATGGACATCAAATACGAGCGCCATTTTGGCAGATCTTCCGTCCGAGCATCTCCTAAACAGCGACTTTTTACAATTTAAAGACAGCAGCAATGCAAAAACGCTCGGAGTTCGGTGGAACGCGCTTTCTGACGTATTCTACTTCCATACTGCACCCTTAGAACGGAAAACGTGCTTCACTAAGCGCCAGGTCCTTTCCCAAATTTCAAAACTTTTCGATCCATGCGGCTGGTTAGCGCCGGTCATTGTAATAGCCAAAGGGCTCATGCAGCAGATATGGTTGTCGAAAATCGGCTGGGACGATGAGTTACCGAACCCTATACGCGACCATTGGCTACGCTTCATTGACAACTATCATCATATTAATACGATTCAAATTCCAAGATGGGTCAAGTTCACTCTTGAGGCCAGTCTCGAATTTCATGTGTTCTCTGACGCCTCGGAGAAGGCTTACGCCGCCACCATTTATGTCCGAGTGCAGGATACTTCCGAAGCTTTTTCAACACACCTACTGGTTGCTAAAACTAAGGTCGCTCCCGTGAAAACACTTTCTATTCCACGACTAGAGCTGTGTGGAGCCGTATTGGCGGCCGAAATGTTTGACACACTAATCCGCCATTTAAATATGCAAAAATACCATGCATCGTTCTGGACAGATTCCACTATTGTCTTGGGGTGGCTACAAAAGCCACCATGTCACTGGAAAACTTTTGTGGCAAACCGAGTATCCAAAATAATTGAAATCGCCTCCCCAGCGAATTGGTTTCATATCGACTCTGGACAAAACCCAGCAGATGTTGCTAGCCGAGCCCAGCTACCACCAGAACTTAAGACCAACGAGTTATGGTGGAACGGCCCAAGGTGGCTTAAATTGTCCCGAAAGCACTGGCCAAGAATGCTATTAACGTCGCATTCTATGATCAACGAAGAAATCAAACCAATAAAATCCTTTTTCACGTATTTCAAAGATTTTCAAGACATCTTGGACAATTTTTCATCCTTTCCGCGAGCGGTACGAGTCATCGCTTACATATTTCGTTTCTTCCACCGCACGCATCCACTGCACAAATCTACCTTTGCTTATGAATCGGTGTTCGTTACGAGTAATGAGGTTCGCATGGTAAAGACAAGGCTAATCACGATATGCCAAAGATGTGAATATCCCGACGAATACTACGCACTTTCTAACAAAAAGAGCATCTCTCCTTCCAGCTCATTACTAAACCTCAATCCTGTTCTAGACATTTCCGGAATGTTGCGCGTTTGTGGCCGGATTGCGTCCTCACCAGCATTATCATACGACGAACGGCATCCTATTATCCTACCATATAATTGCCAGTTCACTCGGCTATTGGTATTATTCGTTCACAACATTTCTCTCCATGGCGGTAACCAACTGGTGCTGCGACTAGTTCGTCTACAGTTTTGGATTCCTCGTCTAAGAAATCTTATAAAGACAACCATCCATAAGTGCAAAACGTGTGTCATCCATCGACACAAACTACGGACCCAAATCATGGGAGTCCTTCCTCCAGAGCGTACAACTATAACTCGCCCTTTTGCCAATACGGGATTGGATTTTGCAGGACCCTTTGAAATCAAAAATTTCACTGGCAGAGCGTGTCTAATCACAAAGGGTTATGTGTGTGTTTTCATATGCTTTGCTACTAAAGCCATTCATTTAGAAGTGACGAATACGTTAACCACTCCATCTTTTCTAGCCGCCTTCGCGCGTTTCGTGTCACGGCGGGGCTGTCCAACCAACGTGTATTCCGATAACGGCACAACATTTCTCGGGGCATCCAAACGACTCGCGCAAGATTTTCTCCAAGCATCCCGAGGTGCTTTATCATCCACTTATCATCACCAAAACCTCACGTGGCATTTCATCCCTCCCGGAGCTCCTCATATGGGTGGGCTTTGGGAAGCCGGGGTAAAGTCCTTCAAAACCCATTTATATAAGGTAGCCAAAGGCTTGCGATACACATTTGAAAAATTTTCCACTTTGCTGACCAAGATTGAGGCCTGTCTTAACTCTCGTCCTATTTCTCCGATGTCGGACAATCCTGACAATGTCACGGCACTGACTCCGGGTCACTTTCTCATCGGAAGTCCTCTCCTAGCTCCCAGTGAGCCAAACATTGATGAAAATCCGATCTTCATCGTGAACCGTTGGCAAAAGTTAAAGGCACTTCATCAGCTCTTCTGTACCCGTTGGAAAGACGAATATCTCAAGGAACTTCGCAATAAATGGAAGATCCCACAAACGGACCTGGCTGAGAACGACATCGTCGTTGTGCGCGATAACAATCTGGCGCCAAATGAATGGCGACTGGGACGCGTCATTAAGGTCTACCACGGCTCCGACAATAAAACTCGCGTTGTGGACATTCTCACGGAACGAGGCGTGGTGACACGTCCCATCGTTAAACTTGTCCTGCTTCCGTCGCAATAACAATCATTCTCATATTTCGGTATTCGATCGAATAACTAATTGCTCCACTTTCCTTTCAGTTTATCATGCCAAATCGCAAATTCAAACATAATCGCTATCATTCATCACCATTTCAATGCCGACTATGTCATCAAAATCATGCATTACGACGATGCAACAAATTTTTAGCTATGACCGCAGAAGAAAGGGAGCGAGCCGTACTCCGGCATAAATATTGTAAGAATTGCTTAGCCCACGAACATTCCCAACGAACGTGTTTGAGTACAAGAGGATGTCAATACTGCCGTCGCAACCATCACACCTTGCTCCACGATAATTACCAAGCGCGACGCAACCAAACGAAGTCCCACCTTGCTCCAAGCACATTAAAACACTCTTCGTTTTCTAGGAAAGCCGATCATCGAACCAATAAGCAAAGCTACGTTACGACTTCGCAATCATTGAATTCCATCGGCGATCAACTACCTAGACGCATCATCAACGAACAGCACACCACAGCAATCATATTCTGCAATGGAGAAGTCATATGTCTAAATTTGTAAACGGACCATCCTTTGCTGCTAAGGACCTTTCGACTATGCGGCCAGTGGAATATCATTCTTAGTTTTCTTTTTGTTGAACAAAAAATTATATATTTTTTAAAAATTCATTTCAATTTATATCAATCACAGTGAGTCTGAGCTAAAACTTGCTTTCAAATTGTATACCTTTTGAATTAATTGAAGTAACCTTTGAAGCATATGAATTAACCTTATGAATTGTTTCTAAAGTCCTTTTAATTTTATTTGAATTGATCATTTTGAATTATACTACTTATAATTAACATGTAATCTTTAAGCTTTATCTCATCTTCATTCTGTTATCATGAAATCATTTGGTTTTTTTATATTGTTAAAGATATTGTATATCATTACAAGTTTGGTGCTTCTGTATTTAATATTCTACTAAATCTAAGTTCAACCGCATTTTTGCATTAATTCATCTAACGCATTTTGTTTTGTATTACAGTATTAATCAAATCAACCAATGAGCACCATAGTCTATAAGTACCTCTCGTTTGTAAATAAGTTATCCTCTAACATTGCATTGTATTTCAACTACCGAAATAATGATTCTTTGCAGTTGCACTGCAAGGGGGTGGCGATGTTCACGTCGAAATGTGTTGCTGGCTTCAGACGTCAGTCTGCACTCTTCCAAGCACAGATGGCGTTAGTGTCACTTGGTCGGTTTCCTTTGGCACCACTGCCAATTCACGACGGAAGCGCTGGCTACCTTCTTGTAAAACAACTGACAAGAATCGCTCTCTTTTCTTTATCAACCATCCCGGTGATCACATCGATCACGCAACCTACAATCCATTAAATCTTTTATTTAACATCTTGAATTATATTCAGCCACGTTTAGTTTTATATAATCCGAAACAAGGAACAAATATACACCATATGAATTTGCTTTAAGTCTTTATTATCGCCACAAATATACATGATTTATTTGTTAAACGCTCTTAAATACTAATTTAACCTAGTAAAAGGTGACAAAATTAAAATATAAAAATTGAACTAATTTAACATAGCAAAAAGTGACAAAATAAAAATACAAAAATTGAACTGTAGCTGCGTCAGCATAATGAGGTCGTTGCATTTGAGTCCCACAGTCACGGTCAGTCAGTGACTTTGCTCATTATGCTGGCGCAGCGTAAAGCACCAGCGGCCACTCAAAGTGACACCTGACTCTCCTCGACAAGGCCGGTCAGCGACTCGATCGTTGACCGATGTTGCGCAAGCAGAGCATGTTATCTGCATACCTCCGGCGCGTTGACCTTCAGCGACTGATCCAGTTGGTCGTGCTCTTTGTGGGAGTGGTTGTGGCGCTTCTGCTTATTGAGAATCTCTCGACTGTCTGATCAATTTCCAGAGCAGTATTGCGATGAACACGATCGATAGGGACAAGGCGGAGTAGCCGACGGTCATACGATGCTGGCGATCACCTTCTACTTGGGCTGGTAACTCCCAGATGTTGTTGTTTGTCAATTGATGCTGGAGCGCCGCGATGTCTTGCAGTTGCTGCTTATAGTGAGTATGATTATTGCTTCTGATATCGTTGGGCAATTCATAACTTAATGTCGCTTGGGGTAAATCAGGAAACAAGGTGTAGAAAGTGAAAGAGCTTGAGTTGGCAACTTGTTCGGTGTGAATGGTCACGGAGTCACCCTTTAGTATACACTATACATCTACATGCATCATGCCTGAGCCGTTCAGCGTGACTTGTTGTGTCTCCGAGCGGCAGACTGCTGTTAATCGTAGTGGATTTTTTACAGCGTAGATCCATTGATTGGAGCCTGTCATTTTCGTCAATGATATGTTTCGGTCGGAGGTGTGTGTGAGGCAACGTGAGCTACTTTGATTGTTGAGTAGTTCAATCTCGCACGCGTAAACCTCTGACTCTCTAGTAAAGATTGTATTTGAATTTGAGCACAAGAACTCATTGCTCGAGACTGTAAAACAACTTTCACTTATTGGTTGCGCTACTGGGAAATAGCGATCTCTGCGGGGTAACAGCTAGTATCGGTGTTGTTTGTCCAATGGTGACCATCATGATGGCTTGGAAGGTCGGTATTTGTACGATGCTGAACAGCGAAAACCTGTCATGGCCGACTAGGGGTACGTCTACTCTGAAAAGGATGTGATCCTGCGAGATTCCCGTCGTTACCTTTATAAGTTGGTATAGTTTCATCAAGTTTTGGGGCTGAACAGGAAATTGCAGGAATGGATCTATGTGAGTTTTTATGGTCACCATCTCCTTGGCCAGCTGTTCGGGAGATGGTATCAAAGGGTTGATCCTTCCGTGATGAACATCTGTTCTGGACATTCTATTGTCGTAACAGTCTGCCTTTGGAGAATGGAGCGTAAAAAGTGCAGAACTTTTTTCGAGAATGCAGACTTTTGTAGATATAGGCGATACCTATATCCTATAATCTCTTAATTTATTGTGTTGTAACGAAGCTTTTCTTCTCTCTCCTGGATAGAATTTAGTCTCATCCAAGGTTCGTTCATTTATTTGTATTTAATAAACACGATACACCAGATAAGGTTATAACTATTATTTATTGATTCTAAATGGTAATTAGACTTACAACTAGATTATGTGCAAATATAATATTACTGCTGAAATGAAAATTTGCATTAACGAATGAGATTAATATAGCTGGAATAGAACGTTTGATTAGCGTGTCTGCGAGACACCTTGAAGTATGAAGTGGCGGGTTTATATACACACAGGACGACTTGTTCTCTTGTCACGGAGTTTATGCCCACAGGACGACAAGGGCCTAAAAGTACGGAGTCGCGGACTTTATACCTACAGGACGACTGTCCTCTTGTTGCGGAATTTTGACTGTTTTGACTCCACAACTCTCGTAAACAGCGCAGCTTAAACAAAGAGTGTTTACATCAGCAGCAGCTACCATTCAACGGTCACGATGCGAGCAATTGGAGGATCGGACTTTGTTGCAGCGTCGTCGGCAGTCAGCGTACTGAGCTAGACGAAACCCTACACCGCAAAGCGACAGCGTCGAGGCAAGCGACGGAATGTGCTGCGCAAGCGATTGGCGTGGACGGCAAGCATGTATTTTGCGGCTAAGTACATGCTGACGAAGCTATGGTGGCGAGCTTTTTGGGACTTGCTGCCTTTTTAGTGAAGTTCCATCCTCGCGCTGAGCAACACGCATTCTACTTACCGTTTGATAATCTACTTACCGTTTGATAATTATTATTATAATAACTTTAATAAAGCAACCTATAGCAGTAATAAATCAGGCTTTTATTTAATTCGTTTATTTGCGAACGTAAAGCCGCGAACCAAATGCGCCACAATACCATAGATTATTAGATGAGACATTCGCTTCTCGCCGCTTCAAAAAATCAGTTTGACATTTGACTGTTTGGTATGTTGAACTCACGTATACAATACGTGAGAAGTACCACTTTGTTGTTCTTGTTTCTTTATCAATCAATGTGTACGATTTCTTAAAAGTGCAACCGTAGCTGCTAAAGGGTTGTAGAGCCCCAACTAGGCCAATAATGTATAATTTCAAACTATTTTGTAACAATTTGTATTCAGTTTCATTTATATTATTCTGCTAACATCATTCTAAAATATTTTCGCCATTAGGTGCATCATTGTGTATTTATAACAAAAAAGTTTTGATTACCGACTGCATTTATAGGAAATATAACGAAGCAAATTAGGAAATGCTGTGTAAAATGTGATAGAATATATTTATTAGATTAAAACTATGTTTTATACATGTTTTTCACGAATAAAAACCATAATATTTATAATTATTTATTTTGACATTTCGATAAACAAACCCCTAAAAATAATTTTTCCGACAGTGCTTGCTACATTATTTTAGGGCGAGGCTACACTTTTTTACGGAGAGGCTACACTTTTTTTGCAGTGAATCAAAGTTTTCTTTCATTGTATCAGTGAAGTTCCAGCAAAAATGCACTAGTGTATAATACCGCGTTTACATAAAATGGTTTTTCCAGAAATTGGAAGTAAAACTTTTTAGGACCTAAAACCGCTCGTAAACTTTTTAAATACCATTGAAATTGTTGTTGCAATTCCAGCGCTAAACCGAAATGCTTTTGGGTTTTAGCTTCAATTTTTAGTTTGCAACTCAGGTTCGAAGTTCGAAATTATAGGAACTTATGCTTCTCCTTGTCTAGTGCCAATGTGTTAGAAAGGGACAATTACAGGCGACAAACTATTAGCACATATGGCCACACACACGGTAAAAGCTCAACTACACCAAACAAAACAAAGCAATAACAAAACACCTACTTTGCTTGACCGGATTATGTATGGAAACACTTAGAAAGCTCATCAGTTTTCGAACAGCTTAATCGGATTAAATATTTTTATGTAAACAGGGTATAAAGGAAATTTTCGAGTGTCTCATCTACTAATCTTTTAAATTAGAGAAATTAGAGCTTTTAGTTTTCCATAAATTGTACTAAAAAAAATTAAAATTAGCAATACATTTTTCTTCACCCACATTGAAATTGTATTGATTAAGTGCGAAAGCAGCAAATTGAATTACCTTCTTCTTTTCTATTAAGTTAGCTACTTTTCAACATAAGACAAATAAAAATAGTTTTCTTTCTGTTAATTTTATTCCAGTTTTATTCAAATGTACATACGTAACATTTTAAAATTGTAGTTAAAATTGTAGTTAAAGCGGAAAAGGAGCAAATTGAATGAAAAAGGCAAATATGCTCAGAAGCTGAAAATGTAAAAATTGATCAGAAATCATAAGCAGAAAGAGCCCCTCGCTTCTCTCCCCCTCTACCCATAACTAAATCTCAGTGGCAAATTCTAAACCATTGAAATGATGCCGAAAAATGCCCTGAAACTGAAAAAATCAAACATCACCAAATGATCAACGTAAAAAACAAAACCAAGCACAAAAAAACATTCAACCTTAGCAGACGGACAGACTGCGTTTATTTTGTTAGTGCAGTCGAGCAAAACAAAATAGAATTACTTCATTTCAAGGAGTCTTCTCTTTCCCTTCTCCTACCCTTTCCATATCATTACAAATCTCTTTTGCTTGCAATGCCACGACTCATTGATGTCATAAAATTTACTTATGAGCTTTGTTTGTTGTTTCTTACTGCTGCTCCGCAGTCGGCGTTATCCATTCCTTTATAGTTGTTCATAGTTCTAATCGCAGCGACCCGATCTTTTTTTGAAGCAACGAGTAAAATCTCATGTAATCTCTTTGTGTATATATGCTCGTTGCAATATATACTCGTTGGACCTAGGACGACACTGTTTTAATGCAGCCTATTGTACATGAGAATTCCAGAATTTTACGTAATTGACGACGCCTACCTCAGATCAGCCGTTTTTAAACAGCTGGGAGTCGTCGTGGTACTAGAGAATTCACTGCGTCGACCTAGCTCGACAAAACCAACTGAAAGTGATCCTCACAATTAGAGCATTAGTGTCAAAGGAGCAAATTGAATAGAAAGCCAAAAATGCCCAGAAGATGAAAATATAAAGTCCTTATATTATCAACGCAATAAACAAACCATGCACTAAAACTAATTGCACAATTGCCATGCACAATATTCAACCTTCGAATCTTGCTATCCTCTCGCACTCGTTATAAGTGATATAATTTTACTTGCAATGGCTCGACTCATTGAAGTAATAACATTTTTTTTCTATGATATTTTTTCTACAGATTTTTTCGTTCTTGCTGCAGCTAGGCAGTGGGCATTCATTTCATTATAATACCTTTAACATTGAATGCGAACCAATAATATTTTTAAACAACGAGTAATATGTAATATTAGAATATAACGAGTATATATACTCGTTGCTTAACCTACACAGCTCTAATGTTTATCAATATTGATGTAAAATTGTACGTTATTGTTCTTGTGTAATTTGGAAAGAATATCTTTAATAAGATTTAATAAATTAAAGTGTTCTGTGAATATAGCTGTAAATAATTTTCTCGAGAAAAATAAAGAAATAACAAATTTTCGAAAATAATTTGACGCTAGATATACATGTATGGATATCCTGGAAACGTTAGAAACGCAGCTGCACAATTCTATATAGAAGTTAGTTGCTTTAAGTTTTAAAGGAACGGAAAATATTTTATAATAATGTACAGAGTACCTACATTCTTGCAAAGAGTTTTGAGCTGCTCGCAACTGGAGGCGAGTAGTGGTAGTCTTATTATATCGCAGTTTCCACGACTACTAGCGACTCAGCAGCTACTCCACCAGAAAACTAAAGACGTTCATTCTACGCCAAAAGAATGCTTAAGTAGGGAAGAAAAGAGAAAAGTAAAGCAGTCGGTAAATATCACTTTGAAGGAACACAGTAATTCTTCGTCCGTGATGTCATTGGAAGATGCACGAAAATTAGCTAAGCGTCGCGGTCTAAGTTTAGTCGAGATACAGGAGGCTCTTCCTAAAGGGCAGCGAAAAGTATATAAGTACATTTAGAACTTCAAAATATTGTAGAAACTTTGTCTGAAGCAAATTGGTTTGCAGGTTGGTTACAGCAGCTGAAATGTTGGAAATGGAGCTTGAAGAGTTAAAACCATCTGCAAAAGATATAAGGTATCTTAAGAAAATACTAACGAATTAATATATGTATATATATATGTATGTAAATTTGAAGGGAAATTATAGAGAATTAGCAACGTTCCTCACTTAGCTATTATACAGAACCTATATGTAATAAAATTTATTGCATTATTGGAATTGTTCAAATTGAGATCCAATTCTTTTTATTAATGCTTTTTTATACTACTAAACAATGTTCATAATTATCGATCCCAAAGAATCATAGAGCCGCATTTTATGCAATGCATTTTATGTTGAATTTGATAGAGTTGGATGCATATGGACTAAGATCCAAGTTCTCTCCATTGAATGAAATCGGAGAGTTAATAAAAGTGTACAGCTAGTTAATTAACTACTGATTGATTCAGGAGGGTACATCAGGTCAGATTATGACTTGAAAGCGGAAATGTTTGTGTAGTTTTTTTTAACAAAATTTCAATCAAAAAAAGCTAAACTTATACATAGTAAATACAAGAAAGTATTGTGATCGCGAAAAATTGCGATATTGAGATTTTAATGCTAATAAGCATTTTGACCATACCTCAATCCATCAATAACTAAAAAACGGAAATACAAGAAAAGGAAATTTTGTATTTGAGGCTCTAGTAAGACCTAGTTGTGCACCTAAATTTTTGGGTGAAATTAGTGGCGAAAAAAGGACAATTCGCTTACAGGACTTTTCAAATTCCTTGTATCGCAAAACTAAATGCAGCTAGAAAGTAGATATTTGGTATGGAAAGTAGATATTATGGCTGCTATAACGAAATATCCAAATATAATCTACACTTTGGTTGCAATCAGTAGCAAAAAAATGACACTTCTCTCGGAGGATTCTATGCATAACTATGAAACTTTTTTTAATGATATTTCACCTATAAGGAAGTCTTGTCAAGGCGACATCAGATATTTTAAGTAGAGATATTGTATATTTCGCATACATACATATATTTTATTTGTACATTGTACATAGAATACCATTCTTAAAATTATTTTTGTTTACAGGAATAACACTAGATCTCGAAAAGAGTTAACAATTGGATCTCGTATAAGTGACAATGATTTAACGTCACGCTTAAAAAGCATTTCTAAGTGGCTTATTAAAAACCAGGATGTCCGAATTCTTATACAAGGTGCGGGGGGTGATGTTTCTGTTTGTGAGAAAATCGCAAAGACTATAGAGTTATCTGTTAAGGAACCCCAAATGCTTGGAAAAGTTGTACAAAAAAGTACAAAAGGTCCAAATATCAAACTTGTGATTGTGCCTTTTAATGCGACAACTACTAAAACAGTTGATAATTCAGCATGACATCTGACGATCGGTCCATTTGTCATTGCAAAAAGACAATATTATTCAAATTTTTCGAATCGCCAATCAGTCAGATCTTCAACAAGCGGATCGGAGAATAACATGCCTGATAAAACAGATATTTACGGAGTACTAAAGTTAACAATTTGTTCAGTCATCGTGTTATCTTTAAAATACATGTTATGGCTTAAGTTTAGTAAAATAAAGAAGTCAGACTTGAAGAAAAGTTATATTACATTGTAATATTTTTTTTTATATTTATCTATATATGTGACAACTTTTATCTATTTTCATTTCATTTGATAAATGCAATAAAAATTTCAAATTGCTAGATTTTTGAAAAGCTAGTTTTCGAGGGAATGAAAGAAACTGAAGATTTTATTTTGTACATATGAATAAATGATTCACGACAATCTATTGCATGTGCAAATTTTACTTCATAAAATTCTTGCACTTAAACTACAATTACAAATATTTTCTTAAAATCCTAACGAAAAATCCTATTGAAAAAATTAAGGGCAGAGTTTCGAAAGCCGCATCGAAATCTTTGCATGATTAAATATTCATTTTTTATAATTTCATTAAAAAATTTTTTTTCTATTTTTATTATTTATATATTTTCTATTTTTAGTTAGTGCTAAACTGTACATAGTTAGTTTTAAGTATAGTCTATTTTAGTAGTTGCACCTCAAATTCAATTTAGCTTCGGGAGCAAAAGTGATTTTCATTCGTTTTTATAAATTTTTCATCTTGTCATTTAAACTTGTTTGTTATGCTCATATTACATTGAAATTTTTCGATTAAGGCGGTGATTCCATTTGGATAAAGTTACCCATGCAATTTTACTCTCTGAATGTGTTCATCGAATTTTTACCCCGAGGTGATAACACTTGGGTATTTTTACCCAAGAATATTTGATACTTTTGCTACCAAATGGCGTAAAAGTGGCGTCGAGTGTCATAAAATTTTACAGATAGCTAATAATATGCAATCTATTATTGAAAGATATTGGAACGAATTTCCGTCATCCCTTGTCAAATTTGGTTTGGAGACAAACCGGTTTCGGCGATGTGCCATCTTCAGTGTCTAATTTCGTTGTTCAGAACGTTCGTTTCGTTCTTCAGAACGAAATTAGACACTGAAGTTGGCACATCGTCGAAACCGGTTTGTCTCCAAACCAAATTTGACAAGGGATGACGGAAATTCGTTCCAATATCTTTCAACATCCAACCCTGTCGGAAGCATCAACGAAAATCTAAATACAATCTATTATTATACTAATACAAAAATATAGAATAATTATAATTTAATGTAATGTTTGTTACTTTCTAGATTTTTTAAAAAACATAAAATTAAGTTACAAAAGAAAACATCATGTCATAATAATCAAACATAGAATTGAAAAAATTTAATTAAAAATATATCGGAAATACCAAATTGGTCGACTCTTAAACAAGTCATAAATAGCTTAAAAAAATTAGCAAAACTAAAACATTTATTTATGTGTGTAATATGTTAAAATAATTAATATAGAACGTCCGTACAACATATCCCCATTGATGAGCGGTCATCGTTGAACTAATTGTTGCTATGTCAACAGCTCAAAACAAATGAAAAAATGTACACGCGCTCGAAAGGGTTTCCGTTTGTTATTTTACCATACATTTTGCGTGCTAATCTGTCGCTTTCATTGATTTTACATACGTTTGCATACTACCAAACGGTTTTTGCTGCTACAGAACTCTGTTCTCCAAGAAAAACCAGCAAAATGCTTGGGTAAAATTTTACCCACGGATGAACACACTGTTCTCTCGTGAGCGAGTGTTCATTTTTGTGTTTTGCCGTAGAGCAACAACAAAAGTTTTCCAATTTGGGTAACTTTACCCAAGTGGAATCACCGCCTAAAGCAATTTTTCAATTTGCTTTTGTTTTCTGTGGAAAACCGCCAACGCCGAGTTCATCCGAGAGAAATTAGAACGGTTGAACCCTTACTCGTAGCAATTAAAAAATTACTTTTGGCGACGGCAAATTTAAATTACAACAGAGTTCTGTGTGATGCAAAGAAAACAAAAGTATGCAAGTTTTGGAATGAAAAAGATGCACTTAAGTATACAAAAAAATCAGATTTGCAGTAAAAATTTATTTTATACTATGCAAACTTTTTACACCGCGAAACATGTTTAATATTTTTGATTTTGTTTGTAAACAATAAAAAATTGCTTAGAAACGATCACAAATTGAGTAAGAATAAATATTGTTTGTAAACAATAAACAAACGTTATTGTGCGTGAGGCAAAATTGAACCCAAAAGACAAATTTATCCGCTTGTTCTTCTTAGAATTTTATTAGCAAAACAAGAACTACATTTTGTCTCTATGACGGTGATTCCCAGAGATAACGAGATTTCGGACTCACTCTGGTTTCCGAAGATTTCTTCACGTACACCACGCGACGTCACATCTAAATGGTTTTTTTAACTATGCTGTTGTTGCTACGGCCATAAGACAAACATTCGTATATGTTACAGCACTCTTCCAAAACGAAATCTGCTAAATATATATGTGTCAATATGTACTTGATATTATTGTTTAAGAGTTCAATTACATTAAAGTATTAATTATTCTTGTTTTTATGTTGTTATATTGTAAATAAAATTATGAAATGCTACTTCTTCTTTGAGGTGAAAAGTTCTTAAAATTATTACAATACGAAATTGCTGTTTCAAAATAACTTAAAAAGGAAAACTGAAATAAAGCATTACTCAATAAATTAAGAATTTTAACCATATTAGAGTCATTCTAATGTAGGGAAAACACTGTTTTCCCCAAAAAGTAGTAATACAGTAACACTACTTAACTACCATAGCAACGAGTATATATTAATATTAATAGACAAAATTCACAAGTAAGCTGGAAATGGAAATGTAGATATGCCAAAACTACATTAATGCTATTTTATTTATATTAATTCATAACCTCAATTTATAAATTATTTTTACAAATATTATTATTATTGAATTTATTTTTTTTGTATTCACATAAATGAGTAAGAAAAATATTATTAAAGTTTTTTATGGGGACTGGATTAAGTTAAAGTTAAAATGCAGCCAACCAAATACTTTGAAGCCTCGATATGAACTACAATCATTGAGAAAATAAAAGGTTATATTATGAAGTAACGAGAAAGCTGCAAAAAATTCTGAATTGTATTATTTGTGCCAAAAAAAAAGTCTTGAAATATTAACAATCAGTTTGCTTTGTAAACGGAACCCAAATGCGTACTTTGATTTTGTAATGTTAGAAATAAAAATAGTTTTATTTTATTCAATGATTCTCTGTAAAAATTCTCGCTTGCAAAAATCTGGCGTTCTTTTTTGTTTTTTTGACATATACATTTATTCAGTACTGCCAGTATTTCTTTACAATCGGCAAATAAAATTGTAACAACTTGGGGCAATCTGACTAAACATCGATCTCGATTTTTACATATCTTAATTACATTAATAACTACTAGCAAAGCAAAGCGTTACTACATACAAAACTAGATCATAATATGTTACGTAGAAGCGTGACCTAGAGAGGCAAGATGCTTAGGACTCTTCAAAGTTTTCTGTTCAAGATGCGTATCAACTCTCCAATTTTTTCATGTGAGAAGTATGTACAACACCATCGTAAGGTAATTGCGTAAGTTGGCAGTTTTCTATGCCTCTGATTACGTAACGGTCATTTGGTAGAACTCTATGGACTACATATGGACGGCGATATTTCGGTATGAGTTTCTTGTTAGTCGCGATCACAGAGTCAACACTACGGATTACGACAAAATTACCCTTGCAGTATTCTTTCGCAGACTTTCTTTTTTTTTGTAAAAAATTTTTGACTATAACTGCGTTTTTTCTATACCGTTTGCAGCCGCAGATCTAATTTTTTCGAAATGACGTTCTGACTCACTGTCTCGTACTGTGACAAACCAAATACTACACTCTTTCTAGCTCTTTCTTTCTTATTTTGCTATTCTAACTTGACAGCTTGCGATCAGTGCTGTCGCAAATTGTGAATTCACTTCATTCAATTCATTCTTAAGCATTTCCTCGTGAGTTCCTAAAATTGAATTTAATACTTAAAGACAATAAAACAATGAAATGGAAAACCTTTTTACCTTATATTTCTGCGGAAAAAAACTTAAATTTTACTGGTTTTTTCACCGGTAGCAATACCCGAAGTTTTGATTATCACTCTCGGTTATTTTACCGGTAGCAATAACCGAGAGCTGCGACGTGCGAAAGAGAACACTATACATTTTCCCTTACGAAGTTGGACGTACGAGAGAAAGGAACAGGGCATCACATGTATACAAATGTTTCGGTTAGTATCGTGGAAAGGCCCTTAAGAAACTAATAGAAACTTTAACCGAAACTTCGGTCAATGCTACCGGTGAAATAACCGGTTAATTAACCGGTAGCTTTCTTGCAGGGGCACATGTTCCCCCCACTGATCGATATCGAAAAGTTACCTGCTTGGCGTCTGCCCGGTTGTTGAATGTATGACATTATTTATACCATATTGGACTCTCCCCAACATATGATCAGCATGGTTGATCGGGTTAACTTACCATTCATCGACTTGACCCTTTTTTCTCTATCCAGCTGTCCGTTGGCTTGAGGGGAGGCGTTGGCCACTCTGACTTGAGAAATATTATGTTTCAGTAGATATTCGCTATTTTCCAGAGAAGTAAAACAAGTCCCACGGTCGGTTATAATATACGCTTTGGTCAGCTATAATAAGTAAAGTATTTGTCGAAGCATGGGCTCAATTTCCTTGTGCTAGTAGAATTGACCGCGTATAAACTAACGTACTTTGTGAAAGAATCAACTATCACCAAAATGTGTTTACGTTTAGAAGCAATTGATGGCAGGGGCCCGAAATGATCAAGATGTTCTTTGGGATGCTATGCAAATTTTGCTCTTTTATCGAAGCAGGGACGGAATACATAATGCTTTATTTAGCATTTTTGGAAACCAATAATGTTTTGTCAGGTGACCACAGGTTTTTTCTGTACCAAGGTGACCAATTTTCTCATGTATTAGCCGAATTACGTTATCTTCCATTTCCCTTGGCACAAACATACGCCGAACACCATCTTATAGACTACCCCGTCTATTAGCTCGTAAGCTGCCATATGTTTCTTTTATAAATTCTCCCGCAATTGCTTTATATTATATATTCATAAAGAGATTGCATGAAATATTTGTTGCCGGCAACATCACTTTTTCATGGTAAATTATAAGAACCCGCAGAGCGACGGGCTTCGCAGAGCAGAGAAATCACCAAAGCAGACACCCGAAAATTGCACCCGAAGTTTTTTGCATATACAAAAGTTTTTGTGTGGTTTTATGATTCTTGGCGAGTTGTTGTCTGACACAAGTGACGAAAGCATCGTCGCAGTGATCGATTTGTTGATTTCAGCGGGTGATAGGAAGCACGGAGGCGATTAGTTTTGTTCTTGCTATTTTACAATAACAAATCGTGAACAGTCAATGTCCGTCTGCTGATATTTGTTTTCAGTCCTTGCAAGTAAGGTGATTGTTTTCATGATACGAGGCATTTGCGAGAACTGGAAATATCTACATAGCTTTTATTAGACCGCCAGAGGCATGAAGTGTAAGTTAAAACAAGTGAACTTGAATTATAGCCGATGCGATTAGAATATTAAGTCGGCAATGTTAATTTATTGCTATTTCTCCGACTAAACTCCGACACTTTCATTTCAGCTGACGAACTGATGCCAACAATTTTGAAAGTTGTAGAGTCTGTGATAGATTGCGGCTTAAATCTAAAAGCAATTATTGCGGACCAATGCGGTCCTAATGTAACCTGCTTTAGAAAGTTATCAAAACAATTCATATTTTTCTAAACAACTATTTCATATTCCATGAAAAATATATTCCATGAATGAATATATATATACTCCTTGGTGGTAGTACGACCCAGGCAATCGAAAATGTGGTACAAAAATTTGCTATGTATGCGAACTCTATGTATTATAATCCCTATGCTTGTAGTTTACAAACATCAGTTTCGCCTATTAAAGCATTGACGGAGTCCGCGCCGCTAGTCGATACAGCAGTTAAACATCGACTACGAGCATCCTCGTGACCCATATTTACGCTATCCTTGGGTTTAATTGTCTCCTGCCCAGGGTTAGAGTAAAGGAATTGCAATCTGTTATTATTTTAAACGGGATTCCTTGTAAGTAGACTTTGAAGCGGCGAAGCGCATTATAGACAATGTTTCTAGCTCAAAACTGTGGTAGCGCATCTCGGCAGCAGTTGTGGCCTTCCAAAAATACATCACTGGATGCAGTTTTCCATCAGACTGTCTCTGTAAAAGAACGGATACAAGGCCGGAGGTACTAGCATCACAGTGTAGCTCAGTTCCCTTTCGTGGGTCATAAATTGATAAGACAGGTGCGGATGATAGGCTATTTTTAATTTCGTTAAAAGCCGATATGCAGTCATCTGTTATTGTAAAATGAGCCCCATTACGGTTCAGTTCTCGTAGTGGTTTCACGATTCACGTAGTGGTACATGATTCGGGATAAATTTTCTAAAATATGAAAATAATCCCAAACAAGTTTTCATTTCTTTCTGTGTCTGCGGCAATGGATATGCCTTAATAGCATTAACATTAAATTCTTAACAAAAAACGGCTACTCAGGACCCTCTGATTTTCTCAGCACTAATGCTCCTAGAAGCCACCTTTTGTGTGCCGTATGCCTCATGTTAGCACATCTGTCTTGGACTGAGCAGCATGCACTTCATCATTAAAACTTTCGTATGGCACTTGACCGCAAACAGTGCAATTTTCTTTTTGTTTTTTTTTTGCATTTTTGAAAATGCAATATTCATATAGTCTTGCAGCGTAGATATGCTATTATTAATTTTACTCTCTTTGTGCAGTTGCGATTAGTTACTAAATTTGAGAGGAACGGAGGGTTAACAGAACTCTGTTAAAGTTAACGACGTCTCGATCTTTTACAGAGTTGCACACTCTGTTAAAGTTCGAAACGTAGTTATCTTCACGCACTTCTGCCTCTTCTTCAATAATATTCCTACTGAGACAAAAGAAATTGTTTGTCAGCATGACATTTTGTGAGCTTATTTTGAGACAAGGGCTCTTTTTACTTCCTTGTATACGTAGTAAATACATGAAAGTATTGTAATCATGAAAAATTTCGATATTGAGATTTTGATGGTAACACACATTTTGACCATCGCGGAGTCAATTTTGGCTAGTTTGGTCGTGACGTGTGTACGTATGTATGTATCCTCAATAACTTAAAAACGGAGAATAGTAGAAAGTTAAAATTTGGTATTTGAGACTCTTATAAGACCTAGTTGTGCACCTCCCTTTTTGGATGCAATCGGTTGCGCGAAAAGGACACTTCTCATATAGGTTTTTTCAAATTTCATACATTACTCAAAAACAAACACTCCTAGAGAGTATATACTATTTTGTATTTGGGCCTTACATAAGGCACAATTTTGTATCTCCAATTTTGATGATGGTTCGCACCAAAAGGACTTTTCGCCAAAAGAACACGAAGCATGCATTATCCGAATTACATAAATGATAATGATAAATAAATAATATGCTGCTATATCTTTTACAAAAATTGGTTGTACCCTAACAGAACTAAACAGGGAAATCAAAATTAGTACGATTGATAGTTAAAGCTGTGTGGAAACTAATTTGTACTTAATTGTTTTTACTTACTACTATTTAAATTATTTAAATTAAGAGAAGCCTATGAATTTTTTTTCATTATGGAAGTTAAAATATTTAAAATTTATAAAACTTCAATTTTAAAATATAAATAAAATATATCAACCACTCTTGAAATAAAACCATACAATTGCCGTCATACAAGGAAGTCATGTGTTGGCCACATCAGATATTTTATTATTAGTTTCTTTGAAAACGCATTTGAAAAATTCTTAAAAATTCTCGTCCGACTATGAAAGGGATATTCATGGCGTTATCCGGAACTACGTAGAGACTAATTACTTCTTTTCTGTTCATAAATGTAATTATAGAATTAATTTTCCCAAAATGTGATCAATTTAATATTACCCAGGCCATGATAACATGAATCCACCACTCCTCCCTTAATAACATATGGGACGCTTGACTTCCTCACGAAAGTCGGCCTTCCGGTGTCCAAAAGAAATAAGCAATCAATTACTTTGCGCTCATTACAATCTACAAAGATCACACTTACATAATTTGTCTCGCCAACTAATCCATCATCGTGGTCATTATTAGGTTCGATAGGTGAAACCGGCAAACTTGAACCGATCGCAGCAGAGATAACGAGATCGCTGACTTATTCCAGCGATTCTTCGGCTTCCCATTCGGGTTCCAGAAGCTTGTTGGTGTTCGTGAAAAACATGGAATTTTGTATAGAAGTGTACGTGAAAAATTGGAAATCTGACGAAGAACTCCCCACCAGAGACCCCTACTCACCTCTTGACGACCCGCCGATGAGGGGTCGGAGACGACAAGATTTTGCATTTGTTTACAATATTTTATGTATGCCTTAACGTATATTAAGCGTATATATATATAGTGATGCTATTAAATGTTCGCAAAACAAAAAATCTTAGTGAATATTCTAATATGTCTTGTTTTTACAGGAAATTTAATACATGTTAACAAAGTAAAATTATTGTTTATATTTCACGACTTTTATTTTTGGCATAAATAATACATTTTAGATTTTTTACAGCTTTCTAGTTGTTAAAATTATAGAACCTTTTATTTCGTTAATGATTGTGGTTCATATCGAAGACTTCAAAGTATTTCGTTGGCTGCATTTTAACTTTAACTTCCTCCAGTCGTCATAAAACACTTCAATAATATTTTTCTTACTTATTTATGTGAATACAAAACATAAATTATACATCTTCTCTAAAAATAATTTATAAATTGAGATTATGAATTAATATAAAGAAAATAGCATCAATGTTGTATTGGCATATCTACATTTTCATTTCCACCTTACTAGTGGATTTTATTACCTGTTTGCAAACTGCGTATGTTTCCGCGTACTTTTGCATGTACTATGGTACTTTAGTACAGGGCTTCTTAAACTGTGGGTCGCGGCCCCCATGGGGTTCGCCAGACTACTGAAAAGGGGTCGCAAAGATCTGATACTTTTTAATAATTATAAATAAAATTTTAAAATTAGTATACACACTACGTACAAATATAAATACATATAAAAATCATACAAAATACTATTGTAGTTTTATTATAACTATTTTTTGGGAAAAAAGGGTTGTCCGTAAAGTTGGCGTGCAGTTATGTGTTGCGTTCAGAGTACTGAGATATTATACAGCGTGTCGTTGTGTGTTCCTTATGAGAGCGCAATATTATTTGCACGGCGTGCAGTTGTGTATTGCGTATTTATTTCGAGGAATTTTCATGCTGGATTTTTACGATCGTCGTAGCGACAGAACCAGAGACGAACGAACGGCGAAATAGTTATAGCTTCTGCGTATTTGTTGTTGTTTTGATAACACTAACGGGAATACGTTTTGCTTTTGTTGTATGGAACGTGACACATGCGTCATTCACTTTTTGGGAATGCTAACGATTTGTACTTCAGTTTGGTCTTCGTAGTGACATGTGTGTATTTACTGTGTAATTTTCAGTTGGTGTTTTTAATTATTACGTTAAGGTTCAACTACATTTTGTTTAATTATTTATTATTATTTAACCATCATGGATAAATGGCTAATTAAAATTCCAACTAATAAGTCTGCCACGCCGTTACAACCAAGTTGCACTGCTTCAAATCCGACTTCTAGCAAAACAAAAAAAAGAAAATATGACGAATCATATTTGCAGTATGGCTTCACATGCTCTTCTCACAACAATGAAGAACAACCATGGTGCTTAATTTGCAATGAAGTTTTGGCTGCAGAAAGCATGAAACCGTCAAAACTGCAACGGCATTTGAATACTAAACATGCAACGTTATCAAAAAAGCCAATAGAATATTTTGAGCGTCTTTTGCAAACATTAAATAAAGAAAAAACTTTAGAGAAGTATGTTACTTTGAATGATAAATATCTATTGGCATCGTATGAAGTTTCGTATTTGATAGTTGTTACTTTTTGTAAGATATATTTATGAGGGAAGCATTCATGGAGATATACTGTTTTGTCGTCCTCTGGAAGGTCAAACTCGTGGAAAGGATATATATAAAAAAGTAAATGAGTTTTCTGAAAAAGAAGGATTAAATTGGAAAAATTGTGTTGGTGTGTGCACGGACGGTGCTGCAGCAATGACCGGACAAGATCTTGGTTTTACAGCATTTGTTAAAGCTGGAAATAATCATATTACATTTACACTAGGGTTTGCCGGTTTTTTAAAAACCGGTTTTAAAAACCGGGTATTTGAAGAATATTATCGTATTCGAAAACCGGTTTTTTCAGCAAAACCGTCGCGGTTTATATTGCATATATTAATTTGCTATAATAATATCGCGTAAACCACACGAGAACGCGCGTCTTTTTTTACATATGTAAAGAAACGTGAGTTGGCTTCCCTTTAATTACTTGACGTTTTCGACTAACGGTAGATTATTGCGAGGCACAGAAAAAGCTAGAATAATACAGAGAGTAGAAAGAGAAGAATTGACGTATGGCATGAATTTGTTTATATACATACACGGTTCAGTACGCTCGTTGTATTTTTTGATCCAGAAATTCAGTATTTTACCGGTCTATATATGTAAATACCTATCGATAAATCAAACTTTTGTCACCGTGTTAAATTAATGTATTTCGTGCTATTAATAAGGTTCAAATAAATGTGTGTTGAAAATATTTAATTTACTCCCCTATTCTCTAACGACGAACATATATTTTCCGAGAACTTTGTACAATTTTATTGTTGCTCACCAATACCAACAGTTTAATTCTTACTTCTTACCAGTTTAATTTATACTGGTAATATATCAATTTTTATGTATTTCTATTTATTTATTTATTTATTTATTTAGTAATGAAATTAAACCAGTTGAATAATCAGTTGTAATCTTTGGATATTTTGGGAGCCCTTTTTTGTATTTTTTCTTTTTTATCAGTGAAAACCGAAAACCGGTTTAAACCGGTTTTTTTGAAAAGTTAAAACTCGAAAACCGGTTTCCTAAAAAGTCGGTTTTTGTCCAAACCCTAATTTACACATTGTATGATTCACCGAGAGGCACTTGTTGTTAAAAAAATTGCACCAGAATTAAACACTGTGTTTTTTGATGCTGTCAAAATCATTAACTTTATTAAAAGTCGAGCACTTAATAGTCGATTGTTTAAAAATTTGTGCATTGATATGGATTCGGATTATACTAGTTTATTGCTACATGCTGAAGTTAGGTGGCTATCAAGAGGTCGATGTTTGAAACGATTATTAACTTTAAAAGATGAAGTTCTTATATTTCTAACACAGCAAAATTCTAATTTGGCCGATTATTTTCACGATGAATTATGGCTTCTCAAGCTATGCTATTTGGCAGATATTTTTGATAAAATCAATGATATGAATTTATCAATGCAGGGAGTCTGCGTTAATATGTTTATGTTAAAAAATAAACTTGAGGCCTTTGTTAAAAAAATTATTATATGGAAGAACAGAGTAGAAAGTGGATCGCTCGATATGTTTCCATTTACTGATGATTATATAATTAGTAACAATATTTCAAAAAAAGATACTCCTATAACAAAAATTAATGTTAATCATTTGAAGGATATGGAAGTTTACATGCATAGGTATTTTTCCAATGATATCGATACACAACAATGGATTTGCAATCCGTTTTCAATTGAAATGGAAAATATTAATTTCTTAAACTTAAAAGCACAAGAAGAATTTTCCGAATGAACAAGTGATACTACCTTGCGACTCAGATTTTCTCAAGTGCCTGTGCATGAATTTTGGATAGAAATCAAATCAGAATATCCCCTGCTATCGGAAATGGCAATGAACAAATTACTGCCATTTTCTACAACATATTTATGTGAATCAGCCTTTTCCACATTAACTTACATAAAATCAAAATACCGTTCAACTTTAATAAACGTAGAAAATTTATTACGACCTGCACTAGCTCAAATTGAGCCTAGATTTAATTATTTGTGTAAAAATAAACAATCACATCCGTCACATTGTGTTTTATTACGACCGATATCCCGTCAACGTTTCCGATTATATATATGTGAAATGAATGGGTACGTATTCTTTAATCCTTATTTTATTTACATTAGTAGTGTGTATATGGGGTTTCTGGGCCAACGTAGCGACTGCGCAGTCGCTGAGGTGCGGAGGTGCTCTGCCACCGCCGTAAGCTTTGTTAAGGTTTGTGTGTGTGGCTCTCTGCCGTCAAAGAGGTGCTCTGACGTCACCATAAGATTTATTAAGGTTTGTGTGTTTGAGGCTGCTCTGCCGCCGCGTAGACAGACGGACGGACGGGCATACATATAGACAGTTGGACAGACAGACGGACGGATGGTTATACATACATATAGACGGACAGACGGACATACATGAGTAGGAGAAGGGAAGGAGGGGGAATGTGTGTGACCGAAGTGATGGGAGGGCAGCAGTTTCAGATGGTCGTTGCGTAGTAACATGTTGTTGTTGTTATTTGTTGTAGCATGATGCTTCAGTGAACGTGAGCGTTGGTCCACAGAGTTAGTGTTTACAAATTTGATTTTGGAAGCGGAGTGTCGCCGAACACACTCTTTAGCATTGTGCACATTCAAAGCACTCACTACATTCGTATGTCAGCATAATGCATGCGACGAATAATTGCAACACAATAGCTCTCAGGTTACTCTGGAATGCAGCAGATAAGAATAATTTTTATTCTATTGTATTATGTTTTTGGTAAACAATAAGAAATATATTACGAGCAAGCAGTTACAGTTTGAACGTCTGCCGGCAAAAATTTTATGTACGGTGACATTCATGTCCGTTCGTGTTTTATTTATACTTTCATTCTTTTTTATTTTTAGGAAATAAACTGAGTCCATTTAAGTAGTTTGAAGGTCAAATCTTGTCTTGAAGTAAATGTGTGTCATTTGAGTTCATTGACTATAGGGTTGAGTGTTCCTTTTCGCACCGATTTATAATGCGTAAGATTGTTGACAAGTGACAATGGAGAACTTAAACATTTGTGAATTAATCGACCGAGTTCATGTGTTTTTAATAACACAAAAAGATACAATACTTGAGGAACATTTTGATGAAATTCTAAGCGTCTATTCAAAGTTATGTCGTAATCAACATCATGAAAAAGTTGAATCTATTCATGGAAATCATTATGAGAGCTGCTGCTGGTCTTCAGATAAATGCTTGGAGGGTCCGGACACTTGTGCGTGTTACATGTTGGATTATCAAATTTCAAGAGTAAAGAAATTAATGTCGTTGTATTCAAAACTAACGGAATTAAAATAAAGAATCCTCAGTAAAATAAAAGACTATAATTTCATTTATAACTAATTTTTATTTTGTTTTATTTTTTGGTTTTTATATAGTATACATATAATTTACATTTGATAATAAAATGGTTGTGACTGTGGGAAATCTACAAGCACCTCCAAACGACAATCATCAGTTCCATCCTTCTGTATTTTCATTAAATAATAACAACCGTTGCTAAACTCCTTAATGGTTTCGTCACTTATTTTATTGAAGCGTTGAGGCAAAAACACAACGTTGTCTTCTAGCTCCATTATAATTCTATCTCCATACTTTGTTGTAGTTCTGCGTACAGTTTTTATGGAGTAGCTTCTGTTGGCTTCTAGGTCTTTTATAGATAGTACACCTTTCTGCGTGGCGTTTTTCTTATTAAAGTCCTCCACAGCAGTTAGAGAAAAAGTTGATGATGTTGTCTGCCTTTGGGTCATTTTACAGCGTTTTTGTTTTTCTTTTATTTATTTATTTAAATTTTATATAGTTTTAACAAAAAAACAAAACCAACTTGACGTGACTGTTTAGCTCGAGAGTTTTACAAGGACTAAATGAACTGGTCCAGTCATATAACATATTATATTATATTTTCTATATACTTTGAGTCACCAAAATTCCTCTTAATACGAGAGAGTATAAAAGAGAGTGAGAAACTTAATGAGAGAGTAGAACTACAAATTTATTGTATATATTTTGCAACTTTATTAAATATTTACTTTAATGAACATTTTGATTTACATTATACAAAAACTCCAAACAAAAGTGGCCACAGTTATATGAATTATAATTTTGATGTTGAGTGTAGTTGTATTGGATTCCATTACCCATATATTCAATTATTTCATGCGGGGGTTGCAGGTTTCCAAAGCTGTCATAATATTTCTTAATATTTCTATTCTTATAATATGCTACCCAATGAGTACCAGGACCGCTGGATGTGTCTAAGTTAACAATTCCACATTCTTTTTCATGTATTCGCTTCGGAAGACTATCTCTCATGAACACGCCTCTAAAATGTGGCAATTTATTAGCATGTTTCATCAAGTCGACGTCTGTAAGAGGTCTTCTGGGTAGCTTCTTTAAAAGTTTTTTGGTTGAGGGTGATAATATAGTCCCAATCCTTTTTTGTATGGTTTAAGATAAAACCCTTTCCCCATTGCAATTGCTTCCATTGTTTGATTATGTCGACTTGCTTCCTTCAGTTGTTTTCTTGCAGCCTTAGTTTCATTGATTGCTTTTATGATTGCTGCGCCCCCAGATGCTAATCCACCAACGGCTCCAAGAGCAGTTAAAATGGGTACTAATGGTAGAAATCCTCCAACCTTCGGAATAGGAATAACACGTGGAATTTCAATCATGGATTTTTTTCGTCCAAAAGACTTTTTAATTACTCCTTGTGCCATTTTAATAGCATTAGGAATATCTTCAGGTTTTCGTTGCTTAATAAATTTTAATGCATTTTTAATGGTTTTAGTGAATATTTTCTTCGCACGTTTAAACTTCTTCTTCTTTATTTTCTTAAGAGTTTTGTTTAACTGATTGCCCATTCCGACTTTTACTTTAGCTTTCATTGCGTTTGTAACTAAGAATGCGTTTATTCGTTCACCAAGTTTAGTGTCCTTAGATATTGATCTTCGAAAAGCTTTTTCAGCTAATATTTTATCTGCTTCGTGCCTTTTATTTAAATCTTTACTTTGAGAATATGCAATATCATGCTCTTTACATGCAGCGTCCAATGGATTGATTCCGCTGTCACCTCTAGCCAAACGATCTTCTAGTTTAGTTCCTGGACCACAAAATTGATAACCCGGTAAATGAAGTTCAAATGGCAGAGAATTAATAGCTTTATTGAATAAACCTCTTCCAATCACTGGTTTAGAAAGACTGGAACCTTTTTCGTACATAATAACCATTTTATATACTTTCAACAACAAGTACTAAGTATAAATGAATAAAAAGGCTTGAATGCTTTGTATTTATATCATAAGGTGAGATGCGCTTCGTTAAACAAGACAAATTAATAAAAGTGAAAAATTTGGATCCTGATACAAATAATGTGACAAAATCCAGACACAGTTCACTGCTACCGAACACAATTAGATGTGTTATTGTGGGACCTTCAAACTGTGGAAAGACTAATGTCATGTTAAGTTTAATAGAAAGCCCAAATGGATTAAAATTTGCAAACATATATTTGTACTCAAAATCACTATATCAACCGAAATATGAATATCTAAAGCGTTTAGTAAAACCAATCCAAAATATGGGATTCTTTACATATTCCAACAATGAAAAAGTTCTCAAGCCGGATGAAGCAAAACCAAATTCAATAATGATATTCGACGATGTAGCTTGTGAGAAGCAAAATAATATTCGAGAGTACTTTTGTATGGGCAGACACAAATCAATTGATTGCTTTTACTTATGTCAAACATATACAAGAATTCCCAAGCATTTGATACGTGATAATGCCAACATGATTGTGATGTTTAAGCAAGATGAAATGAATATTAAGCACATCTACAATGATCATGTCGGAACAGATATGGCATACGCAAAATTTCTAAATATATGTGGAGAATGTTGGAAAGATAAATATGGATTCCTTGTAATAAGCAAAGATGATGCAATTGAGAATGGCCGTTATAGAAAGGGATTTGATATCTATATTCACATATAATTAATAAAGACAGTTTCACGCTATATTCATATTAGTATGTTACCTGACTTTCAACTGATAACATTGATGTACACGATACACTTCACCTGTTTATAGCTGATCTGATAGCTGTTTTTCCTGATCTGTCATCTGTTTATAGCTGATCTGATAGCTGTTTTTCCTGATCTGATAGCTGGTTTTCCTAATCTCTAGCTCTTCTCATATATTGATACCAAAATGGATGAAAAAATATTAAAAGATCTTATTAAAACTAGGCGAGTGCTAAAAGAGAAATTCAAAAATATTAAACTTGGGAAAGCGGATCTAGAGAATCAATTAGAAAAAACGTTTAAACCGATTACAAAGCCTCTCAACAAATTGGTGCAAAAATCGAGCACAAGTACTCACGACAGTACGAAGCACAACTTAAAAGTTAAGTTACCACTAAAACTTAAAACAAGTACTCCAGCTAAAGCACTAAAAACTGATTTTTCCAATGATACTCTGATCAATAATGATGAAGATGAAGACGACGATGACTTTTACTCTCAGGTGGAGGATGATGATGAAGATGAGCTGCAGCAACTCCCTGAACTCGATATTACTGCTCATGAAAATGATGAGAAATGTACTGAATCAATACTTTACTCCCAACTACAGCAACAGAATGAGTTGGATACTACATATGGACCACACAAAGGATTGGATGGTAAATGGCGAATCGGCGATAGCATCTTTAGCATATGTAATGACAAAATAACAATATCAGATAATAGTTGGAACTTTACACCTGGATTGATGCAACTCCTATATCTAAAAGAACCATCAAAATATAACAATGCAGATCTACAAGCATACAGACTTATCTTAGAAAATACTAGTGCTCACAAACGTAATTTCAACAAAAATGAGCAAGTAAAAGGAACTAGAGCCTTCAAATACACCAACATTATAAAACCATTATTTAATGTCGCATCGCCGTCAACTATCTCACAGAAAGTAACAATGGGAACGGGTTTCATGAGTGTTAATCCACAGAAACCTAATTATATATATTGGGATGATCCAAATGAGTTAGTTGATAGATTGAGGCTTTTGTTGGCTTCACAATCGGCGGGACACACGAATCACAACAACGAAATCATGTCCATCATTGAAGAATTGAGAGAATATAATATAATAGTATAAATCTTCATATAAATAAACAACTCTTTTCTAAAATAAAGATAATTACAAAATGAGCGTTGACAAGTTCGGTCATTATTCCATTGAGATCTCATCAAACAGTAAATTAAAGCGAAATTTTTCAAAAGCTTTTGGTCTCAATTTGGATAGCAATAAAAACTTGGATCTTCGTTGGAAACGCCTGAGAAATGTTAATACGCCTGTTGATGACAACGATGGAGTAACAAAATTATATGTTGACTATATCATAAATCAAATGAATGTGGAATTTAAAAAACAAAATAATACACTAAAGGAGCAAATAAATAAAGATATTGAAAAAGTTAGCAAAAAGTTTCAATCACTAGTTGATGATAGTCTTAAACAGATAAAGGATGAATTTAAAGAAGAGTACGATATACTGAGAGAAGAAATAAATAAAAACATCGACGAGGTAGTCTCTCGAAAACTACAGATCACAAAAGACGATATTGAAAATAATGTTCAAAATTTTGTAAAATATACCAGTGAACAAATTGAGCGAATTGAAAGCTATATATTTCAAGAACTACAGAAAAGACCGAAATCCGTAGCTGATTTAGAAGAGAAAATTTTCAATGAAATACCGAAAAGAAAAGATTCTCATAGAGTTATTAAGATATGAGTAAAAAGCAAGCTTTGGTGGAAGAGCTTCACAGACAAGCACGTAAAAACTTTAAGCGAAGGCGTGTAATAACAAAAGGAATAGATGACCTTTGGCAGGCAGATTTAGTGGAAATGGGTACTTATTCTACATACAATGATGGTTATCGCTTCCTTCTAACTGTAATTGATACATTCTCAAAGTATGCCTGGATTGTACCATTGAAATCCAAGAACGCTATTGACGTTACTAGGGCCATGAAATCCATATTCTCCTTGAAACGGAAACCAAACAATTTACAAACCGATGACGGCAAGGAATTTTTCAATGGAAATTTTCAACGTTTAATGAAAAAATACCACATTAACCATTACTCAACATATAGTATTTTAAAGGCGTCAATTGTTGAGCGCTTCAATCGAACGTTAAAGCAGATGATGTGGAAGGAATTCAGTTATAATGGCTCATATCGATGGATTGACTTGTATAAAAACTTAATTAAAAAATATAACACCAAAAAGCATCGAGCCATCAACATGCCTCCAATCAAAGTGAATTCGAGCAACGAAAAATTATTATTAAGCACCGTCTACAACAACCTGAAAATATTTAGAAAGCCAAAGTTTCAGGTAGGAAATCATGTACGCATAAGTAAACATAAACACTTTTTCGAGAAAGGTTATACGCCAAATTGGACAACGGAAATATTTAAAATTAAAAATATAAGAATTACAAACCCAACAACATACATTCTTGAAGACTACCAAGGGAATACAATTAAAGGTGGATTTTATGAAAATGAACTGCAGGAAACAAGATATCCCAATACATATCTGGTAGAAAAAGTTCTTAAGACCAAAGGCAGAAAAGTTTTTGTAAAATGGTTAGGATTTAGCAACGATCACAATTCCTGGATCAATAGGAATGAAATTTTATAAACAATTTTTATATACATACATACTAAAATAAATAAAATAATATTGTTAATAAAAGAAGCATACAGCTGTTTTTCATTTCATTAGTCAAACTACTCGCAACATGTCAATTACTCTTACTTTAACAGGAAACAAGTCTGTTTTATCGGCTAATTATTTTCCACCCTTAGATTTAGAGAGACCGTATGTTTGTGGTCTTGTAGACTTCCATAGTTACCATACAATACCAAACATTGATCACGAAAATAACTTATTTCACGTTGGCGATAATACTATTGAGATTCCTGTCGGGTCATATGAGCTGGATGACATTGCTGAATTTATTCAAAATAAATATTCTAGTATAGATCAGAATGAAAAAGTGGAAATAGCCGCAAACCCTAATACATTGCAAGCAGTCGTAGAATCGAGTAAACATAACATTTTCTTTAATAAAGAACGAACCATCGGTTCACTATTGGGTTTCAGTGAAAAAGTATTGGAAGCAGGAAAGTTTCATACTTCAGACTTGCCAGTGAATATAACAAAGATAAATGCAATACACATTGAGTGCGACATAGTCAGTGGTGCATACATAAACAATATACCAGCGCATACAATTCATATGTTTGCTTTGAATGTTAGTCCTGGCTATAAAATAGATGAGATCCCCAAAAATGTAATCTATTTTCCAGTAAACTCCAGACAGATAAGTTCGATTACAGTGAAAATTGTTGATCAAAACGGACATTTAATAAATTTTTGTGGAGAAACCATAACACTCAGACTTCATTTAAAACCACAAGAGCAATGATTATATATAATAAAAACCCATACACAGGAGCATCTTCTTTCAGTTCTTCTTTATCCTCGTCATTGAAAAGGTCGCAAGAACCGAAAAAACCACAAAACATTCTCCAAAATAAAAAGCTGTCTTCTGAAAATAAAAAGTTTCTAAAATCATTGGGTTTAAAACCTAAAACAAAGTAAAATGAGTCAAATACTTGATGTATTACAAACGCCGCTTTATGATGAAAGTGTTATCAAAAAGGAATATCATAGCTATTCACCATATTTACGATCCTATAAAAGCAATGATGAGATAAGGATATCCATTCAAAATCAAGATCTTTTTGTTCTACCTAGTGAGAGTTTAATTTATATTGAAGGTACAGTTACATTAGAAAATGGAGAAGCAACAGCTAATGCAAAATTAAAAAACAATTGTGTTGCATTCATGTTTGATGAAATTCGCTATGAGGTGAACGGATTGGAAATTGATCGTACACGTCATCTGGGTGTAACTTCAACAGTAAAAAACTATGTCTCTTTAAACACACTGCAGAGTAACATGCTCAAAAATGCTGGGTGGTTTCCGAACAATGACATTGAAATAAAAAATGGATATTTTAACTTTTGTACACCATTGAATATGCTATTAGGATTTGCTGAAGACTTTAACAAAATAATTCTAAATTCTAAGCATGAACTAATATTAATAAGATCTAAATCTGATGAGAATGTTATATATTCAACTCTCGCAGCAGAAAATATAAAACTAACGATAACCAGCATCATATGGAAAATTCCCCATATACAATTGGCTGATTTTGCAAAATTGCAAATTTATCAAACAATTCAAAGTGGAAAACCTTTATTAATGGCATTTCGTAGTTGGGACTGTCACTTTAATCCGTTACTTACACAAGGCAGCAATCATCTCTGGAATGTAAAGTTATCCGCACAGAATGAACGACCACGCTTCGTACTAATTGCCTTTCGAAGAGACAACAAATTTCAACATTGTCATATAAGTGATGTTAAAGTGCACCTAAACTCTGATACATATCCCTATGATGATCTCAATCTGAACTTTGATCGTGAACGATATGCTTTGCTCTTTGATATGTACTTAAAGTTTCAACAAAACTACTTTGGTCATGATTCTCAACCTTTGCTGCTACCAGAAGATTTTAAAGATAAGGCTTCAATAGTTGTCGTCGATGTTACTCATCAAAATGAAGCTATAAAAACTGGTCCAATTGACATTCGAATTGAATTTAAAACATCTAAGAACATTCCGCCGAACACATCAGCTTATTGCATACTCATACATGATAAATTGGTTGAATATATTCCTATAACTGGAGAAATTAAAAAGGTTGCGTAAGGAAAAATAGAAATGAAAATGGAGTTTGTTACATTGGATGTGCAAGGCTTTAAGGCAAATTTCAATGAGTTTATCGTAAAAGAATTGGCAGTCACTTTCAATAATCACGAATATCAAAATTTTATTATTAAGCCACCCTTTGAATTTGAAGAATTGACGTTTAAATATCAGAAACAAGCAAATTGGCTAAAAAATTATCATCATGGCTTTACTTGGAGTTGTGGATCAATTACTTTCAAAAGTGTTGTGAATTTCTTAAAGTTCAATATTAAAAACCAACCTATATATGTAAAAGGAGTTGAAAAAAGTGTTGGATTGAGCAGTTCCTAAGAAAACCTGTAATTAATGTTGAAGAAATTGGATGTAAAAATCTTCAAACACTTAGAGAAACATACTTACTACAAACAACATGCCATTCCCATAATGGACACTGTGCACTAGAAAATGCTCTGCTGTTGAGAAATTTCATCGATAATAATTAAAAAATAAAGAACACATTAAATTTCTATTTACAAACTGTAAATCTAATACATTTTTGTTTAATAAAAGAAATATTTCTTAAAACTATACATGAATGTTTTCTTAAAACTAATTACAAATATGGAAAAAGTAAACGTAACTTGAAACTTATGATATTATATTCATGAATGTTACAATAATTTCTCAGCATTCAAGATCGGTAAAAATTTCTTCATCTTCGTTTAACACTGATTCTATACCTATCTTATAATGATTCCACGCGTAGGTGTGAACATTATCTTCTCTAATTTTACGCTTATCATCTAATGGACTTAAAGCTATCTTATGTATATGCTCTGTATAAATGTTATGAAGCTTAGATCTAAAATTAAACATATCTCCATATATAATTCTCTTATTAACTAAACAATCTTTATAATCACTTAAACTTAATTTTTCTAAAACTGTAGCCTTGACACCTTTGGCCTTTTTAATTTCCCCCGCAGCCAACAACTTGTATGGTATACATTTTAGAACGAAGACCTATAAATTCTTTCATAATTTTTCCTTTGTTTTCATCCTTCATCATACCCAAGACTTTACCATTTTTAAGCGGCATATGGAAAGGATTTGTAGGTGAATATTCGGATGTATCAAATTTTGAGTCGATATCATCACGAATATCATTGTAAAAATCTTCGCATCGAATGGAATATATGAAAGAATCTGTATCCATGTAATTCAAACTGAGATTTGTTGTAAATTTAGGTTTCATATAATCATAGTGGAAATCATACATTTTCCATTTGGATAATTCCAAAACAACAAATCCCAAATATATTGGTTTATTGTATACAGAGCGAGATCTATTCAATTGTATAGCAGCCATTTCATGTGTAAAATAAGACATGCTGTGAAAATTTGGCTTTGCTATTAGAGCTCGTGCTCCTAAATGTCTTCCTTTACTTTCCCATTCGGTTACAATTTTTACATCCTTCCTTTTGTCTACATTCTCCATCGTCTTTCCATATACCGCATTATTGAGGAGTTTAAAAAAGTTTTTCTCGAAGCTGTTTTTGGCTATTGTTCTGTGGTACGTATTTAAATCTATGTACTGTTTTAACCAACCAGACTGCTTAAATTTTAATATTCTATGGATTCTCTTGAGTTTTAACCCATTTTTTATGCACTGTTGAAGATTCTTGTAATGAATTGTGTATGTAGTCTTGTTGGTTAAATCAGTTATTAGTTTATTACATTTAGAATTGGGAGGTATTTTATTTTCCGCGCAAAATGGTAAGTCATTGTGGGAATCGTGAAGATTTTCCGGATATTCTAGATCAACTTCTAAAATAAAACCAAATTCTGAATTTTCATGAATTGTCTGTACGTTAAAATTATTAGTATCTGTCAACCACTCGAAACCTCCATAAGGAAGATATTGAGACATTGCCCAGCCATACAAATTATTGGCATCCAAATACATTAAATATTCTGATGGTTTACTGCAATCGTAGTCCGCCATATATTTATTATTTGCCTTTGAATGCCTTTTGGAGCATTGGACAATGCCTCCCCTAATACTTTTCTGAATGAATAAATACATGTCTATATCTGTAAACAATTCAAGTTCTATTTTTGTAGTCTTTAACATTGCATCCCAAGATAAGCCTGGTGCAGTATAATATTGACACGGATCTAGTTTATAAATGTTTTTGCATATTTTTCTAAAATTTTGAAAAATGTCTGTTAAAATTAAAACATCTGTTTTCAGATATAGACGCATGTAATCTTCAAGTGTTTTGCATTTAAACTTTCCCCATACTTTAACCGCGTGTTCATAATCTTCCTTGGCACAAGTTTTATTGGTCATGCGACTATAAAATTCTGTTTGAGGAGGAAGAGAGGTTTCTTTAAGTCGCCCGAAAGAATTGATGTATTCGTATGGGAATACACCTTTTCTTGTTACTAATTTAAATTCATCATCGTTTGAAAACATTTGGCGAACAGTTTTAAAATCAGTGGGTGATAAATTTTTCGCTAATGCATCCAAACTTGATGCCATGAAACGAAAAGAATCCAAAAATCTTATCTCAAGAGTTTTCTTTTCATCCACCTTGATACGCTTTGAGAGGGATATATATAATTCTTTGTTTAAAGGGATAACATTTATATCACCTTCAAAAGAATTTAATTCCTTAACGAAAAGATGGCAGTCGTAGCCAGAAAAATTATGAAAGAACACAGGCACAAACTTTGCAATTTGATATTTTAAATTACATTCATTATGTGCCGGTCCTCTATATTCGCCAGTTAGGTGGCAATGGTCTGCCACTCTATCAGAGCCCAATTCTTTATCGCAAATATGGCAGTTTTTGCTCTGGAATTGTTTCTTTAGCTGCAAAGAATTTAAAAAGGCCATAGGTTTCGATTTACTTAAATAGTTATTATATAAATCTAAGATATCTTTAATTAAAAATTCTACAAATTTCTTGGGAGCATCTTCTCCTGAATAAATAACAAATTTACTAAGACTATCATTAAAATTACAATGGATATTATAGCTAAAGGCTACAGGAATATGCTTAGACACAAACTTATTGCTACTATCTAAACCTGAACTACTTAATACGCATTCAAAATCTGCGTATACTACAAAAGGAACATCTAAGCTACGTTCAAAATTTTTAAAACTAATTACCGCCTTTTCCAGCGACGGCATCTCGGTTATTACTTTTCCGCATACCATTTTATGCTTTTGTAGCTACGTGTAAAATGAAAGATGAAATAAAAGTGAAATAACATGAAGTTGAAAAAAAAAATTAAATTATAATTACCTTGAAATATTTTTAATCCACACATAGTGGAATTGTTCATCATTTTGCAGCAGCAGCAGGTTGATGTGCTTCACCTTTTCCAGCTTTGTACAGTGGTAAGGTCCCTCGATGTTTGCCGAATCCTTATCAAAACCACATTGACGCTAATCGTAGGATTCATTTCTTCGAATTTGCTGATGGCGTCTATGGAAAGAGGAAACTTCAATCCCGTGAAGTTCAGTGTCATTCCATTTTCTATTATTATAATTTCCGCTTCAATGTTCTCCACATTATAACTATGCGGTCTGTCTTGGTGATCTGGCAGATTATAAAGCGCAGATATGACTGCCCATTTGAAGCAATAAACATCAGTGTTTCTTACATTTATGCAAGCACGCTTGTCCTGCAGGACTTTCGGCAGAAGGATGTAGGATGTTCCCTTTAATGGACGATAATGGTTTATATTTATCTCTACATAGCATATTTTAAGTAGAGACCATCCACTGTCCCTCTCCTGGAACTCGCCCATTTTAGTGGTGATCTGTTGGGACATATCAGCGTAGATGTTGCTGATGTCTTCAACTTTTTGAAGTAAAACCATTTTTGTTTGAAAAGATTTTACTTCCACCACTATTTCATCGTCTGCCGTTATTTTAAAGTATTCAGCATACAATTCTATATTAAATTTGATCATTGCATGCTTTTCTAACAAATTTTCTAACTGCTTGGCGAGTATAGTTTTTGCGTTTTTGAAGAAATCTTCAGGAATCAGAAGTCCCTCATCCTCATTTTGGAAAAGAAGTGTTTGAACTCTATCCTTAAAGGCTGTTTTGATGCACTTTAAACCATCGCTTAACGGCGACCAACAATTCTTTTTGTGTTTGATCGTCCGCAGATGGTAGCTCCAGCCTCTTCGTGAAACATCTTCGTTACATATTGGGCAACGAACGTTCTCGATAGCGTCAATGTGTGGTTGTGTTGTAGTAGCTCGGTGTGTTGCCGCAGACGATGGTACCTGTACTGCTGCTGAAGACGATGATGGTCCTTGTGCTGCTGCTGCTTCTGCAAGTGATCGTGGTGATGTCTGTGGTACTGCTGCTGTTGTTGATGATGCTTGTTGTGCTGCTGATGATGGTATTTTGTGGGCTCGACTTTTATGTCTGAGCATATTATCCAGACGGTTGAAATTTTCCCCACAATCGTTACAATGGAACTGTGGATGGCCGTGCGTTGCTTTTGTATGCCTTTTAAGGCTACGCATCGCAGTGAAACCCTGACCGCAAATGTCGCAAATAAATCCCTTCATTTTATTTGTTTTGTTTGCTTTCTACTGCTGATGATGTTGTTGTTATTGTTGTTGGTTTTTTCTCTGTACGTTTTAAGTACTATATTTAAGTGTTTTTCTTTTATTTTAATGTTTTGTTTTGAAACACTATTTTTAACAATTTTTTATTTTGTATTATTTTAAACCGGTTAATATTTATTTTCAGCTACGCACTTATTCTTTTTATTGCTGTTTTATTTTAAATAGTATATTTAACTACACTCACAGTTTCTTTACAGTTATTTTGTTGTAGTTTTGTTTTACAGCTTTGTGGTTTTATTTTTCTTTGTTTTTATTTTATTAGGTTTTTTATTTTAAATACTGTTTTTTTACAGTTCTAATTTCCTTTTCTATGGTTTGTTTTTAAGTACTATATTTTAATAATTTTATAATTTTAGTTAGTTGGTTTTTTTTAAGTACTATAGTTATTAAATTTTAATTTTGCTTTGTGTCTAAGCGTTTTATATTTCACGTTTTATTTTTAATATAATATTTCACAATTTTTTCTATAAGTTTTATTTTTAGACGCTTAAATTTTTATTAGAGTACTTCACAATTGACGAGTTTCACAATTCTTCCGAAGGCTTCAAGATTAGTTTCAGAACTGAGAGAAAATTACAAGTTTCCGCCGCTTATATAGGATATTAATCGTATTATAGATGCCTAGTTCTCCAGATTCTATCATTGTTTACAATAATATTCATGATGAAAGTATAAATAAAACACGAACGGACATGAATGTCACCGTACATAAAATTTTTGCCGGCAGACGTTCAAACTGTAACTGCTTGCTCGTAATATATTTCTTATTGTTTACAAAAACATAATACAATAGAATAAAAATTATTCTTATCTGCTGCATTCCAGAGTAACCTGAGAGCTATAGTGTTGCAATTATTCGTCGCATGCATTATGCTGACATACGAATGTAGTGAGTGCTTTGAATGTGCACAATGCTAAAGAGTGTGTTCGGCGACACTCCGCTTCCAAAATCAAATTTGTAAACACTAACTCTGTGGACCAACGCTCACGTTCACTAAAGCATCATGCTACAACAAATAACAACAACAACATGTTACTACGCAACGACCATCTGAAACTGCTGCCCTCCCATCACTTCGGTCACACACATTCCCCCTCCTTCCCTTCTCCTACTCATGTATGTCCGTCTGTCCGTCTATATGTATGTATAACCATCCGTCCGTCTGTCTGTCCAACTGTCTATATGTATGCCCGTCCGTCCGTCTGTCTACGCGGCGGCAGAGCAGCCTCAAACACACAAACCTTAATAAATCTTATGGTGACGTCAGAGCACCTCTTTGACGGCAGAGAGCCACACACACAAACCTTAACAAAGCTTACGGCGGTGGCAGAGCACCTCCGCACCTCAGCGACTGCGCAGTCGCTACGTTGGCCCAGAAACCCCATATACACACTACTTACATTGTAAAATAGTGCGATATTACATCTACATCTACGGTTAATATATATTTCATTATATGGAGGAGGGGGTCGTTTAAAATTTCCTAAGCTTGAAGGGGGTCGCTATATAAAAAAGTTTAAGAAGCCCTGCTTTAGTAGTGTTACTATATTACTAATTTGTATGGAAAACTATGTTTTCCCTACATTAAAATGACTCTAATGTAGGTTAAATTCTTAATTAATCCACTAATGGTTTATTTCAGCTTGCTTTTCTTAGTTATAATTAAATTCCAACATTATTACAGTACACTTTTCGTACAATACTGTTTTTATACCCTACATCCGAAGGAATGAGGGTATATTCACTTTGTGCTTCCGTGTGTAACGCATTAAAGGAGGCGTGGCAGGTATGGAAAAGTATATATATTCTTGATCAGTGTCACCTCCTGAGTCGATTTAGCCATGTCCGTAGTCTGTCTGTCTGTCTGTCTGTCTGTCTGTCTGTGGAAATCACGATTACAGGAGAACGAATGAAGCTATCGCGATGAAATTTTGCACGTATATTCTTTGTCATCCGAAACTCTGTGGGATTGAAAATGGGATAAATCGGTGCAGCGCCACGCCTACTTTTTTAACAAATACTAATTCTTTTAACAATATTTCAACTTGTAGACTTAGTTTTGAGCTTCAATTTTGTTTCCGAATACATCGGTACAGGTAGATTAAATTTTTAAAAAAAAATGGGCGTGTCCGCCCACGAACATATGACATTGATATAAACCGCAATTCCAGAATAACGGTTGGAAGAATTGACTTGAAATTCGGTACGAATATTCTCTGCCATCATAGATAACTCTGTATTGAAAATGGGGAAAATCGGCGGAGTGACACGCCTACTTTTTATAACAAATTCTTCTGTGCTTTTCAAAATGTCAGCTCAATTTTGAGCTGAGATTTCAGTTTCACATCATTCATATCTTATCTCGATTTCATATCTTCAGGGGGGTTTATTAATGGTTTATTTTCATAAATCGGACTATTTAAATAAATCGGAAATATGTATAAATATGTATAATAAAGGTTGCTGGGATGTAGGGTATATAAGCTTCGGTCTGACCGAAGGTACCCTTACTAGTTTAACTTTCGTACTCTAATTATTAGTACTCAAAGTAACTAATAATTAACTAATAATTAGTAATTTTCGAGGTGAAAACATATTAAACGAATTTATCAATTCGTACGCATAAGAAAAAATAAAATCTGCGAAATTATTTATTATAATCTAATTTTTAGCTTCGAAAAAGCCAAGAACACGCTCCTGTGCTAAAAAAGGATGTCCTGGTGCCTTCCAGTTTCCACCTAGAAACTCCCAGGCTGTGCGCTAAGTCTCACTTCAACTTTTTTATTCAATATAAGAATATTTTATATGGTCATAATTGTATGGTGCGTAGACGGTTTGAGTGGTGTCGGCGGCTTGGAGTAGTGGACAGAGGCAGTTTATATGCCTGTGCAAGGCACTTCTCGCAGTTTTGTAGCAATAGGTTACCGGCTGCTTCCCTGCCTGACTTAGATTTAAGTTTAACGCCGGAAATCAATGCATCGCAAAACTAAAACTTAAATGAAATGGAATGCGACATTGAACCAGATTATACACCAATAGATGGCATTGGTGGATCATCTGAAATCCGTGGCACAATTTCTTCACTATTTGCAATTGCTAACGTTGTCAAACCTAACGCCCCATTGCGAACCTAACGCCCCGTTGCGCAGAATGTGAACACACCGAAGAAGGCAATAAGTCGTCATGTGCAAACTTCAAAGATTTTGTCCAGCCGAACTCCCACGAATCTTTTTGCGGAAAGTTAATAGAAAATTGAAAATAACAATTTTATGTTTACAAAAGGAAATAATGAAAAAGAACCGGGCTTTAGAAATTAAAGAAAAAGAAATTAAATGCATCAAATTGGAAAATGATTACTTACAAGAAGAAAATGCTTTACAAAAGCTAGATAACAAAAAATTATTTTGAAGAACTTTGCGATTATCTCTTCCAGATAATTTAAAACTTTGCGTGCAAAACAGTTGTTGCAACAATTCCCGCCATCCCAAAGGACGCCGATAAAGTGATAAACTGAAAACCCTTGCTTTGGGTGTTTACTTTTTGTCTCGGCCATCATATAGATTTTTGGAAACCATGCTAAACTGGCCTGACCGAACAACTCTTCAACAGTTCGTTTCAGATTGGCCAAAGTCACCAGGGTGTTCTTATAGTAGCCCGAAAGCGTTAGAGTTTCGAAGCCGTGGTTTCTCCCGCGAGCAACGTTTCGTTTCAATTTCTTGTGACGAAATGTCGTTGAAACGCAACTTATTCTACAGTAGGCACGAAGACAAAATAATTGGTCTCGAAGATTACGGAAACGAGATCCGTACGAGGAGACTTAGCGATTACGTCATGGTGCTTATGGTCCAAAGCATTGGCGGGGAATTTTTGAAACAGCTTTTCCCATATTTTTTTTTTTTACATGGCCCTTGTAAAGGCGACATCGTCCAAAAATACGTCTTCGAAGCAATTACAAAGCTTCAAAGTATTAATCTTGTCCGTTGTCATTTTGTTTGCGATCGAGGCTCCAATTTCGTTAGCTTCGCTAAATTTGCAAAAGTTTCTGCAACCACCCCTTATTTTATAGTCAACAAACAGAAAATTTTTCAGGACTCAGTGGAGCACTTTTTCGTTGATTTGAGGGCTGCCGGGGGTAATTGCAGCAACACGACACCACATATGTTCATTGGTATGTTTCAGAAACGCTGGGGCTTAGATTATGTACATACAGTTGTTAGAGGGAATTGCGAGCCTTTAAATTATGCACCCAGCGAATTAATTAGTACGAAGGATGCCTTAAGCCGACTTAGCAATGACCCTTATTCAAAATGATTCCTGGCAGCAATTTCAAAGTTTCCCTAGGCCACAATTTCGCGTAGTTGACCAAATTCAAATATCAATCTCATTGCCGGAAATTGAGGTTTTATTTAAATTTATATTTAAAGCTTCAAAAGCTTTAAGCTTTGTTAAGCCTGTCAAGCCTTCTAAAGTTTTCGTGTTATACGTGAAGAAATTAGAAGAACGGTTTCAGCTCATTTTTGTGCTTGCCTCTCACAGAATAGAGCTGCAAAGTTTTTTAACATCGCAAATGGTAGACATTGAAGCCTTCGTATGCTGCATACATTTTAAAGTAATCGACTTTGTCTCTTTATTTTTTCGAATTAGAATCTATTTCTTTTTAAAGTTTTTCAACAGAGACCTTAGTAGTCCAAAATCAAAAAAAAAAAAAAAAAAAAAAAATGATCTGTGTCACGCATTTATAGACGAATGTGCTTTCTTTAGTTACGATGAATTGATTTCCGCATTTATTAAGAAATATAATGTGCGGTATATTTGTGTTTAGCACTTTATTAATATATATACTATGTATGTAAATATAATCATTCTTATTTGCATGGTCGGCGTACACTTTAATATACACTTCATTAATTATTTACATTACATTACTTATTTACATTATTTATTTATATAAAAACATTGTACGTAAATCCATAATATCTACATAATCATATCTGTAAATATATTCATTATAATTTGCATTGAAAGCTTTGAAAACGTTGTTTATTTATATTTCTTTCTTATTGTATGCAAAAAAATTATTGTATGCTTATGTATATAGGTGACATAGGCCTCCTGGGGAACCGAACACCCACATAAAAAATTGGTAAAGCACTGCTGGGCATACCTCTTGGGTGGTGTGGAAATGCCAAAATACACGTATCTATAAAGGAAAAGATTGATTTTAAAAATGACCAACAAATTTAGCAGATACAAGACTCAATTGCTAATACATTCCTTTATCATGTACTTCTGGATTGCAGAAGTTGCAACTGCTGGTACCGCGAATATTGATGACCTTAAATGGAATTAATTTCAATTTAATATGTATGTATAATAAAAAATTGTATTATTGTTATTATCTGCGTTCCAGCCTTTTTAATTATTTCATATTAAAAAGATATTACACAGAAAATATTTACAAATATTTAATTCACATTATATACCATTTAAAGGTTGAAATAATAGGATCAATTGATTCTTAATAGCCTAAACACAGTTGGAGTGGCCGGATACAACTTCATTACTCAGCTGTCAAAATTACATGGGCTCTTATGGACAACGAGAAAAAAGTTATTTTCCAGATTCCCACGACGTTCCGTCGCTTACTTACGCCGCCAGAGTTCGGCTAATTTCTAATCTGGCGACATTTTGCTAGCGGCAGAGCTGTCTTCTTCTTCTTTTGTGTAGATGTTGTTTGTGTAGAAAAAACCTTTGTATACAATGGACGCCCGATTACGCAGCTATAACTGTGTGTCATCGCCAGAGTTTGACGGCTGGAAAAAATTGAAGTTGTATCCGGCCACTCACACTGTTTTTACGCTATAAGAATCTATATAATCCTTAATATTAAAATGTCTGAAAGTGGTATTTCTTTATTAAAAAACTCTTCATAATAGGGAGAGAGAGATAGTTAACTGTTTGCAAATACATAATAAATACCAAATTTGTATAATTTTGGATATTTATATAAATGTTTTGCATATTTTACACTTTCCTTTGCAATTTTTTCCAGCGCAGAATGTTTGCACACGTCAGAAAAGAAATAACCCCATCCGATCAGCTCCGAAAATTTTATAAACTGACTGAAATGTCATTCTCTTTGACGGCAAATGACATTTAGATGTGACGTCCCGTGGTGAATAACACGTACAGTGTATAACGAGCTTATATAGTGTATATATATATATACACTCGTATATATATTTATATACGAGTGTATATATGCTCATTGCGCTGCGTTCGCTTATTTTGACTACACCCAAAAAATAACTATCTTTTTATTATTAACATTATTATATTATATAATTAATATTTAGTATTATATTATATATTAATTAAATATATGATAGTGTACGTTTGCCCATCAATGATCTATTCTTAAACTACTATGTAAACTCTTGCAACGTTTATGTTACGGTTAACGCCAATTTTTATCAGTAAGTAAAATACTGTGTTATGAATATGTTTTGTTTATAATCTACAATTTGTTTGTTATTTGAATTATTAAAACCAATAACCTTAATAAAAAAGGCTCCATAAATTTCGAATTGGTTCAAAGCACAGAAAATGTACTGCTTCTATTTTCGTTTTGTTTACATTAAATATAAAATTTGAATACTTCTTCGTTTTTCCATCATCGATGAGATGTTTGTCTCCAATTCCCGCCTTTAGAACCGTTCACTGAAACCGCTGTAATCGAAGCTCTTCTGACTATGTTCAGGTCTGCGGCATTCATCTTCGCATGACTTCAAAGTTTGAAACTTGTTCTTGTTCTTATCGCATGTATCCGCAGTAAATATTTTGCACTCGTGATCATCAGCATCGTAAAACCAATAGTTTCGAACGTTCGCTGAGCTCTTCTTGCATATGTGATATGTATGAAAGGGTTTTATGAAACAGTGTTTCCGAAGTGCTGTGTCATTTTCGGTGTTGTCTTCGTTGAGAGTGCTAATCTTTTGTGTCTCATGCATATCATATCTACTTATTGTACCCAGCTGTTGGCCTGTGCTGAGCCTACCTTCTTTCGTATCTTGAAGGTGTGTGTTGCCTAGTCGATGAATTGGGATTTCTTGATGTACTAATTGTTCGTTGCCCTCAGGACGAAAATCTCCTGCTACATCGAAATAACCACGTTCATTCGAAGGCATATAGGAATCCACCGTTGCTAAGTTTGGGCGAACCTGAGTATTCTGTCGCTCAGTTCTAGGCTGTTCGAAGGATAAACCATACCTGTAAGTCTCGCCTGCTCTGTTCAATTGGTTTTCTGGCTGACGTTGGGTATTCTGTGGGCCTGAGTCATTAGTGTTATAGTGGCCGTCAGTCTGTGTTATTAATCCTCCACAGTCTTCCCCGATACAATTCTGCGTTTGTTCCAGATCAACAGGAAATCCGAGCTAAAATTGAATATATCTCGGTCACGTGTTGGTTAAATTATATGTACATATATCAGTTACGACCTTGCAATTATTTTTAGCGTGAGCGAAGACATAGCTCCTTTGCCGTGTTGTCAGACCCTGCCCACACTCATTTGAACACGGCGACCACGAGGACCATTCCGTTAAAGCACACTCTGCAGTGGCACGTTCGTCGGCACCACTTCTTGCCTCTTCACCACCGTCTTCAGTTAGGGCACACCTGACACCTAAGCAGTCCATAGTTTGTCTAAGTGTAATTTGGCATCTGTAACTATCTGCTAGCCTCGGATCTTTGTAAGTTCTTATGCGGTGCTGTGTGCCCCTACCGCACATTGTCGAGCAATCACTCCAGTTACTCCATGGATGTGTAGCACATTCCAATGGCGTTGATACGTCTACAGAAAAAACTAGCACTCTTGAAAATCAGTTTAATACTTGCCTGTTCCTTGAAATACCATATTCACATTCCCGTTCATAAAGTTTCTTCCTAACTATGAGAAGCGTAGCCAGCGGTTTCATTGGAGCTCCGCTGTCATCGTAAAATGGTGAACGATGATCACTTGGAAATGTGGATGTTATGCGGCGTATAACATCAGGCGGAACTTGTGGTTGATCAGGTGACTAAAAAATAAAAATGCGCATGAATAAAATGCCTTGAACGTCTGTTGAAAAGTTATGGCCGGGACTTTTTTTTTTGATACATTCTTCCTACTGGAAGTCACAAGTTCTTCGCGTTTTCGACCAAGTTTTTAGTCACAAGTAATATTATGAGAATAAATTTCGCTCCAAGGTAAAGAATTGCTATAATTTTGAAACTAAAAGCCGGCTGAGCCTTTACATGGTCATTACAATACTAAATATTAAATTAAAATTAAGTTTTAATCGGTGTGCCTCGAAGCAAGGGTTATACAATACAATATTCTATTGCAAATAATGTTCTGTTATTGTTATTATTATTGTTATTATTTTTGCCTGAAGTGCCATTGATTTTGGCAGTAACAAAAAATTATTTTTAAGAAATGCGCCGCAGAAACAAAAGAAAGTTGCAAATATTGCAGAAATGGCGATGAAAATTAGCGATTATAACGTAATTTAAATTTTAACTCGTAACGATTTTCATTGAAATTGTTTTTTCATTACTTTTTTTTGGGGAATTTATTTTGTAAATAGTCTTATAATTTTTAACAATTTGAACTGAAAATGTACATGCCTAACTTTAATATCACTTTAACTTTAATAAATATAGAGGGCGATTTGAATCTAGGAGAAATCTTGCACATCAAAAAAGTATTTGACTAGAAGCCTAAAAACATTCAATAATTAACAATATGGGTATCTTTATTTATAAGACTTAATATAGTTTGAAGAGTTTAGAAATCAATGGCAGTAGGCGTATTCAAAATATGCACTTCTTTTTCTAAATATAAAATATCTGGTGTGTCCAGCACATGACTTCATTGTAGTAACAATAAGCGAAACGATGTTAATAACAGCACCATATACAAAAGATCCGCTCTCCTTCGTTGATCTGGCTTGAGCTATACAAAGAATTCCATCAAGCCCTTTTAGTTAAGTCTTAACTAAAAAGAAGGAAGATGCACAAATATATCTTTTAATCGTCTAAAATAGCAAATATCTACTTTCTAAGATATTCTTCTAATGCACACGCTTTTCACAGAAAACGTCATTTGAGTACTCGACTTGGAAAAATCCAGCCTGTCCGTCAAGTGAACAGTGAGCTGACGCGAGTAACGGTATGGAAAGACGACATGCCTTGATGTCTGCAGCGCGGAGGACTGCATTGTGCAAGCTGATCGTGCCTAGCGCCGAAAAGATGGTCGGGCCTTTTACTATTATTTATTCTCTCCATTAGCAACAAAATTTATATATACTGCAAGATTTTGATGTCGCTTATACTAGTAAGCTTATTTTACTTACCATATATGAAGGACCGTCGTCTGTGCCAACATCCCAGGGGTATAAATTCAGAAGTTTTCTCTCGACCCAAGTGCAGTTGAGTAAACAGAGTTCAAGATCGGCTACACCTAAAACCCAATCGGGAGAGGGATCGATTTTAGTAACCAAGGAAACAAGATGATGCTTCGGATCGACTCGTAGAGTTGCGAGAGTAGTCCCCATGATGTTCTGACGGTAGAGTATACCTGGTGCCTTCACAATCGTACGAATTCTACCTGCCTAAATTAAATCGCATACTGAATGACGAATTAATTAATTATAAGTTTACTAACATTTGAATTCTCCTTAATCTCAGATTCTAAAGTACTCCCCGAACCATGCTCAGCTAGTTCTTGGAGTCCTTGGCTAGCGTGGCTACCGTATTCCCAGAATCGGTAGTCGAAGCTGTGTGAGGCGCCAACCAGCTCACTAAAGCGCGTGCGCCAGTACTCTATGGGGTAGTCTTTAGCGTGGGTGTTTCGGCTCCATCTGCGTTCCAAAAAGATCTGAAAATAATGCCAATTTTGTGGCGCAAAAAAGATAAGCTGCTACAGTAAGTTGCATTAATTAACTTTATTGTCTAACCTCATATTTCGCCTCATCACACGCACAACATGAATTCATTGGCAGTGATTTAGTATTTCCCACATCAATTTCTTCTGCACAGATACGTTTCGACAAAAAACCGTCATCGATAAACCAAACATTGCGGTGTTGGAGCACTGCGGCGCGTATGAATATGCATCCGCTGTTGGGATTCGTTGGCGCCACCCAAGCAACATCGACACGTGATTTTGCATTTCCGTTTGCACTCTCGATCATGTTCTCGCAAAGTGCACTAAACCGTGTCTCCGCAAAGTCAATAATCTTGAAGTGACCTAACATGTCAGAGCTACGACAATTTTCACATTCCACAACCATCGTGAAACTCGTGTATTTCATGCCACTTGTACAGCTAAGAGACACTGTTTATGGTAAAGAAATTGGGTAACTGATCCACAACAATTCGAAAAACTTACTGTTGTATTGCTGCCCTGGTATGTAGGTAACTGGATTCCCTTCGATGTGTATTTGGAAATTATCATCGACTGGCGATCGGTCACTAGTGGCACCTTGCGGCTTGCGATCGCATGCCGCAAGTGCTGAAACAATAAGTGTCGCGATGATGGTAGAGACCAACTCAAAAGCAATTAAATTCATTATTTGAAACTAGAGCTATGTGTGCGGGACGATATTGATCGCAGACCCTTTTACTTGCTACGTAACAAGCATACTGAATCGTATCGATGTCGTTTTAAGCGCCGAACGAATTGAAGACGCTGCGTTTTAATTCATTTATTTGATGTCACCGAATTCATGACGGCCATAAAATAAAACAATGTCATAATCATGACATGATCTTACCAGACAATCGTGTTATCTATATGAGTTCCTCGACGTAATCTTTGGAGAGCTTCAATCTTTAAAATTATTGTTTTTGTGAGCACTTGACCTAATCTTTTACGAGCTGATTCGACATATCTTTACATATATGCAAATAAAGTTAAATAATTTTAAAATACCCGAAAATGTGTAGTCGAGTTGATAGTAATAACTCCATGAATACATACATGTACATATGTATGAACATACAAAAATCTAATGTTTGCCTATCTGCACCGTACCATTTTGATTTTCATTTATTGCGTGACAGTATCGAGAAGAACTAGAAGACGTAGAAAAGAATTATTTTTGTGCGGTAATAAAGCCATTCATACCGTGACTTCGCTCCTGGAACTAGGCTAATACTAATTTGGTGAAAAAATTTTAGAAAATTTTTACACGTAACTTTATTTGTAACCTTCAAAAATAATATTTCTGTTAAGTTTAATCTGAATATAAATTGTAAATATATACTTTATGGATTTCTTTTTCTTGAAATCATCATCAAAGTCTATTTTTTCTGTAATTTAATTTTCAATAGATATGTATGGAAAGATTAGTGCATCTGAGAGAAGCTGAGAGTTGATCTTAAGTATATCTTAATATTAAGTTTGTTATGTTTTTCCCGACCTGTGTATATTATGTAAAAAGATTAAGTTTTCTCAGGCTCAAGGTCAACCAAAAAAGTTTGTTTTTATTTTAAATATATTTTTGGTTTGCAATAATTCGGACCACCTCCAGTGTCCGTCCTCAGGCAACAACTAACTGCTGTTTTTACAAAAATGTTGTTTGTATACAAGAAAAGAAAAGCAAAGCAAAAATATGTAGCAAAACAAAATAGAATTTCTTCAATTCAAGGAGTCTTCCCTTTCCCTTCTCCTACCCTTTCCAATCCATTACAAATCTCTTTTGCTTGCAATGCCTCGACTCATTGATGTCATAAAATTTTAATTATGAGCTTCGTTTGTTGTTCTTACTAGTGCTCCGCAGTCGGCGTTATCAATTCCTTTATAGTTTTTCATAGTTCCAAACGTAGGAACCCGATCTTTTTTTTTTTGAAGCAATCTCATGTAATCTCTTTGTGTATATATGCTCGTTGTAACGTGTTACATGTGCTGGATCCAACGAGTACATATTAATAAAGAGATTGCATTTCTTTCCAATCGACCAACGCAAAATTGGGAGCGATATGGAAATCATACACATGGTTTGACCAAACGACTTAAAATAGCAAGAAAGCCAACATTTGTAAGGAAAGCAATATCGGATTAAATTTACTATAGTCCAGTATAGTCGATTTTGTTGTTGTTGTAGCTAAGTAACTTTTGGGGAAATTATTTATAATACTATGTTCGCACTAGACCGAAATTAGGCAATTTCGTTGCGTAGCTCAATTTCGGCTGAAATTGTGAATTTTTATACAATTTCGCCATACAAAAATATGTCAAATGAAATTGGGTTGACAAAGCAATTTCAACGAAATTGCGAACGAAATTGACTCAAAATGGAAAACAACCATGGTTTTGTAATAGATTTGTATAATAAATTGTTATTGATCTGGCTGCACTGAGTACGTTTGACAAATAAATACAACTGTCGCAGTGATTGAATTGTTTTTTTGAAAAAATTAAGATAAGAATGCTAATGAAACTCGCGCAGTAAACAAATGAAACGTCAAATGAAATTGTGAATGCGAGTCCGAACACTTTCAATTTCGGACGAAATTGTCTCAATTTCGAAGGCAATTTCGAGCTAGTGCGAACATAGTATAAGTGCTAATTTGTCAATTCTGTGCAAACCGTTAACCGTTAAGCCTCAAGTACATAGACTCCGTCTCCGTCCGTCTCCGTCCAAAAAGTAACGAATTGGAAGTAGATTGTATGCAAACATATCAGAGCGCGTACATAGAGTCCGTACCGAGTCGTACGAAGACGGATAAAAGTAGAAATCATTTCTACTTTTCTTTGCGTAATCCGTCCATTCTATTACAATTGCTTTGTTATGACAATTGTGTTTTGACATATTTCATAACAATGGAGACGCCAAACAAAGATCTTCTATTAAAGTATCTTCTATTTCAGAATCAGTCATTTTAAACTTATTTGCAATAAAATTATAAAGTAATACAAACAAACAATACTTTGGTAAATTGGAAATGACAACTGCAATATTGTCAGGGATGGAACAAACACTTTATATTTTAAAAGGAAACTGAGTTCATATGCGAAATGTGTGTAATTCAGTTTAACACAGTTTGTATCCCTGGCTAAATGCAGTTGTTGGACGTAGTCTATGTAACTCACTGAGAAATTTGTTCCGTCGACATCCGAAAGTTGTAATAGAATTTGGACGGAGACGGACGGAGACGGATTCTATGTACTCCCCACTTTATTCGTGGTAATTTATATGTATTGTATTTAAAACGTGGAACTGGATAAATTAAACCATGAGTATATTGAAAGAATTGTTTCCAAATAATGAAAAAACCAATTTAACGATGGAAAGCGTTGTGCAGCTCCAAAGTTTAGGACTTTTGCCGTCTAAGGAGCCATTTAAAAACAGCAGCAAGAAAAAAGTCTATTGTAATAGTGAATTGTCGCTCCGCCATGGGACTTTTTTTGCGGTGTCGAAGTTATCTATTTATAAAATAATGACGTTTTCCAATATGTGGTTGCAGAATGTGCCTATGGCATTCATCAAAAAAGAGGTATTTTGTTTGTGAATGAATTTGTATTTTAAATAAAGTAAGCATTTGGATCCTATTTTTAGGTCGGAATAAGCTCTAGGACGGCAGTTAATTGGGCGTCCTTCCATCGGGAAGTAGTGATTTCGGCCACGGAAAAAGCGGAACCACTGGGTGGCCCCGGAGAGGTGGTCGAAATTGACGAAAGTCAATTCGGCAAACGAAAGTACCACCGGGGCCACAGAGTTAATTACCAGTGGGTATTTGGAGCTGTGGAACGTGTCAGTAATCGCTGCTTCCTAATTCCGGTGGAAGGTCGATACATAGCTGATCTAATACCTATAATTAGAAGAATAATCAAGCCTGGAACAACGATCATTTCTGATTGCTGGCCGGTATTTCTATTCAATATTTTTTTGTAAAAGTTTTTATTATATTTTTGTTTAATATTTACAGCCTTACAAGTGTCTTGGTTCAATGGGTTACACCCATTTGGACGTAAACCATTCGAAGAACTTCAAAGATCCAAATACTGGCGCCCATACGAATACTATAGAAGGCTATGGCGACATGTAAAAGTATTTCTACCAGAATATTCGCGAAAGCGGTCATTTTTCAGAGGATATATTTCTAAATTTTTATATATAAGAAAATGTAAATTGGAATCCGAACTTATCCGAATTTTTTAAATTTGCTGGCGAACTATATAGTCCGTTAGCCGAAAAAAGTCTGTAGACTTATCTGACTCAGAAGATGAGGAAGATGAGGAGGATGAGGAGGATGAGGAGTATTATTAATAAATTTATAAGTTATAAGTTAATTGTAAGAAAAAAAATATATACAAACATTAAAAACAATGTTTTTGTTTGACATTTTGATTCAGCGCCGCAGGCGAAAAATTGTTGTTGTTGTTTTTGTTGTTGAATTTTTATGAAAAAAAAAATCGCGCGATTTTTTTCGCGACAACAACAAAAATTTTTCAGTGTCTGGTTCAGTTACTTATTCCTGAAGATATTTCCCTGAGTTGTTGTTATGCTATCTAAGAAATAGTGTTAGGTATTTCGGTAGCAAAAAAGTAGTGTTGGCATATTTTGATGTCCGTTTTCTTCGGAAATACAGCACCGATTTCGATAAAAAAAATACGTAAACACGCTTTATTAACTATATTTTCTAAAAATATGAACTATTATATAACCTTCTGAACAACTTAATTTCCAAAAAAGTAATAAACATGAAAAAAAAAACGAAGGAAAAACTTTAAACTTGTTTTGCGAGGTGGCTGAAAGAAAAAATGACCGCCGATATATGAAAAATTAAAGTTTCGAAACAAGACAAACATTACAAAAAAATGCAAAAATTAGTTAAATAAATATTTTACCTTGTTTGTACATAAAATGTAAAAATGAATGTAAAGAAATAAACAGATCTACTCAAAATACAAAATAAATCCCAGCTTTCATACCATCAATATTCTAATAATATCAATATGTAATTTTATAATAAGTAAGTAAATAAAGAAACGACAATATCGCAGGTAAGGGACTGTGGTTGTGTTCGAAGTTAATTAATTAAAAATTATAAGATAGATATAAGATTTGGTTAATATTATAATGTAATGACATTACATTATAATACATATGTATCTATAATTTGAAACCAAATACAAAATAAAACCAAGATACTAATTTCAAAGTGCATGTTTAGAAATGTTTATTTGCCCTTAGGAAAATGCGTAAAAATATTTGCTATATCAAGAAATTTAAATGCTAAAACTATTTCTATCAACGGCCATGTAAATGTTCCCACTTCTTCGCAACGCTTCAAAAGTAGAATGCACAAAATCCTACAAAGCCAAATTTCTTTCATAAATTAAAATTGAAAAAGCAGACGAACCACTCTCTGCTTCTATGCTTGGAAAAGAACAAGAAGAAGACGATTTGGTTCCTTGCTTCTCAACACCCGCTAAAATCAACAAGTCGTTTGGTCAAACCATGTGTATGATTTCCATGTCGCTCCCAATTTTGCTTCATATCGTTGGTCGATTGGAAAGTCATGCAATCTCTTTATTAATATATACTCGTTGATAGATTTTTCGATAAACTGATGAACAATATAGTAGTTAGTAGAGATGCTGTGTTTTTGGAAATACCTTACTTAACAGCCAACCAAAATTTTAAAAGAGTTAAAGACGATATTTTCTACAGCTGTGTACTCCCCAGTTTCGATTCAGTAGGAGTAATTGAAGGAGGAAATCCAAGGCAATTAAGTTCTGTCTCAGAAGGCGAAGAGTTGGAAAGATCAAAAAAAGATGATTATTTCGCAGGATTACTTCTCAAAGAGTGAAGTGGAAGATCGTTTAGAACCTAGAATCGAAACTGTGAACTGCGAAAGTCTAAAAAGAATAAAAAAGCCAATAATTAGAGATGGTTATGTATGTTACTATGTACGTGATCTGGATGGTGATCCGAAGACGGTTAAGGATGCAATGAATGGTCCAAATAGCGGAAAATGGCAATACGCAATGGATGAAAAATTACAAATTCGATATTTAAATACTGAAGAGATGGTGGCCGATATAATGACAGAACCATTACCAATCTCTAAACATAAGTATTGCTGTGCTCAGTTGGGTTTAACAGTGTTAAGTTACGTGAGTAACTCTTTCAAGGAGATGCTTCCCACGTGGAAAAGGTCACCCTAATATGTGTCCTGGCGTAAACGCCGCTGGACGAGAAGGAGTGCCTGCAATTAAGTTGGCACGTCCTGTGACCAAAGCTATGTTGCTGGCGTAGGATTAAATAAAAAGCCTTGAATGGTTTCTGGCTAGATTAATTCTTAACTTTATTTTGGATCGCTCGGGTTTTTATACCCAAGTCCTCCCATTTCTCTTAGAGTGTAAATGTATAAACAATATTTATATAATTGGCTAAGCTATTCTTTCTTATACTTAATTCTATGCATAGTTATTTCTCTATGCTTCACATTTTTATTGTCACTCAAAATTTCTATTTGTTTATAAAAATCATTGAATCGATACCCAATCATTGACGCGATTTAAAATTGGGCGTTTCAAGGTTCGTGTTACAATGTGTGACGCTGAGTCGCGGTCATCAACGCGTTAGAGGTCAGTGCATGCAAAGTGCATTATAAGTGCTCTGCATTTATTGAATGTTTCGAGTGCTGTTGTGTACAGGAGCGGAGTGCGGTCAGTGGATACACTACACCCTCACCCTTAAGAGAAAAATTATATTCGAAGAATATAATTTTTATAAGTGTTTGTCAATGTGAAGTTTGAGATTTTCTTATAAATATATATGTTTGAAAATTTTACAATTTAATTTGCTAATCTATGTTTGAATTTCTTAGTTAATGAATAAATTTAACTTGTTCTTAGTCTCAAGTAATTATAATAATAACTGTATAATAGTGAGTTTGTATGCACGTAATGGAGATTGTTTTAGACTACTGAATAATATGTAAGTATGATTTTAATAATTTTTTATTTTATAATTTTTTTATTTATTCTATGAGAATTTGAATGCTGTTAAAATTATTCTTTTATTATTTTTACATCTTATTTGCAATATAAGGTTTTAATATATTATTATGTACTTCTTTATGTAAACCATTTATATCTATTATTGAATTTACATCTTTTCTTTCAAAAATTTTATATGGACCTTTGTATGGACTATTAAATTTTTTCCTATTTTCTAGTTTTAATAAAACCTTCCTTTTTGCAAGTTAAGTGGTTTTGAATAATTGTTTACTTGTTCTATATTTCTTTTTTTCTTTTCATTTATAATTTGTTGTTTTGCTATCTCAAGTGAAGTTCGTAATCTGACCTTCATTTCGTTAACGTAGTCTTCAATATTCGTAGTGTTTGTTGTGTTTATAAATGAGTCAGTCGGTAATTGGGCTAGTTTTCCAAAAATGAGTTTATGTGGTGTGTAATTTTTAGTTATGTGTGGAGTTGTGTTGTATGCAAACATGTAATATGGTAACCAAATATCCCATTCATAATTATTAGCAAAATTCAATAAAAATTCATTTAACACTCTATGATTTCGTTCAACTGAACCTAATGTTTGATGATGGTACGGAGTTGAAAATATTTGTCTTACTTTAAGCAAATCGCATATGTTTTTTAGTAGTTCATTAGTAAATTCTGTACCTTTGTCTGGTTTTAAAATTTGGAAATGTCCGAATTTTAAGATTAATTGTTCTACAGTTGTTTTGGCTATGGTTAGAGCATCTTTTGTTGTTATTGGATATGTTATTATCTATTTAGTTAAATCGCATTGCATTGTTAAAATGTATCTGTAACCGTTTGATAGGGCCTACTGTGTCTATAGATATTACCTGAAAACTTGTGTTTGGTGTATCTGTTATAGTTTGTCGTTCTATTGTATGTCACAATTTCTTAAAACAAATCACAATTTGTTATAAATTTCTTTACCATTTTACTCATATTTTTCCATATATATCTTTGTTTAAGTTTTATAATTGTTTTACGAATACCTAAGTGTTCTTTATTGTGAAATGCCTTGTATTTTATTAATTTGTATTTTATTAAGTCATCACTTATTTGTTTTGGAGTGGCATATATTAATATTTTTAGTTGGGGACTCTTGTTATTTATCATTATTTTAGCGTACGTCTTTTTAAATTCTTCTTTTTTATATATTTTAAATATTTCATCATTATTCTCTAGCGCTAGGTATTCCATATTTTCCTCTTCATTCTGGATGCTAGCTACTGCAGTATCGAATCGGATGCTGCTTTATCGCTACATCCTACGTGCACTTTATTATTTTCTATAATAATTTTACAATTCTTCATATTTTTGTCGACATTAACAGCCACATTCCCGATACTCGCTCGCGTCTCAGACGCTCCGTAGTTGTTTATTCTCTTTTGTGGTTTTCGTAGTTTTTTTTCGTATTTGACGCCAGCGTCGATGGTTTTTGAAGAAACTGCGCTGCCAAAAACCCAGACGGGACGCAGTCGGTCTCTGGCGGTTGCTGTATAATTTTGTTGGTATTTTACCTGCTTTGCAGACCTTATCAGTTGTCAATCTTTAGTCGAAGCATTCCGTAAAAACTGAGTCGGTTCGAAATGAGACGGGAACAAAACAGTTGCCGACTTGAACAAAAATGTTGTGGTTGACAGAAATTTTTGTAACGAAGTTTTTAATAAATAAATTTATATTTGCTAAAGAAATTTATTTATAATTATTAAATTAATAGTTACTAATTTATTAGTTATTAAATTAATAATTACTAATTTTTTAATTATTGAAGTAATAACTAATAATTTATTAATTATTTTTTATTAATTATTTTTTTGTTAATAAAGAACCTAATTTTAATTTTTAATTATCAAAAAATATCTCACAAGTGCTACCGTTTTATGTAAGACTTCATTTTCGAAAAAAAATAGAAATAGTATTGAGTGCTGCTTGCTATATTACACGAACAAGTCAAATGGAGGTTCTAGTTGTTATTATTATGATAAGACAAATAGTTGCTTTTTGCTTCATACATTGTTGCCACACACTCATGTTCATATTTTTATACAATAATATATGTGTCCACTAGGATTCTCACGTAGTTGAAATCCAAGTGACTGCATTTTTTGGTGTTTTTGAAAGTACTTCCAAACTATATCACCAAACTACAAAAAGGTTTCCCGTGGACGGTAACACTATTCGGTCTGCAAACTACGACAGTCTGCAAAGCATAACATCAGGTAAAAAAAGCAAGACGCTGATTGACGCTGGCAGACGCTTGGATTACAGAATACCAAGTCTGCAAGAATGATAGCAGAGAGTATAGATATGTAAAGAGATTTCATGAAGCCGCCTTTCCAGCCTTCCACAAACTTTCAGTATATGTTATTAGGGTCAAACTTGTATGAACAATTGAGGTTTGAGAAAGACATGTTAGGATTACGTTTTAATATGTTCGATATTCTCATCGAAAACTCACTAAAGCATGACAAAGATCGTGCTATGATGAATTATAGAGAGCTAGAAAGGGTAAAAATTTTTGGTTGTGTTATGTTTGCACTTTTTTCTTCGCGGGTTATTTCGCATCCTATTATACACAAGTTTTTTCCTTGTTTTCTGATTTTTGTTCTGCGTGTATAGTTGTTGTTTTACACAAATGAAGCAATATTCGTCACAATGATCGATATGATGATTTCAGCGGGCGACGAAATGCAAGAATATAATTCGCTTTTTTATTGTTTCTTTACAATAAGAAAACATGAGCAGTCCATCTACTCGGATTTCTTTCTATTTGGGTTTTTAAGAGAAGTTTACTTTCTGTAATTTTTGCATGCTACGTTTGTTAGTTCGAAAATAAGTAGATTATTTGATTTCAGTTTATTCGGTTGTTTTTATATATTAGAATACTATTAAATTCATAACTTCTTATTACATCGAGATATTTCCTTAGCTTATATTATTGAAATCACTTATTTTTGAAAAGTTAATTTAAATAGATTTTAGAACTTGATGATTTTGTGTGGTGTCTCTCATGACTAATAACGCAAACATCTGATTGATATATTTGTATATGATTTCAAGAAGATTCTAAAGTTACATATTTTTAATATTTTTCACATAAACCAATGGCTAACAAAAGCAAACAGACTTATTTTCGTCGGCATATCAAGTTCTTTTACATGCTATGCAAGTGAGACTAGAAACTTTGCTAAAATCTATTTAAATTAACTTTTCAAAAATAAGTGAGTTCAATAATATAAGCTAAGGAAATATCTCGATGTAATAAGAAGTTATGAATTTAATAGTATTCTAATATATAAAAACAACAGAATAAACTGAAATCAAATAGTCTACTTATTTTCGAACTAACAAACGTAGCATGCAAAAATTACAGAAAGTAAACTTCTGTTAAAAACCCAAATAGAAAGAAATCCGAGTAGATGGACTGCTCATGTTTTCTTATTGTAAAGAAACAATAAAAAAGCGAATTATTTTCTTGCATTTCGTCGCCCGCTGAAATCATCATATCGATCATTGTGACGAATATTGCTTCATTTGTGTAAAACAACAACTATACACGCAATACAAAAATCAGAAAACAAGGAAAAAACTTGTGTATAATAGGATGCGAAATAACCCGCGAAGAAAAAAATGTTTCGCAAACATAACACAACCAAAATTTTTTACCCTTTCTAGCTCTCTATAATTCATCATAGCACGATCTTTGTCATGCTTTAGTGAGTTTTCGATGAGAATATCGAACATATTAAAACGTAATCCTAACATGTCTTTCTCAAACCTCAATTGTTCATACAAGTTTGACCCTAATAACATATACTGAAAGTTTGTGGAAGGCTGGAAAGGCGGCTTCATGAAATCTCTTTACATATCTATACTCTCTGCTATCATTCTTGCAGACTTGGTATTCTGTAATCCAAGCGTCTGCCAGCGTCAATCAGCGTCTTGCTTTTTTTACCTGATGTTATGCTTTGCAGACTGTCGTAGTTTGCAGACCGAATAGTGTTACCGTCCACGGGAAACCTTTTTGTAGTTTGGTGATATAGTTTGGAAGTACTTTCAAAAACACCAAAAAATGCAGTCACTTGGATTTCAACTACGTGAGAATCCTAGTGGACACATATATTATTGTATAAAAATATGAACATGAGTGTGTGGCAACAATGTATGAAGCAAAAAGCAACTATTTGTCTTATCATAATAATAACAACTAGAACCTCCATTTGACTTGTTCGTGTAATATAGCAAGCAGCACTCAATACTATTTCTATTTTTGTTCGAAAATGAAGTCTTACATAAAACGGTAGCACTTGTGAGATATTTTTTGATAATTAAAAATTAAAATTAGGTTCTTTATTAACAAAAAAATAATTAATAAAAAATAATTAATAAATTATTAGTTATTACTTCAATAATTAAAAAATTAGTAATTATTAATTTAATAACTAATAAATTAGTAACTATTAATTTAATAATTGATAAATAAATTTCTTTAGCAAATATAAATTTATTTATTAAAAACTTCGTTACAAAAATTTCTGTCAACCACAACATTTTTGTTCAAGTCGGCAACTGTTTTGTTCCCGTCTCATTTCGAACCGACTCAGTTTTTACGGAATGCTTCGACTAAAGATTGACAACTGATAAGGTCTGCAAAGCAGGTAAAATACCAACAAAATTATACAGCAACCGCCAGAGACCGACTGCGTCCCGTCTGGGTTTTTGGCAGCGCAGTTTCTTCAAAAACCATCGACGCTGGCGTCAAATACGAAGAAAAACTACGAAAACCACAAAAGAGAATAAACAACTACGGAGCGTCTGAGACGCGAGCGAGTATCGGGAATGTGGCTGTTAATGTCGACAAAAATATGAAGAATTGTAAAATTATTATAGAAAATAATAAAGTGCACGTAGGATGTAGCGATAAAGCAGCATCCGATTCGATACTGCAGTAGCTAGCATCCAGAAAGAAGAGGAAAATATTGAATACCTAGCGCTAGAGAATAATGATGAAATATTTAAAATATATAAAAAAGAAGAATTTAAAAAGACGTACGCTAAAATAATGATAAATAACAAGAGTCCCCAACTAAAAATATTAATATATGCCACTCCAAAACAAATAAGTGATGACTTAATAAAATACAAATTAATAAAATACAAGGCATTTCACAATAAAGAACACTTAGGTATTCGTAAAACAATTATAAAACTTAAACAAAGATATATATGGAAAAATATGAGTAAAATGGTAAAGAAATTTATAACAAATTGTGATTTGTTATAAGAAATTGTGACATACAATAGAAAGACAAACTATAACAGATACACCAAACACAACTTTTCAGGTAATATCTATAGACACAGTACAACGAGTATATATTGTAAAGATATTTCAACGCAGGCTACTCGTTACAGAGCACCTCGAGATGGTGCGCGGACTTAAGGCAACGAGTATATATTGTAAAGAGATTTCAACGCAGGCTACTCGTTACAGAGCACCTCGAGATGGTGCGCGGACTTAAGGTGACAGAGAAAATGAAGCCCGAGAAAACGTCGACTGCGATCATACGGCAGAAACTACGTGTTCGTGTGTATGTTCGAAGCGATGCTCATAGCAAAGCAGAATTGTATTATCGCTTAAGGAGTGAACGCTGGACAAACATCAGCTATTAAATTGTTAATGAGTGGAAAGGAATAGGAAGATTCTGTGAGTTGAAGGAATTCGACTTTGTTTTCGTCCATTGCACTAACAAAATATATGCAGCCTGTCCATCTGGCAAGGTTGAATATTTTGTTTTTGTACATGATTTGGTTTCTTGCATTGATATTTAGTGAAGTTTGATATTTTCAGCTTTTGGTCATTTGTCGCTTTTCTATTCAATTTGCTCCTTTCGCACTTATTGACTACAATTTTAATGCGGGTGTGGAAAAAGGTACTGCTGATTTTAAAAAATAGGTCAGTTGAATAAAATAAGAACAAAGAAGATTTTATTTATTTTAAGTACAATTAAGAAAACTAAAAAATTTTCCTCATTTGTCATTGAACATTAATTATTAAATTTTTTTTTAATTTCCCTAAAATTGTTTTTCAAATTTTTTTTTTGTATTAGCACTTTGCTGATTTAAAGTTTAGAATTATAAAGAAGTACGTATATTTAAGAAAGCTTAAATAAATTAATTTAACAATTAATTAATTAACTAATCTATACTAATTAATATACATATGTAAGTTAACTAACTACTTTTTAAAGGAGCACTACCTTTTTCTATTCCCGCATTAAAATTGTAGTCAATAAGTGCGAAAGGAGCAAATTGAATAGAAAGCAAAAAATTACTAGAAGCTGAAAATATAAAACTTCGCCAAAATATCAACGGAAGAAACCAAATAATGTACAAAAACAAAATATTCAACCTTGCCAGATGGACAGGCTGCATATATTTTGTTAGTGCAATAGACGAAAACAAAGTCGAATTCCTTCAACTCACAGAATCTTCCTATTCCTTTCCACTCATTAACAATTTAATAGCTAATGTTTGTCCAGCGTTCCCTCCTTAAGCGATAATACAATTCTGCTTTGCTATGAGCATCGCTTCGAACATACACACGAACTCGTAGTTTCTGCCGTATGATCGCAGTCGACGTTTTCTCGGGCTTCATTTTCTCTGTCACCTTAAGTCCGCGCACCATCTCGAGGTGCTCTGTAACGAGTAGCCTGCGTTGAAATCTCTTTACAATATATACTCGTTGCCTTAAGTCCGCGCACCATCTCGAGGTGCTCTGTAACGAGTAGCCTGCGTTGAAATCTCTTTACAATATATACTCGTTGTACTGTGTCTGTAGTTATTACCTGAAAACTTGTGTTTGGTGTATCTGTTATAGTTTGTCTTTCTATTGTATGTCACAATTTCTTATAACAAATCACAATTTGTTATAAATTTCTTTACCATTTTACTCATATTTTTCCATATATATCTTTGTTTAAGTTTTATAATTGTTTTACGAATACCTAAGTGTTCTTTATTATGAAATGCATCAATCAATTTGTATTTTATTAAGTCATCACTTATTTGTTTTGGAGTGGCATATATGTATTAATATTTTTAGTTGGGGACTCTTGTTATTTATCATTATTTTAGCGTACGTCTTTTTAAATTCTTCTTTTTCATATATTTTAAATATTTCATCATTATTCTCTAGCGCTAGGTATTCCATATTTTCCTCTTCATTCTGGATGCTAGCTACTGCAGTATCGAATCAAATGAAATCAAATCGAATCAATTCTTCATATTTTTGTCGACATTAAATTTTAATTTTTTCATATATCTGACGTCAGTAATTGATGTACAATCCCATATTCGAAGTTGATCAGGCTTCTCAGGTGATGTACATTGCCCCTTGTTATTATCTTGTTTTCTCATGCCCCTTGTAATAATTAGTGTTTTCTTGACTGCTTTATCGATTTCACTTGGTATCATTTCTTTTAATATCTGAGTTAATCTGTATTCTTGACAGTGCGTCTGCATTCGTATTTAATTTTCCTTTTTTATATATAATTTCAAAATCGTAATCGCACAAATCTAGTCTTATCCTTGTCCTTTTCAATGATGGATTTTTGTGTGTGAAAAGAGATATTAAAGGTCGATGGTCTGTTATCACTGTAAATTTACGTCCGAATAAATAAGGTCTGAAAAAGTTTATACTCCAATGGATTGCTAAAAGCCCTTTCTCCATTACCGGTTTGTTTAAGTCATGTTTTTGTAAGGCTTTGCTGGCGTATGAAATAGGTAAATCGTTGCCTATTTCGCCTTGTGATAAAACTCCGCCTAGTAGCGTAGTTTGAAGCGTCCGATGTTAAAATGAAAGGTTTTTCAAAATCGGGATATTGTAAAACGGGTGGTGTCATTAGCTTTGTTTTCAATTGTTCAAATGCATGTTGACATTGTTCATTTCACTCGAATTTAATGTTATTTTTTAAAAGTCTCTTTAAATCTTTAGCTATGTCCGCGAAGTTTGGTATAAATCTTCTGTAATAGTTGCAAAATGCTATAAATCTACTAACATCGTCTGAATTTTGGGAATAGGATAGTCTTTAATTGTTTGTAATTTTGCTGGATTTGTTTTTACTTCTAGTCGTAAAAAACAACATTTTTCTGTATTTAATTTTAAATTGTATTTATTCCATCTAATACACGAATTAAATTTTCATTGTGGTTAGTAAGATTACATCCGAAAACAATTATATCATCTACGTATAGAAAAGCTTCGGATTCTAAACCTGAGAGTGCTATGGTAAGCATTCTTTGGAAACAGTTTGAAGTAATTTTCAATCCAAAGGTAGTCTCTTGTATTGGAAAGGTCCATTTTTTGTGGAGAAAGCGGTTAGAGGTCGTGCATTTTTTCTAAACCTATCTGATGAAAAGACCTAGTCATATCAAAGGTTGAAAACCATTTTGCTCTTCCAAGTTTATCGAGAATGTCTTTAAGGACGTGTGAGTGGGAATTTATCATTAACTACTTTATCATTTCACTTGCGATAATCTACTACTACTCTCCATTTTTTTTGTCAGATATATTTTTCTTTGGTACTAATAGAAGTGCAGCATTGTAAGGACTTGTGGAAGGTTCTATGATGTCGTCTTCTAGCATTTTATTCACTTGGTTTTTTATCACTTCACTATAAGAATGTGGAAGTCTACAGTTTTTAATATATACTGGTGTTTTGTCCGAAAGTGCAATTTCTTGTGTATAAAAATTATTTGTTGTTAATTGATAATTTTCCAAATGGAAAATATTTTGATATTTCTTTAGAATTTCTAGTAATAATGCTTTTGCTTTCTTATCTGGGCAGTCGATGTGCAGTTTGTTTATAATATGTTCGAAGCGGTCTACGTCGTGTGTTTTGTTGTTGGTAAGTATTTCGTAGTTTTTAGGTGGTTCGGTTTCTATTTCAATATTTTTTATAATAGTTTCAGTATTTGTTGTATTTAAAATTTTTATATGTGTGACACCAGTTTTGGGTGCTAACGAATTGCTAAGAAAAATGCCCGGTTCAATTTCTTTGTTTAAAATCAGTTTTTCTTCATTAAAATTTAATGTAAGTGGTTGTATAATTTATGTTCTACGAGGGATTTTAATTTGAAATATTTTTGTTTGCATTGGTAGCGTCACTGTGTTGTCGTTTGTATATATCGAAATTGCGTATGTTTCGTAATCTATTTTGCACAAGAATCTCTGTAAAAAATCTCTTCCTATTATTCCGTCTGTTTCTATTGGGAATTCTTTGCTAACTAGATGGAAATTGTGACTTATATTTTCTTCTCCAAATTTTAAATTCAAATTAATCATACCTAGTGAATAAATTTTTTCTATTGTGATTAGGGATGTCAAACGGGACAAAAATTTTCAATCCCGGGATTTCGGGATTTTAAAATTTTAAATCCCGGGATCGGGATCGGGACTAATTTCGGGACTGCAAAAATAATATGAACCTGTATTATTTACAATTATAAATGTTTGCTTTTCTGTATTCGGAATGATATAGCATGATCAATTTGACAGGAGTCGTATAATAGCCATAAACAGAAACGCAATATGTGGTGAAGTTAATTTATTTATTAAACCAAAGAAATCTTAACTAGTAAAGGTGTTGTCTACAGTCGACCTGTAGCCGAAATACCCTACACCTTAAAGCTGCATATATAATCGTATATATAAGATATATAAGATAAACTATAATTATAGCTGCTTAACTATTTCTGTGCGTTACAAACACAGGTACTAAGTGTGTTTACTCTCAAAATTTAGGTGTAGGGTATAAAAATATATACCCTGGGTGGATGGGTAAAAAGGAGGCGTGGTCCGCCCATTTTTTTCCCAACAAAATATTATTGGTTCACAAACTACAATATTATGTACACCATTATTCAGGAAACTTATATACTTTTCAAAACAATCCATGTAAAACCCTCCATGACCTATGTAAACTAAAAGCGGCCGGATCACGCCCATATAACTGGAAGCATTAGTCTAAACGTACATATAAAATTTTCTTGTATTCTCTGAAAAGTGATGCTGATATGGCCGTTTTTAATAGGCAAAACAAAGGTACCTGCACTCTCGATATAAAAAGTAGGCGTGGTCTTTGGGCGATTTTGCCCATTTTCAATACGAAACACCCCAACATAGCAACGAATATATTTGTCAAATTTCATTTTGGAATCTTAATCCGTTCTCCTGTGATCGTGATTTCAACGGACAGACAGACAGACAGACAGACAGACAGCCAGACAGACATCGTTATTTCAATTTTGGTGGTGATGCTGATCAAGAATATATATACTTTTCCATACCTATCTTGTCTCGTTCTATGCGTTACACACTCCGGTAGAAAGTGAATATACCCTCAACCTTAAGGTGTAGGTTGATGCATTTTATGGTAAATATATATATGACATATAAATTATATATGTGTATTTATTTGTATATTGTATTTCTAGAATGACACATATTACATAATATAACGATATTGCGATTGTTAGTTATTTCTGAGCAACCTCTCACTTTGAACTGTAAGGAATTGCCATACAAACTTAACAAAAAATTTGCAGCAAAAATCCCGGGATTACATTAAAAATAATCCCGGGATTTCGGGATGCTTAAATTGTGGAAATCCCGTGATACCGGCATCCCCGGATTGACATCCCTAATTGTGATGCCATTCAATGCACATTTGTCGTCTGAGTATTATTCTTTGTCATTCAATTTTGAACTTATTTTGCATAGTGATATGTCAGCGCCTGTGTCAATTAGATATCTCAGATTTTCATTTTTAAATTTAAGTTTTATATAATTAGTATTATTATCCGATATTTTGTATATATTTAGTTGTGGCTGTCTGGAACGTTTATTTGTTCCGAGCCCATGTCGTTTTCCGATTAAGTTACAATGTTTATACTTCTATTATACTGGAAGTACACTTCTTTTATTATTGTTACTTCTATTATTCTTCTATTATTGTTTTTGTTTTGATATGTGGAATTTCTGTTGGAATTGTTATTAGTGTCCCGATTGAAATTGTTATTGTTGTTGTTATATCGTGCTACATTTGATTGGTAATTTGTCCGATTTTGGTTGAATCGATAACTATTATTGTTATATCTTTGGTTGCTGTTGTTATTGTTATATCTTTGATTGTTGTTGTTCCTTTGATTATTGTAGTTGTTACTGTTTCTTTGATTGTACATCTGTGCTCTGTAGTTTGCATTTCTGTTACGTACGTAGTTTATTTGGAATTGATTCTGATTGCCTGCTTGTTCTAGTTCTAGTGCTAGGCTTACTTCATTAGAAAATGTTTTTGGCTGTGATGCGAATAATGTTTGTTTGTAATTTTCGTTAATGCCGTTCTTGAAGATTGTTAGGGCGTACGTGTCGTTGATTTTAGTTATTGTCGTTTTTTATAATGTGGTTGGATCAGTACCCATTTCTTTTATTTGTAGATTGTTTGTTTCGGGTATAGTCGTTAGTATTTTGTCTTTGTAATTGGTTGTGTTCCAATTTGTTATTTGTTATGTTATCTGTATGTAACTGCGGAATTGATTTGTTTGTTTTGTAACGAAGTTGTAGCGCGGTTTTTAGTTCATCTAATGTTGTAGGGGTTTGTACCGAATTTAATGCTGTTCTTACATTTTGGTTCAATTTAATGTGATAAACGAATTCTATTAAGTCTTGCTTTGCAGTTGTTGACAAAGTTTTGTTTATTATTTCTACAACTTTTAAAAATGAATCTAATTCTTTATAATTTCCATCAAAAATTGGGATGGTTTTCATCGCAGTTTCTATGTTAAAGTTTGCCATATTTGAATCTTGTGTATTGTTTTTGTTGTCAATTGTAATCTCAATCTGTTAGTGTGCAGAGTCTGAGTCTGTTGTCGATTGCGACATTAAAAGTTGTCTTGCTATACAATATTGTTTTTCAAATTCTTCGATTCTTTTATCAAACGTACTATCGTTTAGATCTACTATGCCTATGTAAAATCGTACTTGTGCTTTATATTCTTCTAATTCTTTTAATTTTGATTTGATTGTTTCAGGCTTGTATGGTCTATTACTTGTTTTTTAGCGTTCGATATTATTTTTTGTACCGTTTTTATTATCTTATCTAAGTCTTCCATTAATCATAGGTTAATATATATATATATATGTTACTGCATATTTATTTTTATTTAAATGTTTTTATTTATTTTTACACATCCGAAATAGTTCTTAATTGCATACGCTTGTTTACATAAGTTTTAAAATATGAATGTATTTTGTTTAATACATATAGTGCAACTATTAGGACTATAATTGTTATTCCGGCTACTTGTTGGAAGTTGTACGTTGTTGACAACGAATTGTTGTTGTTGTAGGGTATGTTTATTTGTCCTTCTTTTTGTCAAACGTTTCCCATCCTTGACGAACTAATTGCTGCTCCAGACGTTGTTAGTAGACTTCCCATTGGTTCTGCGATTTTTCAGTCGCTGTTCTATTGTATCTATCTGTCGCCAGATCTCGTTAGCTGTATCCCATGGGGGTGGAATGGTTTCATCAGTTACAATGTTTTTTAGGTGTCGTAGTAATTTTCTATCTTTTACTAATTTTCCTCCTCTTTGTTTTTATACCCTACACCTTAAGGTTGAGGGTATATTCACTTTCTACCGGAGTGTGTAACGCATAGAACTAGACAAGATAGGTATGGAAAAGTATATATATTCTTGATCAGCATCACCACCGAAATTGAAATAACGATGTCTGTCCGTCTGTCTGTCTGTCTGTCTGTCCGTTGAAATCACGATCACAGGAGAACGGATTAAGATTTCAAAATGAAATTTGGCAAAAATATTCGTTGCTATGTTGGGGTGTTTCGTATTGAAAATTAACAAAATCGCCCAAGGACCACGCCTACTTTTTATAACTTGAGTGCAGCTACCTCTGTTTTGCCTATTAAAAAAGGCCATATCAGCATCACTTTTTGAGAGAAGACAAGAAAACTTTATATGTAGGTTTAGACTAATGCTTCTAGTTAATATGCCAAATATGGGCGTGATCGCCCACTTTTAGTTTACATAGGTCACGGAGGGTTTTACATGGATTGTATTGAAAAGTATTGAAAAGTTTCCTGAATAATGTGTACATAATATTGTAGTTTGTGAACCAACTAGTAAGGGTACCTTCGGTCAGACCGAAGCTTATATACCCTACATCCCAGCAACCTTTATTATACATATTTGTTATAAAAAGTAGGCGTGTCACTCCGCCGATTTTCCCCATTTTCAATACAGAGTTATCTATGATGGCAGAGAATATTCGTACCGAATTTCAAGTCAATTCTTCCAACCGTTATTCTGGAATTGCGGTTTATATCAATGTCATATGTTCGTGGGCGGACACGCCCATTTTTTTTAGAAATTTAATCTACCTGTACCGATGTATTCGGAAACAAAATTGAAGCTCAAAACTAAGTCTACAAGTTGAAATATTGTTAAAAGAATTAGTATTTGTTAAAAAAGTAGGCGTGGCGCTGCACCGATTTATCCCATTTTCCATCCCACAGAGTTTCGGATGACAAAGAATATACGTGCAAAATTTCATCGCGATAGCTTCATTCGTTCTCCTGTAATCGTGATTTCCACAGACAGACAGACAGACAGACAGACAGACAGACAGACAGACAGACAGACAGACAGACAGACTACGGACATGGCTAAATCGACTCAGGAGGTGACACTGATCAAGAATATATATACTTTTCCATACCTGCCACGCCTCCTTTAATGCGTTACACACGGAAGCACAAAGTGAATATACCCTCATTCCTTCGGATGTAGGGTATAATAATATTCTGTTGGGGAAAAATGGGCGGGCCACGCCTCCTTTTTACCCATCCACCCAGTGTTGCAATATATTTTTATACCCTACACCTAAATTTTGAGAGTAAACGCACTTTAGTTTATCTTATATATACGAGTATATATGCAGCTTTAAGGTGTAGGGTATTTCGGCTACAGCCCGGCTGTAGACAACACCTTTACTAGTTTTATTATATTTTTTGTTGTCGGAATTTTGCAAGTTTCTTTGCGTCTTTTTTATTCTGTAATCGTGTTCTATATTCACTAAGGCTAATTCTTCTTGGTCCTTGCTCTGCAGTGTTGATAGGAATACAAACTGGTGCTTCAGTGTTTTTGATTCCTTCAGGTATAAATTCATCTGACATTGATGCCGTCTTACAGAACCGTCGAGCAAGAGCAGAATATAAATTTGGCAGGAACAGTGATTTAAAACGCAGGATATTATTAGAAGACTTCAGGAAAGACTTAAAGTTGCAGGATCTCAGGTGATTTAAAGTTGCAGGATCTCAGGTGCGGTATGCAGGATCGCCATCTTAAGTTACGTGAGTAACTCTTTCAAGAAGATGCTTCCAAGTGGAAAAGGTCTCCGTAATATGTGTCCTGGCGTAAACGCCGCTAGTAGTTGTAATATAGCGGTTCTTTGACAAAGAAAATCGAGGGTGTTGAGGGTGCTAGTATTTAGGTTGGTGTCTTCGCTATAAAAGTGGGTAAGTATTCTTATGTTTGGTTTGTGTCCCTGCTATATTTGCTTTATCGATAAACTTATATTTTCACATTATAGGTTTGTGGCTTTACTACAAAAAATTTATTTTCTTGTTATAGGTTGGTATAATTGCTAATGTTATTCTGATTTAGTGAATTTAATTTTTGGTAGCATTCTTTTGAGGGTATTACTTTTAAACAGTGGTTGGTATATTTTAGTTTGATTATTGTCGAGGGTATTATATTTCTTTTGTGCAATAATATCATTTAGGTGTATTTCGTAGTTAGAATATCAATGCTCGTTAAGTATATCGATTGGCAGCACTCTTTTTGCTGGTTTCAGGCAACGAGTTACAAAAAACGAAAATAACTAAAATCAACGACACGTACGCCCTAACAATCTTCAAGAACGGCATTAACGAAAATTACAAACAAACATTATTCGCATCACAGCCAAAAATATTTTCTAATGAAGTAAGCCTAGCACTAGAACTAGAACAAGCAGGCAATCAGAATCAATTCCAAATAAACTACGTACGTAACAGAAATGCAAACTACAGAGCACAGATGTACAATTAAAGAAACAGTAACAACTACAATAATCAAAGGAACAACAACAATCAAAGATATAACAATAACAACAGCAACCAAAGATATAACAATAATAGTTATCGATTCAACCAAAATCGGACAAATTACCAATCAAATGTAGCACGATATAACAACAACAATAACAATTTCAATCGGGACACTAATAACAATTCCAACAGAAATTCCACATATCAAAACAAAAACAATAATAGAAGAATAATAGAAGTAACAATAATAAAATAAGTGTACTTCCAGTATAATAGAAGTATAAACATTGTAACTTAATCGGAAAACGACATGGGCTCGGAACAAATAAACGTTCCAGACAGCCACAACTAAATATATACAAAATATCGGATAATAATACTAATTATATAAAACTTAAATTTAAAAATGAAAATCTGAGATATCTAATTGACACAGGCGCTGACATATCACTATGCAAAATAAGTTCAAAATTGAATGACAAAGAATAATACTCAGACGACAAATGTGCATTGAATGGCATCACAATTAGGGATGTCAATCCGGGGATGCCGGTATCACGGGATTTCCACAATTTAAGCATCCCGAAATCCCGGGATTATTTTTAATGTAATCCCGGGATTTTGGCTGCAAATTTTTTGTTAAGTTTGTATGGCAATTCCTTACAGTTCAAAGTGAGAGGTTGCTCAGAAATAACTAACAATCGCAATATCGTTATATTATGTAATATGTGTCATTCTAGAAATACAATATACAAATAAATACACATATATAATTTATATGTCATATATATATTTACCATACAATGCATCAACCTACACCTTAAGGTTGAGGGTATATTCACTTTCTACCGGAGTGTGTAACGCATAGAACTAGACAAGATAGGTATGGAAAAGTATATATATTCTTGATCAACATCACCACCAAAATTGAAATAACGATGTCTGTCCGTCTGTCTGTCTGTCTGTCTGTCTGTCTGTCCGTTCAAATCACGATCACAGGAGAACGGATTAAGATTTCAAAATGAAATTTGACAAATATATTCGTTGCTATGTTGGGGTGTTTCGTATTGAAAATGGGCAAAATCGCCCAAAGACCACGCCTACTTTTTATATCGAGAGTGCAGGTACCTGTGTTTTGCCTATTAAAAAAGGCCATATCAGCATCACTTTTTGAGAGAAGACAAGAAAATTTTATATGTACGTTTAGACTAATGCTTCCAGTTAATATGCCAAATATGGGCGTGATCCGGCCGCTTTTAGTTTACATAGGTCATGGAGGGTTTTACATGGATTGTATTGAAAAGTATATAAGTTTCCTGAATAATGGTGTACATAATATTGTAGTTTGTGAACCAATAATATTCTGTTGGGAAAAAAAATGGTCGGACCACGCCTCCTTTTTACCCATCCACCGAAGGTATATATTTTTATACCCTACACCTAAATTTTGAGAGTAAACGCACTTAGTACCTGTGTTTGTAACGCACAGAAATAGTTAAGCAGCTATAATTATAGTTTATCTTATATATCTTATATATACGATTATATATGCAGCTTTAAGGTGTAGGGTATTTCGGCTACAGGCCGACTGTAGACAACACCTTTACTAGTTAAGATTTCTTTGGTTTAATAAATAAATTAACTTCACCACATATTGCGTTTCTGTTTATGGCTATTATACGACTCCTGTCAAATTGATCATGCTATATCATTCCGAATACAGAAAAGCAAACATTTATAATTGTAAATAATACAGGTTCATATTATTTTTGCAGTCCCGAAATTAGTCCCGATCCCGATCCCGGGATTTAAAATTTTAAAATCCCGAAATCCCGGGATTGAAAATTTTTGTCCCGTTTGACATCCCTAATCACAATAGAAAAAATTTATTCACTAGGTATGATTAATTTGAATTTAAAATTTGGAAAAGAAAATATAAGTCACAATTTCCATCTAGTAAGAAAAGAATTCCCAATAGAAACAGACGGAATAATAGGAAGTGATTTTTTAAAGAGATTCTTGTGCAAAATAGATTACGAAACATACGCAATTTCGATATATACAAACGACAACACAGTGACGCTACCAATGCAAACAAAAATATTTCAAATTAAAATCCCTCGTAGAACATAAATTATACAACCACTTACATTCAATTTTAATGAAGAAAAACTGATTTTAAACAAAGAAATTGAACCGGGCATTTTTCTTAGCAATTCGTTAGCACCCAAAACTGGTGTCACACATATAAAAATTTTAAATACAACAAATACTGAAACTATTATAAAAAATATTGAAATAGAAACCGAACCACCTAAAAACTACGAAATACTTACCAACAACAAAACACACGACGTAGACCGCTTCGAACATATTATAAACAAACTGCACATCGACTGCCCAGATAAGAAAGCAAAAGCATTATTGCTAGAAATTCTAAAGAAATATCAAAATATTTTCCATTTGGAAAATTATCAATTAACAACAAATAATTTTTATACACAAGAAATTGCACTTTCGGACAAAACACCAGTATATATTAAAAACTGTAGACTTCCACATTCTCATAGTGAAGTGATAAAAAACCAAGTGAATAAAATGCTAGAAGACGACATCATAGAACCTTCCACAAGTCCTTACAATGCTGCACTTCTATTAGTTCCAAAGAAAAATATATCTGACAAGAAGAAATGGAGAGTAGTAGTAGATTATCGCAAGTGAAATGATAAAGTAGTTAATGATAAATTCCCACTCACACGTCCTTAAAGACATTCTCGATAAACTTGGAAGAGCAAAATGGTTTTCAACCTTTGATATGACTAGCTCTTTTCATCAGATAGGTTTAGAAAAAATGGACGACCTCTAACCGCTTTCTCCACAAAAAATGGACATTTCCAATACAAGAGACTACCTTTGCATTGAAAATTACTTCAAACTGTTTCCAAAGAATGCTAACCATAGCACTCTCAGGTTTAGAATCCGAAGCTTTTCTATACGTAGATGATATAATTGTTTTCGGATGTAATCTTACTCACCACAATGAAAATTTAATTCGTGTATTAGATAGACTAAATACAATTTAAAATTAAATACAGAAAAATTTTGTTTTTTACGACCAGAAGTAGTATACCTAGGTCATCTAATAACAAAAGATGGAGTAAAAACAGATCCAGCAAAATTACAAACAATTAAAGACTATCCTATTCCCAAAATTCAGACGATGTTAGTAGATTTATAGCATTTTGCAACTATTACAGAAGATTTATACCAAACTTCGCGGACATAGCTAAAGATTTAAACAGACTTTTAAAAACTAACATTAAATTCGAGTGAAATGAACAATGTCAACATGCATTTGAACAATTGAAAACAAAGCTAATGACACCACCCGTTTTACAATATCCAGATTTTGAAAAACCTTTCATTTTAACATCGGACGCTTCAAACTACGCACTAGGCGCAGTTTTATCACAAGGCGAAATAGGCAACGATTTACCTATTTTATACGCCAGCAAAGCCTTACAAAAACATGACTTAAACGAACCGGTAATAGAGAAAGGGTTTTTAGCAATCCATTGGACGTAAATTTACAGTGATAACAGACCATCGACCTTTAATATCTCTTTTCACACACAAAAATCCATCATTGAAAATGACAAGGATAAGACTAGATTTGTGCGATTACGATTTTGAAATTATATATAAAAAAGGAAAATTAAATACGAATGCAGACGCACTGTCAAGAATACAGATTAACTCAGACATATTAAAAGAAATGATACCAAGTGAAGTGAAAGGGGCATGAGCAAACAAGATAATAACAAGGGGCAATGTACATCACCTGAGAAGCCTGATCAACTTGGAATATGGGATTGTACATCAATTACTGACGTCAGATATATGAAAAAATTAAAATTTACGACCACATTCCCGATACTCACTCGCTGTGAGCGCCCGAGACGCCAGCGTAGCCGAAACTGAGACAGACTTGGCAAGAATGATAGAAAACAAGATTAGGCCATCCCGCAAAAAAAAAGTGTTTTCGTTCTGCGCAGCTACGTCATTGAGGACCCTGGAAGTCAAATGGTGAGTATTAAGGTCGCTACATATGGTTCAAGTTCACGAACTGGAAACACCTACGAGGAATCAATTGAACAAAGTTTATTGAAAATACAATTATTATTAAAATAGTATTGAGTCTTTTCAATCAACATTAAAGGTTTACGTAATTTTAGTTAACAAATTGCAAATGTAAATTACATATTTTCCTGTTCAAAGTGAAAACAACAAGTGGATTGTAGAACGGAAGTGTGTTGCACCTTCTGATCATCTTCCATCATTCTAGCCAACTTCCAATATTTCCAGTCCTCAATGACGCAATTTATTGGAAAGCAGTGCTGGAAAAACATAACGGACCTGCTGATGGCCAAATCTTGTTTTCTATCATCAGAGAGTATAGATATGTAAAGAGATTTCATGAAGCCGCCTTTCCAGCCTTCCACAAACTTTCAGTATATGTTATTAGGGTCAAACTTGTATGAAGAATTGAGGTTTGAGAAAGACATGTTAGGATTACGTTTTAATATGTTCGATATTCTCATCGAAAACTCACTAAAGCATGACAAAGATCGTGCTATGATGAATTATAGAGAGCTAGAAAGGGTAAAAATTTTTGGTTGTGTTATGTTTGCACTTTTTTCTTCGCGGGTTATTTCGCATCCTATTATACACAAGTTTTTTCCTTGTTTTCTGATTTTTGTTCTGCGTGTATAGTTGTTGTTTTACACAAATGAAGCAATATTCGTCACAATGATCGATATGATGATTTCAGCGGGCGACGAAATGCAAGAATATAATTCGCTTTTTTATTGTTTCTTTACAATAAGAAAACATGAGCAGTCCATCTACTCGGATTTCTTTCTATTTGGGTTTTTAAGAGAAGTTTACTTTCTGTAATTTTTGCATGCTACGTTTGTTAGTTCGAAAATAAGTAGATTATTTGATTTCAGTTTATTCGGTTGTTTTTATATATTAGAATACTATTAAATTCATAACTTCTTATTACATCGAGATATTTCCTTAGCTTATATTATTGAAATCACTTATTTTTGAAAAGTTAATTTAAATAGATTTTAAAAACTAACATTAAATTCGAGTGAAATGAACAATGTCAACATGCATTTGAACAATTGAAAACAAAGCTAATGACACCACCCGTTTTACAATATCCAGATTTTGAAAAACCTTTCATTTTAACATCGGACGCTTCAAACTACGCACTAGGCGCAGTTTTATCACAAGGCGAAATAGGCAACGATTTACCTATTTTATACGCCAGCAAAGCCTTACAAAAACATGACTTAAACGAACCGGTAATAGAGAAAGGGTTTTTAGCAATCCATTGGACGTAAATTTACAGTGATAACAGACCATCGACCTTTAATATCTCTTTTCACACACAAAAATCCATCATTGAAAATGACAAGGATAAGACTAGATTTGTGCGATTACGATTTTGAAATTATATATAAAAAAGGAAAATTAAATACGAATGCAGACGCACTGTCAAGAATACAGATTAACTCAGACATATTAAAAGAAATGATACCAAGTGAAGTGAAAGGGGCATGAGCAAACAAGATAATAACAAGGGGCAATGTACATCACCTGAGAAGCCTGATCAACTTGGAATATGGGATTGTACATCAATTACTGACGTCAGATATATGAAAAAATTAAAATTTACGACCACATTCCCGATACTCACTCGCTGTGAGCGCCCGAGACGCCAGCGTAGCCGAAACTGAGACAGACTTGGCAAGAATGATAGAAAACAAGATTAGGCCATCCCGCAAAAAAAAAGTGTTTTCGTTCTGCGCAGCTACGTCATTGAGGACCCTGGAAGTCAAATGGTGAGTATTAAGGTCGCTACATATGGTTCAAGTTCACGAACTGGAAACACCTACGAGGAATCAATTGAACAAAGTTTATTGAAAATACAATTATTATTAAAATAGTATTGAGTCTTTTCAATCAACATTAAAGGTTTACGTAATTTTAGTTAACAAATTGCAAATGTAAATTACATATTTTCCTGTTCAAAGTGAAAACAACAAGTGGATTGTAGAACGGAAGTGTGTTGCACCTTCTGATCATCTTCCATCATTCTAGCCAACTTCCAATATTTCCAGTCCTCAATGACGCAATTTATTGGAAAGCAGTGCTGGAAAAACATAACGGACCTGCTGATGGCCAAATCTTGTTTTCTATCATCAGAGAGTATAGATATGTAAAGAGATTTCATGAAGCCGCCTTTCCAGCCTTCCACAAACTTTCAGTATATGTTATTAGGGTCAAACTTGTATGAAGAATTGAGGTTTGAGAAAGACATGTTAGGATTACGTTTTAATATGTTCGATATTCTCATCGAAAACTCACTAAAGCATGACAAAGATCGTGCTATGATGAATTATAGAGAGCTAGAAAGGGTAAAAATTTTTGGTTGTGTTATGTTTGCACTTTTTTCTTCGCGGGTTATTTCGCATCCTATTATACACAAGTTTTTTCCTTGTTTTCTGATTTTTGTTCTGCGTGTATAGTTGTTGTTTTACACAAATGAAGCAATATTCGTCACAATGATCGATATGATGATTTCAGCGGGCGACGAAATGCAAGAATATAATTCGCTTTTTTATTGTTTCTTTACAATAAGAAAACATGAGCAGTCCATCTACTCGGATTTCTTTCTATTTGGGTTTTTAAGAGAAGTTTACTTTCTGTAATTTTTGCATGCTACGTTTGTTAGTTCGAAAATAAGTAGATTATTTGATTTCAGTTTATTCGGTTGTTTTTATATATTAGAATACTATTAAATTCATAACTTCTTATTACATCGAGATATTTCCTTAGCTTATATTATTGAAATCACTTATTTTTGAAAAGTTAATTTAAATAGATTTTAGAACTTGATGATTTTGTGTGGTGTCTCTCATGACTAATAACGCAAACATCTGATTGATATATTTGTATATGATTTCAAGAAGATTCTAAAGTTACATATTTTTAATATTTTTCACATAAACCAATGGCTAACAAAAGCAAACAGACTTATTTTCGTCGGCATATCAAGTTCTTTTACATGCTATGCAAGTGAGACTAGAAACTTTGCTAAAATCTATTTAAATTAACTTTTCAAAAATAAGTGAGTTCAATAATATAAGCTAAGGAAATATCTCGATGTAATAAGAAGTTATGAATTTAATAGTATTCTAATATATAAAAACAACAGAATAAACTGAAATCAAATAGTCTACTTATTTTCGAACTAACAAACGTAGCATGCAAAAATTACAGAAAGTAAACTTCTGTTAAAAACCCAAATAGAAAGAAATCCGAGTAGATGGACTGCTCATGTTTTCTTATTGTAAAGAAACAATAAAAAAGCGAATTATTTTCTTGCATTTCGTCGCCCGCTGAAATCATCATATCGATCATTGTGACGAATATTGCTTCATTTGTGTAAAACAACAACTATACACGCAATACAAAAATCAGAAAACAAGGAAAAAACTTGTGTATAATAGGATGCGAAATAACCCGCGAAGAAAAAAATGTTTCGCAAACATAACACAACCAAAATTTTTTACCCTTTCTAGCTCTCTATAATTCATCATAGCACGATCTTTGTCATGCTTTAGTGAGTTTTCGATGAGAATATCGAACATATTAAAACGTAATCCTAACATGTCTTTCTCAAACCTCAATTGTTCATACAAGTTTGACCCTAATAACATATACTGAAAGTTTGTGGAAGGCTGGAAAGGCGGCTTCATGAAATCTCTTTACATATCTATACTCTCTGCTATCATTCTTGCAGACTTGGTATTCTGTAATCCAAGCGTCTGCCAGCGTCAATCAGCGTCTTGCTTTTTTTACCTGATGTTATGCTTTGCAGACTGTCGTAGTTTGCAGACCGAATAGTGTTACCGTCCACGGGAAACCTTTTTGTAGTTTGGTGATATAGTTTGGAAGTACTTTCAAAAACACCAAAAAATGCAGTCACTTGGATTTCAACTACGTGAGAATCCTAGTGGACACATATATTATTGTATAAAAATATGAACATGAGTGTGTGGCAACAATGTATGAAGCAAAAAGCAACTATTTGTCTTATCATAATAATAACAACTAGAACCTCCATTTGACTTGTTCGTGTAATATAGCAAGCAGCACTCAATACTATTTCTATTTTTGTTCGAAAATGAAGTCTTACATAAAACGGTAGCACTTGTGAGATATTTTTTGATAATTAAAAATTAAAATTAGGTTCTTTATTAACAAAAAAATAATTAATAAAAAATAATTAATAAATTATTAGTTATTACTTCAATAATTAAAAAATTAGTAATTATTAATTTAATAACTAATAAATTAGTAACTATTAATTTAATAATTGATAAATAAATTTCTTTAGCAAATATAAATTTATTTATTAAAAACTTCGTTACAAAAATTTCTGTCAACCACAACATTTTTGTTCAAGTCGGCAACTGTTTTGTTCCCGTCTCATTTCGAACCGACTCAGTTTTTACGGAATGCTTCGACTAAAGATTGACAACTGATAAGGTCTGCAAAGCAGGTAAAATACCAACAAAATTATACAGCAACCGCCAGAGACCGACTGCGTCCCGTCTGGGTTTTTGGCAGCGCAGTTTCTTCAAAAACCATCGACGCTGGCGTCAAATACGAAGAAAAACTACGAAAACCACAAAAGAGAATAAACAACTACGGAGCGTCTGAGACGCGAGCGAGTATCGGGAATGTGGCTGTTAATGTCGACAAAAATATGAAGAATTGTAAAATTATTATAGAAAATAATAAAGTGCACGTAGGATGTAGCGATAAAGCAGCATCCGATTCGATACTGCAGTAGCTAGCATCCAGAAAGAAGAGGAAAATATTGAATACCTAGCGCTAGAGAATAATGATGAAATATTTAAAATATATAAAAAAGAAGAATTTAAAAAGACGTACGCTAAAATAATGATAAATAACAAGAGTCCCCAACTAAAAATATTAATATATGCCACTCCAAAACAAATAAGTGATGACTTAATAAAATACAAATTAATAAAATACAAGGCATTTCACAATAAAGAACACTTAGGTATTCGTAAAACAATTATAAAACTTAAACAAAGATATATATGGAAAAATATGAGTAAAATGGTAAAGAAATTTATAACAAATTGTGATTTGTTATAAGAAATTGTGACATACAATAGAAAGACAAACTATAACAGATACACCAAACACAAGTTTTCAGGTAATATCTATAGACACAGTACAACGAGTATATATTGTAAAGATATTTCAACGCAGGCTACTCGTTACAGAGCACCTCGAGATGGTGCGCGGACTTAAGGCAACGAGTATATATTGTAAAGAGATTTTTAACGCAGGCTACTCGTTACAGAGCACCTCGAGATGGTGCGCGGACTTAAGGTGACAGAGAAAATGAAGCCCGAGAAAACGTCGACTGCGATCATACGGCAGAAACTACGTGTTCGTGTGTATGTTCGAAGCGATGCTCATAGCAAAGCAGAATTGTATTATCGCTTAAGGAGTGAACGCTGGACAAACATCAGCTATTAAATTGTTAATGAGTGGAAAGGAATAGGAAGATTCTGTGAGTTGAAGGAATTCGACTTTGTTTTCGTCCATTGCACTAACAAAATATATGCAGCCTGTCCATCTGGCAAGGTTGAATATTTTGTTTTTGTACATGATTTGGTTTCTTGCATTGATATTTAGTGAAGTTTGATATTTTCAGCTTTTGGTCATTTGTCGCTTTTCTATTCAATTTGCTCCTTTCGCACTTATTGACTACAATTTTAATGCGGGTGTGGAAAAAGGTACTGCTGATTTTAAAAAATAGGTCAGTTGAATAAAATAAGAACAAAGAAGATTTTATTTATTTTAAGTACAATTAAGAAAACTAAAAAATTTTCCTCATTTGTCATTGAACATTAATTATTAAATTTTTTTTTAATTTCCCTAAAATTGTTTTTCAAATTTTTTTTTTTGTATTAGCACTTTGCTGATTTAAAGTTTAGAATTATAAAGAAGTACGTATATTTAAGAAAGCTTAAATAAATTAATTTAACAATTAATTAATTAACTAATCTATACTAATTAATATACATATGTAAGTTAACTAACTACTTTTTAAAGGAGCACTACCTTTTTCTATTCCCGCATTAAAATTGTAGTCAATAAGTGCGAAAGGAGCAAATTGAATAGAAAGCAAAAAATTACTAGAAGCTGAAAATATAAAACTTCGCCAAAATATCAACGGAAGAAACCAAATAATGTACAAAAACAAAATATTCAACCTTGCCAGATGGACAGGCTGCATATATTTTGTTAGTGCAATAGACGAAAACAAAGTCGAATTCCTTCAACTCACAGAATCTTCCTATTCCTTTCCACTCATTAACAATTTAATAGCTAATGTTTGTCCAGCGTTCCCTCCTTAAGCGATAATACAATTCTGCTTTGCTATGAGCATCGCTTCGAACATACACACGAACTCGTAGTTTCTGCCGTATGATCGCAGTCGACGTTTTCTCGGGCTTCATTTTCTCTGTCACCTTAAGTCCGCGCACCATCTCGAGGTGCTCTGTAACGAGTAGCCTGCGTTGAAATCTCTTTACAATATATACTCGTTGCCTTAAGTCCGCGCACCATCTCGAGGTGCTCTGTAACGAGTAGCCTGCGTTGAAATCTCTTTACAATATATACTCGTTGTACTGTGTCTGTAGTTATTACCTGAAAACTTGTGTTTGGTGTATCTGTTATAGTTTGTCTTTCTATTGTATGTCACAATTTCTTATAACAAATCACAATTTGTTATAAATTTCTTTACCATTTTACTCATATTTTTCCATATATATCTTTGTTTAAGTTTTATAATTGTTTTACGAATACCTAAGTGTTCTTTATTATGAAATGCATCAATCAATTTGTATTTTATTAAGTCATCACTTATTTGTTTTGGAGTGGCATATATGTATTAATATTTTTAGTTGGGGACTCTTGTTATTTATCATTATTTTAGCGTACGTCTTTTTAAATTCTTCTTTTTCATATATTTTAAATATTTCATCATTATTCTCTAGCGCTAGGTATTCAATATTTTCCTCTTCTTTCTGGATGCTAGCTACTGCAGTATCGAATCGGATGCTGCTTTATCGCTACATCCTACGTGCACGTTATTATTTTCTAAATTAATTTTACAATTCTTCATATTTTTGTCGACATTAAATTTTAATTTTTTCATATATCTGACGTCAGTAATTGATGTACAATCCCATATTCGAAGTTGATCAGGCTTCTCAGGTGATGTACATTGCCCCTTGTTATTATCTTGTTTTCTCATGCCCCTTGTAATAATTAGTGTTTTCTTGACTGCTTTATCGATTTCACTTGGTATCATTTCTTTTAATATCTGAGTTAATCTGTATTCTTGACAGTGCGTCTGCATTCGTATTTAATTTTCCTTTTTTATATATAATTTCAAAATCGTAATCGCACAAATCTAGTCTTATCCTTGTCATTTTCAATGATGGATTTTTGTGTGTGAAAAGAGATATTAAAGGTCGATGGTCTGTTATCACTGTAAATTTACGTCCGAATAAATAAGGTCTGAAAAAGTTTATACTCCAATGGATTGCTAAAAGCCCTTTCTCCATTACCGGTTTGTTTAAGTCATGTTTTTGTAAGGCTTTGCTGGCGTATGAAATAGGTAAATCGTTGCCTATTTCGCCTTGTGATAAAACTCCGCCTAGTAGCGTAGTTTGAAGCGTCCGATGTTAAAATGAAAGGTTTTTCAAAATCGGGATATTGTAAAACGGGTGGTGTCATTAGCTTTGTTTTCAATTGTTCAAATGCATGTTGACATTGTTCATTTCACTCGAATTTAATGTTATTTTTTAAAAGTCTGTTTAAATCTTTAGCTATGTCCGCGAAGTTTGGTATAAATCTTCTGTAATAGTTGCAAAATGCTATAAATCTACTAACATCGTCTGAATTTTGGGAATAGGATAGTCTTTAATTGTTTGTAATTTTGCTGGATCTGTTTTTACTCCATCTTTTGTTATTAGATGACCTAGGTATACTACTTCTGGTCGTAAAAAACAAAATTTTTCTGTATTTAATTTTAAATTGTATTTAGTCTATCTAATACACGAATTAAATTTTCATTGTGGTGAGTAAGATTACATCCGAAAACAATTATATCATCTACGTATAGAAAAGCTTCGGATTCTAAACCTGAGAGTGCTATGGTAAGCATTCTTTGGAAACAGTTTGAAGTAATTTTCAATGCAAAGGTAGTCTCTTGTATTGGAAATGTCTATTTTTTGTGGAGAAAGCGGTTAGAGGTCGTCCATTTTTTCTAAACCTATCTGATGAAAAGAGCTAGTCATATCAAAGGTTGAAAACCATTTTGCTCTTCCAAGTTTATCGAGAATGTCTTTAAGGACGTGTGAGTGGGAATTTATCATTAACTACTTTATCATTTCACTTGCGATAATCTACTACTACTCTCCATTTCTTCTTGTCAGATATATTTTTCTTTGGAACTAATAGAAGTGCAGCATTGTAAGGACTTGTGGAAGGTTCTATGATGTCGTCTTCTAGCATTTTATTCACTTGGTTTTTTATCACTTCACTATGAGAATGTGGAAGTCTACAGTTTTTAATATATACTGGTGTTTTGTCCGAAAGTGCAATTTCTTGTGTATAAAAATTATTTGTTGTTAATTGATAATTTTCCAAATGGAAAATATTTTGATATTTCTTTAGAATTTCTAGCAATAATGCTTTTGCTTTCTTATCTGGGCAGTCGATGTGCAGTTTGTTTATAATATGTTCGAAGCGGTCTACGTCGTGTGTTTTGTTGTTGGTAAGTATTTCGTAGTTTTTAGGTGGTTCGGTTTCTATTTCAATATTTTTTATAATAGTTTCAGTATTTGTTGTATTTAAAATTTTTATATGTGTGACACCAGTTTTGGGTGCTAACGAATTGCTAAGAAAAATGCCCGGTTCAATTTCTTTGTTTAAAATCAGTTTTTCTTCATTAAAATTGAATGTAAGTGGTTGTATAATTTATGTTCTACGAGGGATTTTAATTTGAAATATTTTTGTTTGCATTGGTAGCGTCACTGTGTTGTCGTTTGTATATATCGAAATTGCGTATGTTTCGTAATCTATTTTGCACAAGAATCTCTGTAAAAAATCTCTTCCTATTATTCCGTCTGTTTCTATTGGGAATTCTTTGCTAACTAGATGGAAATTGTGACTTATATTTTCTTCTCCAAATTTTAAATTCAAATTAATCATACCTAGTGAATAAATTTTTTCTATTGTGATTAGGGATGTCAAACGGGACAAAAATTTTCAATCCCGGGATTTCGGGATTTTAAAATTTTAAATCCCGGGATCGGGATCGGGACTAATTTCGGGACTGCAAAAATAATATGAACCTGTATTATTTACAATTATAAATGTTTGCTTTTCTGTATTCGGAATGATATAGCATGATCAATTTGACAGGAGTCGTATAATAGCCATAAACAGAAACGCAATATGTGGTGAAGTTAATTTATTTATTAAACCAAATAACAAACTTAAACCAAAGAAATCTTAACTAGTAAAGGTGTTGTCTACAGTCGGCCTGTAGCCGAAATACCCTACACCTTAAAGCTGCATATATAATCGTATATATAAGATATATAAGATAAACTATAATTATAGCTGCTTAACTATTTCTGTGCGTTACAAACACAGGTACTAAGTGCGTTTACTCTCAAAATTTAGGTGTAGGGTATAAAAATATATACCTTCGGTGGATGGGTAAAAAGGAGGCGTGGTCCGACCATTTTTTTTTCCCAACAGAATATTATTGGTTCACAAACTACAATATTATGTACACCATTATTCAGGAAACTTATATACTTTTCAATACAATCCATGTAAAACCCTCCATGACCTATGTAAACTAAAAGCGGCCGGATCACGCCCATATTTGGCATATTAGCTGGAAGCATTAGTCTAAACGTACATATAAAATTTTCTTGTCTTCTCTCAAAAAGTAAATGCTGATATGGCCTTTTTTAATAGGCAAAACACAGGTACCTGCACTCTCGATATAAAAAGTAGGCGTGGTCTTTGGGCGATTTTGCCCATTTTCAATACGAAACACCCCAACATAGCAACGAATATATTTGTCAAATTTCATTTTGAAATCTTAATCCGTTCTCCTGTGATCGTGATTTCAACAGACAGACAGACAGACGGACAGACATCGTTATTTCAATTTTGGTGGTGATGTTGATCAAGAATATATATACTTTTCCATACCTATCTTGTCTAGTTCTATGCGTTACACACTCCGGTAGAAAGTGAATATACCCTCAACCTTAAGGTGTAGGTTGATGCATTGTATGGTAAATATATATATGACATATAAATTATATATGTGTATTTATTTGTATATTGTATTTCTAGAATGACACATATTACATAATATAACGATATTGCGATTGTTAGTTATTTCTGAGCAACCTCTCACTTTGAACTGTAAGGAATTGCCATACAAACTTAACAAAAAATTTGCAGCAAAAATCCCGGGATTACATTAAAAATAATCCCGGGATTTCGGGATGCTTAAATTGTGGAAATCCCGTGATCCCGGGATCCCGGGATTGACATCCCTAATTGTGATGCCATTCAATGCACATTTGTCGTCTGAGTATTATTCTTTGTCATTCAATTTTGAACTTATTTTGCATAGTGATATGTCAGTGCCTGTGTCAATTAGATATCTCAGATTTTCATTTTTAAATTTAAGTTTTATATAATTAGTATTATTATCCGATATTTTGTATATATTTAGTTGTGGCTGTCTGGAACGTTCATTTGTTCCGAGCCCATGTCGTTTTCCGATTAAGTTACAATGTTTATACTTCTATTATACTGGAAGCACACTTCTTTTATTATTGTTACTTCTATTATTCTTCTAATATTGTTTCTGTTTTGATATGTGGAATTTCTGTTGGAATTGTTATTAGTGTTCCGATTGAAATTGTTATTGTTGTTGTTATATCGTGCTACATTTGATTGGTAATTTGTCCGATTTTGGTTGAATCGATAACTATTATTGTTATATCTTTGGTTGCTGTTGTTATTGTTATATCTTTGATTGTTGTTGTTCCTTTGATTATTGTAGTTGTTACTGTTTCTTTGATTGTACATCTGTGCTCTGTAGTTTGCATTTCTGTTACGTACGTAGTTTATTTGGAATTGATTCTGATTGCCTGCTTGTTCTAGTTCTAGTGCTAGGCTTACTTCATTAGAAAATGTTTTTGGCTGTGATGCGAATAATGTTTGTTTGTAATTTTCGTTAATGCCGTTCTTGAAGATTGTTAGGGCGTACGTGTCGTTGATTTTAGTTATTTTCGTTTTTTGTAATGTGGTTGGATCAGTACCCATTTCTTTTATTTGTAGATTGTTTGTTTCGGGTATAGTCGTTAGTATTTTGTCTTTGTAATTGGTTGTGTTCCAATTTGTTATTTGTTATGTTATCTGTATGTAACTGCGGAATTGATTTGTTTGTTTTGTAACGAAGTTGTAGCGCGGTTTTTAGTTCATCTAATGTTGTAGGGGTTTGTACCGAATTTAATGCTGTTCTTACATTTTGGTTCAATTTAATGTGATAAACGAATTCTATTAAGTCTTGCTTTGCAGTTGTTGACAAAGTTTTGTTTATTATTTCTACAACTTTTAAAAATGAATCTAATTCTTTATAATTTCCATCAAAAATTGGGATGGTTTTCATCGCAGTTTCTATGTTAAAGTTTGCCATATTTGAATCTTGTGTATTGTTTTTGTTGTCAATTGTAATCTCAATCTGTTAGTGTGCAGAGTCTGAGTCTGTTGTCGATTGCGACATTAAAAGTTGTCTTGCTATACAATATTGTTTTTCAAATTCTTCGATTCTTTTATCAAACGTACTATCGTTTACATCTACTATGCCTATGTAAAATCGTACTTGTGCTTTATATTCTTCTAATTCTTTTAATTTTGATTTGATTGTTTCAGGCTTGTATGGTCTATTACTTGTTTTTTAGCGTTCGATATTATTTTTTGTACCGTTTTTATTATCTTATCTAAGTCTTCCATTAATCATAGGTTAATATATATATATATATGTTACTGCATATTTATTTTTATTTAAATGTTTTTATTTATTTTTACACATCCGAAATAGTTCTTAATTGCATACGCTTGTTTACATAAGTTTTAAAATATGAATGTATTTTGTTTAATACATATAGTGCAACTATTAGGACTATAATTGTTATTCCGGCTACTTGTTGGAAGTTGTACGTTGTTGATAACGAATTGTTGTTGTTGTAGCTTACGTTTATTTGTCCTTCTTTTTGTCAAACGTTTCCTATCTTTGACGAACTAATTGCTGCGCCAGACGTTGTTAGTAGACTTCCCATTGGTTCTGCGATTTTTCAGTCGCTGTTCTATTGTATCTATCTGTCGCCAGATTTCGTTAGCTGTATCCCATGGGGGTGGAATGGTTTCATCAGTTACAATGTTTTTTAGGTGTCGTAGTAATTTTCTATCTTTTACTAATTTTCCTCCTCTTTGTTTTTTTATTATATTTTTTGTTGTCGGAATTTTGCACGTTTCTGCGTCTTTTTTATTCTGTAATCGTGTTCTGTATTCACTAAGCCTAATTCTTCTTGGTCCTTGCTCTGCAGTGTTGATAGGAATACAAACTGGTGCTTCAGTGTTTTTGATTCCTTCAGGTATAAATTCATCTGACATTGATGCCGTCTTACAGAACCGTCGAGCAAGAGCAGAATATAAATTTGGGAGGAACAGTGATTTAAAACGCAGGATATTATTAGAAGACTTCAGGAAAGACTTAAAGTTGCAGGATCTCAGATAATTTAAAGTTGCAGGATCTCAGGTGCGGTATGCAGGATCGCCATGTTAAGTTACGTGAGTAACTCTTTCAAGAAGATCCTTCCCAAGTGGAAAAGGTCGCCCTAATATGTGTCCTGGCGTAAACGCCGCTAGTAGTTGTAATATAGCGGTTCTTTGACAAAGGAAATCGAGGGTGCTGAGGGTGCTAGAATTTGGGTTGGTGTCTTCGCTATAAAAGTGGGTAAGTATTCTTATGTTTGGTTTGTGTCCCTGCTATATTTGCTTTGTTGTTATCGATAAACATATATTTTCGCATTATAGGTTTGTGGCTTTACTACAAAAAATTTATTTTCTTGTTATAGGTTGGTATAATTGCTAATTTTATTCTGATTTAGTGAATTTAATTTTTTTGTAGCATTCTTTTGAGGGTATTACTTTTAAACAGTGGTTGGTATATTTAGTTTGGTTATTGTCGAGGGTATTTTGTAGATTTTTATACACGTAGATTTATATTTCTTTTGTGCAATAATATCATTTAGGTGTATTTCGTAGTTAGAATATCAATGGTCGTTAAGTATATCGATTGGCAGCACTCTTTTTGCTGGTTTCAGGAGACCCAAATGATGAAATTGTTAGTTGTTCAAGATAAAATAAAATTTAAAAGGCGTGTGTTTGGTTTTCTTTTCGAATAGTGTTACAAATTAATATAAGTGTCTTTTATTTTGGGTAGCAAGCACTAGGTAAAGAGCTAAGCTATGAGTTTGTTGTAGATGGCGTAATCGTGGGTGTTTTCTTTTTTGACTGAGTACAGCATTTTCCAATTGTGTTGTACTTGTTGGTGTTTGTGTTTATTTTAATTGCTAATTGTTTCAAGAGCTCCGCAATAGTCTTCGCTCTTTTACATAATTCTAAAGATAAACTGATCTGTGGTTAATAATACGACGAAGTTAATGCGATTGTGTTTATTTGAGACGTTAATTACAAAGTTTAAGTGTGGTTGATTGTTATAAATATTAATTAAATCATTTGCAAAATCTGAGACTCTTTGGACTTTTCCCGCCTTTTCTTCATTTCTTTACATACTCAGTGAAATGTCACCAGCAACAAGGCAGTATAAAAAGAATGAAGTAAGCAAAGGAGAAAATGTAAAATTGTGCTCAACTCCTCCAACAACTTCTGTGCTAGCTAAGAGTGCTAATGCCAAAATCCTCTCTACACCTACTCTCAATAGTTCTGCAGTGCACAGTGGCGGTACGAATATTCTCACTGTAAACCAGTTCGATGATCGTATTCAGAAGCTCACTGAAATGTTGCTTAAAAGTTTCAAGGAAGAAATAATGAAGCTTCGTGATGACGTCAGTATTAAAATTGATGAACTTGAAAATAAGTGGGAAAGAAGTGCTGCTGAAATTAAAGGTAGTATTGCCGATATTGTGTGCCGGGTTGAGAAAGTCGAATCGAAGAACATGTCGCAAGAGGTAGAAATTGCTTCGCTTGGTGAAGCTCTGTGTGAAGCAAACGAAAAAATTGCCACCCTTGAGCGAAGAGAAGTTGCTGCAGATGCAGTAATTCATGGAATTCCGGAGAGCGATGAAGAAAATTTAACTGCTGTATACAATCAACTTTGCTTTACTGTTGGCTGTAAGCCTCCTCAACTTAAGAGTATATTTCGTGTGCATAGTTTTCCAAATAAACGTAAAGAGCGGGTTTCGCCTGCGCCGATAATTCTAAAATTCTTCAGTGGCTTTGACAGAAATGAAGTTTTACGACGTGCTGCTGTATATAGGCGAACCAATAAAACTACGCTGACCTTAAATGATGTTGGTTTGAACTCTCCAGGCAGCTTCTTTATTAATGAGTGTCTGGCTTGGTGCGAAAGACGACTTTTCCAGCAAGCTCTTATGCTTAAACGAAGTAATCAGCTGCACTATGTTTCTACAAGGAGAGGATCAGTTATCGTAAGAAAGCATGAGCATGGAGATATCTCTAAAATCAGGAATATGGATGAGCTAAATGCTGTTGCGGGTCTTGTTGAAGATGGTAGAAGTGATGGAGGTGTCTAGCTGCTATCAATATTTGTATTACATTATTATTAATTTCTTTTATATAGCTATTAATTCTTCTTTAATTTCTTTTTATCTGGTTTCTTTATTCAAATTTCTAATTTTTAATTATATTTCTATACTTTTCTGTGAGGCGATTTGCTGGTTAGCGGTGGTGAATTTTGTGTTTCTTATATCTATGCATTTTCTGTGTCTTTCTTATAATCACGATAATGATTGGCTTCTGTGATCGCAATTCTGGTATTCGCAATAAGAGTCTTGTGGGTATTATGTGTTCCCGATATGCAGGTCTTAAAATCGCTCATTTTAATGCTAGGAGCCTAAACTCTGATAAGGTTGATTACATGAGATATGTGTTTGAAAACTCCTCTATTGATGTCATATGTGTGTCGGAAACCTGGTTTGTCTCTGATTCTAGCAACTCACTATACAATATAAAAGGCTTTACGTTATTTAGAAATGACAGACAGATTAGAAGAGGAGGAGGTGTTGCAATCTATTGTCGCAATACTTTAACGTCAGTTATTGTGGATAAATCGGAAAATAGCGCGGTTGAATATTTAAGTGTCAGCGTTTCTGATAACGCCATAAAAATCTGTATTACCTGCGCGTACAACCCAGTCAAACATAATAGCCTTGACGGTCTTTTTAATTGTTTGTCTAGTTTGTCAATTAACTTTAATTTTTTTATACTTTGTGGTGATTTTAACGTAAATCTGTTGTGTGATGATGGCCTTTCAAGATGTATGTGCGATAACGTCTCATCACTTGGTTTCTCCATAGTTAACTGCACTGAGCCTACTAGATTCTCGGATAAAGATGCTCCTAGTCTGTTGGATTACTTCATAGTTTCCGATAGCTCTGCAGTACTGTTGTTTGACCAAATTAACTTCTTGTCTGACCATGACTTAATTTTTTGCACCATAAATATCAATATGTCACGCGCTATAACTTCGAAAACTTTTTCTTATTATGACTTTAATGCTATTAATCGCACAGAACTCTATTCTGATCTTTCCTCCGTTATGTGGAATCAAACCTGGTTTCTCCCCGCAGTTGACGATAAGCTTAATTTCCTTATGACAAACATCAAAAATCTGTTTCTTAGGCATGTTCCCTTGAAAACTGTAACTATTAAAAACATATCCTGTCCTTGGTTCTCACATCGCGTTCAGGAAGCTATTAATAAGCGAAACAAGCTTCATAGCTTGTGGAAAAAAAATCCTACTACATTTAGATGGGAGATTTATAGACGCGCTAGAAATGCTGCTAACTTGATAACTAGGCAAGCGAAATCAAAGTACTTCAGTAACAAGTTTAAGAGTTCCTTGCCTTCTAAGATTCTATGGAGAAATCTTAAAAAGTCTGGAATTTCTTCAAAAGAGTCACCTACATGCGCGCTTGATCCTAATGAACTTAACAACTACTTCACATCCAGCTTTAATTCTAGCATTAACGTTCAATCGGCTACTACTTATGATTGCTACACCCAAAATACATTTGATTTTTCTTCAGTTACTGAGGTTGATGTTTTAATCTCTTTAATGAACATAAAATCAAATGCTGTTGGTGAGGACGGTATTTACATTAAATTTCTAAAAATTATTGCTTTCTATATAGTGAGTCCATTGACTCATCTCTTTAATCACTGTTTTACGTCAACCATCTTTCCATCAGTATGGAAAATAGCTGTAGTTGTGCCAATTGCAAAAAAACCTACTGCAAGTGAGGCTAAAGATTTTAGACCAATAAGTATTTTATCTTCATTGTCAAAGGTATTTGAGTCGCTAATGGCCAATCAAATTAATAAATATGTTAAGGATAATAAATTGCTCGCACCATCGCAGTCTGGTTTCCGCTCTGGCCATAGTTGTTCTACTGCTACAGTCAAAATACTGGATGACATGCGACCAGCTTATGATAGTGGTTTGTTAACATTACTATGCTTACTTGATTTTTCGAAAGCTTTCGATACTGTAAGTCACTCTCTTCTGTGTATAAAGCTAAAGCGTCTGTTTGGCTTCAGTGATAATGCTGTACGTCTTTTGGGTAATTACTTATCAGGGCGCGTCCAGAAAGTTAGGTGTGGGTGCATCTTCTCTGACTATAAGTCAGTGCAAAGTGGTGTTCCCCAAGGGTCGGTTCTTGGACCCCTTCTTTTCTCTCTCTTTCTTAATGACATATTTCTCGTTTGTCAGCACTGTGTGCTTCATGCTTATGCTGATGATGTGCAGTTATATCTTTCAGGTAACACTAATCTCATGGAAGATCTTGTCTGTAGAATGAATGAGGATCTATCTAGAATTGTTGATTGGGCGAATTCCAACTGTCTTCAGCTTAATGCCTCTAAGTCGTATGTGTTACCAGTATCGAGGTACAGGATAGTGCATGACGATATTCCCGACTTACTTATAGGTGTGAACAGTCTACAACTTGTTGACCGCGCTGTTAGCCTAGGTTTCAAAATTAATTCCTTCCTCACATGTACTGATCATGTTAACGGCTTAGTTGGAAAGATATATTTCATCGTTCGAAGCCTGAGATTTACAGCCGAGTTTTTACCGATCGACACCAAACGTAAGCTAATCCTTCAGTTAGTCTTGCCTTTAATTACATATTCTGAGATTGTGTACAGTAAATTAGACTCGCGGTCGCAATTGAAATTGGAAGTGGCATTTAATTGTGCTACAAGGTATGTTTACGGTCTGCGTAGGTTTGATCATATTTCTCAATTTAGAAAAAGCATTCTCGGATGTGACATAATAAGTTATCTCAACGCAAGAAACTGTATCTTTCTACATAAGCTGTTGCATACAAAAGTACCACCATACTTGTTCGAAAAATTGAGGTTTGGTCGGTTCAGCCGAATGAACCTGCTAATAATTCCTAGGTTTAGCACGCTGAACTCTTCAAGATTCTTTTTTGTGAATGCCATCAGATTGTGGAACTCCTTGCCGCAATCGTTAAAAGGAATCTCGCAGATGACACATTTTAGGGATGCTATTCTAAAATACTACGCCTCTGCCTAACTAACCAGCTTACCTCTACGCCTCTCTTCTTCTTTTTCACCTTCATTCTGTGCTCTTATCTGTTCTGATATCTTTATTTAATATATAGTATAGTTGATCTTAATTTATTTGTATTTTTATTTTAATTATGTAATGTTGAATCTGATATAAGCATACTTATTGTACGTTAAAAGAGCTTTGCTCTTATTGTGCATTTGCTTCAAATAAATAAATAAATAAATAAAGAATTCCCACGGCAACATCGTGGGCGTTTTCCTTTTTGAATGAGTACAGTATTTTCCAATTGTGTTGTAGTTCATGCAGTTTGTGTGTGTGTGTGTGTGTGTGTATTTTATATGTTGACGAATTCCTATGGTGCGATCGAGGATGTTTTTCTTGTTGGCCTGAGTTCAGGTTTTGCTTATTGTCTTGTTGTTGTTGTTGTTGTTGTTTGTGTGTATTTTAACTGCGATCATCCCTTAAAATTAAGGTGCACTAAGTGTGGCAGCAAACGCAATTTCCCGTCCTAAAATTATCGCTGATCAAGCCGTAAATTACAAAAGGAAAAATTTCATTGACATTTTATGGGTTTTTTCAAGAATTTTTTATTAGGAGAGAAAAAATATTTATATCGAAAGGCAATAAATTAAAAAGAAATGATGAGACTCTGAATTCACAGGATTCCTTGTGCAGGTATACAAATAAACGTGATTCGTAATGGAATAATCCCATAAACCAATTATCCCTTATCTAACAAAGCCAATTAGAGGAAATTCGTTTGTTTGAGTTTAATGACGTTTTGTAGGAATTTTTTCGAAAGGAGAGAAGAAGAATACGAAGAAGAAGAAGACAATTTTATATAAATAGTAACAAAATATCAGAAAAGTGCTCTGAATTTACGAGTAGCGTATCTGCTACTTTACTAGTAGCATATGATTGACTAACGTACAAATGAAAAACGTTGAAAGTAATACATATAAGACAGTTGTTGAGTAAAGATGCCTCAAATAAATATCTCAGAGTTTTTGTTTTGTGTTCAAGAGTTTCTAGTAAAATATAAAAAGCTTTGCTTGAAGAGCATTTCGTAGAGATTATTAATTGCTACATCAAACTAAGCAATTATCAACATCAATTTTTAATAAAATCATCCCACGGACATCATTATTCAGCTTGTTGTTGGTCTTCCGATGAATGTTTGGATGGTCCTGATACATGTGCCTGCTATATGTTAGAACATATAATTTTAAGAATACAGAAATTGATGCTATTGTATTCTAGATTAAACAAAATTCAAGCCAATAAATAGACGATTATTCTTTAAAAAATTATGTTTATTTATTTATTTACTATATAAGAACATTTAATTTAAAAAATACATTTCAGGTTGAACTACAGGAAAATCTACCATAACTTCCAGCCAGAATCCATTTTTATCCTCCTTCATAAGTTTAATTAAGTAATAAGATCCGTTGCAGAACTCCTTTATAGTTTCATCACTTATATTATTGAATCTAGGCGGTAGGAAAATTAGACTATTCTCCACTTCCATTAATATGCGCTGTCCATACTTGGTGTTGGTTTTTCTAGCATGTTTTATTCCTTATTATTTACGGACATCATGTTTTTCCTTTTATAATTGTTTTTGTTAAAATCTTCGACTGCACTTATTGAATAGAATGTTGCTGGTTGTTGATTCATTTTTAGACTTTTCTTAATGCTGTATAAATGCTTAAAACTGTTTGGTTGGTTGGTTGGTTGAAGAGACTTCTAATTGAAATTGAATTCGGACAAGAACTAAATGCTCATGATCGATTATTTATAACATTTATTTTGAGTAGAAATAAAAGATTTACTTTTTTGAGTAGAATCAGAGAATATACAACGAGTAGAATTTGTAAAACATTTGAGAAATTGAATTGGGCACCAACACATACTGTAATACATTTATATGCATGTAGACATGAGGAAAGAGATTAAAAAATACTCAAACATATTAATGTGCTATGGTAAACCATCTCATAATTAAGAAAAACTCAATTTTGCTTTTTCTATGTAATTTTAACAGATTTTCTGATAAAACTTTATTGACTACTTTCATTTCTTACCCGAAACAAAATTGCTACTAATGATACTGGCAACATCAGGCAAATGAAAGAGCCGGCACGAAGTAGACTTCGGCAACTCGTTTTCCATTGCACATTTTTCCCCTAAGTGTCGTTCCCTTTGCGTTGAGTGAGTATAATCAGGCTTTTAGTTTTAGCTTTCATAGCAGCCGCAACTAGAAAAGCGTTTCTCCTTTCTGAAAAGTCGTTGTCTGCCGATTTTGCGCTTCATAAAGCCTTTTCTGCTAATAATTTATCTGCAATATGCCTTTTATTAATATTTTTCGCCTGAGAATAAGCAATGTCATGCTCTCTGCACGCGGCATCTAAGGAATTAATTCCTTTATCACCTCGTGCTAAGCGTTCTTTTAGTTTTGTTCCTGGTCCACAAAATTGATAACCCGGTAAATAAAGTTCAATTGGCAGTGAGTATATTAAAGTATTTATTAAACCTTTACCAACTACGTTTGACTTATGACTAAATCTCTTTTTGTAGCATACAACCATTTTATATGTTATCAACTAAACTGTTTTAATTTAAATGAATATAAGTACGGAAAATATTTGTTTATATATCAATTGCCAAAATGCATTTCGTTAAGTAAGACAAGGATATTGTTGTTAAAAATTTATATTTTTTGTTAAATAAAACATCACAATTAAGACACAGTTCATTGTTACCGAATTCTATACGAGCTTATAGTTGGACCATCTAATCAGAGATAACGAGATGGCTGACTCTCTCGGGTTTCCGAAGATTTGTGACTTCGTTTTTTCGATTTCTTCACGTACACTGTACGTGTTATTCACCACGCGAATTCACATCTGATTGGCTTTTTGAACTGTTTTGAACTATGCTGATGTTGCTGATGCCATAAAGCAGACATTCGTTTATGTTACTGTACTCTTCAAAAACGAATTCTGCTGTATTTATATGTGTCAATATGTATTTGATAATATTGTTCAATAGTTAAATTACATGAGAGCATTAATAATTCATGTTTTTATGTTATTATATTATAAATAAAATTATGAAATGCTACTTCTTCTTCTTTGAGTTGAAAAGATAAGGAATTTCATGAAATTTTTACAGTACGAAATTGCCAAAAATGTATGGTACCAAAATTGTACTTTAATATTGTTCGTTTTTTAAAAATAACTCAAATAGGAAAATGAAATAAAGCATTACATAATCAATTAAGAATTTCAAACACATTAGTGTAATTTTAATGTAGCGAAAACATGTTTTTCCTCAAAAAGTAGTAATATAGTGACACTACTTAATTACCATAGTACATGCAAAAGTACGCGGTAACATACGCAGTTTGCAAACGGGTAATAAAATTCACTAGTAAGGTGGAAATGAAAATGTAGATATGCCAATACTACATTGATGATGTTTTCTTTCTATTAATTCATAACCTCAATTAATAAATTATTTTTAGAGAACATGTATAATATACTTTTTGTATTAACATAAATAACTGCAGTATTATTGAAGTGTTTTATGAGGACTAGATTAAGTTAAAGTTAAAATGCAGCCAACGAAATACTTTGAAGTCCTCGATATGAACTACAATCATTAACGAAATAAAAGGATCTATAATGTTAACAACTAGAAAGCTGTAAAAAGATCTGAAATGTATTATTAATGACAAAAATAAAAGTCTTGAAATATAAACAATTATTTTACTTTGTAAACGGAACTTAAATATGTAGTTGAGTATTATACGCATAATAAAAACGTGTATTAAATTTCCTGTAAATACAAGACATATTAAAATATTCACCATCACTATATATATACGCTTAATGCAAAGCAATAATCATAGATAAAATCAATATGTGTTCAATCGAAATAATTTATTTTATTTTTACAAGTTTACAATTGAGTTGAAATCTCAAAACAAAGTGTTAAGGCATACATAAAATATTGTAAACAAAGGCAAAATCTTGTCGTCTCCGACCCCTCATCTACGGGGCGTCAAGAAATCTTGTCGTCTCCGACCCCTCATCAACGGCGCGTCAAAAAGGTGAGTAGGGGTCTCTGGTGGAAAGTTCTTCATCAGATTTCCAATTTTTCACGAACACTTCTATACAAAATTCCATGTTTTTCACGAACACCAACAAACTTCTGGAACCCGAATGGGAAGCCGAACAATCGCCGGAATAAGTCAGCTATCTCGTTATCTCTGCATCTAATTGCGGAAAGACCAATGCAATGCTAAGTTTAATTGAGAGTCCGAACGGTCTAAGGTTTCGCAATATATATTTGTATTCAAAGTCGTTATATCAACCAAAATATGAATACCTGAAACAGTTATTACATCCAATAAAAGGATTGGGTTTTTACACATTTTCTGAAAATGCCGATGTATTAGCACCACAAGAAGCTAAAGCCAACTCTATTTTTATATTCGATGATGCTGCATGCGAAAAACAAAATAATATTCGAGCATACTTTTGTATGGGTCGACACAAAAATATTGACAGTTTTTACTTGTGCCAAACATATACAAGAATTCCCAAGCATTTGGTGCGCGATTATGCAAATTTTTTAATTATATTCAAACAAGATGAACTGAATATGAAGCACATCTATAGCGATCATGTGTGTACATATATGTCATTTGAAAAGTTTTTCCAAATTTGCAGAGAGTGTTGGAAGGATAAATATGGATGTATGGTTATAAGCAAGGACGATCCGATCGATGTTGGACGATTTTATTTATACATTCAACTATAAAACTGCATGCATTTCACTATAATTTGTCAGTATCTTCCTGCATTCGAAGCGATTAAGCTGATAAAGTTAATCATCAACATCAACCTGATCATCATCTGATCATCAACATCATCATCAACCTGATCATCAACATCATCCTGATCCTCAACATCAACTTCTTCATCATCTGATCATCAACATCAACCTGATCATAAAAAAAAATTTGGTAATAAAGTGGAAAATGGATGGAAAATTACTCAAAGAAATTGTAAAGACTAGAAATATATTGAAGAAAAAATTTAATAGCTTAAAGTTGAATGAAGCCGATATGGAAAAGAGATTAGAAGACACATTTAGTCCCATCACAAAACCTCTAAAAGAAATAGTTAAACAGACAAAGTTAAATGATAGCACTAATAACCAACCAAGTATAAGTGAAGGCCGAAAAAATTTTCTAAAAACAAGTACACCGTTAAAATTAAAAAGTGAATTCCAATTCAAGGATGACACTGAAAACACTATGCAGAGCAATGATGAAACTGAAGATAGTTTTTTCTCACAAATAAATGACACTCAAAATGATAGTAAATCATCAAATCTCCCGAAAACACAGCTTTCTAAATTATTAGGAGAGCGCAAAAAGTTAGATACGTTGTATGGACCTCATAAGGATTCAGATGGTATATGGAGGATTGGTAACAGTACTTTTCAATTAACTGATAACAAGATATATCTAATCATAATTGGAGCTTAACACCAGGATTGTTTGAACTGTTATTTCAAAAGGAACCTAAAAACTATAAAAACACAGAGCTAGAAGATTATAAACAAGCGGTGTAGTATTGCCAAGGATCCAACTCATAAATATTTTTACATACTTTTCTGAAATTTTCAAATACTATATATCTGTTAAAATAAGAACATCTGTTTTGAGATACAGGAGCATGTAGTCTTTGAGGTTTTTACATTGGAATGTTTGCCGAAATTTAACTGCATGCTCATAATCCTCATGTGAACATGTCTTGTCTGTCAAACGGCTGTAAAATTTATCAAGAAAAGGAAGGGAGGTTTCGTTAAGGCGTTCAGTCGAGTTTACGTATTCGTAGGGAAATACACCTTTTCGGGTTAGAAGGGTAAACTCATCTTCAACTGGATACATTTTGCGAACTGTTTCAAAGTTGGATGTTGATAAGTTTTGAGCTAGATCATCTAAACTTGCGGCCATAAATCGAAATGAATCTAAAAACCGTAATTCTATTGTTTTCTTTTCGCTTACTTGGATATGTTTTGAAAGGGATACGTACAACTCCTTGTTCAGAGGTATAACATATATTTTACCTTCAATGAGGTTAAGTTCTGTTATGAACAAGTGAGCGTCGTACCCAGAAAAATTATGAAAGAATATTGGGATGAAATTGGCAATTTGGTGTTGTAGATTGCAGCTATTGTGTGGTGGACCTCTATATTTGCCAGTAAGGTGACAATGGTCTGCTAGTCTATCTGCACCTAGTTCTTTTCTACAAATGTGGCAAGTTTTGCTTTCGAATTGATGTCTTGACTGCTCGGTTGTTAAGGGGGCCATAGGTATATTTACACTTAAGTGATTATTATAAATTCCTAAAATATCCCTAACTATGTATTCTACAAATTTTTTAGGGGCATCCTCCCCCGAATATATAACGAATTTGCTAAACCTATCATTAAAGCTACAATGTATATTATATAGTAGCTAAACGCTACCGGTATGTGCTTATTGACTAACTTATTGTTACCACTGTCATCTACACTACTGAGAATACATTCGAAATCAGCGTAGACAACGAATGGAACGTCTAATTTTCGCTCATAATTTTTAAAAACTATCCTACTCTGCTCCTCGTCCGGCATCACCGTCACAGTCTTTGTACATATGTGGCGATGCTGCATGATATCAGAATTGCCTGAGTATTGTAGGCACCCATTGCAGAAATGCGCTGCGTGCTCGTAACGTGTAACTTGCGAGCGTACAAGTCTATTAAAAAGAAACAATTAAAACACATCAATTATAAAATTTGGTAAAATAATACATTCTAATCAATTAAATAAATTCCATAATAAAATGTTTAAAAATATAAAATATAAATTGGGAAATAGTATTGTAAAATATTTATATCTTACCTTGAAATAGATTTAATCCACACATAATGCGAAAGTTCCAAGTCCTGGATAAGAAGCATGTTGACATGATGTCTTTTTTCCATTTTTGTGCTGTAGTATTAGCCAATTATAGCATTAACTTCTTCATCAAATCCAAATACATTGACGCTTATTTCTCAGTTGTTTTTTTCAAACTGCTCAATATCTTTCAAAGTTAGGGGGAATGTTAAACACTCAAAATTTAAAACAATTCCATTCGAAAGACTGATGATATTATCCTCAATATTGGGAATGTTGTATATTTGCGGTCTTTCAGGATGACCTTCTTTCGGACACAGAGCAGCGATGAGAGTCCATTTAAAGCAATATTCGTCGTTGTTTTGGACATTAATGCAGGCTTTCTTCTTATCCAGGACTGTTGGTAAAGGCAAATATGATGAGATTTTCGCCAAGCTCCACCCACTATCTCTCTCTCTCCTGAAATTCGCTAATTTTTTTACTAATAACCTCAAATTTTTCGCTGAGAAGTGGCGCTATTTGTTGCTCTAGTTCAGCGATGTCCAAACTCACACTGTCACATTTTAAGCATGTGTATGAATGATTTCTCAACCTGCACTGAAGAAAATTAATACTTCGAAGTAGGAAGCATTAGTTTCTTTTTGTTAAATTCTGCTACGATTATTGCAACACATTTAAAGTTTTAACAAGCATGTACAAACGTGAAAAGTATCACACCTCAATTATTTGCTAAAGTTTTACGTATCTTTAGTTGAGAGCGATGGAAAACGATATATTAGATGCGTTAATATGAATAATGGAGCTTATTCGTAACAAATGTTTTAAGTTATACATTAAATATGATTTTTGCAATAAAATAAAATAATATTATATAATATAAAGAAAAAATCCGCATGAACACAAACAGAGATAATTTTTTTGGGTGTAGCCAAATCAAACTTTCATGGCTGTTGACGTAATTTCGGCAAATGCACTCATTGTATACATATTAAGGTGCTCAAAAATCGAGTGGCCGAATGGCTGCTCATGGGCGACGATGTTTTAATTCCACAATCATATCATCATCTGAGGTAATTTTTATAAACTCGCAGAAGAGCTCAATATTAAATTTCAAAGACATGTGTTTAACCATAGAGAAAGAATAACAAGAGGCCGAATCTTGAAAAAAAATATTTTCCACTGGCGATCCAGTACTAGATCTTTTTTCACTCATTGCTGAGTGTTTCGCTCTCTTCTCTTTTGCTATTGCAAATCCTAATGTGTTTTCATTGATGCTCTGAGCATTGTTTCCTATCCACTACTGAATCTCTTTTGCTCTTGTTTGTGTGTTTGCATGCAGTGCACTGATGCTCTGAGAATTAGGCAAGCCAGTTCTGGATCGTGTGAAGATTTTTGAGTGTTTGGCTTTTTTTGCTTTTGCTTTCGTACTCTGAGCATTTGTTTCCTATCCACTACTCAAGGTTGCACCAGCAGCTTATTGCAATAGTACTGCCGACGGGCACAAAACGTACTCTGCGTTCGGAAAAAGTACTTCGATAGTTCGCCTTTTCACATTGTTTCCCGCATAGAAATAGTAATACAATAACTTTAACCGTGTTTCACGTGTTCAAATTTTATTAACTCGCCGTCAATCGCGAGTTAACAGACTCCAAACAGTTCCCACGATCACGTTCTTACCTCTGCGCGTAAATTTTACATTTTCCAATTAGGTATGTTCCATTTCACAACATAAAAAATCCCAAGTGGTCCATTTTTCGCTGTTTTGTTACGAATACGACAATGAAGCGAGTACGAAAAGTACAACGTACTCTGGGCCGTTTTTTTTGCATAGGCTTCTTATGGAAGAATAACGCGAGAAAGTACGAAACCAAGAATGTACTTCATACTACAAAATAATAGCGTTTGTTTTGGTTCTTCTTTTGTAAATAGAGTATTGGGTTGAAAATCCGTACTCGGCTATTAAAAAATGTACTCAAAATAGTACGCAAGTACGAAGTGGTGCATCCATGCCACTACTGAATCGTTGATAGATTTTTGAATGCTTCGCTCTCTATGCTATAGCTATTGCACGTGTTTGTGTGTTTGCAATGATGCTCTGAGAATTTGTACCCAGGTCTGGATCAAGAATGATAGAAAACAAGATTAGGCCATCCCGCAAAAAAAAGTGTTTTCGTTCTGCGCAGTTCCGTCATTGAGGACTCTGGAAGTCAAACGGTGAGTATTAAGGTCGCTACATATGGTTTAAGTTCACGAACTGGAAACACCTACGAGGAGGCAATTGAACAAAGTTTATTGAAAATACAATTATTATTAAAATTGTATTGAGACTTTTCAATCAACATTAAAGGTTTACGTAATTTTAGTTAACAAATTACAAATCTAAATTACATATTTTCCTGTTCAAAGTGAAAACAACAAGTGGATTGTAGAACGGAAGTGTGTTGCACCCTCTGATCATCTTCCATCTTTCTAGCCAACTTCCAATATTTCCAGTCCTCAATGACGCAATTTATTGGAAAGCAGTGCTGGAAAAACATAACGGACCTGCTGATGGCCAAATCTTGTTTTCTATCATTCTTGGGTCTGGATCGTATGAAGATTTCTGAGTGTTTTGCTTTTTATACCCTACACCTTAAGGTTGAGGGTATATTCACTTTCTACCGGAGTGTGTAACGCATAGAACTAGACAAGATAGGTATGGAAAAGTATATATATTCTTGATCAGCATCACCACCAAAATTGAAATAACGATGTCTGTCCGTCTGTCTGTCTGTCTGTCTGTCCGTTGAAATCACGATCACAGGAGAACGGATTAAGATTTCAAAATGAAATTTGGCAAAAATATTCGTTGCTATGTTGGGGTGTTTCGTATTGAAAATGGGCAAAATCGCCTAAGGATCACGCCTACTTTTTATATCGAGAGTGCAGGTACCTCTGTTTTGCCTATTAAAAAAGGCCATATCAGCATCACTTTTTGAGAGAAGACAAGAAAATTTTATATGTACGTTTAGACTAATGCTTCCAGTTAATATGCCAAATATGGGCGTGATCCGCCCACTTTAAAAAATTTTTTTTTTTTTTATTATTATTATTATTATTATTATATATATATTGTATATTTATTATTAGATATATAATATATATATTGTATATATATACGAGTATATTATATCACACCACTTCTAAATATATATACGAGTATATATGCAGCTTTAAGTTGTAGGGTATTTCGGCTACAGCCCGGCTGTAGACAACACCTTTACTAGTTTATTTTGCTTTCGTACTCTGAGAAAGGTTTTCTGTCCACTACTGGATCGTTTAAAGATTGCTAGTGTAATTTCGTCTCTTGTTACATTTTGCCAATTCGTCTTCTTCTCATTATTCCTACTACTGCTTTATTTGTGTTTTTTGTTTGATTCTTTATGGAGCAAATGAAGAGTGTATGTATGTATGTCGAAGGAATATATGTGAATACATAATGATAACTTTGTGCTTTGTGATTTCTGGACATTATTTTGTTTGTGTTTTTTATAATTAGTGGTTTCGTATGGATTTGTATGTTTGTACATTTGTTTTTGCTTTCTTGTGCTTTTGCATTAGAAATTCTATGAAGGAGGTTTGGACGACCTTCTTGATCAGTACAATTATAGAAAACTGAAATTTTTGAAATTTTTAGTAATTAGCAGTCCAAACAACTGCCTAAAGGCTGAAAGCTTTAGAAATTATTTTCGGAAATTCTAAAACACAAATATTTACGAGTTTAAAATGAAGAAAATTTTCATTAGTGATATCAAAATGGAACTATGTTAAAACTTAGCATCTTTGCTAGTTTTTAGAGATTAGATATATTCATAACAGTGCTCCTGTAAAGATTTATTTTTTTATTCTTTCTCTATGGTTTAACTAAGCTACTTTTTAGTTGCTGCACAATGTCAACCTCACTTCTCAGAAAGAATTCTTCGGGTATTAGCAAACCTTCATCTTTGTTTTCATAAATAAAAGATTCAATCCTTTTATTCAAGGCGGACCATATATATTTGATGTTGCTGTTAGGAGTAGATACGTAGCAATTCTTTTTGTGTTTATTGGTTCTTATATGAAATGTCTTTTCCCTTCCCTTTTGTGTTCCAGCAATTTATAATTTCTGCCGAATTCTTGTTGCCACTCATCACATTTCAACAATTTGTTCATGTGCTTTGTTTTAATATGCTTTAATAAGCTCCGCGTGGCAGTGAAGGTTGTCGAGCACTTTTCACAGATGAAATTCATTTTGAAATTTTATTTGGTGGTTAAAATGAGCGAAACAAATGTTGTTTAAATGTATGTAGAAACTAAATTAAAAAACGAAACACAAAACAAAGGAATTTGAAACTATGCAAACTATGAAAAAAAAGAATAAAAACTTAGATGTGATTATACTCACCGATTGAAATTTTCTGCTTCTATATTCTTTCACAATTTAAGTATTGTCTTCTTTCACAATTTTAAGTTGCTTCACTTTTACTATTTCACTTTATATTGAATATTTTTGTTGTTTTAATTTTCGCTGGTCGTGTGATGACTGAGTAATATCAGAAACTGAAGTCTTGCCGAAATTGCGTTACTTTTTATATAAAATTGTTCTTCTTCGTTTTCTTCTTCTTCTTCTTCTTCTTCTTCTCTCCTTTCGAAAAAATTCCTACAAAACGTCATTAAACTCAAACAAACGAATTTCCTCTAATTGGCTTTGTTAGATAAGGGATAATTGGTTTATGGGATGATTCCATTACGAATCACGTTTATTTGAACACCTGCACAAGGAATCCTGTGAATTCAGAGTCTCATCATTTCTTTTTAATTTATTGCCTTTCGATATAAATATTTTTTCTCTTCTAATGGAAAATTCTTGAAAAAACCCATAAAATGTCAATGAAATTTTTCCTTTTGTAATTTACGGCTTGATCAGCGATAATTTTAGGACGGGGATCATGTGAATTGCGTTTGCTGCCACACTTAGTGCACCTTAATTTTAAGGGATGATCGCAGTTAAAATACACACAAACAACAACAACAACAACTACAAGACAATAAGCAAAACCTGAACTCAGGCCAACAAGAAAAACATGCTCGATCGCACCATAGGAATTCGTCAACATATAAAGTACACACACACACACACACACACACACACACACACACACACACACACACACACACACTGCATGAACTACAACACAATTGGAAAATTCTGTACTCATCAAAAAGGAAAACGCCCACGATGTTGCCGTAGGAATTCATTAGCAATTAAAATAAACACAAACACCAACAAGTACAACACAATTGGAAAATGCTGTACTCAGCAACGAGTATATATTGTAAAGAGATTTCAACGCAGGCTACTCGTTACAGAGCACCTCGAGATGGTGCGCGGACTTAAGGTGACAGCGAAAATGAAGCCCTAGAAAACGTCGACTGCGATCATACGGCAGAAACTACGTGTTCGTGTGTATGTTCGAAGCGATGCTCATAGCAAAGCAGAATTGTATTATCGCTTAAGGAGTGAACGCTGGACAAACAGCAGCTATTAAATTGTTAATGAGGGGAAATGAATAGGAAGACTCTATGAGTTGAAGGAATTCGACTTTGTTTTCGTCCATTGCACTAACAAAATATATGCAGCCTGTCCGTCTGCGAAGGTTGAATTTTTTGAGCATGATTTGGTTTCTTGCGTTGATATTTTAGCGAAGTTTGATATTTTCAGCTTCTGATCATTTTCTGCTTTCTATTCAATTTGCTCCTTTCGCACTTATTGAGTACAATTTTAATGCGTGTATAGAAAAAGTTAGTGCTCCTTTAAAAAGTAGTTAGTTAACTTACATATGTATATTAATTAGTATAGATCAGTTAATTAATTAATTGTTAAATTAATTCATTTAAGCTTTCTTAAATATTGGTACTTCTTTATAATTCTAAACTTTAAATCAGCAAAGTGCTAATACAAAAAAAAAATTAAAAAACAATTTAAAGGAGGAAAATTTTTTAGTTTCCTTAATTGTACTTAAAATAAATAAAATCTTCAGAAGCTGAAAATATCAAACTTCGCCAAAATATCAACGGAAGAAACCAAATAATGTACAAAAACAAAATATTCAACCTTGCCAGATGGACAGGCTGCATATATTTTGTTAGTGCAATCGACGAAAACAAAGTGGAATTCCTTCAATTTACAGAATCTTCCTATTCCTTTCCACTCATTAACAATTTAATAGCTGCTGTTTGTCCAGCGTTCACTCCTTAAGCGATAATACAATTCTGCTTTGCTATGTGCATCGCTTCGAACATACACACGAACACGTAGTTTCTGCCGTATGATCGCTGTCGACGTTTTCTAGGGCTTCATTTTCGCTGTCACCTTAAGTCCGCGCACCATCTCGAGGTGCTCTGTAACGAGTAGCCTGCGTTGAAATCTCTTTACAATATATACTCGTTGATACACCTAAATGATATTATTGCACAAAAGAAATATAAATCTACGTGTATAAAAATCTACAAAATACCCTCGGCAATAACCAAACTAAATATACCAACCACTGTTTAAAAGTAATACCCTCAAAAGAATGCTAAAAAAAAATTAAATTCACTAAATCAGAATAAAATTAGCAATTATACCAACCTATAACAAGAAAATAAATTTTTTGTAGTAAAGTCACAAACCTATAATGAGAAAATATAAGTTTATCGATAACAACAAAGCAAATATAGCAGGGACACAAACCAAACATAAGAATACCCACTTTTATAGCGAAGACACCAACCCAAATACTAGCACCCTCAACACCCTCGATTTCCTTTGTCAAAGAACCGCTATATTACAACTACTAGCGGCGTTTACGCCAGGACACATATAAGGGCGACCTTTTCCACTTGGGAAGCATCTTCTTGAAAGAGTTACTCACGTAACTTTACATGGCGATCCTGCATACCGCACCTGAGATCCTGCAACTTTAAATCACCTGAGATCCTGCAACTTTAAGTCTTTCCTGAAGTCTTCTAATAATATCCTGCGTTTTAAATCACTGTTCCTCCCAAATTTATATTCTGCTCTTGCTCGACGGTTCTGTAAGACGGCATCAATGTCAGATGAATTTATACCTGAAGGAATCAAAAACACTGAAGCACCAGTTTGTATTCCTATCAACACTGCAGAGCAAGGACCAAGAAGAATTAGCCTTAGTGAATATAGAACACGATTACAGAATAAAAAAGACGCAGAAACGTGCAAAATTCCGACAACAAAAAATATAATAAAAAAAACAAAGAGGAGGAAAATTAGTAAAAGATAGAAAATTACTACGACACCTAAAAAACATTTTAACTGATGAAACCATTCCACCCCGATGGGATACAGCTAACGAGATCTGGCGACAGATAGATACAATAGAACAGGGACTGAAAAATCGCAGAACCAATGGGAAGTCTACTAACAACGTCTGGAGCAGCAATTAGTTCGTCAAAGATGGGAAACGTTTGACAAAAAGAAGGACAAATAAACGTAACCTACAACAACAACAATTCGTTGTCAACAACATACAACTTCCAACAAGTAGCCGTAATAATAAAATTATAGTCCTAATAGTTGCACTATATGTATTAAACAAAATACATTCATATTTTAAAACTTATGTAAACAAGCGTATGCAATTAAGAACTATTTCGGATGTGTAAAAATAAATAAAAACATACATTTAAATAAAAATAAATATGCAGTAACATATATATATATATATATTAACCTATGATTAATGGAAGACTTAGATAAGATAATAGAAACGGTACAAAAAATAATATCGAACGCTAAAAAACAAGTAATACACCATACAAACCTGAAACAATCAAATCAAAATTAAAAGAATTAGAAGAATATAAAGCACAAGTACGTTTTTACATAGGCATAGTAGATGTAAACGATAGTACGTTTGATAAAAGAATCGAAGAATTTGAAAAACAATATTGTATAGCAAGACTTTTTAATATAAGTACATACTACCTTTTTCTATACCATCATTAAAATTGTAGTGACAAAGTGCGAAAGGCGCAAATTGAATGAAGAACCCGAAAATGCTCAGAAGCTGAAAATGTAAAAATTTGTGAAATGATCAGAAGCACAAAAATCATAAACAGAAACAAACCCTTGCTTCTCTTCCCCCTCTGATAAGCAAAGCGCATAGGCATATTCTCAACCATCGAAGGAATAACAACAAACAGTATCGTTTCAAAGGTCATAAAACCCAAAATTGAAAAATTCTGCTTTGTATTTGTTATTGTAAAATAATAATAAGAAGTTATGCAGTGCATGCAAAGTGGAGTGCGGTCAGTGGATACACTACAACAGTACCTTCTTATAGTGAGAGTGTTGTAAAATAGATTAAGTTACTTGTTTATATTTCTTTATTATATAAACAGGAATATGTATTTTACTGTTCGTTACGTTCAAAAATATCGAAAACTTCAAGTATTTCGTATTTCAAGTATCTATTTATAAGTTTCTCAGCGTCGCGCATTTTACGAGAAATTTTACGAGAATGGAAAAACGTGGACAAAAATTTGTTCTGCGTGCAAACTTATATTATAATTTTTATGATGAAACCATAGAGATTATACGTTTCAAATTAAACACTTCTCCAAATTATATTACCTTTTTGTGCGATCGGCAAATACCCATTGCATTCTATTATATTAACTTGTAACTAGAAACTAAGGTACTGTGTGTAATTAGAGTTTTCAAGATACTACTAAATCTTATATTTGTATTAAAAAGCCTCACTAAATGTTTAAGTAAAAGTTTGTCCGATGCGAAAAATCAAAGAGCCTAATAAAAGCAATCGATTAAATTTGGCAAAATGTGCATTTATTATTAATTATTCTACGTTCAAATTATAAACATATTATTTGGGATTTAGTTAAAATAATGTTTATATATAAATAAGTTCAAAAAGATTTTATTCACATTCCATTTGACCTATTCATATTTTGAAGTATAAAATCTTATTTACAAAATCCTTGTGTTCTTGGTATAATTGCTGTTGCTGATTTAAGAAGTTAAATCAGTTTAAAGAAGTGCTAAGTAAAGGGATTTTATTATACCGACTTTTGTAATGTTCCTGACCTTTTTTATTGTATAATATGCAATATATTTTCTGCATCACCATTTGTCGCTTTCGTCATCGTCGCTCTCCAACAAACATGGCACCATCACACATTTTTCTATTCTCACTCGGTCCTTGCACATGTAACTTAACTCCGTGTTGATAACAGTTCGGGTCTGCTGTTTTACCGAATTGTCACCGCAGCTAGTAGTACATGGCGTCCAGGCGGACCATTCCGAATAGCGGCATTCGTTCTGTTCTTTTGCTTGCGTTTTTGCTTGTGCCAGCTGGTCTCTTCTTCGTTCGCCAGTTCCACTGCTCTGACTGTCAATTGAGTAGATATCATCACAGCGTTGGTAGCACCTCTCCAGCTTTACCAAATGTTTGGGACACGGCTTCCCACCAAAGCGTGGCGAACGTAGCACCTTTCTCGTTTTTATATTTATACCCCCGCCACATGTAGCATTGCACAAATGATCCTGCCACTCAGACACTACACAGTCCACGCTGAGGCGCTCTATTCTTAGTTTCTGACTTTGGTGTTCAATATTGTGCTGCTTCTGTACACAAGCATCTTCGCAAGCTTCCTTGGAATTGAATTTATTATGGTTTCTGTCACATTTATCTGCCGCGAAAATCGCACACTGATTGCTGAGATGATCAAAGAACCAGTAATTCACCACATCGGTGTCGCGGCACGGGCTGACCTGGAGTCCCTCATAGCAATAAGCGGGCACGCTCGAACCGCATTTGGCAGCTGAGCAATTAACGATCTCCGTACGAACGACATTTAGACAGGGGTCGTGGTTACCGTTGCCCAAGCGTCTGATCCCATATACCTCATCATTGTTCCACACTTTGCGATCACGCCGGCGTTGACCCACTCCTCCGCAGGGTGCATTACATGGCGAGAAGTCGGACCAGTCTGAGACACCACATTCGGCTGGTATATACTTATGAAGCTTCTGGCTGTAGCTTTTGAAGTTACGAAAATAGCGGTCCGAGGAATGGTCATACAAAGATTTGGTGTCATCGACTTGCATTGAATTTTCAGCGTTATCGTTATTATCGTCTGTCTTACTACTTTCAACGTTCAAAGCATGATCTAATTCGCCACCGCACTCGACACTGTCGCAGGTTTGTTTCTCCTGTAACCGGGCACGGCTTACCTTCTGCCGAATGAAAAAATAAAAATGTTGGTTTAAGTATTCCAAATTAAGAAACGTCAATTACTTGGCATTTTTTTTTGGCTCTCGGATTTAGATAGTGGCGGGAGCGCATCATAACTCCCGTACCACATGTAACGGAGCATGATGACCATTCGCCCCAATCAGAAATAGCACACTCGGGGTTTTCAGGGCCGCCGCCTTTATGAACGTCCTCTGTCTCTCCTCCCTCAGCATTTTGGTCACCACAATATCGACCAAGGCAGTTTTGTTCCTCCCGCAGTGCATTGCGACACTTGGAACGTCTCGCTAACGTAGGATTTTTAAAGTCTCGTGTTCGGTATTGCTTGCCAGGTCCACAATTTGCACTACATTCATCCCAACGGCTCCATGTATGTGTCGCGCATTCCTCAGCATCGCTTTCAGCTGTGAAACGTTAAAATAAACGTGGAGTTTTAAAATATTCAAACTGTACTTGCAATCCGCATTTTCACAGGTTTTCTCATACAATCGCCTTCGAGAAATGTGCAGTGTTGCTAATGGCTTCATCGGAGTTCCTGTAGGGTCATAGAAGGGAGAACGTGGATCATTGGGAAAATTCGGCTTGATGCGACGTATGACATCAGGCGGTACCTGAGGTTCATCGGCAGACTAAATGTTTAACTGGCAGTCATTAATAGATCTCAAGAGTGACTGTACTCCAGACTCACCAAATAGGAAGGTCCGCTATCAGTGCCGACATCCCACGGATAGAGATTATGAGTTTTATTCTCGAGCCATGTGCAATCCGATTGGCAAAGCTCCAATCCAGATACACCTACGATCCAATCTGGTGATGGAGAAATCATTGATACCAACGATATAAGGTGATGCTGGGAATCCACTCGAAATACGGCAAAGGTTTTCCCTGTTACATTCGGGTAAGCAATACCGCGCGCCTTAATAATAGTTCGGATTTGATTGCTCTAAAATTAATATTTAATTGAATGTCCTCCGAGTGGTTATAAACAATTTTTATCTCGATACAATTACCTTATCCTTAAGTTCGCTTTCTAAGGTCTTAGTCGATCCATGCTCGGCCACTTTACGTAGCCCCTCACTAGCTAATTTTCCGTATTCCCAAAAGCGATAATCAACCGTATGCGAAGCGCCGATGATATCGCTGAACCGAGTTCGCCAATTGTTGGCTGGAAAGTCTTTCGGATGCGTGTGTCGCGACCATTTGCCCTCAAACGTCAACTATATCGACAATAAAAGTAGATTTTTCGTCTGTATTCATAGTAACGGCTCACCTCGTACTTGGCCTCATTGCAGGCGCAGCATGGATCCGTGATGGTCGGTTGAATATTTACGTCATCGATTTGCTCCTCACAAATCCTTTTGGTAAGAAAGCCATCGTCCATGAACCAAACGTCTCGATGCTGCATAACTGTAGCTCGAATCATGATGCAACCGTTGCCAATGGTAGGTGGTGCAGTCCACCTCACATCAACACGCGTCTTGGTGTTTGTGTTCGTATTCTCGACGATATTAGGGCAACGTGCACTGAAACGCGTCTCTGCGATATCGATATTTTCAAAAGTTCCCAACTGGTTAAGGTCTCCATTGGCACTATTTTCATTCTCTAGCGCCAACATAAACCCATTGAAGGCGAGTCCGTTGTACGCACTGAGGGAGACTAATTTTGAAGAGTGAGAAATAGAAGAACAAAGAGCGGGAAAACAGAATGGTGATACGAGGTGAAGTGACAAAAATATACTCACTATTGTAAAGTTGTCCCGGAATATAAGTTTCGGGGTTTCCAGCTATTGAAACTACGTAATTCTCGTCCACTGGCGATTTTGCTGCTGTCGTTCCTTGTGGAACACGACTACATCCGAAAGCGATGCTGAGAGTTGCAAAAATGGAAATAGTTGATAGCCACCTCATGTCTCATCTACATAGATTTTGTTACTCTAATGATATACAAAACGAAATTTTCAATATTCGACTTGTGTTTTTACTTCCTTGTATACGTAGTATACATATACAAGAAAGTATTGTAATCGTGAACAATTTCGATATTGAGATTTTGATGGTAACACACATTTTAACCATCGCGAAGTCCATTTTGACTAGTTTCATCGTGACGTGTGTACGTATGTACGCCTGTACGTATGTACGTATGTATGTATTCTCAATACCTTAAAAACAGAGAATCGTATAAAGTTGAAATTTGGTATTTGAGACTCTTATAAGACCTAGTTGTGCACCTGCCTTTTTGGATACAATCGGTTGCGCGAAAAGGACACCTCTCATATAGTTTTTTTTTCAATTTTCATACATTACTCAAAAACAAACACTCCTAGAGGCACAATTTTGTAGCTCCAATTTTGATGATGGTTCGCACCAAAAGGACTTTTCGCCAAAAGAACACGAAGCATGCATTATCCGAATTACATAAATGATAATGATAAATAAATAATATGCTGCTATATCTTTTACAAAAATTGGTTGTACCCTAACAGAACTAAACAGGGAAATCAAAATTAGTACGATTGATAGTCAAAGCTGTGTGGAAACTAATTTGTACTTCCTTGTTTTACTTACTACTATTTAAATTATTTAAATTAAGAGAAGCCTATGAAATTTTTTTCATTATGGAAGTAAAAATATTTAAAATTTTTAAAACTTCAATTTTAAAATATAAATAAAATATATCAACCATTCTTGACACAAAACCATACAATTGCCGTCATACAAGGAAGTCATGTGTTGGCCACATCAGATATTTTACTTGGGTTTGTTTGTAATGTAGTTTGGTACACTGATGAATACACTAATCAAATATTTATTACTTTTTTTTTATTACCATTTAAATAAAATAAAATAAAAAAAAATAAAATTTACAATGTCTGGAAACACTCAAATTATTTTTAATTTTTTTGTCACACTTTTGCAAAAAAAAATTTTTTTTTTGTATACGAGTACAATACAGATGGCAAACTAATGCCTTTAGAAAGTGTATTCCTTGCACACAAAAAAGGACTGCACATGTATATTGTTCCGTTTTTTTAGAATAACAAAATAATCCATTTCCCATTTTTCGTGAAAACACCTGTTTTTACATCTAATCGATAATTTTTAAATTTATTTGGCGTCATCAAAACTAAATACTGCTAAAATTAACCGGATTAGAAAAGCTTGTAGCTATACGAAACGTGGTGGGCAGACGGTTCCACTTTGCAAGAATATATATAATATTTATCTGTAATCCATTTTTAGCAGTCTGTGTACTACAAAGGTATTATTGAACAAATATATTCTTGAAATTTTTTTCAATTACTACTAAATTTTACATGAAAAAAGTATGGTTGTGAAAAAATTTATGAACCGCAAACAATTACACGGTGGGCCGCAAATGGACCGCGGGTTTGACATGTCTGTTGAGCGTTGAAATGCAATAGTTATCCTGATGAATGGCAATTCGCTGCTCCGTTAGAGCCATTGCTTCTTGGTTTCTGGGAATGAAACATTCTTCCAAGGTACATCGGATGCTTTGCCTGACAAAATCAAATCTAGATTTGCACGTGCGCCAATCAATTTACAAATTCCCCCCATTTGTGGTAAAAAACGTCGTAAGTGGTAAACTGAATTATATAGGACACGCTTGTGTGTGTGACTGTTAATACAGAGCGTCCGAACAACGTCAGGCTGAGAACTTACTCGTCTGTGAATACGAAAATGTAATACGAATATCAATTATTTTCAAAGTCAATTTGAGTTCCGCATGCATTTTCCTTGTTGATGACTGACGTCTGTGAATGCCGCATGACCTCATGAATTGGCGTCTCTCAATTCATAAAATTAATTGTTTCTTCGACGAATGTTTTCCGTTTGCAATACTAGGTTTTCCTGAAAAAGCGTTATTTGTGTGATGAGTTCTGGTAAACCCGATATATGTATGTATGTATGTAAATAAACGAATAAACATCTGTTCGAAACATGACCTCGGAAGGACCTTTGATTTCATCTCCGTTAACAATGCAAATGATGAAAAGAAGGCCCAACATATCAGCACTGGAAGCATATCCCTTTAATTTTGTTCCTTGACGGCAACAAAATGTGAGTAGATAATCGTAGGCATGATCCCTCGAACAATTAAAAAAATTTGTTTTTGCATCAAGAATCGATCGGTAAATATTTAATGACAAGTTAAGTAGTGTTACTTCACAAACATTTTCGCCAATATTTTCTTCCCAAGTCCACACAGAACAACTCACCACAATTTTTTCAATCTAATTGGGATTGATGCGTTTACGCACTCGCGCTTGATAGATTATTAAATGTGACACTCGCTATTCGCCGCTTCAAAAAATAGGTTTGACATTCGACTGTTTGGTATGTTGAACTCACGTATACAATACGTGAGAAGTATCACATTGTTGTTCTTGTTTCTTTATCAATCAATGTGTACGATTTCCTAACAGTGCAACCGTATGTGCTAAAGGGTTTTGGTACCCCAACTATGCCAATAACGTATAATTTCCAACTATTTTGTAACAATTTGTATTCAGTTTCATTTATACCATTCTGCTAACATCGTTCTAAAATATTTTCGCAATTAGGCGCATAATTGTGTATTTATAACAAAAAAGTTTTGATTACCGACTGCATTTATAGGAAATATAAAGAAGCAAATTAGGAAATGCTGTGTAAACTGTGATATTTGATGTAATGTAATATATTTATTATCTTTAGAAATATGTTTTATACATATTTTTCATGAATAAAAAACGTAATATTTATAATTATTTATTTTGACGTTTCGATAAACAAAACCCTTAAAATAAATTTTCCATCAGTGCTTGCTACAAAATTTTTTGTGGCGAGGCTACACTTTTTTACGGCGAGGCTACACTTTTTTTTGCAGCGAATCAAAGTTTTTTTTCATTGTATCAGTGCAATTCCAGCAAAAATGCATTAGTGTATGTCCCTATTTTCGAGTGTCTCATCTACTAATCTATGGCAACGAGCATCTATATAATATATAATATAATATAAAATAATATATGCTCGTTGTCTATGGTATGCACACCCAGAAAAATGTTAACTGTTAATTTAACAACTTATGGTTTTCTTTTTGACATCTTCGTTGTAAAATGTAATTTCTACAGTATTTCAGTTCGGATCTACATAGAATTGTAAAAGTTAAAGCTAATAATGTAATCTTGACAGTTAACATGTTAAAATAACTCCGAAATTTATCCGTTAATTTTACAGCGCGTTCTTAATTCGGCTTGTAGACCGTACAGTAAATAAGTTTTCGATAATATTACCATTAAAGTTCACGTTCACAGTTTTTCGCTGTTAAAAATGCAGCAAATAGTGCATGAAAAAGACGTTGCAGATCACACGAGTTGCGTGGTAGTGATCTACACAACTAAATACATTTTATATTTTGACAAAAATTGCATATTTTGTTTGGCCAAAAGTGCATATAGAGTGCAAATATTGTTGCTTAAGGTACACAACTAAAAGTTCCAAGTTCTGAAGTTCTGAAATGAGTGATATACATATGTGTCTGATTTTGTTTTCTCCTCTGGAATAAGCGATCCCATAAACAGGTCGGAGCCGAACGACGCTGTAGATATTGTACTTATAGACTCTGAGGTGGTAGAAATACTAAACTCTTTCAATTTATCAAAAGCTGCAGCTGGTTGGAATGCCTATACTAGAGCTGAGCACCTATGGTAAACTCTCAAGCAACAAAAACAAATCGTTCAGCAAATTCTGGAATTTTATAAAAATAAGAACAGAAATTTTTATAAACATTATTATTAGTATTTAAAAACGTATTAAGGAATAAATTACAAAATAAAACTTTTCGAAAAGAAGTTCTTAATTCTTTTATTCGTTTATTTGAGGTTACTGAGGTAAAACAAAAGCAGTAAAAAGGAAGAAAAAAATTTGCAATGCTAGTTATATATATTATATACATTTGCTGTAAAATCAAACACATTCCACTATTAATGGCACTACTAACTATTGTATGTTTTACAGTCAATTTAGAAGTTCACAACTATAAAACTGTAAAATTCGTTTCACGGTAAATGCTTTCGATATAATAGCATAATAATAATAATAAATAAAATATAATTTTTTTGGGTGTTTTCATGAATTTCCTTCTTTCATTGCTAGTTATTTCCTTGCTAAGACAAACATAAGTAATTATAATCTTCGCTATCACGTCGTGGCGTTTCGCAATAATTGGTGGTTAAGTACGTGTAACGTTAGGAAATAACGAAGCAAAAATCATTTTATTAGTTTATTTGTAACTATAACTTTACGTTTGGATTCCTTTATATAATAATTTAAATACTCTTAATTGCAAGACTTGCGTTAAATTTAAGACATTTTAGAAATACATTCTAAATTGTTCAGAAAGAGACATGCAACATGTATTGCAGAAAACTCAGGGTTTCGTCGATAAATAAATTTCAAAAATCAACAGATCATGTCTGCAAATGACAGAATATCTGGTTGGCTTCTTAAGTTGCCAATAAGAGCGTGTTAATTCTGACAGAGAAATGACAAGTATTTTTTTATTTGCACTATTGCAATTGTTACTTCTAACAGTTCGTTATTGATTCTTTGATTCTCAATGTGTGTCTTTGTCGTCGTGTTTGCTGACGGCCGTCAAAAGTTGCAAATATTTGAAGTTACATCTAGGCGCTACCACTCTGTTTGCGCTATTAAGAGAATATTAATGTAATGTTCCATTTGGGCTCCAAAATTGCAAAATGTTTAACATTTTCCATTTACGATTCATTAATGTGGGGTTGCTTAGGAATTTAAACGAAGTGTCTCGGTTATTTTATAATGATCCAATCTCAGTATACATAGATAGATCTTCTTAAAATTGTCTAAAGACTAATCTTAAAATAAGATTTAAAGACTTTATTCGGAAGTGATTTCATAAAAAGCTTGATTTCAATCTTGAAATAGGATTTTGTAGTCTTTAAAAGACTTTTGTATTGAAGATTTTAAGCCCTATATTGCTAATTTTAAACAGTTATTTTTCTCATAGTGGGCATAGCTCATTTTTCTGCGGTTCCTTTTCCTTTGTAGAATTCGGAAAAGGAGATCATCACGTCTGTACTTCGCAATGATGAAAACATATCGTTTCATCAACAGTGAATTTGTTCCAAAATATAGTCCTTCATTTTATAAAAAATTTTTGGGTTAGAAAGTTTCTAATGGTTCAATTGGTCAAGTGCTACGTTACAGTACAACTAACTTCGTCACTATACACACGCAGCTACTATTAGACCAGAAGCATGTAGCCAAAACAACAAAAATACATATACAAAAACTAGTCTGCAGAGCAAAAATTACACATCAACCTAAGCAATTAAGCGTCTTTGGGTTTCAATTAGTCTAGCTCTGCCTTACTAGACCGAAAAGGAGTCTTGTTGGATTAGTCGCAAGATTGTCTGATTTGAGTAGTGAACTAGTAGCATTGGACCAATTAACGCGATGATTTTCGCAGGGACCGTCTTCGCACTGATTGATTATAATTGAAAAGATTGCCAACCACATGCAAATAACAAAAAAGTGTATGACATGTATATTTGTACATACAAATGTATTTAAGTATATAATAAAACCATAAACCAGTTGAGATTAATATTCCAATTGGCTTTCCCTGATTTGTATGAACCTCAATTAAGTTTACGCTTTAACGTAAATTTCCTATGGCTTCACTAGCAACTGATTAGTTTTTCACAAGCAATTTAAATGCAAGTCGCAAACATTGTCGCACCAAATTTGTTTATATTTCCGCTAAAGTCAATTTAATATTCATTTACGCACTACTTGCACTCTAATAATTACAATGAGTTTGTGATGCTCTGTTAAGTGAAAGTATTTTTAACACTGCAGCTTTCGAAGTGTCAACCGTCTCGTTGTGAGCGAGTTACTGAAGTGCAAATGCGGCAACAATTTCTCTCCACCTCAAATTTAAAAGTTCGTATTCAACTACATTAAAATTGCAGCACTTTTCGAATGAATTCTGCGCAGTTTTCCCCTTCCCATCATTGTTTCCATTTTCACATTTTGTTTACATCTGTCCCATATTTTTTTCTACTTTCCGCGCAAAGTAAAGAATTAGTCGATGTGTTAATCGTTTGCGTCGACGTTCACGTTAACTCACTTCTCATGAGTATTTGAAGTTGTATAGAATGTGCAGGGTGCGTATGAACCATTATTCAATTGAACCCTTTAAACGGGTGTTCTGCAAAATGAAGCTGAAAAAAAAAATGAAAGGTGTATTTTTCTATTTTAATCTATTCTTTCTAATCTATTTCTATTTTCTATTTTAATTAATTTTTAATCATAATAGATTACAAAATCTTCTACTGTAGGCACTTTAACGCCTTCAGACGAAGTAGGCCGACCGTTAAAAGTCTATCGAAATAAAAAGCAAGTTTAAAATAAAAACAAAAAAAAAAGACAAGGCAACCTGCAGAAAAATCCATTAAGTTTTTATTTATTTTTTATTTAATTTCTTAAAATAATTTTTGGGGTAACAGGTACGTTTAAACTAATCTTTGATTTCAGTTCATAATCTTTCTGTTTGTCTAGTGCAAGGATCGCGCTGGAACAAAGACATACACATCGGAAATTCCAGGAAGACTCTCACTTTACGCCTTACAAATACACGCGAATGCACAGCTGCGGCAAATAAAAATTTCATTCGTAAAAAGCATTTTGGAGAATTAATGTACGTATTGTTGATACGATTTTGTTCCCTTGGAACAGAATCATTTGATCAATTTTTAAAATATTGACAGCTTTCGAGTCGTCATTGGCTATAGAGACATTGGCTAGACATTCAGCATCGTACGTGCATCTGTCGGTTGATATCTCCATCGACGGACTCTATTGTCACACATATTTTTCGATCCATGATATATTGCTTGTTTCGAAGTTCCCAATCTCGCTTGATGGACATGATAACATGACAGCTACAGCACTTGATGTATCATGTGTAGCATTTGTAGAAGGATTAGTTCTCCTTCGTATGTAATTTCCAAGTTTTGCACGTGCCCATATAATTACAGGACTTCAATGCATAAAAATATATATCTATATATATATCGCATATATTTCAAATCCTTCAAAGTTTTTTCCCTTCTTGTTGGAACTTATAATCTTCACACTTGGACTCTTCTCAGCCTTCCTTGAGGGCAGACTTACTTTACAGCTGTTCATGTATGTTAATGTTAATGCTGTTATTGCCAACAAGTTTGTTTTCGATGATGAAACATCACAAACTGGCCACCACACGTGTGTTTTTAATTATTATGGCTACAAAGTTAAATTTTTACCTTGTTAGGAGGCTTTTTTCGCCAGTTGAAATCATGTTTTAAGATATATCCAAGCATAATCTGCGAAATTTACGATTTGTAGGACGGCAGATATTTCAATATTCATTTTGTTCACTCTGCGATTAATAATACGAGAAGAACAGGCTTTCTTTGCAACAAAAATCTATTTGTAAAAAATAGAAAAATAGATTTTTTAAAGCTAAGCATTCGCGTAAATAACATTCAGTTATTTTGTCAATGAAAAAAAAAAGTTTATTTTCTATAAAAAACATTTTTTCAAAGCGGTTTTTTTTTAAATATATTTTTTGTAGGAATAAATTGCAATAAATAAAATTGAATTCATATTAAATTTGTGGAGAAGTTTAGCAACTTAAATATATTTTTCGGAAACTTATCACAACACTAAGGAAGACATGGAGTCTTCTCCGAATCGCCGGAGTGGCAATCCAAACGGTAAGCGGAAAAATTGTTTCTCTCGTGTTTTCCAGGAACTTGAAAATGATAATGGACTGTGTCTTCGTGCTGGTATTTGTAGGCAGCGGGTCGTCGTTGGGAAAGGGTAACATAAAATCGAATGCGAAAGGTGACAGTAAAAAACCAAGTGAACTAACGACTGAGTCCCGTCCGCGCTCTCCGTCCGGTGCTACTGCCAAAGAAACTACTCCTACACCTGCAGAAGCCAAGGATCCGGCAAAGAAGGTCGAAACCCAGGCTAATACTGCAGCCCGTCAAGTAAGTAGAGTTAACAAACGACAGGAATAATAAATAAAGGGAAACCAGCAAGAAAACTTATTTCAATGCTAATGATTTCAGCGATCTGTGAACAGGATGCATAGCAAAATTCCCAAGAAATGCGTGGTATACTTTGAGATTTTAATATTTTGCCGCCACAATCTACTAAGCATTATTATTCTTTAGACTCGCGATGCGATTAGCTCCGCAAGGCCTGCCCCTAAAAGCCCTTCCAAACTAACCGTGAACTTTGCGGAGCTCGGCAAAAAGCTGGACACACCAAGAAGCTCTAAGAGCAACATCAAGACCATCGGCAGCTTAAAGTCGCCCTTCTCGGGTGTGAATAAAGCAATGACACCCAGAGAAGTAGTTGGGATTGGTTCAGGCAGAAGTGGTGAGTTAGTCTATAAATTGTAATTTATAGGTCTGAATACTAATTCCTTCTCGGTTTCTGATCTAGCTACGTTCAGCGCCATCTCTTACAAACCTTTATACAGACCGGGCTCGACAGATGCTCTATTGGGAGCTGTGAAGAAGACGAAGTCGTCATCTGGTGATCAGGAAATCTACGGCTTGAACGCACGTGAGCGCGTAGCGGAAAATAACAAACTGAAAGTTTTTGAAGACTTGCACAAGAAACTACAGGTAATGCAGTCGGATTTTATGCAAAAGTTTGAGAACTTGAAATTGAGCTCGCCGGATAAAATAAAGAACGACTACAAGTTTATATCGATCATAAAGAACGACGAGTGCAAGTTGATAATCGCAGAGGAGGATCAGTTGCGGATGCCTAAAAGGCTACGTAAGTACCACAGCCAAAAAAGGCGAGGAAAACAAAAAATGTTCTTGAGTAACCCAAAGCTTCTATGTTATTTAAGCGGCGTCGTCTTTGAATGACTTCAAGGAAAAGATCCGAAATGCTTTGGAAAACAGCTTGCATACGTTGCTGGACAATCTAGACAAAGAGAAGAATTATGATAACCAGTTTCCGAATCTTGTGGAACTGCAATGCAACCTAGAGAGGAAGCAAGTAAGATCAACACTAAAGAAAAAATAAATAAACTCATATTATAAGCACAATTGTTTGAAAAAAATTTAAAGTTTCTTAAAGAAATAGGTAAAAATCAGAACTCAAACTGAAAGTATACATTGGAATTATATTACCAATTAACTTACAAATTGCTTATAAGAATTGTAGTTATAATTTTATTTTTATTACTAATGTTAAATGTAATTGTAGCTTTTATGAAGAGTTTGATAAAGTAATTTAATTTGCAACACCACGCAATTGCATACTTTTAGGCTGCTTTGATAATTTTGTTCTGGTCAAAGTTTTGAGACTCAATCAGGATACATTACTTAATAAATTAATTAGTGAAATAGGATTAGGTTGTTTTCTACATACATTACATATTCAATGCCTTCGTCCTTCCAGCAACAACAGCTCTATGACATATATGAGGCTATTCACGACATGTGTACTGCAAAAGATGGCGGCGATAATGATGGTCAGATTGTAGCAATGCAAAAAGAAATACAAGTAACAGTTTTTCAGATTCGAAGATATGTAGTTTTAGTTCTGAAAGATTTTCTTAATTATTATCAGGAAGGTAAGAGAACTGTGAGTGAATTGGAAAAGAAAATCGGCGATATTATAAAGCAACATGCGGACGAATTATCTGCCCGCGAGATAGCTGAATCTGACATGATGAAGCGCGACATGGAATTCGCAGAAATGACTAAAAAGGTCAAAATGTTGGAGAAGTTAAATGAGAAGTTTAGGTCGAAGCTTCAGCAAAGCAACGAGGACAGAAGATGTGAAGAAGAGGATAAAACCAGACTAGAGGAGGATCTGAAGGCCTGCAAAGAAAAGTGGGTGATGTGACCAATATTTGTGTCCCTTACTTCAATAACAATTCTTTTCTTTTTCACCAGCCTACACTGCATGGTTAAGAAGCTGGCCCACGCAGACTCTCAGCTGGCGCATGACAAAAAGGAAAAACAAGACCAAATGGAAGTAATACACAAACTCGAGATCGACCTCAACGCTGCTGATAGGAAGATAGAGGATATGCTGAGTAACAGAAAAAGAGAGCAATCAACGAATGGTGGCCCTGAGAATGAAATCACAGAGTTGCGTATGCAAGTAAATTGCTTGGAACGTGAAAAGATGGCCTTGGAAAATCAATTAGAAAAATTAGGTTATGTTAGTATAAATGCTGACAAAAAGTCCCTTGGCAAAAGAGATTTTCATCTATGTTTCTTTAGGAAAATATAATGCTGTGCGATTTGCAAAACAAACTTACTGAAGCCGATGCTCGAATAGAGTGTGTTTAAGCTTTAATTTAGTTTCAACTTCAAACTTTAGCTTTAATATATTTCAGAGAACTTGAAATATTGCTGGACGAACGCAACTCAGAATTTTCGGATAAGGCAGAGATTCCAAAGGAGTTAACGAATGAGGTAACAATAAACTTACTTCTCTAAAAGTTTCTTTTTCTCTAAAACTTTAATCGTTAAAACTTAAAGCTTTCCAAACTGAAGCAGTCGGAGATCGAAAAGCGTCGGGAAATCGACAAGCTTCGTGGGGAACTTTCAAAGACTCAGTTTACCGTTTCTCAGATGGAGCAGCAAGTGCAGCGGGACCAGCAGTTGCTAGAGGTGCGCAACGAACTCATAAACTCTCTGCAGTCAAATCACGCCGACCAACGCATTCACCTCGAGGAGATGTTTTCCCAAATCGCCGAGAGCAATGGCACTATAGCCGAAGTAGAAATAGCTAAGTTTTTGTCGTCGGAATTTATTTACTTTTTTCCGATTTCAGCTTAATAGCGAATTGCGTGCTAAGGCCGAAGAGTTTAGAAACCTCTTCAGTACACTGAGCAACAAGCAGATGGAGGTTTCCCGCCAGGAGCACATGATCAAGCTCTTGGAGGAGAGCAACGCTCGCGGTGTTGTGATACGGCTCAAGCAGGAGGACAAAATCGGTCATATGGAAGAGGAAATTACACGCCTAAAGCACACAGTGTAAGTAGGGCTTGGAGCTAAAGGAAGCTTTTAGTCTAGGCTCACGTTACCTTATGAGGAAAGCCTTCGAATCAATCATATGCTAAAACAAAAGAAAGACGAAAAAGCTTTTTTGAAAACTATTCGCTAAACTATTTTTCAAGCGTAACCAAAGTTTCTCTCTGTCTATTGTAGGAGAGCTTATCAATATTACTGCCAGAACTCCGTAGTTCTACGCTTGTAAATAATGTTGTTGCTTGACGTTGTGTGGAGAACTTTATTAACGAGAGCTGTTAAAAAAATGTAAGGAAAATTTTTATAGCAAACAAGGAAGCTTTTTTGACAATCTTACCACTTTTTATTATAATTCCACTCACTAATGAACTTTCATTTCGTTCAAACGATGCCACATTTTGATTGCGTCATTCTTTTATGCCTTGCAGCGGAGATCACCTCAACATTTCACCAAGGACTCTTACCGATCAAAATTTGTTCACATCTGTCCCTAATAATACAAATTTATACATACCTGTCAGTGCTTCGGAGGAGCGCCATGAAAACTTATACTATTACATAACTCGGCGGCGGCGCAAACGTCAATCGGACGTAATTGTACGAAGATATGATTCGTGATAGTTTTGGTGATCCACAATATAAAAGGATCCCTCGTACCTCATCCGATGAATGTTTTGCATTAAAATTGTTTGTATATAGTGCTATAAAACTGAAAAATGTCCAATAAATACGAAATATTTGCAAATAAAAGCGACAAATGTAACCTCACACCATCTAATAATTGTGAATTGAAGGCCTGTAGAAAGTAAAAAATAATTTATGCAATTGGAATGTAATATTAAATAATGTTTTAAAAGAAGCCAGGTGCAGTTCTTCGTATAGTATATTAAGAGAACTCAATACTTGAATTATGAAATCAGTCTTTGAACTAATTGTCTACATAGATTTCAATATCTGATACTGATATCAAGGCAGAAGTTGAATGTATTATTTGATAGGTGTCAGTCGTTTGTGTCGTCGGAAAGGCTAATTAAGTCGTTGGCTTTCAAGCAATATCCCATAGCCTTCAGTTACGCCAGTTCATTTCCGATGAATGCTCGGTTTTATATACAGCGGTCATTTGGACGTCTGCGATGCTAACATATAACCACTGATTTCTATTTAATAGTGGAGTCCCCGTGGAGTTGTTATGTAATGCCGCAATCTTACAGTTGAGCCTATCCGTTTTCTATGACGCAAATGGAGAGTCCTTGTGAAATGTGGATCACATGAAATGCATCAAATGGTTGTTGATTAGTCAAGGTGGACTTATTACTAAATACTATGTTCTGTGGAGAAGCCTTTGATGTCATTAGGGTTAATAGATGTAGAAAATGATCTTCTTATAGTGGTACAGGTTTTTGGCGATGTAAGTGACTTGATGATGTTGATTTCGCAGCTTATTTACTCGTCGTTCAATGTTTGGACGTTGCAAATTGCGGCAATAATTGATACCTGGAACCAAAGATTATAGATAAGATAATTGCAACGAATTCTATAATCTTGATTATCTTGGAAGATTCTGGAAATTCTGTCGTTTTTCTTCATTGGTGTGCTTCATATAGTAATTGCAGTTGCTTGTTCGCATAACTGATGCCGCCTTTGAATGGTATTTAGTTGGTCCTTCTTTAATATGTTGAAAGTTGAATCTACTAATGATTTTTACTGATTTAACAGGTACGAGTATGTTATGTGTATGGATTTCATTACTGTGATTTTTGTGGTTGTTTGACATGACACTGGCTTGTTCGGAATTTAGAACTCCAAATACTAGAACGCTAAGTAGCGCTAACACCAGCACCATAAAACTTTTAAGCAAAGATCATGAAAGTAACGGACTCCTCTGGCTACTCCTCTGCAGGCTGCGAGCATTTAGCATAATCCTGGTTGCTTTGTTGGTGGTAGTCGTTCTCTTTGTCCAATCCTTATGTTTTCAAATCGACGTCGCACACTCGCAAACCGATGAAGTCGATCGGCCAAAAAATTATGACTTTTGAACGGATAGGAATTCTTAAATGTTCTTGTAAACATTCAGGTAGACAAAAGACGTTCTGCAGTTGACAGAGAAATGTTGGAATATCTATGAAAATTTACCTAATCTCGATAAAGGTCAAGAAATTTTTTGTACGAAAAATCAGCTTCTTGTTTTGGATTGATATGGCTATTACGATCTAATAATTAATGTAAATTGACTGTACAATAGTGCACAGAAAGAACCCAATGATATAAGCAGACTTACGCAATATTTGAATATTTATTTAGCGACTATTTAAGTTGCCATAATGAGAGATAGATATTTACTGGCGCCGATTTAAAAACTTTAAACACGGAGGAATTGTATATATTTATAATATTGTTATGTAATTTCCAAAATTACCGCTTGAATTCTCTTCAGGTTCGATCACTGGTTTGTGAATAATCGTAAATTCGAAATAATAAAAAGTCGTTAGTTTTAAATAATAAATCAACTATTTATTATTGCTTGTTCTTAATTTAACACTTCTTTACTATCGCTGTTTATAACTTGCACACGTAAACACTTATACACGAATTCTTATTTGAAGCTATTCAACTATTTTATTCTTATTCAACACTTCTCAAACTGTTACTTCCACGATGTCACTTAGTTGCTTTCCAAATTTAAACTGTCTTCGCTGCTGTGGTTTACGTCTATTTATACTGGCCGATAATTATCGCTATGTTATCCTCAGACTTCTCCAGATCTTACTGGATTGTCGAGAAACTTCCATTTCCATGAATTGTTTGTTTCAGCAATGAATCATGTTCTATTGTGTAGGCTGCGTTGTGGAAATATCAAATTCAAATTCAAATTCAAATTTTGTTTATTGAGCCTTTTTCAAAACAAGTTATAAGTTATAAAATTCATATGAAAGTGTTAACAAAATTAAAGACTATAATGTATTATCTTCAAAACATAATTGAACAACAGTATCGTACTTAAATATATAAAGAGAAAGATTGAAGTTAACAAAAACATTCATGTGAATCGCTCTTGCTCCCGGAGCTTACAGGTATTGAGAGTATATCTCCTAACCTAAAATATAGACTTAATGCTAACTTAAATCTACGAAAAAACAACAACAAAAAGAAGAGTAAACAAACCTCTTAGATACATTAAAGGCTAACCTCTATGGGAATCAGGGGTTGTATTCTTATAAAAATTATGACAGAGAGATGCATTTAAATCAAAATTAGCCGCAGCTTCATTAATGAAGCCAACAGGTGACAAATACCTTACATTTGAACAGCTAAACGCTCTCTGTTGGTTAAAGATATCAAGGATGCTGCTATTGACATGGCAAGAAATTCTATTGACAAAACGATTTAGAATATCCGAAACATAAAGGCCAATTGGAAATACTTTAGCTTCCGAATAAACGAACCGATTCGAGTAACGTTTTGTGGGAGATTGGAAATACTTTCCAATACAATGCCTTAAGACCTTTCGTTCCAAAATTTCAAATTCTCTAATGACTGAAGGAGAAACGTTAAACCAAATAGGAAAGCCATACAAGATTACAGGTCTAATACAGGTTTTATATAACAAAAGTTTTGTTTTCTTGGGTAAACCTTTGTTACAAAAAATACTTGAAAAAGTGCCCAAGATTCTGTAAGCTTTTCTTAAAACAATTCTTGCATGTTTGTTAAATTTCAGAAGACTGTAAAAATTAATGCCAAGATATTTTATGGAATCCCTGAAAGGAATCTCAGACCCATTCAAAGCATAATGTAAAGTTTTGCTTTCAGGAACTACAAACGATTTGCATTTTCCAGAAGCATTCCTGATGCATATGGCTTCACTTTTCGATGCATTAATTTTAATACCCCAGTCCTCGTAAAAATGTTGAACAATTTGCAGATGTTGCGCAGTCTGGTATAGCGCGGTTTTAGGAGACTCGTGGTGAGAGTACAGAAGAGAGTCATCAGCATACAAGAGACCCGTTGAATTAGGACCGACATGAGGGAAATCGTACATGAAAATATTGAAAAGATGAGGCGCTAAGATAGAACCCTGAGGAACTCCACAATTTATGTCTCCAATATCTGAAAGCATTCCATTAAAAAGGACACAAAACTTTCTGTTGACAAAGAAACTCTTAAATAATTTAATAATTGAAGAATCGAAGCCTATTTGAAACATTTTAAAAAGGATTCCGTTATGGTAAGCATGATCAAAAGCCTTTTCAATGTCTAAGGAAATTGCAACGGTGCAACGACGAATCCGCAAGTTGGAAACTATATCATTTTGAAATTTCAATAAAGCATCAACAGTTGAGTGACCCTTTTTGAAACCAAATTGCAAGTTTGGAATATAAGAAGGATCTATCCCGACGTCCATAATTTTACGAATAACTTTTTCAAAAAGTTTTCCAAGGTTAGATAACAAAGAAATTGGTCTCAGGTTATTTAACTCAAAACTGTTTGACTTTTTTTGAATTGGAACAATCTTGGAGATTTTCCACGCGTCAGGAAAATATGAATTATTTAAACAATTATTAAAAACAATTGCAATAAACTGAAAAGCTTTCATAGGAAACTTTTTAATTAAGAAATTTGAAATCCCGTCTAGTCCAGAAGACTTTTTGCTATTCAATTCAACAACACAAGAAAGAACTTCGTCCAAATCAGTCAACTTAGGATGGTTGCATTCATTAAGTGCACTAAAATCATTACTGAAAATATGTGTGCTTTGTGATTCTTGAGCAAAAATATTTGTTAGTGTATTTTCTATAAAGGAAGTGTCCCTACCAAGAGGACAACCCATGTAAATATTCGAGAAATGAGCTAGCAAATGTTGCACTTTTTCATCGTTATTTTGAATATCGACGCCGTTAATAGAAAGATTGGTTGGTAGTGATTTTTTTTTCGATCCTATTAAATTATAGATTTGTTTATGCGCCCTTGGACCTGGCACAATTTTGCTAAGTTTATCGCTAAAAATTTTAGAATGTTCAATTTCCACTTGTTTTTTAATAATGATGCTCAACAATTGAATTTGCTTAGACAGGAGTAAGTAGCTTGGACTTGAACGGTTCATATAATAATGATAAATACGTTTCAAATCCCTCTGCCAGCGATGTTTGATTTTGAACAGGTATTTTACATTGTCAGAGATAATAATTTTTTTATTTCCTCTAATAATTTTTTTAGAATGAATCGCAACTAATGAATTTAAATAAATAAATAAATAGTGGAAATATCAAGTAACTTCTAGATCTTTCGCTAGCGCTCGATAGATGTCATTGTATTCCAGGGGAATGTGGACTGTGATTTGGTAACACTGTAACACTCGTAAATATTGCACATATCGGCGTGTAGATGGCGCTGTATATCACATTATTGTATGACGTATAGATGGCGCTGTATTTTCGCCACTATATATTAATATCCCTTTTTACTTCCTTGTATATGTACGTAGTAAATACAAGAAAGTATTGTAATCATGAAAAATTTCGATATTGAGATTTTGATGGTAACACACATTTTGACCATTGCGGAGTCCATTTTGACTAGTTTGGTCGTGACGTGTGTACGTATGTATGTATCCTCAATAACTTAAAAACGGAGAATAGTAGAAAGTTAAAATTTGGTATTTGAGACTCTTATAAGACCTAGTTGTGCACCTCCCTTTTTGGATGCAATCAGTTGCGCGAAAAGGACACTTCTCATATAATTTTTTTTAAAAATTTCATACATTACTCAAAAACAAACACTCCTAGAAAGTATATACTATTGGGCCTTACATAAGACACAATTTTGTAGCTCCAATTTTAATGATGGTTCGCACCAAAAGGACTCTTCGCCAAAGGAACACGAAGCATGCATTATCCGAATTACATAAATGATAATGATAAATGAATGTTATGCTGCTTTATCTCTTACAAAAATTGGTTGTACCCTTACAGAACTAAACAGCGAAATCAAAATTAGTACGATTTATAGTTAAGGCTGTGTGGAAACTAATTTGGACTTCCTCGTTTTACTTACTACTATTTAAATTATTTAAATTAAGAGAAGCCTATGAATTTGTATTCATTATGAAAGTAATGCCGTCATACAAGGAAGTCATGTGTTGGCCACATCAGATATTTTTATTTTATTTTTTATTACGCTTTACTTTGAAAAAAATAATATACACCGATAAATATTTGTAAAAAGAATATCTACTATTTATTATTACTATATAATTTTTAACAACTATTTCTCCCCATCAGCTATTCTTAAAGTTAACAGAGCATGAAGGCGCTAAGATGTGGTCACAATTCCGTATCAGCATGCTTTGTATATGTTTCGATGTCCTTTGTAAAGTCGGCATTAAGCTGCACTTAGGAGCTCATGAGATCCAAATCATCACATTTATGAAGTAGTCTTCATAAATCTGGGAGTGTTTTCATGCTTTGTTCAAAAACTATAAAATTTAAATATAATTTTAAATAGTCTGAAAGTCGATATGTCTTTTTAGAATGTGTCGAGGCAGCTAATAATAATAATAATTTTTTCAAAAACTTAACGTATTTAAGTCGTTACTTAATGTGTTCACTTTTTCATAGTTAGTGATAATAACGAATACACCCGTTGAATCCAGTCCGACTATATTCAAATTATGCCGCTGAATAATGCCATGAATGACACCAACTACTTCAATATCTCATGAATTGCTTAACTAACAGAATTTGATCTGAATTTAAAATTGAAGTCAGAAACTTTTGACATGCGAGTATATGCATATGTGCCGATATAAACAGACATACATTTGTCCAGCTTTGGTTAAAATAGGGCACAAATTAATCTGTTTTAGGAATAGGAATTGAAGGCGCCTATGGCCTTCTTTTTAATTGATATTCTAAAAGATCTCCGCTTTGTGGAAAATATCGCAGTTCTCCTCATAATGATTTTAGAAAATATCCAAATGATTTACCGATTTAATTTCTTTGATGGTCGCTTTTCACTTAATTAAAAACATTGTTGTTAACCTCAATGAACTTTAAAATAAAATAAAGTGATTTGCGTCCCACTTTTTTCTGTTTTTCTACATTTATCTCTCTGTGGAAGTTATCTAATATCTTCAAGATACAAACGTGATATAAAGACCCGAGGGGGGAGGGGGCGAGTTGTATGGTCATAGATAATCGATGCTCTTGACTGACATGGAACTTCTAAGAGACTTTGTAACAACATAAAAACGTAACCATTTTAAGTTATATTTTGTTCTATACATAGTTATATACGAATTTTTCAGAGCTTCCGACCTCAGAGGAAGGTGCATATCTCTTGAGATCTTCTTGGAGAATTTATGACATCCGTCCTCAGCATCTCGAACAACAGATTGAAGAGCATCCTCGCGCCGAAACTCTTATCTCTTATCTCAACCGTGCATCGTTGAAATGGAGCCCAGAGATTAATTTCTTCAGATTAGTGAAATATTTTGACTTCGCATTTGAAAATCGTGTGTGCTTCTGGGTGAGATTCGGCTTCACAATGATCTCGATGTTGAGGCTGCTTTGTTGATTATCGCTTGAGATCAGCTCAGTATGTAATAAGAACTCATTGCGACTAGTTCGCGTAGCTGATCAATACCAAAGAAGAGTCTGCGTAGACATAAAGTTTCACAAAGCGCAATCGCCACGCAATAGTTAAGTTTATAATCGAAACACAATCAATTTTAAAGCGAATTAAATCTGAAGGAACACTAATAAAACTAAAGGTAAAAAGTTGAGTTGTGCACTGGGTACGTGTACTCTTTTTTAATTTCTCCTTCCGTGCATACTTTCTTACCTAAAAAAAACAATAAGACTTTAATTCGAGTAATATTTATTATTTTTTTGTGTCCTATGAAAGAATATCATTGACGTGAACTAGCAGATAATGCACAATCACTGCGAATGCACCAACAAAGCAAGTTAAAAAATTTTTATCTAAAGCTCATGAAGACATTTCGGGGTTTGAATTTTAATTTTTGCTTAAGCAGTCCGTATTTTATCGTGACAATTGCCTTGCTCTAACAAAAAAAATTAAGTTATTTAAATATTCTTATTAGAATAATATTTTCGAAACTCTGCATGTAACATTTTTTGTAAGGACGAGATCAGTAAATAAGCAAAAAAGGATTAACTTGACCATAATTTCAAAGTTACAAGGACGCTTAATAGTTGCATAGTGATTGACTTAATGATTACATTAGATTGATCTAAAAAGTGGTTTTAAAAAACTTTTTTACCAAATTACATAAGTTATTGGCGAGTATTTCTTTGTTACACAAAATTAACTTTCAGAAATGATTTTTCATATCAGCATGCGGCATCTTTCAATTAAATCGGGCGAAAATAATCACAAATATTGCAATGTGTTGCTTTGAGTTGCTTTACACTTCTATTCGACGCATGGATCAACAGACGATACTTCATTATTTATGTAGAAAACTTTTTTAAAAAATTGCTGTTATCGCTCCAACAATTTAAAAACACTTCAAACAAAAGCGATTCTTGTAATGTTCAATGTGCATCGATTCACATTGACCATGAATATGATTTTCCCACTCGTATCTGATGCTTCACACTTTACTGAAATTGTGATTAAAAAGAAATATTTTCTGATTATTATGTTCAGGAGAACTACTAAGTTTTACTTTAATAAACTTTTTAATACACGAATTGTGTCTGAAGATTAAAGAAAAACCCAACAAGAAGCTCGAAATTAAAGTACAATTTAAAACAATTACTGATATCATTAAATTACTAGTTACCTACTCCCCAGGTCAATGAAATTCGGTCTATATAGGAAAATTGGTGAGAAAGGGCGTCTACATATCCAGATAAACCATGTCTGTTCTGGTTCGCATATCTGCCTTATTGAAAGACAACTTCTTGTTTTGTTTGTTTTGATGTTACAAACCTCTTTGTTTTAATTTATTTATATACTATTTAAACTGAAGTCAAAAAAATTCATGGATTCGTACTGAATTGGACTGAATTGGAAAAAAAAAATGAAGTAGCAGAAGTTGGCAGCTAAACTATGATTGGTGTTCTACATATTTAAACTTTGAGTAATAATTTTAACTAAAGAACTTTAGTTTGCTTTTTCTACTAACTTTTTCGTTTTAAGGATTAAAGTCTGTAAGAGCCCAATCCAATACTTCTGATGCATGCTTATGGGCCATCGTATATTCGGGACGTAAATAATTTAACATTCCTGTTGCAACTTCAAATTTCAGAATATGGTCTTTGTTGTCGCCTCCGTTTCATATGTAGGATATCCTCGCTTATTATATCCGACAATTTATGCTTTATGATAAATTGTTTGTTATAAAATTTTATTTTTAACTTCAACGAGCCGAGCAGTTATCATTTTCCTAAGATTTCATTGAAACTAAGTTTAGAATATTTTTGAAATTTTGAAACTCGAAAACGTATGCAAAGAAAATAAAGAGCTGCGCGACAAACCGGCAAGCAAGGATCCATCCAAGAATCCAAGCAGAATTCTGTGAGCTATACTATGGTACTGGCCCATATTAATACACTACCGGCCAAAAGTTTCGAAGCATCTTTGAAATCCCTACAAATAGGTAGGTATTCAGCATTAAAAAATAAAAATATTTATTATAAATAATAAAGTTTCTTGTATTTGCATTCAAGTTGCATAAAAATGTAGGATATTCACAGTTTCGTGTTATCTACTGTGCAACATTGCCGCCTAAGTAGTAGTGGTAAAAACCTTCCCTGCAGTCAAATCTTCTACTTCTTAACTGTAGAATAAGTAGTTCTTTTAGAAACAGGAGAAACCCTCACTGCATGTTATTTTAATGGAATGAACTGCCGTTTTTCACATTACTCGCTTAGCATTACATTACATTCGACCGCGTTAATGTAATAAAATATCGGTGTTTATTTAATTGCTTATGCTAATTTCTTGTAATAGACATTTTTTAGTAAAAGGGATAGCCCTGGAGTTAATGCAAACAAATTCCGTTGGGTTCCTTTTTCTTGCCTATGTCGTTGTTCCGTCATCCATTGTTGCTTTCAATGCTTAGTGACATGTGGTAGGATAACGTTATATATTCTGGGAATGCGTTTCTTGTGAGCGGTGACATTCATGGCCATTCCTATTTAATAACTATTTTTTTAGTTTGGTAAATGAGCGGAGACCTTTCAAGTAGATTCTTGGTTAACCAAATCTCAGCATGCTGCAAATCTGGATAATTTTAGCTCAACTCTGATTGAAACGTTTAATTTTGGAACGCTCAATTAGTTTATATGCTCTAGTATATGTACATATATGTAAGTCGTTTGTAAGTACCTCAGAAATGGAGTATGTTGAATCTATGAAAGTTCTGCATTCTAAGATTAGGTAGATCGTATTTAAAGTTAGGTATCCGCACATAATAATTTTAACGTCTTGGATTGCTAATGAGCGACAATGGAGAACTTAAGCATATGTAAATTTATCAATCGGGTTCATGAGTTTTTAATAAAGCAAAAGGAAAATCTACTAGAGGAACATTTTGATGAAATTCTGAGCGTATAATCAAAGTTATGTCGTCTTCAGATAAATTCTAGAGCCAAGAAATTAATGTCGTTTTATTCTAGATACATAATTCCTTCTGACTCGGTGTAGAGTTTGGATGGCATAACTGGTGATTGTCCATGTATGCTTTGATGGATGTACAGCTTTCTGTGTCCCATTTTTATACCCTACATCCGAAGGAATGAGGGTATATTCACTTTGTGCTTCCGTGTGTAACGCATTAAAGGAGGCGTGGCAGGTATGGAAAAGTATATATATTCTTGATCAGTGTCACCTCCTGAGTCGATTTAGCCATGTCCGTAGTCTGTCTGTCTGTCTGTCTGTCTGTCTGTCTGTCTGTCTGTCTGTCTGTCTGTCTGTCTGTCTGTCTGTCTGTCTGTGGAAATCACGATTACAGGAGAACGAATGAAGCTATCGCGATGAAATTTTGCACGTATATTCTTTGTCATCCGAAACTCTGTGGGATTGAAAATGGGATAAATCGGTGCAGCGCCACGCCTACTTTTTTAACAAATACTAATTCTTTTAACAATATTTCAACTTGTTCAACTTGTAGACTTAGTTTTGAGCTTCAATTTTGTTTCCGAATACATCGGTACAGGTAGATTAAATTTTTAAAAAAAATGGGCGTGTCCGCCCACGAACATATGACATTGATATAAACCGCAATTCCAGAATAACGGTTGGAAGAATTGACTTGAAATTCGGTACGAATATTCTCTGCCATCATAGATAACTCTGTATTGAAAATGGTGAAAATCGGCGGGAAGTAGGGTATATAAGCTTCGGTCTGACCGAAGGTACCCTTACTAGTTTTAATTTTGGTATGGTTTATGATACAAGCCTTTGCCCATTGCAATTGCCTGCATTGTTTGATTATGTCGACTTACTTAATTCAATTGTTTTCCTGCAGCGTTAGTTTCATTGATTGCTTTTGCAATTGCTGCACCAACAGATGCTAATCCAACAACGCCTCCAAGAGCAGTTAAAATGGGCAGTTACTAATGGCAGAAAACCTCCTACTATTGGAACAGGTGCCGCTTTAATAGCATTAGGAATATCTTCAGCTTTTCGATGCTTAATAATTTTCAATGCGTTTTAATGGTTTTAGTGAATATTTTCTTTGCACAGTTTAAACTTCTTCTTCCTTTTTATTTTAGTAAGCGTTTTTTTTATCGTGTGTCCCATACCGCCTTCGACTTTAATTTGCATTGCGTTCGCAACTAAGAATTCCATTCGTTCACCAACTTTAGTGTTTTCCTTTCTGCTAATTTTCTATCTATTTCGTGATTTTTATTTAAATCTTTACTTTGAGAATATGCAATATCATGCTCTTTATATGCAGCCTCCAAAGGATTGATTCGTCTATCACGTCTTGCTAAGTGCTCTTTTAGTTTAGTTCCTGGACAACAACAATTGATAACCACGTAATTAAAGTTCAACCGGCAGAGAATTAATAGCTTTACTTAATAAACATTTTATATCCATTCAGCAACAGATAATAAATATAAATTAATAAAAAGACTTCAATGCTTTGTTTTAATAATATAAATTTAAATATAAGTTTTCTATCATAAGTTATGCGCTTCGTTAAACAAGACAAATTAAAAGAGAAAAATTTGGATCCTGCTACAAATAATATCACACAATTCAGACACAGTTCGTCAGTTCCTGCTACCGAATACAATTAGATGTCCTATTGTGGGACTTTCAAACTGCGAAAAGACTAATGTAATGTTAAGTTGAATAGAAAACCAAATGGACTAAACTTTGCAAACATATACTTGTACTCAAAATTACTATATCAACAGATATATGACTATCTAAAGCGTTTAATAAAACCAATTCAAGATATGGGATAATTTTTCCGACAATGAGAAAGTCCTGAAGCCGGATGAAGCAAGTTGTAGCTTGTGAGAAGCAAAACAGTACTTTTGTATGGGTAGACACAAGTCTATTGATCGCTTTTACTTAAGTAAACTTCTAATCCAATTAATTCCATCTAATATCTCGCACTAAATTTAGATGAGTTACGACGACCAGACGTCCGCCAAAAAATACATTCCCTTTTCAACATAATATATAAATCTTCTGTTGGGGACAATAATTTGCTTTGTTTATATTTTATTGTTTGATGTTGATATGTTGATGTTAATAATTCCAGATCCGAACACTGCTAAAATGAGTAGAGACTACGATAAATTATCTCATAAAGTTTCCAATATAGCTTCGGCCGAAAAGGGAAATCTAAGGATGACTACAACTTACACAATGGGTAATGATGTAGTACGTGCTGTTGGATCGAAGTCGTGATTGTGATAACGTGAAATAAATTGAGTCTATGTATTTTAGAAGTCTCTATCAACCGCAAACAGTTCCGCAAGCTCAGTTCGGGAAAAATGGGGCAAAGAAGTCGAATTTGTTTTCTCCTGTATCGCACTGTCCGTAGGCCTCGGAAACGTATGGCGTTTTCCATTCGTAGCACTAGCAAATGGAGGCGGAGCGTTTCTTGTACCCTATATAGTTGTTCTGCTTCTTATAGGGCGGCCCATTTATTATATGGAGGTTATCATAGGGCAGTTCTCCAGCAGAGGTTGCATAAAGGCTTTTGAGATGGTGCCGCTTATGAGGGGTGAGTTAGATGTCATTCCAATGGATTTTGTCGTTTTAGGACCTTTTTACAGGCGTGGGTTATGGTCAAGTATATGCGACGGCATGGGCAACAACGTACTACGCTTCCATAATGGCGCTTACCATAAAGTATCTTTTTGCTTCCATGACTGAGGTATTACCATGGACCTACTGCCTGCCAGAGTGGAACAACACTTGCATAGCCACCGCCGAAATGAAGCTTAACAACGAAACGGGGGGAACTAAACTCTCTTCAGCGGAATTGTTTTTTAGGTAAATTCAATTTTCCAAAAAAAAAAAGAAAGATTGAGAAGCTCCCAACCAGCAGCAAAACGGTACTACATGAAAAGGATGACATAGGAAATGGGTTGGGCGAACTAAACTGGGAACTAGTATTTTGCCTGCTAATCGCGTGGATCATCATCGGAGCAATTCTCATAAAAGGTCTGTGCCAATTTCATAGCAAGTACTTGTAACCGCACATTTCCGAGCAGGCATTCGCAGCTCCGGCAAGGCTTCATATTTTCTGGCCATCTTTCCCTACGTTGTCATGTTAATTTTACTTGTACGTGCCGTAACTTTACCCGGCTCGATGGATGGCATCGCGTATTTTCTGAAGCCACAGTGGAACAAGTTGTTGAGTCCAAAGGTTAACTTTAGCTATTAAAAAGTATATTTTTATATTTTATATTAAATCGTAGTCCTTGTCTTATCTTTGTCTGTCGGTAAAAGCAATTGGCTTGTCCTTCAATCGACTATTGTTGGATAGTAGTAATAAATATCTTACAGCCATATTCCCGATACTCACTCGCTCTGAGCGCCCGAGACGCCAGCGTAGCCGAAACTGAGACAGATTTGTATTCTGTAATCCAAGCGCCTGCCAGCGTCAGTCAGCGTCTTACTTTTTTTACCTGATGTTATGCTTTGCAGACTGTCGTAGTTTGCAGACCGAATAGTGTTACCGTCCACGGGAAACCTTTTTGTATTTTTGTGATATAGTTTGGAAGGACTTTCAAAAACACAAAAAAATGCAGCCACTTCGATTTCAACTACGTGAGAATCCTAGTGGACACATATATTATTGTATATAAAATATGAACATGAGTGTGTGGCAACAATGTATGAAGCAAAAAGCAACTATTTGTCTTATCATAATAACAACAAGAACCTCCATTTGACTTGTTCGTGTAATATAGAACGCAGCACTCAATACTATTTCTATTTTTGTTCGAAAATGAAGTCTTACATAAAACGGTAGCACTTATGAGATATTTTTTGATAATTAAAAATTAAAATTAGGTTCTTTATTAACAAAAAAATCATTAATAATTTTATAAATCTACCTTTAATAATTAATAAATTATTAGTTATTACTTCAATAATTAATAAATTGGTAATTATTAATTTAATAACTAATAAATGAGTAACTATTAATTTAACAATTGATAAATAAATTTCTTTAGCAATTATAAATATTTTTATTAAAACTTCGTTACAAAAATTTCTGTCAACCACAAAATTTTTGTTCAAGTCGGCAACTGTTTTGTTCCCGTCTCAATTCGAACCGACTCGGTTTTTACAGAATGCATCGACTAAAGATTGACAACTGATAAGGTCTGCAAAGCAGGTAAAATACCAACAAAATTATAGAGTAACCGCCAGCGACCGACTGCGTCCCGTCTGGGTTTTTGGCAGCGCAGTTTCTTTGAAAACCATCGACGCTGGCGTCAAATACGAAGAAAAACAACGAAAACCACAAAAGAGAATAAACAACTACGGAGCGTCTGTGACGCGAGCGAGTATCCGGAAAGTGGCTGTTAGTCACAATTGAACTTTTCATTAAAGGAATTAATTAATTCCTCAAATATAATTAGTTCTCCGAATACCAAGCTGAATCGTTTTCACGAGTCTATTTGTAAAAATCTGAAATCAGAATGAATTAATTTGAAGTACATGAGGCACAGCTATAGTTAGTGTATAACTAATGAAGTCGCGGAAGGGAGGTTTTGTGAATGACCTGATAAGAAACAAGGAAAATTTACATTATAATTTATATATGTATGTATAAATTTTATATAATAAAAGAGATCTGATCTATGCCTATCTAATAGATCATACTGTAGCGACTTCTTATGTCACAATAATGTTGTGGTCATTTTTGTGTAGTTAAATCCCGAAGATTTTCAATCGTCAATCTCAGTTCCAATATCTTCTTATAAGATTTTATGAACTTTTTTAATTTTAATAATGTGTGTTATGTTATCTGAGCCTACTCAACTTTTCAAATTAAAAAATACCACTTAAGCCGTGAAAAAATATAAATATAAATCCGGACATGACTTCTTATAAAGCTATCCTACTAATTTAATTTAATATTTTATTTAAGGAGGTCACTGTTTCTCTCCTTTGCAGGTTTGGTACGCAGCAATTACACAGATGTTTTTTTCACTGGCGATTTGTTTTGGTACCTTAGTCATGTATGCTTCATATAACAACTTTACGAAAATTATTTATAAGTGAGTAGAATTCCTTTATTATTACCTCATGTTTATAATTTTTCTACCTCACCTATGGAAATCAGTTCAAAGGATTCTCAATATTATATAATTTTTTTTTTTTTATTTGTGTCTGAGATGTGACAGGGAGACAAATTCCTCTATAAGCTTTATCGGTGTTACTTCCTAAACGGATTCATCATTGTGTCTGTTTGTCTAATTCGAGATCCCGTCACGATGACACAATAAAACTTACAGTATTAAAAAAAATTTATAGCGAACCAAAGCGAAAATCTATATTTTATCATCGTAATAATATTGTAGAAGACAGTATGCTTATACATATATTTTTTTATTAATTTGGAAGGGATGTTATAATAATCACCACAGTAGATTCATTCACGTCTATATTGGCCGGGTGTATTATATTCGGCATACTTGGTAATTTAGCCTACGAAAAAAATACTGACGATATATCGAAAGTGGTGAAAGGTGGGACTGGCCTGGCGTTTATCTCATATCCCGAAGCAATTGCGAAATTCAAATATTTACCACAAGCCTTCGCAGTGCTGTTTTTCCTTATGCTGCTCGTACTAGGTGTCGGGAGCAATATAGGTATGGCTTCTTGCGTGATCACGGTGATGAAGGACCGTTACCCACATGTGCCGCATTGGAGGCTCTCGAGCTGTGTCACTGTGATCGGCTTTCTTTGCGGACTTATGTACATGACGCCCGGTGGTCAGTTCATTGTGAATCTGGTGGATTTCTTTGGGTGTTCCTTTATAGCATTGTTCTTGGCCATAGCAGAGCTTTTGAGTGTTAGTTGGATTTACGGTAAGAAAACTTCCGATTACTAATATATTCATATATGGACCTGTATTTGTTTAGGTCTAAAGAGGTTTTGTGCTGACATTGAATTCATGTTGAATATAAAAACTGGAATATATTGGCGGATATGCTGGGCCGTTATCACCCCTGGTCTCATGTTCATAGTACTGATTTACACACTAGTCGCTTATGAGCCATTGACCTATAATGGTTCTGTCTATCCCGAGGTGGCTTATAAGTTAGCGTGGTTATTGTGGTCTGTCGGCGTTGGCCAGTTACCACTTTGGGCGATATATGTTATCTATAAACAACCCGGATATTGTTTTACCGATGTAAAAATTGAAGACGAATATAAGTTACAAAATAAATCCATATTAAAACTAATTTTCATCTTCTAGAAACTGAAGAAATCTTTGCGACCTGCCAAATCATGGGGTCCCTTGGATGCTAAAAAGTATGATGAATATTTGGCCCACATAAGCACCTTTAGCACCACAAACGGAAATTTGCTATGGTCAAGAATATATGAAAATATTTTCGGTTAACTTTCAGTTTGTAATAAATAAAAGAACAAGTTCAACCATCTTCATTTGTGTGTTGCTTTATCATTAACTTATTAGGCCAATTTTTGTTAAAACGTTAATTAAACTTTAATTAAATTAATTTGTATAATAAATATAGTTTTGCTGACTTGATTTATATAAAAATTATCTAATTATTATTAAAATGATCTATTATATTTATGTGAAGAAAATTAAATTCACCCAAAATGTCAGTGGGCCAAATGTCTGTGGCTCCTTATAGCTCACATCGTGTTGATAGCTACGTATGAGTATTTAAATTGTACTTTTCAAATACAAATTTGTAAGTATTCATACCTTTTTCCGATATTTTTTTTATTTATTTTATTTTTCTTAATTTGTTCCTAAATTATACATTCAGCTATTCAATGAACAAGTGGTGAATGTAACTGCCAATAATTAAATAATATAAATAGTGGAAGAACGGTCAAATCATAAGCTACACAAAAACCCAGAAATTGTTTAAACCGTACATTAAATATAATAAAACTATTTACAAAATTTGAGGAGAATTTAATTTGAATTGAAAGAAAAAAGTTATTATTATTATTATTATTTGTATGGAGTAGTGCACTGCGACCTGTTCATCTATTGTGCCTCCTGCTCGAGCTTACAATTTCTGTAAAAGTCCTATCCTTTCCAAGAAGCTGATTGTTTTACTCGGCTTCACGGATCTTACACTTTGCTCACTCATGTACACTAGCTCGAATATCGCCATCGCAGGTCATATCGCAGGCGCAAGCGCCGCACATGAAGTGAGTATATAAATTGTTGTTTCTTTCTCCCCCATGCAAAACCTGCATGACTAGTCGGTAACTCTTATGGTATATAGGTGCTTCCTCAGTCTGCAGTGACCAGTTAAAAAACCAGTCATTATTCGTAACCTATTTCTTGGTAGTTTCATGCATTCTCCGAAACGTGCTTGGTTGTATGTCCCTAGCGCCATTTTAGAGTGCCCCAAGCCTGGTTGGTTTTTCCTGTATTTCACTCTGAGTTCTTGTTTTTCGCGCCTCACCTTCTGATAAATTATATTCGGTGCAACTCCACAGAACTGTTCGGGCCCCACTAGTAAAGTATTAGCTCCTTTTTTGATACCAACATTCCTATCCAAATTGAATTTTGCACATCTGTCGATAGCAATTATTTCGGCTTGAAAGATACTTGCATAGGTGCCCATCGGTTCCGAGTATCTTGTTCTGGGTCCGAAGACTCCAGCTCCAGCACCGCTTGGCATTAAGGACCCATCTGTATACCATGTTATCAAATTTTTGTCCAGGATATACGTGTCTGTTAGTCCTTTCCATTTTTTCTTGTTGCTTAATTCTGTTTTAAAAGATTTATTAAAACTGAATTTTTGTTTCATCCTGTCTCTTGGGAAGAGATATTCAGGGAGATTTTGAAGGATCTTTTGACTACTCCTTCCAGCTCTTACCATAGATGTAGAGGTGTCAGTTTCAATAGGACTTCCATCGGTAGCGTGGGACAAGTACGCATCGCTCCAGTTAGACACAAGCATGCCAGTTTCTGTACCCTGAAGAAGGTTTTGCGTATAACAGTTTGATTTTCCCTGGCTGCCCAAGCTATTGTTCCATTAGTGATGGTGGGCCTGATTATCATATATTAGATATATTGATATTTTGTCTTCTCCTTTTTGTAAAAGTATGGGGTATATGTTGTCATAGCCTGGCGACTTATATGGCTTGAAACTCCCAAGCGCCCACTTAACTCTGTCCTGAGTAGCAGTTCTGTCTTTTCCTCTTCGCTTTCGGTAAAATCTCTCGACTCTTTTCAAGACATGCGGATATACTTGCACTCTTGGATAAGACTTTGTAAAGTCTATCGGCCTCAGATGTTCCTGAGACATTTTCACAGAATTCGCGGAAACTCTTTCGTTATGCCGCTCTAATGTCTTTGTTATAATTAGTTAGAGTCACAGTATATTCTGCCCATTCGCCAGTATTTTTAACTCGGTTGAACAGCCTGCGAAACGGTTTTCTTAGTCTTCTTAGAATAGAGTTCCACAAGGGCACTTCCCTCGCCTGGCTGATTTTCCTAATGGGACAGCTAGACTCATATGAGGTAGTAATGGCCTGCGAAAACTCTGCAACCGCCGCAAAGTTCCGCTCTCATTTGAGTCTCATATTAATCTTAAGCCGAGACATGTTGACGCTCATTTGGTCTTTATACATATCCCAATCGGTTTGTTTTGGATTACGAAATATTTGTCTCTTAACAGGCAAACCTTTGACCATGAACCTTATCATCCTATGTTCGAAAAGTGAAGATTCTTTGGATACCGTCTAGTTTTGTACCACTCCATCCGTCAGTTTATTGCCTAACGTAATGTCAAGTTTTTCCTGCCTCGTTTTAGTGATAAATGTTGGTTTATTTCCCACATTATGAATGATTAAATTTTCTATTAAAATATATTCTAACAGGTACTCACCCCTTGCATTGTTGTTAGTGCTTCCCATTGCTTCGTTGTGCAAAGAAAAAAGTACTAAATTAAAAGATTAAATAATATGAACTATAAGATTGAAACAAGAAAACTATCCATCAAAACAAGCACCCCAGCTTAGAAACAAGGAAATTAATTTCATTGAAGCTATAGTTAAAAAGCCATAATTTAACCTCCTTAAGGAACCTATTCCTGTTACCACTAGTGCGCACATTAAATGGAATCATATTTGAGACTACTTGTAAAAGTCGAGTAAATGCTGAAATGTTTGTTTGGGAACTCGGCAAAAATCTAAAAATTTGCTGCTTAAAACGTTATGCTACATTTACACCGACCGCAAATTGCGCATTTGAGCTATTTTTCCCGAATGCGAAGCCAAATTTTCAAGATTTGCATACGATTTCACAAACCAAATTGAATGCATTTTGAGGAAATGCGAACAAAATGTGAGAACGAATAATATTTTGAATCAGTTTGTTGCAGGGATAAAGAAATTCCGAAAACAAAACACTGGAAATGAAAATATTTGCAATCAGCTGTTAAAATCAAGAATGATAGAATACAAGATTGTCCTTTATTCCATTTGCAAATTTTTGACAGCTGGATTTTCAGTGCATGACGTCACACCAGGATAAATTGCTTTGACTCTGAATATGAAAGCGTACATTTTGCTTTTACGTGAAAAATTAATCAAAATTACAACCAAAAATTAAAAAGCCATTGCAAAGTGAAAGACTGTGATAGTTTTTGGTAACCACAAAGCAAGTGAAATTAGTTTCTTCAAATTTCTTCGCGAAAATAGACGTGCGAAGTTGTGGAAACATTTTGGCGACAAGGAAAAAGTTTCGATACAAAAAATGCAGTTATTTGCATGAAACATTTTACTCATAATGACTTCGAAACTTAAATGCAATTTGAAATGGGTAAGCATTTTTATTAAGGAATTTTTCAGTTTTATTCGGTACTAATATGTCTCTAAATTAGTAGGATTTGCAAAAAAGAGACTCTTGAAGCCTAAAGCTGTACCATCGATATTTGATCCACTTGCTAATAGCCAATTGCTTTCTTCAAAACGTGCATAAGACACATTACTCAAGAGTAAAGATTACGGTACTGTAGCACCACATGAAGGTATGTCAGAAACGGAAACTATGCAATATTGTGACATAGCTTCCCAATTTAAATACAAGTTAAATTATTATGTAATTTATTTTTTAATTAATAAATTTATTATAAATTAATAAAATTGTATTTTTATAGTTATTCAAATTATTTGGTCATTAGATAGAATTTTATTCCTTTTCAGAGATTTAATTATAATTCACGAAATTGCTTCGCTCTTTGGCAGAATTTTTCAATTGTTGTGCGAGGTTATTGCATCGTTCGTTGTCTTATTAATATGTTTGATTTAATTTTTCTGTATGAGTAATGTTCACTTTACAATTCAATTCAATTGTTACAATCATTTCATACAAAACCGCACAATTATTATTAATTTCAATAATTTAGCTCAATGTTTACACTTTTACTACCAGTTTGTATACTAATTTCACAGTTCGGCCATATTTCCATCCTGCTGTGACGTAGGTGCGTAGAACGAAGCTTTTTTGAAACGCGATCTTTACAACCTTGTATTCTATCATTCTTGTGTTAAAATAATTGATTAACATAATTTTGCCAAACATTTCAAAAGAACCAACAGTGAATTGGAAAATATATTATAATAGCTCAAATGCGAGTTTTGCGGTCGGTGTAAACATAGCGTAAGTAGCATTAACCTATTTATGATCAAAAAAGTTTTCTTCACATATTCTTTGAATACTAAATTTACACTGACAGCGAATGGGAATAATGAATGAGCCATGCAGAAGCCGTTTGCATCGCCTGTTCCCATATGTTTTAACAGAACGATCATCTGTTCTCAAAAATCTATTGAAAATAAATTTCTGAATCAATACAATAAAATTGTTTTTTGAGTGCGACATATGAATGAATTAAGAAAGATATTCTTAATTTCAACTGTACAAGCAGATAATCTTAAAACTATTTGTGATTTTTCCCTACACAATTGCTTAGAAACAAACAACAACAATTCATATTGCTGCCTCGCCATTCTTTTGTGTGCTTCTTGTGATTATGTCATTTATTACTTCATGTGCGATCGAACCGAATCGAGCCAATTTTAAGTTGACTGTCGACTGACTTCTCTTGGTCGAATTTTTTGGAGGAAAAATCTCGAATAGTTACAAGATTATCTGCTTTTACAGTTGAAATTAATAATATCTTTCTTAATTCATCTATTTGCCGCACTCAAAAAATTATTTTATTGTATTGAATCATAAATTTATTTTCAATAGGTTTTGGAGAACAGCTGATCGGTCTGTTAGAATCTAAGCAGTATTACCCTCTAGTTAGTTTAAGCAGTCAGTTCTGGATCAAATTTTATATAGACACAATATAATGTAATATATTTTAGAATTATAATCATATACTATATTGATCTTAAAGAGAAAGTTTTCATTTGCGACGGTCCTCTTCAACAACAGACCTACCTAGCTATTAACGGAAGCTATTAACAGTGTTGGCCATATAATTATCTCCAGAGAAACCGTTCCAAAAAAGTCCGGAGTAGCTTTGGTAGGGGGTGACTTATTTACCAGTTGCCATTCCTTTTTGACATTGCCAGAAATTTTATTAGATTTCCAATGTTTAACTAAATCATGGCATAATGTCCTATATTGAGTTTTCAACAACGTTATTGGACCTATTACTACTTTTGTAAAATTTATTTTGAAATACAATTTTCTTCAAAAGACCATCCGTTATCCAAGGTTTAAGCTTTATATGTTTTTTGTTTGAATTTTTAAAAGACTGTAACATGAAATTTGATGTTTAAGGAAAATATCATAAAAATTATAAAATGCTTACGACGGATCCAGTTCTAGTTAGACGCTATTCCAAAATTAAAAAATAAGCGCACTGGTCAAGCTTGCAAAGTTCATTTTAGAGTAAAGTATGTCACCCGACAAAACTAAATTATCCAATTTTACATTTGACAAAATGTAGGCTAGCTTACCAAAGAAAGTCTCATCATTTGTATTGCTATGAAATCCGTAAATGTATATGAAGGTATTATTCTTCTCATGAATTAAATTAATTATCAAAATTAAACCCAAAAAAAATACAATTTCTTTCATTCTTAACAAACGCGGAAACACCTCCTGCTTAATATGTAAATATTATTGCAATTGACTTATAACCAGGAATCGCATATTCATAATCATAGATCCAAATTTCCGGAAGAGAAATAAAATCGGCCTTGTTCCTGAAAGTACTATGAAGCTATCAAAATTTTTCCTCAGATTTCTGATGAATAATGTAAAGCATTAATGGCTTTTAAAAAAATCTGGCTTACATGAAATAGATGGGAATTTTACATTTTTACATTGGGCAAGGGACGAAAAAACTAAAAAATTTTTATGAGGAGGTTTTCTATGGAGTCTTTGTAAAAGTAAACAAAGTAAAGAGTAAGACAAACCAAAGGTTTGAACTAAGAACTTCAGAACAAAGAAAACACTGAAAACAAGTTTTGACGATAGATGGTGTTATGCAATTAAAGCTTTCTTCTAAGCTTTGCTTTTATACGGTTCTTGGAGACAGTGCAGTTTATAGAGGGAGTACTGCATAAATATGCACCAATAAAGATCGCTGATGAGAAACTGTGGAGAGTTTCAAAATATTTATATGATCTGCCTGTTGAACAAACTTGTATTAACAGTATAAACTTGTATTAACAGTTGTGTTAACAGGTGGAGTTTTATAATTATATTTATTATAATTAATTATAAAAAACTACGATAAAAAACTTCTTATTCTCCGGCATCATATTGGCAACTTCAACCTTTTGTTCCATATGGATTTGGATTTGTGAACAAAAGAAATTGGGGTTTTTTACTGAAATATTCCATTAAAACACTCGCTTAAAAGGTTTATGACTGATTTATTGGACTTAGCAAAGGTTTCGTTTTATCAGCGTTTTTAAAATACAATTGGTTTTTTGCATAGATTAAAAAATATCGCGAATTAAGATGTAAACTAATTTGCTTCCATTTATAACAATGAATGAAATATCGTAGTCTGATGCAGTTTTTTTATCACAGCACGCTTTTCAAATGTTACTCTATTTTTAATTATTGTGCTTCTTTATGATTTAGCTTATAATAATAATAATAATATAAATATGTATTGCGATATTGTTGTTAAGTCATGTTAATATTGTTATTGCATGCAAGGCAGCCGTTTTAAATATAATTTCTTCGAAGAAACTGAAATGTTTTGCTTGCAATTTCGAAGCTTTGCCGACTAAAATACAAGATTAAATACAATTTTGAATGGATTCATAACTAGGCAAATAAATCAAACTATTTCTTCTTTTAGAATTCCGAACAGTACAAAAACTTGACCGTTTTAATAAATTACATCGCTGTTCAATTAGAAGCGAAGTTTCCCAGATTCGCTTCAAGCTTTTATGGCGTAGAGAGCATCGAAAACTAATACTACCAAAACTAGTGTATACCTTTATGTACTTTATTTTTTAAAGATCTTTTTTATTACTCGTTTGATTAAATTCTAGCATTTATTTTTCTCGTACTCGGATTTATGTACGAGAAGCAGAAATGTGTTCCTAAGTAAAAGCTACAAAAGTTGTCTACAGTGACTAATGATGAATTTATTTGTAGTTAAATTTAATATAATAATGGGTTTATATATATGTGAGTTCATGTTACTTTATCCCATATTCGACTCATATGATATTAGTATCAATGTTGGCTTTTTCTTTACTATTTTAGATAATATTACGATGAATATTTAAATTCTCAAAAAGACGACCATTTAAAAAATTCCGATTTATAAAATATTTCTTTATTATTATATTAGAGTTGCCGAGAATAACTAAAGCCAAACTCGAGTAAGTGCTTTTTTATTGAATTTCACATCAGACTCAACTTTTATGATTCATAACCTTCTTTCAATCGTTGTTATCGTCATCTACAGCTCGCTATCAGAGAACTGCAAGGAATTCGAAATTATTCGCTGAAATACGAATACCGAGACAGCACTATTCATTACTATTCTACAAGAAGTGTTTAATCGTTACAAACAATCGTTAAAGGATTGAACACGGTTGCTTTCGTTATTCGCTTCAGAACAATTGTCATGTTGCTACAATAAGCAACGTTGGCAAAAAAATGAATTTGTATTCGATATTCGTTGAACGGATAAGAACGACTCGTTGCAGTTTTCTGCTCGCTAGTTGGCATTTATCAGTCATTCCAACGAGCAACGAGTATATATACACTCGTTGAATTCTCTCCGCACAATAGGCGATGATTATAACGAATACACGAATGTCACTATTTAGGTGTTTTTAACTACAAAAAGGTTAAAAATCCATTCTCCAATAATATTTATTATTCTATAATTATAAAGATTAAATAAAGGTATTACTCGAAAAAGTGTGGTCCTGACAAGGTATGAGTTAATTTACTTATGCTGTGATAATAAGAGGACTCGGCTTCTTTCGATTATATCTACTTATGTATAGTATCTGCATATGTACGTTACACGATATGATTTCGCAATTAGGTATGGTCTACATGAATATGTTTGTTTTCTATCCAACTACGTGGCTTGTGTGGTTTTATTCTTGTGTTGTGCAAGTGCACTTTTCTGTGTGCTTCAGTTTTCGCTATGCTATATTTAGTTGCCTAACTAAGATTAGTTTTACTTGTAGTCCTGAAAATATATTTATTTTGGCTTGCCACGTTCTTCCAGCTTCATATTGGTCGAATCACTTATGTATGTGTGAATCGTTGGTTTTCCTTATTTTAGGAATTGTTATAGAATAGAATTGAGAGATAAATCGTGCAATTTCACAATAAAATTATCTCAGAGGTACCAGCAAATCCCGTAAATAAAATCGTTAGACTGCTTAATTAATATTTGGTGTTTGTCGTATTTACTTAACACAGCGTCTCGAACTTTGCTTAAAATCGCTGGACCACTCTACTAATAGCTCTGTGTTGTATTACAAAAATAATCCATTTTTTTAAGTAGCTTTTAACAAGAATAAGATTAAGAAGCTTAAAAATTTATCGTAATTAAAAGTGCTTGCAGCTATAACCTTTCAAACGTGTTTAGTTAGTCCTCCCATGTCGTCTTTTATTGCTTTGGGTCTTGCTTGTGGCACATTTTTATTTATATTAGAATGCCTGAATAGGTCTGTAGAGCCCCGTGTAGCCACAAAGGCGTGCTCGCAGCGCTGGAATCAAAACGGCGGCTGAGGTGATGTCTTTGAGCAGCTCGGCGCATTCACACACCAACAAATACATTTTATCGCCTTTCACTGAGGTGCTTTTGTGAAGCGCTATGCGTCGTAAGCCGGCTGTGCGCGGCAGGTACCTACGTGAAGAAAGGACGTCACAAGGAGCTTGTAGGAAACCAAACTCCAATACACCCGCTCAGTATTTACTTACCTATACAACATTCGCGCTCCAGTCCAGTAGAGCCAATTCTTTTCGAAACGTTCGCCGTCATCGCCTTCGAAAACCTGTGGATATCAATGTTGAAAATTGTCTGATGCTTAACTTAATTTCCTATAATGCTTAACTTAGAAGGTAAAAAATTGTATATGGGCTCTCATACTCGATGCTAAGTTCCTCCTACTAGAATATTGTGCCAATAAACAAAAAAAAAATCTCATTTAAAGTTTGGAAATTCACTGGCAGTCATTGTAGCAGAAACACACGTTTTATAGTTGAAATATGTGAGAAACATAATTTTATTTGCACCATAATTTTTTTTTTTTATTTTTTTTTATTTTATTTTGTTTTATGTTGTGACTATATTGGAAAGCTGCGCGTGGCGTTATCTTGTTTTCTATCGTTCTGCGGTACTGATATATATAATCGCTATTATTTACATTGACATTGGTAACATTGTCTGATCAGAAATAGAGTAGAAAAAGGAAAATACACTCACTCAACTTAAGGTAAATATTACTACGAAAAACGCCGAAAAGCAGAATTACTTTCTTGAGAACACGTATCTCACATATGGTATATTTTATTGCCCTCCAGCCTACCTTGAAGACGCTAATGATGTATCCAGTCGATGGTGTTTGCGTCTTCTTGAAACCGCCAGCTTCGCTAGTGGCCAGCACTAAAGGTGGACGGCAAATCGCGGCCACCTCACTGTACAAGTCTAAAGTATGTGCGGCAGTGTATCTGGAGAATAAAAGAAATCGGTTTCTAAATGTTAAGGACATATTTTTGAATAGAAATACTAAAAACTCGCTTAGAGGACGGATGTAAAATATTGTTAACTTTTGAGTATTTAGGGGATTTAGATATTCAGGGCACTCATCCTTTCGGAGGCAACAACAGAAGGAAAATTAGTTCTCTCATATTAATTTTTTTGGTTTATGCTCTATTTTATTCATTGCTAGAGTAACCCTGCCCACGTTGCTGGACAATACAATAACAGACATACGTTTACGTCTTTGTCTTAAAAATTAAATTTTCAGGGTTTAACGTGGGCAGCTAGATGAGCCGGCAAAAATGATTGACTTCGACGAACTCAGTCAAGTCGTCTTCTCCTCGGCATCGTAAATTGTAAATATCCAGAGTGAGAAAATTTCCCGCTACACCAATTTAATTTGAATAATTGAAATTTATTTGAAATGTTAGTCATATGAAATATCAATCAGAATATGAAATGTCAGTCATAGCATGTCACATGCCATTTTATTAAGCATAGGAAACGTTACACAGTGTAAATGGGGAAAAAACGCTGTTTTTAGGGTTTTATCGGCAGTTATTCATATTTTTCTCTCCTTTTAAACCTTCCCTGGACCTAGACGAACATTTCAAGACCAACATAAGATAAATCCGTTCAACCATTCTCGAATTTTAGCGAGACTAACGCACAGCAATTGATTTTTATATATATAGATTATTATAAATTGTAAAATTATGCATCATTATTATAACGACAAAACATAAGAGTGGAACAGTAAGAAACTTCCGACATGAATTGGAGGTGCAACCCCCAAGATCACAAAAGAGACTAAGTCAACTTTTAAGTTTCTTTTTACTTTCTTGTATACGTAGTAAATACAAGAAAGTATTGTAATCATGAAAAATTTCGATATTGAGATTTTGATGGTAACACACATTTTGACCATCGCGGAGTCCATTTTGACTAGTTTGGTCGTGACGTGTGTACGTATGTACGTATGTACGCCTGTACACCTGTACGTATGTATGTATCCTCAATAACTTAAAAACAGAGAATCGTAGAAACTTGAAATTTGGTTTTGAGACTCTTATAAGATCTAGTTGTGCACCTCCCTTTTGGATGCAATCGGTTGCGCGAAAAGGACACTTCTGATATAATTTTTTTTAAAAATTTCATACATTACTCAAAAACAAACACTCCTAGAAAGTATATACTATTGAGCCTTACATAAGACACAATTTTGTAGCTCCAATTTTAATGATGGTTCGCACCAAAAGGACTCTTCGCCAAAGGAACACGAAGCATGCATTATCCGAATTACATCAAGAAGAACAGAGGAAATATTTAAAAAGTAAATTGCAACTGTTGAATTAAAACGTGATTCAAACAACGATGCTGCTGTGGGGTTCGTGTGGAGTAAAAATTAGTCTGATGCTTTCTTCGTCATGGTTGGCGATACTACTTAACAGCATTCGCTTGGAGAGTTCTACCAGAAATTCGTCATATGGAGTGACGTCGGCCGTTATATACAGAATTCGGTCTTCTCCAGCGACCTACGCAGGAGCGAACAACGTTCCTGTCGAAGATATCCTTCTAAAACTTAAGAAGCTAATTGAAATTTAGAGCCAAGTATTTGCTTAGAGCACTTGTGGATGATAAAAACTCGGAGTAGTTTTAGAATTGGAAATTATTTATTGTAATTCGTTCAACAGCTAACAGCAAAGTGAATGATAAAATGTACAATGTGTATGCAGTAAACTTCTTTAGACAAAAGAGTGAACGATTACAGTTACTAGTATGAAGTGTAAACATATACGTTGTACTAACAGAGTGACCATGTTTTACAACACACCCCTTCAACGTGTATGTTCTAACTAACAAAATATATACATATATTCAAAATATATAATTATCAGCATTTGTCTTCATTTTATATTCATTAATTGCAAAAATTTCGAGTGCTTAACTTTAGGAAGATTCTTAGTAAGAATGTCAGCAATCATATTCTCTGTTGGACAATATTTGAGCTGGACTTCCTTATTTCTGATTACATCTCTTATGTAATGAAACTTTACGTCGATGTGTTTAGTTCGGTTGTGGAGTACAGGGTTCATCGCTAACTTTTGAGCTCCTTGGTTGTCAACATTTAATACGATTGGCACATCTTCCTTGTATCCTAATTCGATTAAAAGTCTTCTGAGATATACTGCTTCTTTTGAAGCTGCAGAAACTGCCATATATTCAGCCTCTGTGCTGCTTAAGGCCACTGTGGATTGTTTCTTAGACTCCCATGATATTAGGCATTTTCCGAAGAAAAACATGAAAACCGGTATAGGATCTTCTGTCTGCTATGTTGCCACCCCAATCAGCATCTGCGTAGCCCTGAACACTTTCATCACCTGCATGATAAAGAAGTTTAAAATTAATTGTCCCTGCTAGATACCGCAAAATTCGCTTCGCCGCAGTCATATGTTCAATATGAGGTTCTTTCGTTTTTTGAGCAAGTTTCGATACAGAATGAAGAATATCCGGTCTGGTAGATATGGCCAGGTACATCAAACTTCCTATTAAAGATTGATATTCTGTAGGATCGATTCTTTTGCAGTCATCAGTGCACACTATTTGATATCCAGGATCGAGCGGAATTGCAACAGGCTTGCAGTGTTCCATTCCGTACTGTTTGAGCATATCTTCTATATACTGTTTATGGCTAATCTCAATAGAACCCGTGTCACCGTCTCGTTTTATATTCATGCCAAGGAAAAAATGCAATTCCTGCTTATCTTTCACGTCAAATTCTTCACTAAGAAGAGATTTGATCTTCAATAAAATATTCTTATTTTTACATCCAACAATTATGTCGTCGACATATATTGCTACAAGTGCCACATGATTATCCCTTGTCGTCTTGTATAAACAAGGTTCATTGTTACATGGTGTAAAGCCAATTTTACGTAGCACACCATCAAGTTTACTGTTCCATTCTCTGCCTGATTGTTTCAATCCATACATGGCTTTCTTTAATCGAAGTACCTTATGATTTTCAACGTTATCATAGAGCCCGTCAGGCAACTGCAGATAAATTTCATCCTTCAAGTCACTATTTAAGTAAGCCGTACTCACATCTAATTGGTGTAAGTGCATTTTGTTTTTGACTGCCAAGGCAAGTAAGAGTCTTATGGATTCGTAGCGTATAACTGGCGAGAACGTTTCTATATAATCTATTCCGAAACGCTGACTACACCCCTTTGCAACCAGCCTTGCCTTATACCGTTCGATATTGCCATCTTTGTCTCTTTTCATTGAAAAAACCCATTTGCACCCTATTGGTTTATGTCCGCTGGGTAAATCACATAAAGACCAAGTGTCATTTTTTTGGAGTGCTAAAAATTCATTTTCAATTGCCTTCTTCCACTCTGTGGAATTCTTACTGTTCAATGCTTGTTCTAGTGTCTGTGGAACATTTTCGTCAAGTAATTTATTTAGGGTGTTATATACTTTTTTAGGTCGTCCAACCTGTCCGGTTCGAAGTAGTTTTGGTCTACCAGGACCTCTGCGTTCTTCATTTATTTCTTCCATGACATTGTTCTCGTTTATTTCATTTGTCTCGTCATCGCTTTCATATGCGTTATCATTGTGTATGGCTTCGTTTATCGGTTCGTTTATACAACCCGTTTCATCTAATTTGAGCGATTGATTTTCATTTTCTACTATGTTAAATTCATTAGTGTTGCAAGTAACATCTAAAATATCGTGTGTAATTTTATTGCTTATATTATCTTCATCGAAGAGAACATCTCGCCTCTCGATTACCTTATTTTCACACTTATCGTACAATCGGTACGCTTTTGCAACGGATGAATAACCCACCATTATTAATTTTTTACCTCTGGGTTCAAACTTTGTTTTATGGCTTTTATTCAAAGCTATCGCACATGAACCAAATACTTTAAGGTGGGAAACAACTGGTTTTCTTCCGCACCAAACTTCATGTGGAGTTTTATTTATCAATGCTTTGGTCGGCGATCTGTTACGCAGATATACAGCTGTTGCCACCGCTTCCGCCCATAAGTGTTCATCTAAACTTGCTTGTAATAATAAACATCGCGCCATCTCTACGAGCGTCCGGTTGGCACGCTCCGCTACTCCATTCTGTTGTGGGGTATGGGGTACCGTCAATTGGCGCATTATACCGTTTTCCGCAAGGAATGAATCGAATTCATTATTTATATATTCCGTACCATTATCGCTACGAAGTTTTTTAATTTTTTTACCAGTCTGTCGCTCAATAAGTGCTTTAAAAACTTTAAACTTTAATAGAACTTCATTTTTCGTTTTCAAGAAATATACAAAAATGTTTCTCGATTTATCATCGATAAACGTTAGAAAATATCGTGAACCTCCAATTGATGGAACCTTCATCGGACCACATACATCGGAGTGGATTAGATCAAGTAGATCACTCGATCTATTATGTGTTGCATGTGGAAAAGAAGCAACATGAATTTTTCCACTCATGCATATTTGGCAATTCTTTTGTTCGTTGCTTTTGTGCAGGTTTAGCCCCATTACCAAATGTTTATCAGACAATTCGTACAAGCTATTATAATTAAGATGACCGTACCTGTTATGCCATAACACATCATTATTACCAGCCGAGAACAATTTATTAAATTTATTTTTAACTACAAATAAATTATTTTCTTTTAGCGCCTTTAGTATTACGGTGTGATTTTTTGTTTCTATTACAGTATTCTGCAGATTAAACTTAGCAATGAAACCACTATTTATTGCTCTGCCAATTGATATAAAATTAGCTTGCAAATCCGGAGCATATAAGACATTTTGTAATCTTAAATCACCGTTTTCACCAGAGATTACAACATCACCTTTGCCTATAGCATTTATGGATTTATTTCCGGCTAACAAAATTTTCTCATCACACTGCTCGTAACTTTCAAACATATTTTTATTGTTACACATGTGTGCAGTTGCCCCACTGTCCAAGTACCACGATGTACTTATTAAGTTTTTGAAATCAGCGACCGCAAGCATTGCAAATGCATGCTCTGGCTCTCTCGCCCTTCGCTTTTTCATCACACATTTGTTCGCATAGTGACCTTTCTGTCCACATGTAAAACACTTACCATTGAGTTTCTTGTTATACTTATTTTCGAAACAGGTTTTTTGTTTTTCTGAGGATCGTGCGCTAAACGCTTGTTGACTAACTGTAGCTGCCTCACATGAACGATTATCCATTTGCTGATTACGTCTTTCCCCTTCTTCTAGAAGTTTTAATTTTAAGACACTGTATGCAGGTAATTTGTCCCTCGTTTCCATCGCTATAACGAAGTTGTTGTAGTCCGTGGGTAAGCTTGATAATAAAATTATTGCTAGGAGTTCATCTTGCATTTCAATGCCAGCGTCTGCTAATTTTTCTGCAATATCTTGAAATGATTTTAAGTAAATCGACATATTACCATTTTCCTGCATTCTCAAGTTCAGTAATCTTTTATATAATAACACTGTTTGCACTGGTCCACGTGGCTTATAAATCTCGCACAATTTTTTCCAAGCTTCCGATGATGTTTTGCAGTTCTTCACATATCCTAACTGAGTCGGTTGAACGCACAACATTATTGTGGCTAAAGCCTTTTCGTCCAACTCCTTCCACGTATTTAACGCTCCCTCAGTAAGATTTGCATTTGTTAATTGCCCCGATGCAATTTTCCAGTAACCGCCATGTACAAGCACACTTTTCATGTGTACGCACCAGGAATCATAATTCCTGTCATCCAGCTTATCGATCTGGTATAATTGTGAACTCATTTTAATACTTTTAATGAAAAATGAAACAATTCTAATTCAGAGCCAATCCTGGGCCCATAACCTGATAAAAACTCGGAGTAGTTTTAGAATTGGAAATTATTTATTGTAATTCGTTCAACAGCTAACAGCAAAGTGAATGATAAAATGTACAATGTGTATGCAGTAAACTTCTTTAAACAAAAGAGTGAACGATTACAGTTACTAGTATGAAGTGTAAACATATACGTTGTACTAACAGAGTGACCATGTTTTACAACAGTGGACAACTCTAGTTCACACATAAAACAAAGTCGAAAAACGTTTGAGATGGGGGCACAGCACAGCTTCTGCAGATCATGTATGGAAGTCAGAGGAAACTAGGATTTGCAGAACGTAGCGACTGTACAATGAAAACTAGTAAAGGTGTTGTCTACAGCCGGGAATATATATATATATTATGTATAATAATAATAATTATATCGCACCACTTCTAAAAGGCAAAACTTTATACTCCTATGAAATTTCTACAACTATGCCGTCATGATAGCTGTATGCAGTTTCATAAGCGAAAACATAAGGGGCGTGGCCCGCCCATTTTTTCCCAACAGAATATTATTGGTTCACAAACTACAATATTATGTACACCATTATTCAGGAAACTTATATACTTTTCAATGCAATCCATGTAAAACCCTCCATGACCTATGTAATCTAAAAGTGGGCGGATCACGCCCATATTTGTCATATTAACTGAAAGCATTAGTCTAAACCTTCATATAAAATTTTCTTGTCTTCTCTAAAAAACTGAAGCTGATATGTCCTTTTTTAATAGGCAAAACAGAGATACCTGCACTCTCGATATAAAAAGTAGGCGTGGTCCTTAGGCGATTTTGCCCATTTTCAATACGAAACACCCCAACATAGCAACAAATATTTTTGCCAAATTTCATTTTGAAATCTTAATCCGTTCTCCTGTGATCGTGATTTCAACGGACAGACAGACAGACAGACAGACGGACAGACATCGTTATTTCAATTTTGGTAGTGATGCTGATCAAGAATATATATACTTTTCCATACCTATCTTGTCTAGTTCTATGCGTTACACACTACGGTAGAAAGTGAATATACCTTCAACCTTAAGGTAAAAATTACCTAGACTCTAGATTCTACAGACTCGAAGATTGCGTAACCATTTTAATTTCTTCTCTCTTTTCTATCTCTAGGTAATCGGATGTTGAAACCTTTCGAACTCTAAATCAACTTTGCTTACATACTTTGTCAATTTAAAGAACATAAAACTGCAAATGACTTCTCAAAAATTACGTCGCAGAAGTTCGATATTGTATATGCGCTAAAGGTATAAAAAACCTAATCTTGCCGCTGATTTAATAAGATAGGGATTCAAACGATTATGGATTTGTCGACTGGAATCGCATGGTCTAACATATCGGTACCTCTAGCGATCAAAGCATAGTAATATTCCACAATGAAAATATCATCATAGGAATTATGGACCTGTTCTTAGCATAATAACAAAAATAAGCAAATTAGAAAAATAGAATGAGTTCTTGGTCATCAGAATCGAAGCAGAGAAACCAGAAGTACGATGTGTGTGTGAGAAAAGTAATGAGATTGGCAACACTGCGGGAGATCTAGCATTGTTGTGTCTACCGGCCGATGATAAATCTGTTTGTTTATCCCTTCCACATCCTCAGTCCGAGTTACAACTCCGTACAGTTAACACATTAGTTTTGACAGCGCCATTAGTAAAGGTGTGTCATTGTGCGTCACCGAAATGGAGCAACGTTGTGCAATAAAGTTTTGTGTTAAACTTGGTGAACCCGCGAGTGTGACTTTTGGAAAGTTGAAACAGGTCTATGGGGAACAGTGCTTATAGAGAGCACAAGTTTTCCGCTCGCACAAATCATTTTTGGATGGCCGATAACACGTTGAAGATGAACTTCGCTCAGGGAAACCTTCGATTTAAAAAACGGACGAAAACATCGATCGTCTGAGGGCCCTTGTGAGATTAGACCGTCGTTTAACAATAAGGATGATCAGTGTACAGCTAAATTTAAACACTTTCACCGTGCATCAAATCGTGCCGGATGATTTGAACATGCGAAAGGTTTGTGCGAAAATGGTGCCGAAAAATCTCAGCAACCGGCTATTTTCATCCGTGCATTTTTGACCTCAAAACGCGTTACTGTTTTTCCTTAACCCCCTATTCACATAATTTAAGTCCTTGTGACTTTTTCCTCTTCCAGAAATTGACACATGTCCTAAAAGGACGTCATTTTGGAACTGTGGAGAACATTCAAAAGACTGGAGACAAAGGGTGGGAACGACGACTCCGCCAATATGTAGCTACACAAGAGAACTACTTTAAAGGGGATAACATTGTTGTTTGAAAACAATAAAAACTTTATATAGTTAGATAGCAAATATTTTTCATTTCTCTCGTAAAGGCAAGTATAATTTACAGTATCAAATTTATTCGTATTCATTCCAAATTTCAACTTTAATGACATCTTGTTAACCGTTAGATATTCCAAACACTAAAAAAGAAAGAATTCATTGTACTTACTTTAATGTTTTGGGTTCGAACTTTGAAAGCGATGAGACTCGAATCCCTGAGTAAAAATTCGCTGGATCCGTTTGTTGAGTATTTATCATGTAGTAGGCGATAAAAGGAAATTCCGCTGTATTAGATTCGTTAAAAATGATATTATTATTCCATGCAACGAAAGGACTGGTTGTTCCACTTGTAGTCTTACCACTTTTTTCCATATTCGCTAACAACATCCCGCCAACGGCAGTGTTCGCTTGTTGCACCTCATGCAAAAGTTCCGCAGCAACTGTGCGCTGCTTCAGCAATGGATGTGAGAGCGGTGATTCTGTTACCGGATCGACTGGCTCTAGAGGACTCATCAAATGAACCAGAATACAAAGTGTAGGATCCGATACTTCGAGTACGCTCAACGGGCTGGAAGCTTTGGTCGACCCGTCTGCAGTCGATCGAGGCGGTAGCTGATGCAGTTCGTCGAACGGAAGCAAAGAAATCACGAAGGTGACAAGATTATACTTGGCGTTTCTCAACGTTATTTGTAAGTTTCTCTAGATTATGATTGATAGTGAGACTGATAATGATTGTTACTCACCGGAATGCCTGCTGGTAAAAAACGGTCCACGCTGTTAACTGGAATAATAAAGCAATCGCGATCCAGCGTTGCCAGTGAGATAGGTTCCGAACGTGCGGAGCCCGACGTTCCTGCCACATTACCAGCCCTTTCTCCACTGTTATTGCCAGCACTACCTCTAGTACCGCCGCCATATTCCCCACCGAAGCTCACTGTAAGAACAATGCGTTTCAGAGAACTGCAACGAATCCAATCGTTCTTCGCAACACCGAATACATAATCGTGCTTTTACCACATTCGTATTCGTAAACTCCAAACACATGCATGATTCGTTCTCGTTCTAAGGGCCGTTTTCACAATGTTCGGTTAAACTTATGGTTAACCGAAGGTTAGTTGACCGTAGGTTCGAAACTTATCCTTTGGTTGAAAATTTTGGTTTTACCAATTTTCGGTTAACAAACCTTTGGTCAACTACAAGTTGTAAGAGATTGTGACGTTTGTTCAATTACATTCGAAAAAAGCAATCAGCTGTTCAATAAATACTACTTCATATATTCAGAAAATATGAAGATTAATTGATTTAAATAACAATGGATAAGAAAATGGATAAAAAAATTATAAATGGTATATATTATGTAGTAAATTCCATTACAGTCTCATGCTAGTCAAATAAATTGTAATTGGGTAAAATTTGTGTTCCTTTTTTTGATTTTGTGATGAACATTGTGATTTTTTTTTCTGTTCTTATTTGTGAATAAAGCAATTAAATATACAATTATACAAATTACAATCATCAATTCTTAACTTCAAGGTCAAGTTTATACATATATGTATATAAATTGCACAGTGCTCTTGCTGAGCCGAAATTTTGTACGAAAGATTCGCCATCGAATTCGGCAAATAAATCTACCCGTTTTCTGAACACTTTTACTTTTTTCATGTTTCGACTTTCATTATTACTTATATTTCATAACATTAATTAGTAATGCCATACAAATTCAATGAAATCTATAGGTTAAACGGAGCACCATGTCTCGGTTAAGTTAACCGACACCTTAACCAGAAGAATCGCTTAACCGAACATTGTGGAAACGAAATTCTGTGTATCCTCCGGTTAAAGTCTCGGTTAGCACTTAACCGAACATTGTGAAAACGACCCTAAGAGGTGTCTCCGAAAACAATCGACACGAAGTGACCGATTGTTAAAATGATTCGTCCCGAAGTGACCGATTTATAAAAAGATTCGTGAAAAGGCTGGAATCTTTGGATTGTATTCGTGTAGACACGAGTGCAATAGTACGAAAAAGCATGCAAAAAATACAAACATGATATGGAGTTTACAGGATTTGTTTAAAAAAGAATTTAAAGAACAACATTCGTCTGTCCAGAATTTCGGCGCCGGCGGCTAATTAAGTGAAGAAAAGAACATAAACAAAAGAAGCAACAAAAACACGCACAAGATGACTGTTTATTCAACACCTTCCATACATGCTTTTTCGTACGATTGCACTCGTGTCTCACAAATGACATCGAATACAATCCAAAGATTCGTGCCTTTTTACGAATCTTGTTATCAATCGGTCACTTCGGGACGAATCATTTTACCAATCGCTGGCTTCGGGACGAATCATTTTACCAATCGGACACTTCGTGTCGATTGTTTTCGGAGACAGCCATCAGAACGATTGCGAATGGTAATCGCACATTAAAAATTATTGCAGTGTTGATTCGGTATTCGTTTTTAAGCAAATGATTCGAAGAATTGAAGAATTTGAAGCTTGCTCAACAATTTAGCGTTTACATGCATTTTCATAGCGATCGCATTCAAGGGACTTTGAGGGTATAATTAAGCAAATAAAATAGCCAAAACTTTAAAGCAATACAAAGAATAATGATTATCCTAGAATTTAAGTTACGGTTTTTGTACTAGTTGTGAGTTTTTCAGTTGTACTTTCTGAAGAATAGAAGCAAACAGCTAATAACATAACTTTAAAATATCATGTAGAAAGTCTACAAATATAATTAGCTATATTGTATATATATACTTAATAGCCTTCAGTACTTTTAATAAGTAATCCAAAAAGTATCCAAAAGTTCAAGTATGTATATATTCAAAGTACGAAGCACAAACAAGCAAAACTCTATAGGAGAACATAAATTCAAATTAAAAGGACTAGAAAGTTATACCATGTCTCTATTGCAGATTAGAAGTAAATTGTCCTTCGGTATATTCACTTAGTTCCGAAATGTGTAACGCGGAGAACTAAAAAAGATAGATATAGGAGAGTACATATATATGTACATTTTTGATCAACATCAACTTCTAAAGGGCTAGTTATACTCACTCAACGCAAGCCCCTCCAACTTAAGAGCTGTCAAATTCCTACCCTTTTACATTAGTTTGTGTGTTTGCTGGAAAGAGCAGCCGACACTCAACACGAAGTGTGGTTCTCAACGCAAATATCAAAATCGATTTGATATTTTGCTTGCGTTAAGTGATTTGACAGCTAAAATCGTGATGCCATATTGGCTGTTTCCATAAAGAGGCTAATTTAGGTTAGGTTCACATATTTGCCGGTTGAAATATCGCGGCGTTATCAGTTGCGATTGTGTCATTGGTGAGTTCAGGTCTGTTACGCACATTTTGTGTTTTACTAATCGAGTAGTACCCACTTGTTCTTCGGTCCCAATTAATAGGTCGAACACCCCACCGCATACATCGACGTGTGCGCCTTTGCTGGTATAAGTGGAGCATTTGCAAAAACTTGAAGCAAACTTCTAAATCTTCCATATAATTAAGTTGACTAAATGGGTAAATCAGTAATAAAAATTATTTTCAACTATCATATTCAATGGCGCAATTCTCAAATATAAAAATCCCCACAAAAGAAGTTAAATACCCAAAACAAAATTGCTACTAATGATACTGGCAACATCAGGCAAATGAAAGAGCCGGCACGAAGTAGACTTCAGCAACTCGTTTTCCAATGCACAAATTTCCCCTAAGTGTCGTTCCCTTTGCGTTGAGTGAGTATAATCAGGCTTTTAGTCGGTTTAGTCATGTCCGTCCGTCTGTACCTTCAAATCACGGTCACAGGAGAACAGTTGAATACATCGGAATGAAATTTATCAGAAATATTTTTTGCTATGGTGGTTGTTTCTTATTGAAAATGGCCAAAATCGTTATCCGTTATTATGCCAAAAAATGGGCGTGGAAATTGAAATAACAGAATTTTTTTCCATTCAATTCTCTCAAAAGTTTTAGGTATTTAAGACTCGCCCATGCCAAATTTAGCACTCTTTCCGTTTTATGTTTTCTGAGAATAATAGCCTGAACACATCGAAAAAGAAGGCAGACAAATGCTGGATTTGTAAACACATCGAAAACGACACAGCATCAGCTGTCATCCGTTTTCCAATTTTTCTTCGCACACGTATGAACATTTTTTGCTGCAATAATTTAAGAAAATAACTTGAAAATAATAATAATTGATCCATTCATGCAATCGAATCGATGTCAAATTTTAAATTCATACATTCAATTCAGAAATTCATGTTTTCTGTGAGAACAGTAGCTGCAAGTAGCACGCACCAACCTCTGCAGACACTACAATTGCACTGAAGATCAGATTTCTAGTTTCATTTCAGTGGAGTTGTTAAATTCCCATGGAAGTGTTGGAAATCAAAACAAAAGAAAACAAATCATTCAAGCATGTAGGAAATTATAGAACACATTCTAATGCAAATCGTTTGCTGTAAGGGGAAAATGAAACTTTTTTGTCAACTCCCGTAACAGTTTTCATAGAAATCGCTTTCAAATCGGACGTATTTGAAAAACTTGAAAACTTTAAAATTTGAAAAACTTGAAAACTTTAAAATTTGAAAAATTGAATATTAAATAAAAAATCCCCATTTTTATATAGCTTATACTTAAGTGGGGAGTACATAGAATCCGTCTCCGTCCGTCTCCGTCCAAATTCTATTACAACTTTCGGATGTCGACGGAACAAATTTCTCAGTGAGTTACATAGACTACGTCCAACAACTGCATTTAGCCAGGGATAGCAACTGTGTTAAACTGAATTACACACATTTCGCATATGAACTAACTCAGTTTCCTTTTAAAATATAAAGTGTTTGTTCCATCCCTGACAATATTGCAGTTGTCATTTCCAATTTAAAAAAGTGTTGTTTGTTTGTATTACTTTATAATTTTATTGCAAATAAGTTTAAAATGAGTGATTCTGAAATAGAAGATACTTTAATAGAAGATCTTTGTTTGGCGTCTCCATTGTTATGAAATATGTCAAAAATATGTCATAACAAAGCAATTGTAATAGAATGGACGGATTACGCAAAGAAAAGTAGAAATGATTTCTACTTTTATCCGTCTTCGTACGACTCGTTACGGACTCTATGTACTCGCTCTTATATGTTTGCATACAATCTACTTCCAACTCGTTACGTTTTGGTCGGAGACGGGCGGAGAAACTGCCTGCAGTAGTGACACTTGAGATAGTGTTTAGATAAAGCACTTTGTGCTCCTTGTGTTCGAACTAAAACTTTTGTGCAAAACCAAGAAAAAAAAAAGAGCAAGAACTGCTATTTTGATTTGCAATGGAGCATAGCGATATGAGTGTCAACATGATTTGGCAAACAGTTACAAATAAACGCCATCGTAATGATACAACTCAGCAAGATTTCAAAAGACATAAAATACAGAACGAGAAAACTGCACCTGCCAATGAAAACCGGTTTTTAGTATTGGACAACGAAGAAAATTTATCAACCAAAACAAACATTGAAGACGTGCAAAAGCCACCTCCAATATATATACCAGACGTGTCACATATAAGTTAATATGATTGCTGATTTCACTAAAGCCATCTGTTAATACTTTCACGTACAAGTCAATAAAAAACGAGATTAGAGTAATGGTGAATAATGTTGATTCCTATTGAAAGCTGGTTAAACTGGATGTATCAAAAATTAGTTTCCATACGTATCAATTTAAGCAAGAGCGAGCATTCAGATTTGTTATCAAAGGAATTCATCACTCAACGACTGAATCATCAATCGAAACTGAACTTAATTTACTTGGCCATAAAGTAAGAAACGTAACGAATGTCAAAAGTCGAGTAACGAAGCAGCCACTTCCATTGTTTTTCGTTGATATTGATCCAGATGTTAGCAACAAAAGAGTATATGATATAAAGCATCTTCTCAATGCAATTGTCACAATTGAGCCAGTTCGGAAGACAGATGATTTTGTTCAATGCTATCGCTGCCAAGAATTTGGTCACACAAAGTCTTTTTGTAAAAAAGCTTTCAGGTGTGTAAAGTGTGCTCTAGATCATTCCTCAAGCGAATGCACAAAGGAAATAAATACTCCTTCACGTTGTATTCACTGCCTTCAGAGCCATACGGCTAACTATAAGGGTTGTCAGGTCTACCAAGAATTAGTTAAGAAAAGAAACCATAGTAATAATAACTTTCGACCTAGCGATCGCCAACAGAGAACATATCACATCGCGCAAAGTAATCTTACTGAACTCTTCCAATATATTATGTGCTGATGCTGTGAGAGGAACCACTTCTAACCTTAATGATACACGCCTTGTTGAAAAAATAGAAGTCATGATTAATAAGCAAAACGATCTCATGAATACTCTTATGCAAAAGTTACAAGTAACCAAACTATGCAATTAGACTTAAGAATTGCATTATGGAATGCCAACGGTCTCTCAAATCATTTGGGAGAGATAGAAGAATTCCTACACTCAAACTTTATAGATATATTGCTAGTTTCTGAAACTCACTTCACGTCAAGAAGTTATTTCAGAATTAAAGGCTATGATTTAATAACAGCTTATCATCCAGATAATAGAGCTCATGGTGGTGACTCTATTTTAATAAAATCCCAGATCAATTATTATGTGACAGAATAAACTAGTAAGCCGTATTTACAAGCAGCTGGTATTAAAGTTAAGCTAAACAACTGTTTAACATCAATTTATTCGATCTATTGTCCTCCAAGATTTAATGTCGATTGTCAGCTCTTCGAGGACTTCTTCACCAAGGTGGGTGGTAGGTTTATCGTTGGCGGAGACTTCAAAGCTAAGTATCCTTGGTGGGGATCAAGAGTAATCAACAAAAAAGTTCGTGAGCTTTACAAATGTGTTACTAAAAACCATTTCTTCACACTGTCTACCGGCCGCCCAACGTACTGGCCTATCGATCTACGAAAACTGCCTGATTTAATAGACTTTGTTGTTTTCAATGGAATTCCGGGTCAAACATTACACATGACTGATTGCGATGATTTATCGACCGATCACTCTCCATTATTGCTGCATTCGCAAATAAATCACCAAATTTCTCTTAAATCTGGACATGATTTAGATGAAGCAGTTGAAAATTTTACTCTTCTTTTGCATGAAGCAGCTGCATTATCAACTCCAGTACATCGATCATACAATCAAAATCTCGTCTTTCGCACATCTTCTGAAATCAGACAAATTATTCAGCAAAAGCGAACACTGAGGAGTTTAAGGAAAATAACCAGAAGCCCTCTAGACAAATTAAATCTCAACAGAGCTACAAAAATATTGAAAAACAATTTAATGGAGGAAAAAAACAGGAGTATTTCTCATTTCATGAAAAACATTGGTACATCCAAGGTTAATGAGTATAGTCTCTGGAAAGCTACCAAATACTTGAAGAGGCCAATGAAAAGAATTGTTCCATTCCAGGATAATCACGGAAATTGGTGCAGATCAAAAAGTGTTCAACCGAATGACTTCGCTGAGCACTGGAAACAAACGTTTCAGCCATTTTATTTAGCCGACTCTAATCAAAAAAGTGAAGTAGACACTTTCTTGGACGCTGCTTGCCAAATGGATCTACCAATTACGCCTACAAAACCCAAAGAAGTTTACGGAGAAATTATAAAGCAAAACAATGTTAAAAGTCCTGGGTATGATTTAATAAACGCAAGGATTGTCAAACTTCTACATAACAGAGCTGTGGCACATTCAACTATACTATACAACTCTATAATTCGTCTCAATCACTTTCCAACACAGTGGAAATGCGCTGAGATAATAATGATTGCGAAACCTAACAAACCGAAAGCATGCATCTTACAGGCCAATTAGTTTATTGACAACATTTTCAAAAATTTTCGAAAGAATATTGCTTCGACGAATACTTCCAGTTCTAGCGGAATTCAACATAATTCATGAACACCAATTCGGTTTTAGGCATAAACATGGGACACCTGAGAAATGTCATCGTATAGTTAATGAAGTTACCGATGCTCTTGAAAATAAAAAATATTGTTCAGCAGTGTTTCTCGATATACGGCAGGCTTTTGATAGGGTATGGCACAAAGGACTCTTGTTTAAAATCAAAACTCTTCTCCCAGTGCCATAATTTTTGTTCTTCAGCTCATACTTAAAGGGGCGTTCATTATATATTAAAATTGGAGACGAAAAGTCAAGAATATGCGATATAGTGGCAGGTATACCACAAGGTAGCGTAGTAGGACCAGCGTTATACACATTATTTACTGCTGACATGCCGATAAATGATGACGTAGTAATCGCAACGTATGATGATGATACGGCAATATTAGCTACTCATGACTCTGAAATTGAAGCATCAATTTTAGTACAAAACCATTAGACAGATTGGAAAAATGGCTTAAAAATTGGAACATTATTGTTAATTCTGAAAAATCTACTCATGCCACATTTAGCTTGAAAAGAGGAAATTATCCTGGAGTCAACATATATTGCAACGTAACACCTCAAAACAATACAGCTAAATATATAAGTCTCATTTTGGACAGACGATTGACGTGGAGTAGCCATCTGAAAGCTTTGCACAAGCAACTTAATATCAAGACAAAGAAAATGCAGTGGTCAATTGAAAATCGTTCTGAGCTTAGCTGTTATTTACTACGACTTAGTGAACATGTAAATACGTTAGCCATATCTCTTTTAGACACAAGTCATGAGACATTAAGGCTTAAAAGATATCACGTTTTAGATCTGCCATTTAGGATATAAACTTTATGTAATTTGTATTAACTTCAATTTTAGTTGTAAATTTTTCAATGTTAATTCAACTGTAATGTTTCTATGTAATTGTAATTAGTATATGCATTGAAACTAAGCTTCTTTTTGTAAAGTCTGTTCTTATTATGTAATTCTACTCACTGGAGTAGGATCAACGAAATCAAGAGTACATTTATTTTCCTCATGTATCAGTAAATTTGTTTATTATCCTAAGATAGATTGCAAATAAAAATATATTAAAAAAAAACTAGTAAAGGTGTTGTCTACAGCCGGGCTGTAGCCGAAATACCTTACACCTTAAAGCTGCATATATACTCGTATATATAAGATATATAAGATAAATTATAATTATAGCTGCTTAACTATTTCTGTGCGTTACAAACACCGGTACTAAGTGCGTTTACTCTTAAAATTTAGGTGTAGGGTATAAAAATATATTGCAATACTGGGTGGAGGGGTAAAAAGGAGGCGTGTCCCGCCCATTTTTTTCCCAACAGAATATTATTGGTTCACAATGTACAATATTATGTACACCATTATTCAGGAAACTTATATACTTTTCAATACAATCCATGTAAAACCCTCCATGACCTATGTAAACTAAAAGTGGGCGGATCACGCCCATATTTGGCATATTTACTGGAAGCATTAGTCTAAACCTACATATAAAATTTTCTTGTCTTCTCTCAAAAAGTGATGCTGATATGGCCTTTTTTAATAGGCAAAACAGAGGTACCTGCACTCTCGATATAAAAAGTAGGCGTGCTCCTTGGGCATTTTTGCCTATTTTCAATACGAAACACCCCAACATAGCAACAAATATTTTTGCCAAATTTCATTTCGAAATCTTAATCCGTTCTCCTGTGATCGTGATTTCAACGGACAGACAGACAGACGGACAGACATCGTTATATCGATTTTGGTGGTGATGCTGATCAAGAATATATATACTTTTCCATACCTATCTTATCTTGCGTTACACACTCCGGTAGAAAGTGAATATACCCTCAACCTGAAGGTGTAGGGTATAAAAAAAGAAAAACTCCCTTAAGATGTATTTTTCCCAGTATCTAGTTGCATGTGTCTTTTTCGATGGGTAATAATATATATTTTTCAGGGCTCCATTTTTTCATGCAATGGAACGGAAAAGTGCAGAACTTCGAACAGATTCTTCCAAATTGCCAATGTTACACACGGAATATTCTTAGTTTGCTAGTTGATCAAATTATAATCTCGTCAAGCCTGAGCGATATATTGATTAAAACTATACTGTCTGTATTGATTAAACTAAAGACCGTGTCCACATATCTCCTAAACCAAAGGAGCGATTTTAGTAATAGCCCTGGTGCGGCAGGGCCGAGCAGCTCAACATCATCTGCCGCTGCTGCATCATCTGATTCTAATCAATTGAATCAGCTGATGGCAATGATGATGCAGCAGGGACAGTTGATGGCAGGTTGCGCAGAAGTCATCCAGCAACTTCGTGGTGGTTTCGCAGACCTGGGCAGAAGAGTGGCTGCAATGGAGGCGTCAGGTATACCACCAAACCCCTATCCAAGAGACGCATCCACTCCGACAAGGCGAGAGGCTGCTGATGCTGTCGGGGCAGCAGTATCGGGGGTTGCAGTGCTGCAAGGGCTGTTTCAAACGTTCTGCCAAGACCCGACAATATCCCCGAGTAGCGGTGAGGTGTCAAGGCGGAAGCGCGTCGATCTTAACAAGTGCCATGTTAAGTTCGATGGCTCTTGTAAGGAATTGACAGTGGAGAGCTTTATCTTCTGCATCGAAAAGATGCGGAAACAATATGAAATTTCTTATGAGCAGCTCTTCACCGATTTCCACTGCCTGATCACCGGAGCCGCTGCGAAGTGGTATGGGCGGGTATTGGAGGATCACAAGAGTGACCCAGACTTCGGATATGAAGACTTAAAAAGAGAGCTGCTGAGCAACTTCCGGTCTGCCGACTCCGACTATGAAATAATAAGGGAGAATATGGATCGGAAACAACAAGTAGGCGAAAGCTTTGAAGATTTTTATGCCGAGATCCATAATCTCATCTTCAGGCTGCGGAGAAAGATTCCTGAGGAGAAATTAATTGCAATAATTAGATCCAATTTGAAGGCAAACCTCGCTAGCCTCACTTTCGCGTGTAAAGTCACCACGTTAAAAGAGTTCTGCATCGAGTGCAGAAGGGCTGAAAAGCTAATAAAAGAAAGTCGAGCGAAAGCCAGGCAGGTCAGCGAGGTGGGGTTACCGCTTGGGGAGGGAGAACTATCAATTAGTGTGGAGGCTCTGGCTCCTCAGCGGCCCAATTTAAATGTACCCCAAAGAAGGGATTTCACAAGACTTTCTCAGGGATCGGGTCCTTCAGGTCCACGTCCTTTTACGTCTGTGTCTCGTCTATTTAGTAGTAACCAAGTATTTTGTCAGTCTCCGATTCATGTTAATTTATGTTTTATTTGCGGAATGCCTGGGGACCATTTAAAGAAAAACGAACTTGCCGCGAAATGTAACTCGGCATTCCACAATTGTGTCTTATTGTGAGTTTCGTCCGGGAAACGCCAATCCTGCGGGGAATCCGGGGATCTCTGCACTAGAGGAGGAGTCCCCGGGCAACCTGTAAGGATTCTGCAGAGGAAGGATTCAGTGATCCGCAGCAAAATCCCAGTAGGTCGTCCTGTAAAAAGTTTACACCAGCGTAAGGTCGAGTACGAAGCTGTGAAGGAGAAGATCTTTTTAAGTGAGACTGTACTCGGCAGAAGAAAGCGAAACTTCGACAAAATATCGAAAATGATAGCAAAGAGACTAATGATGAAGAAAATTAAAAAGGTTTTAGTCTCTGCCATTGTGACGCTGGAAAGCGATAATAGATTTTTCGCTAAGACGAAGGTGGACGGGGAAGACATTGTTGCCTTGCTGGTTTCCGGTGCCAACTCTATCGGAAATGGTGCTTTAGAATTCATTAAAACACGTAACCGACAAATCATTTCGATACAGGGGCAGAAAGTCAAGACTGCAAACGGAGGGCTTGACAAGGGACATGGAGTTTCTCATAAATCCCGATTTACAACAAGAAATTTATTTTGGGGTTGACTTCTGGCGAACCTTTTGGTTGTCAGTAATTAGTAAATGTACACGGGTAGGGGTTGACACAATCAGCTCAGCGTCTATAAGTAAACTTAAACAGACATCTTCAGACCTGACCTTCGATACGGACCTACATATTCTTACCAAAGAACAAGAAGTAGCACTGGAGAGAGTTAAAGCGCGCTTTCCGTCATGTGCTGTAATGGGTCTCGGGCGAACCAATATGGAAGAGTACGTGATCGAGCTGGTGGATGAACAACTTCCGGCAAAGCAGCGCCACTACTCCATTTCGCCTGTCATTCAGAAGCTTATATTTGAGAAGCTTGACCGAATGCTGAGTCTCGGAGTAATTGAGGTCTGCAACAGCAGTTCGAGCTCTCCAGTGTCTTTGGTAAGAAAATGGACGAAAAACCGACTATATCTTGATGCAAGAAAACTCAACGAACGAACAATTAAAGACGCATATGCGTTACTTCACATTGAGGGCATCCTTGCTAGGCTCAGTACACACGATTCATCAGTGCGATCGATTTGAAGGACGCATTCTGGCAGATACCATTAGAAGAGAAGTCGAGAGGTAAGACGGCATTCACAGTTCCAGGACGGCCGTTATATCAGTTTTTCAATGCCGTTCGGACTGTGTAATGCCGCGCAGCGAATTTGTAGGCTGATGGACAAAGTCATATCCGTTGAGCTAAGGGAACATGTCTTTGTCTACCTCTATGTCCTATGTCCTGACCTATGTCAGGCTGGTACCGCAGATTTATTATGGACTATTCGACCATAGCAGCTCCGCTGCATGACTGTCTCAAGAAGGACAATATTAAGAAATTTGCGCTAACTGACGAAGCTAAGCACGCCTTTGAAGAGATGAAGCGCAGTCTTTCTTCGGCACCAGTGCTTAGTAATCCGGACTTCAACGAACATTTTTATATTCAATGCGACACATCTACGCAAGGGGTGGGAGGAGTTGTCTTGCAGATGGATGATGAGGAGAATGAGCATCCAATAGCGTTTATGTCAGCGAAACTCAATAAGGCTCAGAGGAATTATAGTGTCACTGAGCTTGAGTGTTATGCTGCTGTATTAAGCGTGAAGAAGTTCCGTCCTTATATGGAAGGTTTACCTTTTACCATAATTACGGATCACGCGAGCTTGAAGTGGTTGATGAACAAAAAAGACTTGTCTGGAAGATTAGCAGATGGAGTTTAAAACTTCAAGCTTACAATTTTAATATTGAACATAGGAAAGGCTCACAGAATGTGGTTACAGATGCACTTTCTCTGGAAGAGATACCGCATGTATCTGGAAGAGATAGGACCGGTAGACAGATCACTTGATGTTGACCTAAATTCCCCAGCTTTTTCTTCGGAAGAATATGACGAATTAAGGAAAAGGAATTTCAGTGACTGAAAAGAAAGACAAACTACCAGATTTAGTAATTTCGGACGGGTATGTATACAGACGTACGGGTTTTATGACGGCTGATGTGATTCAAGAGGATCACGCTTGGCAACTCTGGGTCCCGTCTGAATTGCGTTCTGGGTTACTGGAGGCTTGTCATAGCTCCCCTTCAGCTGGACATGGGGATATTCACAAGACGATGGCTACGTTAAGACAGAAATATTATTAGCCGGAATGGTTAGTGTCGTGCAATATAGTGTTAAGAATTGTAATGTATGCAAAGGCAGCAAAAAGTCTAAAGCAATGCACCGTCCCCTGATGGGTAAACATTACATCACTGAACGACCCTTCCAGCGTCTCTACATAGATTTTATGGGCCCCTAACCGAGATCAAAGAATGGCAATTCCTTAATCGTATGTCTGGAACACTTTTCGAAGTTCGTTTTTGTGCCACCAATACGAAGTGCCACCTCCGCTAATGTAGTTAGGTTTTTCGAAAGTAAACAGTTCGTTTCTGGCAGGTTTAAGGAGTTTTTAGAAAAATATGGAGTTAAACATGTCAGAACAGGATTCTATTCTCCTCAAGCGTAAGCTGACTTGTCTCGATTTTGTAAGTAATAGACTTGACGCTTATTATTTATTTATTTTACGAACACGTTCCATGCTGTAAACTACATCGACGGTTTCGAGCCTCTAGTGGCAGACCGTGTCCACATATCTCCTAAACCAGAGGAACGATTTAAGTAATAGTAAGTTTTGTCTTTGGTGTTAGTAGATGTTACTGTTTTGGTTAATTGTTGCAAGTGCAAATATGTTTGATTGTTACAAAATAAAATCTCAAGATTTTCCCTCACGGCAAGACACTAATAGCCTAACCACAGTTGGAGTGGCCGGATACAACTTCATTACTCAGCTGTCAAAATTACATGGGCTCTTATCGACAACGAGAAAAAAGTTATTTTCCAGATTCTCACGATGTTCCGTCGCTTACTTACGCCGCCAGAGTTCGGCTAATTACTAATCTGGCGGCATTTTGCTGGCGGCAGAGCTGTCTTCTTCTTCTTTTGTGTAGATGTTGTTTGTGTAGAAAAAACTTTTGTATACAATGGACGCCCGATTACGCAGCTATAACTGTGTGTCATCGCCAGAGTTTGACGGCTGGAAAAAATTGAAGTTGTATCCGGCCACTCCAACTGTGTTTAGGCTATAAGTCTCCTGGTTGAATGATTTGTGTGGAAAGGTGATTGTCGATGGTTTGAATGGAAGTGTGATTCAACAGGAAATTAGGGAAAGTAGGAATTGTGAATGGATGGGGGAATTATTGGAAAAGATTGGAAGGATAGGAATCGGAACGGGAGGAATGACTAATTTAAACATTAAATTGACTTCGCTAGCAACAATAGACATCATCAATAATACAACATAATACATTCCACATTACAATGAAGAAGTACAACAACAACAACATCATATGTTAACATCATTACAACACCAAGAGCGGTCAAGTATATAGCGTAAAGAGACAGGATTACATAGAGTAGAGACAACAACAGGGTTGCCGTCAATTTATTTTGAAATATTTAAATTAGTAAAATTTATGGTTTTTTTTTATATTAGTAGAATTATTTTGGTATTAATTATTTATTACTATTATGATATTGTCTTTATAATTTGATTAATGTTTTATTAAAAAAAAGAAGAAAACAGACTAAAGAAAGGAAAGAAGAAAAAAAAAATAAAATTAAATTAAATTAAAAAGAAGAATAGGAAGATAAAAAGGGGGAAAAAATAAAGAATCAAAACATTTTTTTGTTACAGGTTTGGAGCAGCAAGGTGGCGCCATCTTCTGGTTTAGAAACCTAGTCAGTGGAACGTAATGACATTAAGACTACTTTATCTTCTCCATCATTTTTTTTTTTGTGCTTACTTCTTGAGAAACGTAATAGTAATATATTAATATTTATTCTTAAGGTTATAAATTAACATTACTCCAACTATCTTTATTTCTATTTCATCATTTCTACAATTCTTAGTTTCATTTTTTAAATTTTTTTTTTCTATCTTCAAATTTGAATTTGTACTTGCTTTTTACTTTTCTGTCATTATTCTTTTATGTTTGGACGGGGTGGTAACTCTGGTGTCTGCCTAAGACATTAACTAACAGACATTAATTAGATTTAATTGGCAATGGAAATATGGTATTCAACTGTTGCAAATGAAGGAAGGGATTTTCTTTGTTTAATTACGTGCCGATAGGTTAATTGGAAATTCTAATATGTGATGAATAATAAATTAAAATTACATAACTTAAAGTAAAAAATACAAAAAAGTGGTGAATTTTCTTTGTTAGAAGTTAGTTGGGTTTTGCTTTTTCGATCGTAAAATTGCAGCTCAAACCTTGCCTGGCAGCATTTGGCGTTGTTGTCGTTGTTGATGCGCGCAATGGGAGCATTTGCATTGGCGGGAACATGCGCTTGGTATTGCCTACTGCCAACTCATTTCGTACACTCCCACCGTTCCATTTAAGAAGTGAGACTGAGGGTCTACGATCGACTAAGGGTTGCGGTGCTTCAACTTCGTGGGCTTGAGATAATAAGGAAGGTGCTATTGATGTGCTGGCACCCGCAAAGGCACTGCAACGTTCTGTAATGAGTTCTATTGATAAAGTATTGCATGTGACTATAAGTTTGACACAACTTGTTGTGTTTGGCGCACTTTTAGTAGGGATTAGTTTTGTAATTAATAAGTTCTTTCATTTAAAGTGAATTGCACCCTATGCGGGTTTTGTTAGTTTTCGAAACTCATCGAAGCGGATTTCAAGTTGTAGCGGAGTTAGAGATTTTTGAAGAGAATGAGTGAAGATGAGATTATGTGTAGCAAAAGAAGTGTAACATCGAGCAAATGTGTAAATATCCTCTTATTCTAAGTATAGAGCCAATAAACAAACCCCATTAGTACCCATTAATATTCCTTGATAGAAATAATACGCTTCTAGTGTATGCTATATGTCCATATTATATGGAATTGTAATAGAGTTCAATATTGGTTCTGTCACGCCTGTCAGACTGATTTTGCTAACTTCTAATCCATGAACTACGTTTTGATTTTCCAATAAATTTTAATTGCACCAGCAACAAATTAAAGTATAGTTATTATATAGTAGTAGATTTATCTGCAACAATTACTAGTAATTGTGGTTGAAGTCTACGGTTTGCCATTATTGGTATAAATCTAAATGATTTGTGAGGTTTGTTGAAGCTTGAAACGTAATATGGGCCGTTATTTTGAAAATGTACCGTAGTATAAGAGGTTTCTTATCTTGTATTTTTTATCTCAGAATTTGTTTTTTTATCTCTCAGAATAAATAATTTCGTATAGCTTTTAAAGAAACCTATTTTTATTAACTGAAGATGACCATTAAGAAAAATTACTGACTAAACTTTGCTCAATGTATTTTACATAATATAGGTAATTTATAATTATAAAGTACATATTTTCTAAAAAAGTACATCAATTCTTCAATTTAATTTTATTTACTTATAATTAGCATTTTATTCATCATTCGTTATAATGATTATTAATGTGATAACATCGTTGTAAATTGTATTGTATTGTATTGTTTACATTTACATGGAAGCCAGTTCATACTGTCTTTATTTTGCTCGAGTACAGTGACGTAGCGAGGTATCTAAAGGCCCTGCGACGAATAAAAATGAGGCCCCTTTGAACCATAGATTATTAGATGAGACACTCGATATTCGCCGCTTCAAAAAAACGGTTTGACATTTGACTGTTTGGTATGTTGATCTCACGTATGCAATAAGTGAAAAGTACCACATTGTTCTTCTTGTTTCTTTATCAATCAATGTGTACGATTTCTTAACAGTGCAACCGTAGGTGCTAAGGGGTTTTAGAGCCCAAACTAGGACAATATTTTGTAACAATTTGTATTCAGTTTCATTTATACTAGGCGCATAATTGTGAATTTATAACAAAAAAGTTTTGATTACCGACTGCATTTATAGGAAATATAACAAAGCAAATTAGGAAATTAGGAAATGCTGTGTAAAATGATAGAATATATTTATTAACATTAAAACTATGTTTTATACATGTTTTTCACGAAAAAAAATTATATTTATAATAATTTATTATGACGTCTCGATAAACAAATCCGGCGACGTTACACTTTTTTACGGCGAGGCTAGACTTTTTTTGCAGCGAATCAAAGTTTTCTTTCATTGCATCAGTGGAATTCCAGCAAAAATGCATTAGTGTATTACGGCGAAAATACAGCGCCCTCTATACGTCATGCAATAACTACAATAATGTGATATACAGCGCCATCTACACGCCGATACGTACAATATTTACGAGTGTTACCAAATTTTATAGTGTTACCAAATCACAGTCCACATCACAACGAATCTATCGACAACAATGTCGGAATACAACGACATCTATCGAGCGCTAGCGAAAGATCTAGAAGTTACTTGATATTTCCACAACGCAGCATACACAATAGAACATGATTCATTGTGCAACAAACAATTCATGGAAAGGGAAGTGTCTCGACAATCTAGTAAGATCTGGAGTAGTCTGACGATAACGTAGCGATAATTATCGAACAGTATAAATAGACACCAACGAGCATATATTATGAAGAGATTACAAAGGCGAATTCACGGCAAAAATATTTTGACGATGGTTACAAAGTTCGGGGACGGACCATTTGGGTCGACTCGAACTTCGTTCGCTTTTGTTTCATGCGTATGAGCAACGAGCATATATTATGAAGAGATTACAAAGGCGAATTCACGGCAAAAATATTTTGACTTGGGTTTCAAAGTTCGGGGACGGACCATTTCAGTCGACTCGAACTTCGTTTGCTTTTGTTTCATGCGTATGAGGCAGCAGAATGCCGTATAAACTGATGCAAAAAAGTGCTTCAATGCAACCATCGTGGACATACGATGTGTGAAGTAAAACAAGTGATGATTATGGGTTTCTCAGGCGTGGAGAGGCAAGGGGTACATTCAACTTCTTATTATTATTTTACAATAACAATTCCCCATCGTGTGCTCAGGTACAAAGCAGAATTTTTCAATTTTGGGTTTTATGACCTTTGAACAATACTGTTTGTTGTTATTCCTTCGATGGTTGAGAATATGCCTTTGTGCTTTGATTATCAGAGGGGGAAGAGAAGCAAGGGGTTGTTTCTGTTTATGATTTTTGTGCTTCTGATCATTTCGCAAATTTTTACATATTCAGCTTCTGAGCATTTTCGGCTTCTTCATTCAATTTGCTCCTTTCGCACTATGCCACTACAATTTTAATGAGGGTATAGAAAAAGGTATTATGTACTCATTTAAAAAGTATTATTTAATTGAATTTAATCTTTCGCTAAGTAATAAGTAGTAAAATAAGGAAAAATGCTAAATAAAAAAAAATTAAAATATAAATGGTTGAGAAATTAAGAATATTTTAACAATTAATGTTCAATGACAAATTACGAAAATTTTAGTAATTTAGTTTTCCATATATTGTACTCTAAATAAAATTGTTTACTTTGTATTAATTTTATTCAAGTTACGTACATTTTAAAATAAGCACTACCTTTTCTACACTCGAATTAAAATTGTAGTGGCATAGTGCGAAAGGAGCAAATTGAATGAAGAAGCCGAAAATGCTCAGAAGCTGAAAATGTAAAAATTTGCGAAATGATCAGAAGCACAAAAATCATAAACAGAAACAACCCCTTGCTTCTCTTCCCCCTCTGATAATTAAAGCGCAAGGCATATTCTCAACCATCGAAGGAATAAAACAAACAGTATTGTTTCAAAGGTCATAAAACCCAAAATTGAAAAATTCTGCTTTGTACCTGAGCACACGATGGGGAATTGTTATTGTAAAATATTAATAAGAAGTTAAATGTACCCCTTGCTGCTCCACGCCTGAGAAACCTATAATCTTCATTTGTTTTACTTCACACATCGTATGTCCACGATGGTTGCATTGAAGCCCTTTTTTGCATAAGTTTATACGGCATTCTGCTGCCTCATACGCATGAAACAAAAGCAAACGAAGTTCGAGTCGACTGAAATGGTCCGTCCCCGAACTTTGTAACCCAAGTCAAAATATTTTTGCCGTGAATTCGCCTTTGTAATCTCTTCATAATATATGCTCGTTGTAGACACAAACCATAGCAGCGGACACAGTTTGATTTTGAAAAGCAAACAAGTGACATCGTGGAAGTAACAGCTGAATAAGAATAAAATAGTTGAATAGCTTCTAATAAGAATTCGTGTATAAGTGTTTACGTGTACAAGTTATAAATAGCGATAGTAAAGAAGTGTTAAAATAAGAGCAAGCAATAATAAATAGTTGATTTATTATTTGAAGCTAACGACTTTTTATTATTTCGAATTAACGATTATTTACAATCCAGTGATCGAACCTGAAGAGAGTTCAAGCGGTAATTTTGGAAATTACGTAACAATTGGTGTCAGAAGTGGGATTGCTGAATAATCCGGAATAATAATGAAATTCGCTGACCTGAAAATACCACAGCTGAGGCAAGAGTTGAAGTCGCGCAGTTTGCTTGTGTCACGAAATAAAGCAGAACTACAAACACGCATGCGTGACGCTATGGAGAAGGAGGGCATCGACGTTGAAACACATGAGTTCATCTACGAAGCTGCATCCAAAGTTGAACACGAGTTGGTAGAGACGCAAGCAGCTCCAGCATTCCACATGAGTGTGATCTTAGCAGCAATGGCGCAGCAGACTTCACAACTATTGGAGCAACAGTTGAAACAAAACACTTCACAAATACAAGTTCACAACTACAAGTTCAGTTGGAACAAATGACTTCACAACTACAAGTTCAGTTGGAACAAAACTCATCACAACTACAAGTTAAGTTGGAAAAAAATACATCACAACTGCAGGAGCAACTTTTGCGCATTGAAGGAAATTCTGCGGAACTGCAGGCGAGGCAAGATAAAGTAGAAGATGAAGTTCGCAGGTTACAATCGCAAACGCAAAATGAATTGCACTCACTGATATTGCGGCTGGATGGTCATATACGAGATGTACAGTTGAGTGGACCTGTTGCGGCTGTTAGTGCACCAAAATTGAAAGCGCCAACCTTCGACGGAACTGTGCCCTTTAAAATCTTTAAACTCCAGTTCGAAACAACGGCACAAACAAATCACCGGACGTTGGCAGACAAAGTGGCAGCTTTGGTTTTGTCGTTGAAGGGTTCCGCTGCTGAAGTTTTGCAAACGGTTCGTGAATACGAGCGAAGTAATTACGATGCGTTGATGGTAGCTATTGAGCGGCGATACGGTAGTGATCACCGAAAGCAAATGTTCCAGATGGAGCTGATGAATCGCTTCCAAAAGAATAACGAGCCGTTGCAGGCATATGCAACAGAGATCGAGAGGCTCGCACATTTGGCCAACGCCCACGGAAGTAATAGAACTACTGAAGATCCAGACGTTTATGAATGGTATACAGGATGTGGATACGAAACACGCAGTCTACCCTATGCCAAAGAAGGCCTTCGCCGAAACAGTATCGTTTGCTCTGACGCACGAGACAGCGAGTCTTTTGAGCAGACCAGCACACAATGTTCATCGAGTGGAGGTTGGTTCAAATGAGTCGTTAGAAAAGTCCATTAGGGAACTAAGGCAGACGATATCACGAATGAGAGAGAGTTATTGGAACTGTAAATGGGCGGTCGATGGACTTGACGCTGGACACAGGCGCAACGCATTCCATTATTCGACCAGATTTAATACGAAATGATATCAAGCCGCTGATTGCTTGCACTCTGCGAACTGCTACCGGAGAGGAAGCTGCAATTTTCGGAAAACTGATTTGTCGTGTTCAGATTGGAATGTTGCATGTGAATCATACCTTCCTGGTGGCTGAAATAATGGATGAGGTAATAATCGGCGCTGATTTTATGATAGCTCAAGGTCTTACTTTGGATCTGAAGAAAAATTGCTGACGGCCTCAAATCATGAAGGTGAGTGTTAGCCATCGCCAACAGATTTCACCAAAATCAGAAGCTGTTCTAAGGGCTTGCGTAGAGAGAGATAGTGGAGCGGACCAGCTGGGTGTAGTAGAGGCATCAGATGACACGGCGAATATACTGATTGGACGAACCTTAGTGCAAACAGAACGGCATAAGCGAATTCCTGTTCGCGTAATGAACGAGTTTAAGTCACCGATCGTCTTAGAGAGAGGAGCGCTAATAGGGCAGTGCCAAGTAGTAGAAGCCATAATAAATTGCGACGATCGCACCCAGGGGCGCAAAGATATTGCTTTGCAAGAAACAACAAAATCTCATGCTATAATGGGTCACTGGTTGAATGAGGTGAGTGAACCAGAAAAGTCTAAAGCCAAATATTTATTGCAAAAATATAGAGCTGTATTTGCAAGCGATGGAAATAAATTTGGAAGAACTGCTATCGTACACCATCGGGTAGACACTGGCGATGCACGACCGATCCGGCAAGCTCCACGCAGTGTCCCACTGGCGAAACGGGAAGAAGCGGAGCATTTGATAAATGAAATGCAGAAAGACAGAGTTATTGAACCATCAACAAGCCCATGGAGCTCACCGGTCGTGCTTATTAAAAAGAAAGCTGGAAGCATTCGATTTTGCGTTGACTACAGAAAGCTGAACGATGTCACGAAAAAGGACAGCTACCCACTACCGCGAATAGATAACACTTTGGACAGGTTATCTGGTGCACAATGGTTCTCAACGTTGGATTTGCAAAGCGGTTATTGGCAAGTAGATATCGAAAAATTTGATCGTGAGAAAACGGCTTTCAGCATCGGCGACGGATTGTGCCAATTCTCTGTGATGCCGTTCGGATTATGCAATGCTCCAGCAACTTTTGAGTGTATCTTGATTACATCATTGTCAAGGGCAAGAATTTTGATGACCACCTTAAAAATTTGGAGGAAGTGTTTCAACGCATTGTACTTATTATCGACGCTTTGTACACGGATTTGCCAATGTTGCTTTTGTACACGGATTGCTATCGCAGATCATCGGTGGACAGAATAAGTTATTGGATACTACAGTCGAGTCCTGGGTAAGCCAGAAATGAATTATTGTGTCACTAGGCGTGAACTCTTGGCAGTAGTTGAAAGCGTGAAACACTTCCATAAATATTTGTATGGGCAGCATTTATTATTAAGGACAGATCACTCGGCTTTAAGATGGCTACTTCAGTTCAAAAAACCAAAGGTCAAATTGCGCGCTGGATAGAAAGGCTGCAGAGTTACGATTATGAAATAGAGCATCGAAAAGGTGGACAACATGGAAACGCAGATGCTTTATCTCGACGACCGTGTGCACTCGAATGTAAGCATTGCTCCAAAATTGAAAGATGCAAAGGTATAGTCGACGTTCGATTAACGAGTCTCCAACCTGACGATGAGTGCCAACCTAGTGCTTAATGATGCAGACTTGTCGAAAGGACAATGGAGACTCGAAAGGAAATTTTCGAGTGTCTCATCTACTAATCTATGCTTTGAATCGCTCACGTTTTGTCAAGTAAATAATTAAGGTATATAAAAAAAAGCATAGAAAAAAGCACGTAGTAGTTCTTTCATCTACATCTGTCAACGAGCATATATTATAAAGAGATTACAAAGGCGAATTCACGGCAGAAATAATTTAGATATGCAATGATCAGGGACGGACCATTTGAATCGACTTGAACTTCGTTCGCTATTATTTCATGCGTATGAGGCAGCAGAGTAGCGTATAAACTTATGCAAGCAAGTGCTTCGTGAACATACGATGTGTGAAGTACAACACTTAACTTCTTATTATTTTACAATAACAACTCCATATCGTCCGCTCAGGCAGAACGCAGAATTTTTCAATAACTTTTATGACCTTTGAAATAATACTCTTTGTTGTTGTAATTTTTTTTTCCATGGTTGAGAATATGCGTTTGTATTTTTGCTTATTAGATCGGGAAAAGATGGAAGGGGTTGTTTCTGTTTATGATTTTTCTGCTTCTGATCATTTCACAAATTTGTACATTTTCAGTTAATAATTACTAAAATAAATATTCTTAATTTTTCAACCATTTCTATATTATTTTTTTTTTTATATAATATATGCTCGTTGCATCTGTGTAGTAAAAATGTCGCCATTAGAAAATTTTATTTATTTTTATTTTATTTTATTTTTTTTTTTTTTATATAATATATGCTCGTTGCATCTGTGTAGTAAAAATGTTGCCATTAGAAAATTGAATATTTCATTGACTTCACAACGTCCATCTTTATTATTATATTTGTTAATGATTATTTCACAGCTAGCAAATTTAATTGAATTTAGTTTTTTTATCTTGATACTTTTTCCGAAAAATGTATAAAAATCATGCAATGATTAACAACTCCGAATGGAAATAAAACGCTTGGAAAAATATGAGTATTCAAATTTCGTAAATATGAGTATTCAAAGTAATTAAGGCGAAAGGATCTTTGCTGATATATTGTTATTTCTCAATGAAAATTTAATTCATACTTGTATGTTCATATTTTAGGAACACTCTTTTTATTTTTTATTTCGTGTTTGGTGCATTTATGGACTATCGACTCTCGCTTTGTATCTTCAGAGGCATCTCTGAGCCCTTCGAAGCCTGGGAAGCTGAAGGACCATAGCAAAGCGACTTCAAATAAACTCAATCCAAAGTAAACTCCTACCTTCACGCGCATCGTAGCTCTGGCGACTAGGTGAGAAGAACAGGTGTGTCCTGTAGTGAATTTCCTCCGGTTGCGTCATGCCAACGTCACGTGAACGTTTCGAACGGTTCGCTTTCGCTTGCAACTTGCCACCGCTTGCTCCACTGCCTCCGACACCGGCAACTGATTTCCCGGCAGCACCTTCACGGAAATTCTTGCGAAATAAAAGATTCATGATGCCGGCCGTATTTTGCGACGAGTTTTACAATTGTCTTCATAAAGCCAATTGCGTATAGTTATGTGTATTTATGTGTGTTTATTTCGTGTTGTAGAAGGAAATCAATGACACTTGGAGAAAATTTGTGTGAATGCAATTAATGTAATATACGAGAACATGTTTGACGACAGCACTCTGACTCAATTCGTTTCGCTACGATTCGATTGTAACAGTTCTTTTATAAATACAACAGAACCAAAATGACTATCGACAGATGTCGTGGCGAATGATCCGCTGACTAAAACATTACGACTAACAACGAAAGAAAAGAGTCATAATGAAAATTTTGTAGAGACTCTTCGTGTCTATGAGAAACGCAAGAAACAGCCGTTTCTTATAGATTTTCTCTCACTCTCTCTCTCTCTCTCCCTCTCATTTTCTTGTTGTCATTAGTCTTTTTGGTTGTGCCGTATCGGTAAAGTTAATCCACAGACAAGTAATATACAAGTAATATTACAAGTAATATTATGAGTAATGACCGTTATCATTAAAGTAACGTAGTTGATTGATAATAGTTATCGTTTAAGTAGCGAAATTAGACATTAACTTTGTTTCTGCTTCTATAAATTACTTTAATGTATTTTTGTAGAGAAAAAAAGTTATTTTGCTGATAGATAGTAAAAAAAGAGAATAGCTTTTGAACATTATCTGAAGTATTTGGACAAAAGCTTAAATAAAGAAGACCAAGGTGCGGTTTACATGAACGTAAAAAAGTATTTTTGAAATAGAAACACTGAGGAAGAAGACGAGCGACATGGCTCCATTTTTCAATTGAAAAAAGCATCAAAAACAATCAAATAAATGGATATATTTATGCATTTGCAAATAATCAAAATAATCAAAAAAAAACTGATGTATAAATAAAAAAATAATACAAAAAAGAGAGCTAAATTTAATTGCATTTCATATTTGTGAATTCTTTAAATTTTTAGGTAATAAGTAATACTTATTGATAATAATATGTAATTTATTATTCCTTCGATATAGTTAGTGTAAACAATTGGGGATTTTGGAAGCGGAGTGTCGCCGATCGAGTTTGTTTAAGCAAATTTCGTGGGGTTTCTTATGTTGTTGTTGTAATTTATTCTTCTTGTGGAATGAGGGTGCCCTCGATCGTATGTACAGTGCGTACAAAGAGAGTCTATGTTGTTGTTCTTGATGCGTATGATAGAAGCTAAGAAATGTGTGATTCATGTACGGTGACATTCATGTACGTTCGTGTTTTATTTATACTTTCATTCTTTTTTTATTTTTTAGGAAATAAACTGAGTCCATTTAAGTAGTTTGAAGGTCAAATCTTGTCTTGCTCTAAATGTGTGTCATTTGAGTTCATTGACTATAGGGTTGAGTGTTCCTTTTCGCACCGATTTATAATGCGTTAGATTGTTGACAAGTGACAATGGAGAACTTAAACATTCGTGAATTTATCGACCGAGATCATGTGTTTTTAATAACACAAAAAGATACAATACTTGAGCAACATTTTGATGAAATTCTAATAGTCTACTCAAAATTATGCCTTTTTCGACATCATGAAAAAGTAAAATCTCTTCATGGACATCATTATGAGAGCTGCTGTTAGTCTTCAGATAAATGCTTGGAGGGTCCGGACACTTGTGCGTGTTACATGTTGGATTATCAAATTTCAAGAGTAAAGAAATTAATGTCGTTGTATTCAAAACTAATGGAATTAAAATAAAGAATCCTTAGGAAAATAAATGATTATAATTTCATTTATAACAAATTTTTATTTTGTTTTATTTTTTGATTTTTATATAGTATACATATACATATATTTTACATTCGATAATAAAATGGTTGTGACTGTGGGAAATCTACAAGCACCTCCAAACGAAAATCATCAGTTCCGACCTTCTGTATTTTCATTAAATAATAACAACCGTTGCTGAACACCTTAATAGTTTCGTCACTTATTTTATTGAAGCGTTGAGGCAAAAACACAACGTTGTCTTCTAGCTCCATTATAATTCTATCTCCATACTTTGTTGTACTTCTGCGTACAGTTTTTATGGAGTAGCTTCTGTTGGCTTCTAGGTCTTTCATAGACAGTACACCTTTCTGCGTGGCATTTTTCTTATTAAAGTCCTCCACAGCAGTTAGAGAAAAAGTTGACGATGTTGTCTGCCTTTGGGTCATTTTACAGCGTTTTTGTTTTTCTTTTATTTATTTATTAAAATTTTATGTAGTTTTAACAAAAAAAAACCAACTTGACGTGACTGTTTAGCTCGAGAGTTTTACAAGGACTAAATGAACTGGTACAGTCATATAACATATTATATTATATTCTCTATATACTTTGAGTCACCAAAATTCCTCTTAATACGAGAGAGTATAAAAGAGAGAGTTTATTGTATATATTTTGCAACTTTATTAAATATTTACTTTAATGAACATTTTTGATTTACATTATACAAAAACTCCAAACACAAGTGGCCACAGTTATATGAATTATAATTTTGATGTTGAGTGTAGTTGTATTGGATTCCATTACCCATATATTGAATTATTTCATGCTGTGGTTGCAGGTTTCCAAAGCTGCCATAATATTCCTTAATATTTCTATTCTTATAATACGCTACCCAATGAGTGCCAGGACCGCTGGGAGTGTCTAGGCATAGAGATTATAAAACCTATGTCTATAATCTCTATGCTAATGTCATGTTAAGTTTAATAGAAAGTCCAAATGGACTAAACTTTGCAAACATGTACTTGTACTCAAAATCACTTTATCAACCGAAATATGAATATCTAAAGCGTTTAGTAAAGCCGGATGAAGCAAAACCAAATTCAATAATGATATTCGATGATGTAGCTTGTGAGAAGCAAAACAACATTCGAGAGTACTTTTGTATGGGCAGACACAAATCCATTGATTGCTTTTACTTATGTCAAACATATACAAGAATTCCCAAGCATTTAATACGTGATAATGCAAATTTTATAATTATGTTTAAGCAAGATGAAATAAATATTAAGCAATTATACCATGATCATGTCGGAACAGATATGGCATACGCAAAATTTCTAAATATATGTGGAGAATGTTGGAAAGATAAATATGGATTCCTTGTAATAAGCAAAGATAATACAATTGACAATGGCCGTTATAGAACGGGATTTGATATATACATTCACATATAATTAATAAAGACAGTTTCACGCTATATTCATATTAGTATGTTACCTGACTTTCAACTGATAACATTGATGTACACGATACACTTCACGTGATACTTATTTGTTTATAACTGATAGCTGTTTTTCCTGATCTGATAGCTGGTTTTCCTGATCTGTTACCTGTTTATAGTTGATCTGATAGCTGTTTTTCCTGATCTGGTACCTTTTTATAGCTGATCTGATAGCTGGTTTTCCCGATCTGATAGCTGTTTTAGTTGATCTGATAGCTGGTTTTCCTGATCTCTAGCTCTTCTCATATATTGACACCAAAATGAATGAAAAAATATTAAAAGATCTTATTACAACTGGACGAGTGCTTAAACAGAAATTCAAAAATATTAAACTTGGGAAAGCGGATCTTATGAATCAATTAGAAAAAACGTTTAAACCGATTACAAAGCCTCTCAGCAAATTGGTGCAAAAATCGACCACAAGTACTCATGACAATACGAAACACAACTTAAAAGTTAAGTTACCACTAAAACTTAAAACAAGTACTCCAGCTAAAGCACTAAAAACTGTTTTTTCCAATGATACCCTGATCAATAATGATGAAGATGAAGACGACGATGACTTTTACGCGCAGGTGGAGGATGATGATGATGAAGACGAACAAATGGCGCCTGAACTCGATGTTACTGCTCATGAAAATGATGAGAAATGTACTGAATAAATACTTTACTCCAAACTACAGCAACAGAATGAGTTGGATACTACATATGGACCACAAAGGATTTGATGGTTAAGTGCGAATCGGCGATAACATCTTTACCATATCTAATGACAACATAACAATATCAGATAATAGTTGGAACTTTACACCTGGATTGATGCAACTCCTATATCTAAAAGAACTATTAAAATATAACAATGCAGATCTACAAGCATACAAACTTATCTTAGAAAATACTAGTGCTCACAAACGTAATTTCAACAAAGATGAGCAAGTAAAAGTAACTAGAGCCTTCAAATACACCAACATTATAAAACCATTATTTAATGACGCATCGCCGTCAACTATCTCACAGAAAGTACGATGGGAACGGGTTTCATTAGTGTTAATCCACAGAAACCTAATTATATATATTGGGATGACCCAAATGAGTTAGTTGATAGATTGAGGCTTTTGTTGTCTTCACAATCGGCGGGACACACAATCATAATAATGAGGTAGTTTCCATACTGGAAGAACTTAGGGAAGAAGAAATAGTTGTATAAATCTTCATATAAATAAACAACTCTTTTCTAAAATAAGGATAATTACAAAATGAGCGTTGACAAGTTCGGTCATTGTTCCATTGAGATCTCATCAAACAGTAAATTAAAGCGAAATTTTTCAAAAGCTTTTAGTCTCAATTTGGATAGCAATAAAAACTTGTATCTCCGTTGGAAAAAACTGAGAAATGTTAATACGCCTGTTGATGACAACGATGGAGTAACAAAATTATATGTTGACTATATCATAAATCAAATGAATGTGGAATTTAAAAAACAAAATAATACACTAAAGGAGCAAATAAATAAAGATATTGAAAAAGTTAGCAAAAAGTTTCAATCACTAGTTGATGATAGTCTTAAACAGATAAAGACTGAATTTAAAGAAGAGTACGATATACTGAGAGAAGAAATAAATAAAAACATCGACGAGGTAGTCACTCGAAAACTACAGATCACAAAAGACGATATTGAAAGTAATGTTCAAAAATTTTGTAAAATATACCAGTGAACAAATGGAGCGAATTGAAAGCTATATATTTCAAGAACTACAGAAAAGACCGAAATCCGTAGCTGATTTAGAAGAGAAAATTCTCAATGAAATGCAGAAAAGAAAAGATTCTCATAGAGTTATTAAGATATGAGTAAAAAGCAAGCTTTGGTGGAAGAGCTTCACAGACAAGCACGTAAAAACTTTAAGCGAAGGCGTGTAATAACAAAAGGAATAGATGACCTCTTGGCAGGTAGGCTATTGACGTTACTATGGCCATGAAATCCATATTCTTCTTGAAACGGAAACCAAACAATTTACAAACCGATGACGGCAGGGAATTTTTCAATGGAAATTTTCAACGTTTAATGAAAAAATACCACATCAACCATGTCTCAAGATATAGTATTTTAAAGGCGTCAATTGTTGAGCGCTTCAATCGAACGTTAAAGCAGATGATGTTAAAGCAGAAAACGAGGCATCCCAATACATATCTTGTAGAAAAAGTTCTTAAGACTAAAGGTGGGAAAGTTTTTGTGAAATAGTTAGGATTAAGCAATGCTCACAATTCATGGATCAATAAGAATGACATTTTATGAAAAAAAAAATTTTTTTATATACATACATACATACATACTTAAATAAATAAAATAAAATTGTTAATAAAAGAAGAATATATCTGTTTTTCATTTTATTGTACGGGTATTTTCGTATTGGATTGCTGGTCAGGATTGTGGTCGATTTTTGCACCAATTCGTTGATAGGCTTTGTAATCGGTTTAAAAGTTTTTTCTAATTGATTCTCTAGATCCGCTTTCCCAAGTTTAATATTTTTGAATTTCTCTTTTAGCACTCGCCTAGTTTTAATAAGATCTTTTAATATTTTTTCATCCATTTTGAAAATATATCGGAACAGCTTTCAAATCAGCTATAAACAGCTATCAGATCAGGAAAACCAACTATCAGATCATCTATAAACAGGTATCAGATCAGGAAAAACAGCTATCAGATCAGCTATAAACAGGTATCAGATCAGGAAAACCAGCTGTCAGATCAGGAAAACCAGCTATCAGATCAGCTATAAACAGGTATCGGATCAGGAAAACCAGCTATCACATCAGGAAAAAACAGCTATCAGATAAGGAAAACCAGCTATCAGATCAGGAAAAACAGCTATCAGATCAGGAAAAACAGCTAACAGATCAGCTATAAACAGATATCACATCCGGAAAACAGCTATCTGGTATATTAATGTTATCAGTTGAAAGTCAGGCAACATACTAATATGAATATAGCATGAAACTGACTTTATTAATTATATGTGAATGGGTATATCAAATCCCTTTCTAGAACGACCATTGTCAATTGCATCATCTTTGCTTATTACAAGGAATCCACATTTATCTTTCCAACATTCTCCACATATATTTAGAAACTTTTCGTATGCCATATCTGTTCCGACATGATCATGGTATATGTGCTTAATATTTATTTCATCTTGCTTAAACATAATTATAAAATTTGCATTATCACGTATTAAATGCTTGGGAATTCTTGTATATGTTTGACATAAGTAAAAGCAATCAATAGATTTGTGTCTGCCCATACAAAAGTACTTTCGAATGTTGTTTTGCTTCTCACAAGCTACATCATCGAATATCATTATTGAATTTGGTTTTGCTTCATCCGGCTTGAGTACTTTTTCATTGTCGGAATATGTAAAGAATCCCATATTTTGAATTGGTTTTACTAAACGCTTTAGATATTCATATTTCGGTTGATAAAGTGATTTTGAGTACAAGTATATGTTTGCAAAGTTTAGTCCATTTGGACTTTCTATTAAACTTAACATGACATTAGCATAGAGATTATAGACATAGGTTTTATAATCTCTATGCCTAGACACTTCCAGCGGTCCTGGCACTCATTGGGTAGCGTATTATAAGAATAGAAATATTAAGGAATATTATGGCAGCTTTGGAAACCTGCAACCACTGCATGAAATAATTCAATATATGGGTAATGGAATCCAATACAACTACACTCAACATCAAAATTATAATTCATATAACTGTGGCCACTTGTGTTTGGAGTTCTTGTATAATGTAAATCAAAAATGTTCATTAAAGTAAATATTTAATAAAGTTGCAAAATATATACAATAAACTCTCTCTTTTATACTCTCTCGTATTAAGAGGAATTTTGGTGACTCAAAGTATATAGAAAATATAATATAATATGTTATATGACTGTACCAGTTCATTTAGTCCTTGTAAAACTCTCGAGCTAAACAGTCACGTCAAGTTGGTTTTTTTTTTGTTAAAACTACATAAAATTTCAATAAATAAATAAAAGAAAAACAAGTTTTTAGTAAACTTTAAACTTTTTTTTAAAAAGTTAAAAGTTAACTTTAAACTTTTAACTTATAAATTAAAAGTTAAAAGTTGACTTTTTTTTGAAGGTTATTTGGATAACAGTTATTTTCAGGCCCTGGTTTCTACAGTTAGTCATGTCCGTTCGTCTCTCGTCATTCTGGAATATTTGCTATTGAAAATGAGTGAATATCTGACCAGTACCACGCCTACGTTTTACAGTCGAACTTCTCTATAGTGAAATTCTATACAATGAAGCACTCCCTATTATAAATTTTTTTCAAGTACACTGCATTTTCGTTCAATTTCTGGTCTTTTTTGATCTCTGTATAATGAATTTCTATACAGTGAATATTTCTATACAACGAACAAGTTTTACAGTTGCAATCTCAAATTTCATACGTTTTTGTCTCCTTATAATGAATTTTTCCAAATAATTTTCCGTTGGCTATACTAGTAACACTGTATTCCGATGGAAAAGTAAACTTTATATGGGCATCCCCGAAATTTGAAAATGACAACAGAAAAAGATAAAAAATAACCATCACTAACAATTTTGACACCTGCATTGAGTTACTTGCATTAAGTGAAAAAACAGTAGCCGTGTTTTTTTAATGAACTATGTATATGGTTACAAATATAGAAATTTTTATAAATAAATTGTATAAATTTTATAAATAATTATTGCGAGGTTACGCAAGTGTCAATTCAAATGAGTGTGATTGGCCGCATAGTCCAAAAAAGGGGGAAATTACAAATTTCCCTATAACCTCGATAGAAACCTGGGTAAGTGTCACTTGTATGGAGAAGAACTATATAGTTCATTAAAAAAACACGGCTAGTGTGAAAAGGTCGCAGCGAAATAGTCCCTCTATTGAAAAAAAAATTGTTGTTTATTAATAAAGTTGAAGAAGGTGGAGGAAAACAAAAAATATATTGCTAAACAATTTGGAATTTTGCCTACCACTTTTGTGGAGATGAAAAATGATGTACCTAATAAAGTTTTCGAGTTTCTTAATTTATTAGAAGCTTTCGTTGAAGAACAAAAATGAAAAAGTGTAATCCAAACTGAAATTACTGATTACTTAAAATAAAAATTTAAAAAAGTATTGTGTTTTCTATATAATGAAATTTCTATATAATGAAGTAATTTTGTGGTCCCTTCGACCAACGAGCATATATTATGATATATATATTTATATATATATATTATGATATATTATAATATATGCTCGTTGCTTCGACTTCACTATAGGGAAGTTCGACTGTATAACAAATATGAGTATTTCTATAATGTGCTTACTCAGTTTGTAGACTGAATTCTAAAGTGAAATTTTAATCTGGAATCATTGTTCCAGGCTACAAGATTCCCAAGTGGCGTGATTCGTCCACTTTAGACATAAACGGAAATTAAAGAAGAACAAATTGAGGTACATCTTGAAATTCAGCACTGATGTACTCTGTCATAATATGATGTTCGATTGTGAGAAGGGGTATATAGCGTCTATTAGAAACCAGAGAAATCCCTACTTGTTTTAACTCGCATTTTATATTCTGAGAGAGACTAACGAAAAACACTAACAACGGTCTAAATTAAGCTCATCCAACGCTTATTTACTTTTTAAGTACTGTGGACTTGTACAGAAAAAGTCTGAGCCACGCGTTAAGGACAACCAAAACATTGCAGAATGCAAGGAAACTTTGTTCGGTTCACTTAAATAATCAAGTAATAAACTATGTCACCTTAAATAAACTTGCTCATATAATGTTAATGATTGGCATCTGTTCGAACAGAGTGAATGTTTAAGAAGCGAAATATAAGTGGAGAATCTTCATAAAATAAACTAAAGACAAAGACTTTAAAAAGTGATTTTAGAACATAAAAATAAGTATGAAGAGAAACCAAAAGCAACTGATTTCAAATTTATAAATGATATAAGATTGAAATAATTAACAGGAAACCCCAAAGATTAAAGATCGATGTGTTTATATGAAACATTTTTATATATAAAACTACTTTAAATAAAAAACATGTATATTTAAAGGTTTTTTTAATTGATCACGATTTTTACCTTAATGACAGAGTTTTAATAATTACTTCCACAAAAATAAAAAGCACCAGCTAATAAAATATAAAAATTTGTGCAAGATTAAAACAAAAAAATCAAACAAATCAACGCTTCGCAATATAAGGCGAAAATCGCCTTTTTAGGTGTGGTTTGATTTATTTGTTCGTTTTATCGCGAGTGTACTGGGTCTGCCGAAAAATAATGATATTTTTAAAAATCATCACGCCGTTTCTAAAAGTGTTTCTTGTTTTTAAGACTGTATAGCGCCAATGCAACCAAAAGTAACCTTATTGCACTCTGCGCGCATCGGATGTGAGTTGGAAATGATAATGAACCGAAAAGAAATAATAAATAATGTTTAATGTATGCTAAATACATACATTAAAAAAACATAAACACACAGAGTATGTAAAAAAAACACAGTAGTCCCGAGATTATGCAATGCGCGACGGAACTCACGCAGGTATTTTTAATGGCCGTCTATTTTTAGTAGAGGGATTTCGATTTCGGCAATATTTTGCCTAAATTTAGGTAATCAAAGGAAATTACAAAATTTTTCCCGATTCACTGAAACTTATCGCTGTGGAAATTTTTCTGCCACCATTTTACACGAACAGAAATTTTTTATGCGTTTTTCTAAGTACCGCGTGCTTCAATTAAATTCTAAACTAGTCGAAACTCGTCGTCGCTCAGTGTTTAATGAGCACAAAATATTTCGACCTCAACGATTTAAACGGAACGGCACGACTGGCGACTGATTCTCACTAAAGTTTTCTAAGTTTTCTGCTATTTTCTCGATCATGCAAAGAGTTTTAAAGCTTTTCCCATGACACGTTTTAGATGGTTATTATATCAGCTCTTCTCAATTTTATTTCTTTTCATTGCCATTGAAAAGATTGTCATTAGTTATATTGTGCAAAATAAAATGAAAATATATGAAGTATCCGCATTTATTTCTTAGTATTGAAAAATTAAACTTCATCGTTAAAAACCTTATGAATGGAAAATCGTCGTTAAAAAATGTATGAACGGAATGAATGTACATATGTAAAACATATTTTGTATATAAATTAATTCTTAAATTAATTCCACGGACGCGTCATACCGTAGCTTGGTGGCCTTGGTGGCGGTTTGATTGGGGCAACACTGCCGAATGCCTTCCTATCGAAAGAGATAATCGTCAGAGAACCATTACAACAATTTTCAGTCATATTCACACGCAACGTTCACACGGCGGTCGAAAACAACTGGAAAAGAGCATTGAAAGTGACTTGGAATCAACAAAAAACGCTGCATGACAAATGTTTGTTGACTGTAAATAATTGCATGAAATTTATTGATTGTTTTAGAAGTTAGGTTGGTTAATTTATTATATGAGTAATGCGAGAAATGAAGTTATTCAAGAAGCGTTTGAAGAAGTCTCGACAATAATATTTCATTAAAATTATTGTTTGGGACGTATGACTTCCAGAATTCTCTGATTTAGTACAGAATTTTCATTTCCAGCCGATCGTTTAAAGCATCCAGGTCGAAATTTGTTAATATCTGAAGTATAATAACAAGTAACCCAATAATTTTTCATTGTTTTAATGGCTAAATTCTGAGAATTAGTCTTGTTTGGCGCTTGATAAAGGCGCTCATGCTACTATGTCCTTTGACTATTGGAGTATTTTTTTGAGTGGAGTATTATTCAAACTACCAAAGACATGAGTTATTACATTTTTTTTTTTTTTTTTGTATAAGATTGCTCGGAACATGTGATATTATGGTTCTTTTTTTCTTCTTCTTTAGACTTTTTATATTAAAAGTAAAACCCAATAACTCAGTGCTCACTCAATGACCACATAATACCAAAAACCCTCTTAAATTTCGTATATATGCCTCTAAAATGGCAGTCCTATATCGAACACTAGACTATCATCAATCTATCATTCTTGCATATACATTGATCAATTAAACATTGATCAATTAACTGGAGTTAAACGACCTGTTACTAAGAAACTATTACTAAACTATTACTAAGAAAAATGCTCATACGTACTGAAAGCAATGTTTTCATTATTAACAAATGTAATTATTTAAAGTCTTTTTGGTATTTGCATTTAATTGTGTAATCAATGTAGTACAGACAAAGCAAAACCTAGACTTTATAGTGAAATATTTGTTTATTGGTTTCTATGTTGACGTACGCAAATAAATTTTTTTTGGCAGTGAAGAAGGAGTACCTCATTAGAGTCCAGACAATGCTTATAGATTACTATAATATTTGGTTCATGGGAACAGTAAAGCAAAATTTTGTCTTTTTGCTTCCTTGAATAAGTATGTAGTAGAAACAAGTAAGTAAAGAAATTATTATCGCAAAAAATTTCGATACTAAATCTATTCTGTATGTTCATACGTGTGCACTTATGCTCAATAACTGGAAATCAAAAAAATTGTAGAAAGTTGAATTTTGTATGTGCGACTGTTATAAAAACTACTTGTGAACCCTAACTTGTAAATAAACTTGTGAATATATCAGGGCATGTAAATGGACACTCACGTGCGCACGTCAATAAGGACGCGTGCGCTTTAAATTTTTTTTAGCGCACGTGTTCTGTGCGCTTAGCGCACGCAAAGTGAGTAGCGCACAGGACGCGTGCGTTTGGAAATTTTTTTAACTCACGCGTCTTATGCGCTACTCACCTTGCGTGCGCTAAGCGCACAGGACGCGTTCACTTAGAAATTTTTTTTAACGCACGCGCACGCATGCGCACACGGTATTGCCATACAATAATAACTTTTTATGAAAATAGCATAAGGTTGAATAAGGTTTTGCAATAACGACTAAAACTAATATGTAATCACAAAATAACTACTACTACATATGTATGTATATGGATACGCATATAGAGTTTCATCTGCAAAAGTATTTGAGACCATGATTTTTAAGTTTTTTGTAAAATAAGATTTAGAAAAGCATATGACAAACTGTAGAAGGATATGATGATTAGGTCGCTACAAACGCAAAAACTGATTTCACTAAGTATAGAAAATTAAAGAATCTTGGTTTTCTTGTAATCAAAGAAAAGAAAACCTTGTAGCCAACGCTGCCTGCATCGATCATCGTTTCGACCGCAGACTTTTTCAGCGACGGCAGTCCTTTGAAAAAACATCTCCTCGTTTCGCTTGTGCGAGAAAGAGTGCGTTGTTGTTGATTGTTTACATTGCGGTGTTAGAACGATTTGAATGCAGAAACTACCGCCGTTTGGCGGTGCATTTGTTTTAATAGAAATGATAATATTGGTACTGAAATCTAATTAGTAGCATGAAAATTAAAAGTTAGTTAACTCTTAGACGGTAGCACCGATTTTGATGCGGTTTTCGCTAAATAAATTTCCAAGCGCACGCATCCTGTGCGCTACTCACCTTGTGTGCGCTTAACGCACAGGACGCGTGCACTAAAAAATCGTGCACGCGTCCGCGTCGTTACTCAACAGTTTTGCTCACATTATCAACTTTAATGTTAACGAGGCTAAATTTAGATTAAATTTCGCTCTTTTGAATTAGTTTGTAGGATAAGTCTTGAAGATTGTAAATCGTTAAATGGAAATAAATAAATAAAATGTATTTCTGAATTCTTTTGTGTTCAAGATCTGATTTCTTTAGAGTGAACTATTGCTACTCATTATGTCACTTCCTTTTACTTGAAATTTGTAATTCTAACAGAGAAGCAGAGAGCAGCAGCAGCAGTTAGAGTTTTCTTATTTTACAAGCGACGTATTGCAATAAATAATTCCTTTTTTTAACTCTAGCAGATATAAATGCATAAAGGCTCTAAAGTTTATTAAAGAGAAATCATGAACTTTCTATATGGACACATTAATTTACTTATCTTTTATTGTTATTATTCGATAAGTACTTTATCTTCACTCTCACTTGTATTTTTAATGATTTCATTTTTTATATTCATTTCTCTCGCAGCAACAAACGGCTTTAGACCCATATATCGGCCTCCAAAAGCATTACATACTATAATTACATATTTCTATGCAATTCTGTTTCTCTTTCAATGTCATATCTCTTTGTTTGATTCGAGACACATCAGCAATAATACAACAACACTTTAGGCAAACAACATTGAAGTGCATTCTAAATATGTACATACATGCATCTGTGCAATCTAAATTCTTATGTAGTCCGACTTAATATCAGGAATGAGAAAATATATTTATATATATATATAGTATATACTAGCATATGCTATCAAAAGCATACGCACACAACACCAACCAAACAGCCAACATGTGTAGTTTGTTTACAGCTCATTACAACACATGTCTGCAGAGTCAGTGCCGCGCGTGCCCCCTTTTCCACATCCTTCCTTATATCGTCCCTTGCTTGAACGACGAACATTCAACACAAACGCTCCCAAATATGTGAACAAGCGACTTTCTTCTAGAGAACACTCTGAAAATAAGTTTGTTGGCAGACTTTTTCTTATAACATCAACCCTTGTTTCTACGAAAGTGTTCTTGTGACATTTATACGCTTCACCTTTTCTATTATTATCAACGAGTATATATTAATACATATATATGTTCTGAACTCCAGAGGTTCACCCTAATGATATTTTGGCCCGTTCGCGAAAATATTCCGGAAAGTGTGCTTGATAGGCGTTTCACCGCTCAAGTTTTCCACTATTAAATTCGGTGCGATGAATAAAAGAACTCTTATATCATGTTTCTAAATCTAGGAGTCTTAAACTGGATCATTTGTAATATTTGTCACGCTTATATCATCCATATATATATGGCTGAGTATTGCAGGGTGTACATACCCGCAAAAAAAAAAAAAATTTAGTTTTTTTATAGTATTTTCTACTTCAACTCTTAATATAAAGGAATTATTTAATTTTGTAAAATCTGTCCCTCAATGTCCAAAAGATTTGGTAATGAAAAGTACACTATTTCCCTTAGGCTTGTTCCAAATTGCTAAATCTGTTTTACCTACAAAACGATACAAACAAAGTTACCAGATGGCAAAATATATCAAAGTTAATAGGCGGCAATATGGAAACCACAATTTATTTTATACATATTTTTAAACTTTACAAATACTAAACTTAAAACCAGAGTTCTAAACCAAAGATTCTAACCGTGTAAAAATCCACAACTACACACTGTGTAGATTATTCGCCTTATTTAAATATTATTAAATTATTCGTCATATTAAAACGTCCGATTATTTATAGTTTTCTTACTTTCTGTAATTTTAAAATAATTTTTTTTTGTTTAATATTTATATTTTTTTGTTTTTTTTTTTATGCAGAAAAGATCTACATTGTCAAGTTAAGTTGATAATAATCAAATAATTTTGTGACAATATACGTGTTGGTGTTTTTCACTTTAAGTTCTTTTTAAATTATTTTTAAAGGTTTCATCTTCATAAACTTATACATTTAAAGCTTCGAAGAGCAATTACTTGTACTTGGTATTACTTGGATTACTTGTAATTTGTACTTGGTTCTAAAAAAAGTAACATAAATCAAACAGAGGAAACGGATATATGTATACGCTTTTTTTAAAGCAGAGCGATGATTGTCACAAGCAGATGTAGTAAGTGACGTACCAAGGACGGCTCGCAATCAGCAACCGTAATATTTTTATATTCAATGATAGCTTTTAAGCTCTTCAAATCTTCTTGATGAAGAAGATAGTGTACTGTTTTTCTCCTTTCTTCGCTGGATACTGACGCCTACTCAAGCATTAGTTAGTCTATGGGGATGCGTTCATACGAGTTTGTTTTGTCTCAATCAGTGACGGGTCCCGCAGCAAAACTTATCATGGGCTCTAACATTTGGACGTAAATAACTTCCAATGGTTGCGAAACTTAATCTATTTAATGTGAGAAAATATATGCATTGATCACTATCAACTATCATTAAGAAAACGTTACTTAGACGATCTTGCCCATCACTTTCATTAACTCATTTTTTCTACACGCTGTTAAGTAGGCGCTTAGCTGGAGTTAATAATCAATAACAACGGTAAATTCGTACACTTTTTCTAGATTGCAGCTGAAGTAACTCGGGCTTTCATTATTAATAGCGGTAACCAATTTTCGGCGAACTGCAAAAGTTCCGTGTCTAGGCTTTCCTCTAAATCTTATTCATACCTGTTGACAATTAGCGTTGGAATGCTTTTAAAGAGCTCTTTTTTAAATATATGAAGCTATACAATGTTTCTCAATTATACGAAATTAAATTTTTACGAAATTCTGCAGTCTAAAAACTTGCAGGCTTGGCGCTGGTTCCCAAAAGCTTATTTGCTATGTGACTAATCTAGCAGAGTTTATATACTCGTATGTACTTCTATTTTGGTTAAAGTGATGGGCAGAACAACATCAGTTGGCCACCGAATCATACTGCAACTTATTTAATTTAGCCAATAATTCCGTGCTCTTATTTTGTGGTTGAAAGTGCCAAATAAAATCAGGAAAATGCGTGTTTAAACTTGCCTGCAGTGCATTAAAGAATAATAAAAGCAACACAGAATATGAAGTAATGATGTTTGGCAGATAGCCAACGAAGTCTTCGGTTGGAAATGAAGTCGCTGATATAAGTAGCCATTTGTACAAACACAAAACCACCGCGAAGAACTACATTTAGGTATGAAAATGATTTTCATTTGGATATTTTCGAGGGTTTGTTTCTATACAATTGAAGACAGTTTATATGAGTGTGGCATGATAATCAAGAATTATAGCGAATTGTATCTAGTCGAAGTTTATTTGCTAACTATTGCTTGTAGCTATCGTAAAGAAACAGGAATAAGAAGAATAGGAAAAAGTAAACTCGTTAAATGTTATCGAAAAAGCAGTTTATTTAATAATATCTTTATAACGATTCGATAATCCTCTGACGACTAAAATAATACAGGTTAATATAAATGAGCTCGCAAGCAATTTAAATTTCTTAATGCCCAATTTACTTAAGCCGGCATAATTACTTCATCCTGGCTTGGAAATCATATATGAACATGGGCACTTTAAGCCAATTTTTTGTCTTTGACATTAGGAAATAAATTCAAGAACCTTTGGCCATTCAAAATGCACGACCTTATAACACTAAATATCGCTCGCTGAACAGGATAAGGAAGCACGGATTTTTATGTAGAACGAATTCTGTAAAACAAGGAATAATATTTCTAAATACTAAATATATTCCAAAGGTTCATCGATGATGTGGTGAGAAATCATATACATATGTAGGTATGCAAAAGTATTTTTGAGGAGCATCACCTCCTGAATCAATTTAGCCATCTTCGTCTGAAGAACGTACGACGTTAGCACCATGAAATTTGGCACTTAATGATATAATTATTAGTTCCTAACATTCTCGAAATCACCGGGTTACGTTTAAAAATGTCCCACCTGCGCAAGTAGTTTTTGGCTGAGACTTGAGACTGACGACGTATCTAAAATTTGGCAAATCTTACCGAAACAGAAGACAATTACTGGCACATGTACGAATCTGAAATGAACGAAATACACGAAATGGTGAGGCGGCGTACATAGTTAATGAGTAACACAAAAAAAGATCACTATGACCGAGGTATGAATACGCATATCGAAAACTAAAGTTGTCCATTTAGAGAGGCATGCGCCATATGGATCAAGGAGTTTGGTGTCTGATCGGGACGATCAGACTTAAGTTGAGGGCAGTGTGGCGAATATACAGCGCCATCTACACGTGATCTGATAAGTACAATAATGTGATATACAGCGCCGTCTATACGCCGACACGTGAAATATTTACGAGTGTTACCATATCGTACAGTGTTACCAAATCCAAGGAATAAATTCGACATCTAGTGAAAGATCCAGAAGGTACTTGATATTTCCACAACGTAGTATACAAAAAAGAATATGGTTCGTGTGCCGAGATAAACAATTGATTGAAAGGGAAGTTCGATGAACCAGTAATATCTGGAATAGTCTGGCGATAATTATGGAACAGTATAAATAGACACAATCCATAGCAGCAGACACAGTTTGATTTTGGAAATCTACCAAGTGACATCGCGGAAGTTACAGTTTGAAAAGTGTTGAATACAGTCGAATAAGAATAAAATAGTTAAATAGCTTCTAATAAAAATTCGTGTATAAATATTTACGTGTATAAGTTATAAACAGCGGTAGTAAAGAAGTGTTAATATAAGAGCAAGCAATAATAAATTGTAGATTTATTATTTGAAACGAACGACTTTTCATTATTCGAATTTACGATTATTCACAATCCAGTGATCAAACCAGAAGCGAGTTGAAGAGGTAATTTTGGAAATTACGTAACAATATTTTTAGCATCTAATTTACTAACTTAATTCTATTTTCACTTTTCCCTCTTTTAATCACAGCTGCAGAATGATCTTGAAATAAAGAGAAATCTGGATAAAATATTTAATAGTTCCTTTGTTCCCGCTTTTGAATGCATAGAATTGAAACCAAATTAAAGATGGCATTATTGAAAAAATCTTTATTTGGCAAGTTGTAGTGCGAGATATCAATCTATACTTCGGCCAAGAAATGTCTAGACAGGTTTAAAAATTTAAAGTTCGGCTTTATTAGGAAAAAGGTGCGAAGAGTTGCTACAGTGTCATAATTAAAACTTAAGAGAACTTTTGACTCAACAAGTTAATTAATGGTAAGAAATTGAGTAGTTTATACTTACTTATGTCTGTGAATACATTATTTAGTAGCAATAATAGTGACTAATGTCACACAGTTTCAAGTGATTTTTTTAATTATGTAAAAAATCAATCATTTCATAAACTCAGCCCACTCAAACCTTACGCGTTATGCACCTGTAAAGATGCTGTTAATCACCTGTATGTAACTTCAGACGTGAATGTGTGGTAGTATCTGGTGGCTGCTTTTAAGCTTAATTGGCGTGGTCCACCGACTTTTTAATAAACGCCAATTACAGAAGAATAAATAGATTATGATCGGCCGTCTATGCTTATAAAGAAAGGAGTTGGAAAATGAAGAGAATCGGACCAGCTCCACGCCAATTTTTTATATATTTTTTACGAATAAGAAGCTAAGTTCCTTATAATAACGCATCTACTATATCGTTTTCCGTTGCTATCAACTAAATATACGTAAACGTATACGGATAGCAAATGATGTTCGAAGATTGATTGTTTTCAAGATTGTATGTCTTAATTAAAGTTTTAAATGAGTTATAATAATAGTAACATGATTAAAAAAAAAAATACAGTAAGCTCCGATCGATGATACCCATACTGTTCATAATAACTCTATAATCTTTGATTAATGTCTTCTTCAAAATATAAAAGAATAATATAAATATAAATAATACAATATTTACATATATGTATTTTGAAGCCGACTTAATTGCAAGTTCATATGATGACACATAGACATTAGTAGTGTGTATATGTACCTTCTGGGCCAACGTAGCGACTGCGCAGTCGCTGAGGTGCGGAGGTGGTCTTCCGTCGCCATAAGATTGTTAATGTTTGTGTGTTTGAGGCTCTCTGTCGCCGCCATAAGATTGTTAATGTTTGTGTGTTTGAGGCTCTCTGCCGCCGCCATAAGGTTTATATGGTGTGGAGCTCTGCCGACAGGCCGACGGACGGACAGGCTGCTGATGTTGGGGAAGGGAATCATGTGATCGTGGTGGGAAGGGGTGAAGATGCTGAATATTTTTAGGAAAGAATATGTTGTTGTTGTTGTTGTTTTTGTATCATGAGACTTTAGCGAACGTGACCGTCGGTCCGCAGAGTTAGTGTAAACAAATTTCGGTGTTTTGAACAAAGTGCCGTCAACTGATTTGGTGTAATAAAATTTCCGTGATTGTTTTGATTATTTAATTGCTTATGTTGTTGTTGTTGTTATTTGTTTAATTAGGAATCTTTTAGTAGAACAGATCCCCGTGGAGTTAATGCAAACAAATTCCGTTGGGTTTCCCTTTTCTTGCCTATGGTGTTGTTGTTGTGGGTTTGTTTTCCCAATACTTGGTGACATGTGGTAGGATTATGTGTATGCCCAATGCGTCGCACGACAGAAACCAAATCTCAGCTTGCTAAAAATGTATTCGGAGTGAATGTTCTTTTCCATCGAAATGTAGGTCATTTTATGTTCATTGATCTTCAAGTGTTTGAACTCTATCCTTAAAGGCTGTTTTGATGCACTTTAAACCATCGCTTAGCGGTGACCAACAATTCTTTTTGTGTTTGATCGTCCGCAGATGGTAGCTCCAGCCTCTTCGAGAAACATCTTCGTTACATGTTGAGCAACGAACGTTCTCGATAGCGTCAATGTGTTGTTGTGTTGTAGTAGCTCAGTGTGTTGCTGAAGACGATGATGATGTTGATGATGCGGGTGCTCCTCTCGTTAAAGATGCTGCTGTTGAAGACGATGATAGTCCTTGTGCTGCGGCTGCTGTTGCATTTAAAGATGATGATGGTGCTGATGATGCTGTTGATAATGGTGTTGTTGTAGAAGTTGTGGATAATGATGATGGCTGCTGTGCTGATGATGATGGTGACGATGGCTTTCGGTGAAGTAATTTCTGATGCCTGAGCATATTATCCATGCTGTTAAAATTTTCCCTACAGTCTTCGCAGCGGAGTTGTGGGTGGGCGTGCGTTGCTTTTGCATGCCTTTTAAGGCTACGCATCGCAGTGAAACCCTGTCCGCAAATGTCGCAAATAAATCCCTTCATTTTATTTGTTTTGTCTGCTTTCTGTTGCTTATGATGTTGTTGTTGCTGGTTTTTTTTCTCTGTACGTTTTAAATACTAAATTTAGCAGTTTTTCTTTTATTTGAATGTTTTATTTTCGCACACTATATTTAACAGTTTGTTATTTTGTTATATTTAACACGTTTTATATTTTTGTAAGCTAGGCACTTTCTTTTTATTGCTGTTTTATTTTAAATAGTATATTTAACTTTACTCACAGTTTCTATTTTGTTGTAGTTTTGTTTTGCAGCTTTGGGATTTTATTTTTCTTTGTTTTTCGTACGTTTGCTTTTTGTGCGTTATATTTTATATGCACTTGTTTTTGTTTTTATTTTAAATACTAATTTTTACAGTTTTAATTTCCTTTTCTAGGGTTTGTTTTTAAATACTTTATTTTAATAATTTTAGTTAGTTGGGTTTTTAAGTACTATAGTTAATATATTTTAATTTTGTTTTGTGTCTACGCGTTTTATATTTCACGTTTTCTTTTTAATATAATATTTCACAATTTTCTTCTACAAGTTTTATTTTTACACACTTAATTTTTTATTAGAGCATTTCACAATTGACGCGTTTTAGAATTCTTCCGAAGGCATTACTTTCAGAACTGAGAACAAATTGCAAACTTCCGCCCCTGATATATGTACGATATTAAGCATGACACAGATCCCTAGTTTTTCAGATTTTTTCATTGTTTACAATATCTAATATTCATTACTTATAATTTCATTTGGAGGAGACTGCGTACGAAATATTTATAAACAAAAATTCAACAATAATCAATAACACAAAAAAAAAAATAAAATTGTTTGGTTGATGCATGTTTCACTTTGAATATAGAAACAACATAAGCAAGAAAAGAATCCGAATGAGTTTTTCTTACCCTAATTCGATCGACGACACTCCGTTCTACTGAAGTACTTAAATTACAACAACATCCACTATTGACAGTATTTATAAAAACATAAACTAATTGTGCCTTCCAAAAATCATCATTTAATTCTTTGTTTGGAGTTAGAGTTGAAGATCAATGAACATAAAATGATCTACATTTCGATGAAAAAGAACATTCACTCCGAACACATTTTTAGCAAGCTGAGATTTGGTTCACCAAGAATCCACTTGAAAGGGTCTCAATTCATATACTAAAAGAAAAAATAGCTATAAAATATGAATGTCACCGCTCACACTCTTGTGAGCATTTTTGGGCATTCCCAAATACATTGCAAAGAAAAAAAGAACAGAAACAAAAAAAATATTCTGCCGTGCTACGCATTGGGCATACACATAATCCTACCACATGTCACCAAGTATTGAAAACAAATCCACAACAACAACAGCATAGGCAAGAAAAGGGAAACCCAAAAGAATTTGTTGGCATTAACTCCACGGGGATCTGTTCTACTAAAAGATTCCTATTAAAACAAATAACAACAACAAAAACATAATCAATTAAATAATCAAAACAATCACGGAAATTTTATTACACCAACTCAGTCCACACCATTTAAACCTTATGGCGGTGGCAGAGAGCCTCAAACACACAAACATTAACAATCTTATGGCGGCGACAGAGCGCCTCAAACACACAAACATTAACAATCTTATGGCGACGGCAGAGTACGTCCGCACCTCAGCGACTGCGCAGTCGCTACGTTGGCCCAGAAGGAACATATGTATACCTTCTGACATACAACTTTTGTTCTCTTTTATTGTAACAGTACCAATAATGATGATGTTAAGACTTTTTTGATAAAATCTTTATAAGGTTCAACCTCTGCCATTAATATACAATAAGTATATGCTTATTATTGTGACATATTTTAAGTACGGAACCAGAAAAAAAGATAATCAAACTGCTATAATTTTCCATACGTTAACAAATCAGCTTGAGGCAGTACTATGAGTACATATATGTACATAGTCCTCAACAGTCCGCCAGTTGCCCTTCTTGTTCAAAAAACTTTTATTTCAAGTCAGAGTAAAAAGTCTGAAGAAGACTTCCGAAAAAATTACAAAGTAAGTTAAAGTTTTAAATAAAAGTTATCTCTTAACGATTAGGCGATTTTTAGGCGAATGTCATTGCGATAAGTTATTTTCAGGTTCTTATTTATTATTATTAGAGTTCTTAAAGTTTAAGTTTTTATAGTTTATTGTTGTTTATATTAATAGATATACTATATACATTTTTATATATTATATATGTATATTTGAGATATGAGGAGATGAGATTGAGGAGATTTGTCAAAAATCCCGATGAGAAGTCTTTACTGAATTATTCCAATTTCTGCCGTGACATAAGGACCCTTTGCAAGCAATATGTGTAATAATATCGGTCCTCTCCAAGCGGTCATAAGGTCATAAACACCATAGCAAATCTTTTATCGATTGACCTGTGACTTCCAGGCTTGGCACATATTTTTCATGTAGAATTAATATTTATTTTCAATTGAATGTAATGTTTTTGTGCTTAAGTTGCTTAAGAGTTCTTATGGTTCTAATGAGTCTTTCGCTACACAGAACAAACATCTTGACAAATGTTGGCTTACTTTAGCACTGCGCAGAAAACGCTGCTGTTGCTATTGCAGAAAGTCAGACTGCAGCCTGACCGTCGACGTGCATGTTTCTCGGTTTGCCCGGCTGATTTCAAAATTAGCCAGAAGTAAAACAAAGCCCTGAAATCCTATAAAAAGCCAGATAAGTTAAACGATTGCCAAGAAATAAAAAAACAGATGATTCGTCCCTCTGAGATTGAGAGAGATTGAGATTTTTTTAGTCACAGTAAACCATGCAAATAAGTATTTTAAAAGGTATTGCTAAACAGCAAACTAGGTGCGCAGAAAAGTAAGTGGATGCAAGAGGTTGGAGGCTGTTTAAAGTTCACTATAAATTATTCAAGTATCTGCTTGCAGAATTTTTTTGTACAAAGATCTTTAAACATTCCAAAACTGATTGAAATGCAATTTCAAACGAATTAATAACTAAGTTAAGCATTACACATTTTTCGTAATTTGTATTTATAAAAACCTTTTGCGTTTCCATTCGTTTGAATAGAAGACATAGGTATCGCCAGACAGTTTCCCGCCATTTCGAACTCCTGCGGATCTGTGCGTGGACACGGCAAGTACGCTATTTTGCTTCCGCGACCCGGCGAAGGACTGACACGAGCATGGCGACCGTTATTGGCCATAATTGGTGCTGTTCCTATGGACGATGCTTGCCGGTGTTGCTATTTCGAAGTCGTTTTGCCGTTTCCGCCCTCTTTCCAACGAAAGTGTAAAGTCGAACGAAGGCGTTAACAGTGGCTGTTGCTACTCTTTTGTTGTTGTCGATGCTTGCAGACGGACGTGTTAAACTCATCGTACGCATTCGGTTCACTATCGTTTCTTCATCGGGTGTCGTTTGCACTTTTCTGCGACTCTACTCAACTTTTGCGATATTACAAACAATCAGTTATTTTCAATAAACCGTGCCATGTTTAAATCATAAACTGAACACTATTGCATTATGCACAATAAAAACAATAAATGGACATATAATTTTAAAGAGTTTTTTGTGGAAAAAATCCAATATGCTTGCAAAAAGCATTTAATCCTTCTTTCATCGAAGCTGCATTTTCATGTAATTAACAAGTAACAAAAAATTTACTTGTGTTGTTAATTATCATAGTTCACACATCGATCTTATAATTTTTTTCGTTTAAAGGAAATGCTATATATTTTAGAAAAATAATATCACCAAGGACAACACGAGAACCAGCAGCAGCTCGGCTTCCGGTAAAAACTGCTTGCTCCTTCGTTTTCACTATTTAAATTTGTTTATTCGTTTAATTGTGCAATTGTAGTTCTTTTTCTCCTTTTTTATTCTACTTGTTACAGTTAAATTTACATTCCTTACCAATTATGGAGGAAGCAGGCGAAGCGCTCGCGACGTTTGAGGATATAGAACAAAACCAAGGACACCAGCGAACTACTTAATGCCAGGATTCTATAATACAAAGAGTACGAAGCTGATAGTCCAAACTTTAAATGTACCGTGGCACAACATACAGGATATTTCACTACACTAAACGCATTTCAATTTATAATACACCGAAATACAATATATTTTTAAACTCTTGCTACATCATCAACATATTTCATATGTCTTTTCAACCGAATGTACCAGTTGCAAAACTTCATCCATTTGTAAAATATATTAATTAAATAATAGAATATTTCCATTGATATTAAGCCATTCTTAAATATTTCCTAGATAATCTGATTGGAAACCAAACCGAACCTCCAATTAGACTTTCTGTCGCTGCAAAATCCGCTTATAAACTAGCATTGCTTCGAAATGGGGAAGAAACTTCCACATTCGAAATTCAATAATTTGGAATATTTCCAGAAAATTACCCTTTTGTTATCTTCGAAGGAATTCCAACAAATGATAGTCAATGGCCTAATTTTATAACTCAGAATAGAGAAGCGTTCTCGTAAAATTGCCAGTTACTATATTTATATTGTATATTTAATTCTACTTTATTTGAATTTTATTTATATTTTAAATTATATTTAATTATTTCAATGATATATGAAATATTGAAGGCGTATTTCGTTCAAAAATTATTTTTATTTTTTAAAGGTTTTTGATTAAAAATTAGATTTTAAATTAACAATTTACTATTGTATTGTTAATAATATGTTATAAAGCTATTACTAATGCAATAAAGATAGATGTAAATAAACAACAGATTTGTTGGATCCATAAAATTATAAGAAAAGAGCGCAGCGCCATTGACAGCCAAACGTTTGCTGGCGAATGTAGCGTGGTAAAGAAATCGACACCGAGTGAGCTTATTGGAACAACGAGTATATATTAATTGATATGTATATATGATATATCTCTGTACAGAGAGTATAGATATGTAAAGAGATTTCATGAAGCCGCCATTCCACCCTTCCAGAAATTTGCAATATATGTTATTAGGTCAATACTTGTATGAACAATTGAGGTTTGAGAAAGACATGTTAGGATTAATAGACTAAACACATCAAAAAAGACGTCAGACAAATACTGGAAAGTGCAAACACATCGAAAACGACACAGCATCAGCTGTCATCTGTTTTCCAATTTTTCTTCGCACACGTATGAACATTTTTTGCTGCAATAATTTAAGAAAATAACTTCAAAATAATAATAATTGATCCAGTCATGCAATCGAATCGATACCAAAATTTAAATTCATTCATTTAATTCAGAAATTCATGTTTTCTGTAGGAATAGTAGATGCAAGTAGCACGCACCACCCTCTTCAGACATTACAATTGCACTGATGATCAAATTTCTAGTTTCATTTCAGTAGAGTTGTTAAATTCCCATGGAAGTGTTGGAAATCAAAACAAAAGGGAACAAATCATTCCTGCATGTAGGAAATTATAGAACACATTCTAATAGACTAAACACATCGAAAACGACACAACATCATCTGTCATCTGTTTTCCAATGTTTTTCTTCGCACACGTATGAAAATTTTTTGCTGCAATAATTTAAGAAAATAACTTGAAAATAATAATAATTGATAAGAATAACAATAATAATTGATAAGATAATAATAAGAATAATTGAATAGAATTGATAATTGATAATTTGTGTTTTAGTTTGCTAAGAGAATAACTGAAAACTAAAAATGGATTCCATCCGCGCAATGTCCAAGCATCATTGTCCAAACTTGCGATTATAGTGCGCATGTCTTACGAAGCCTATCGTATCGTGCTAAGGCGGATGAGTCGGGAGATGGTGGGTTCGACCAGAGATAATGAGATACTTATTCCAGCGTTTGTTCGGCTAGACTTCGGGTTCCAGAAGCTTTTTTTTTTTTTTTTTTTATAATTTAATCTTTCATCAGAAACACCGCCGATGAAAGCGTAGAGGTTTTTGACCAGTCCGTGGACAATAAGGTCATCAGGAATTGTCGGACTACCAGTCCCAATGTATCTTCTTTGCTTTTTGTTTTCGCAAAATTACGATTTATAATTTAAAACACATAATGACAAACTTCGAACTTGTCAAAAACATGAAAGGAGTATTTCGGAAAGGAGGACGGTTAAGAAAAGAGATGTGGATCATATGTCAATGTTGCAAAAACTCTTTTAAAATTGAGTAGTTGTTTATACGCATCGAAATTAAAATCTTTTAACAAGGCGTGGACCGTGTTGTACACCTTGAGGAAGTGATAATCGTTCCTTTTTTGCTCGACTTTTTTACAGGTAAAAAATTAAATGATCATTATCTTCCTTTATTCCACAGACGTCACACAAATCATTGTCAGCCACTTTAATCATATTGAGATAAACTTTGTTGTAAGTATGACCTGTCATGAGTCTGTATATTAATTTAATGTCATGCACTTTGAAGTTTGTGGAGAGAAGCTAGTGTTAGAGTAGCTCTGGGTTTCATCCACGTGAAAAATTTCCGATAAAACCGCAATGTGAATATTTTGTCTATTTAGGAAGAATTTAAGCTGATCTTTATTGGATCTTAAGCTTTGTACATTATATTGTAGTATTTTTGTCATAGACTTGAGTATTTGAAATAAAATTTATGCGCCCTACATCTTCTAGGGCGTTTATAGCATTTAGTTGTTGTCTAATGTTCATTAGAATTTCTTTCGTCTTGGGATTGAAAGAGTTATAAGTCGAAGAATCAGCAAGCATTTTCGAAATTGAATTGTTGAAAACATTGATTTGATTGTCTAAGTCATCATAGGGCTTCGACATTGTATTGCTCTTATAAGAGGTGAAAGAATTTTTAGAAATTGTTGAAGGCGAAAAATTGTTAGAATGGGAGTTGAACTCATTTGCGAGTGTATTCCAAACCTTCATTACATTGTTTGGCTTTTTACCTGCTTGGACTTTGAGTCGTTTTTGAACAGACGCCGGCCTTTTAACAGCCTGCGAGAAGGGGAGGATGGAATGCATATGTGTTGCTGCCGTTTTAGTGTTGTCTAACACTGTCGGTTTTGTTTGTTTTGAAATTAGTGGTGGGAATTCTTGGTAGCCCTCCTGGCTCATTAGTGGAGCGAACTTGTTTTGAAAAACATTTGAATATCTAGTGTTTGCTTCTTTAAATGATAAGTTTTCAAGCACCATGTTTTTTTTTTAATGCATAGGCTTTAACTCTTGCTTCACACGTTCTTAGCGTGGGCGCATGTGACCCTTTACAATTTATGCACTTTAAAGGAAGGCATGAATTGGCAGTATCGTGAACCTGGAAGCACACTTTACAGCAACATTCTTTTTGTCTGCATTGCTTGGACATATGATTGAAACGAAAACACTTATAACACTGACCAAATGGAATGAAATGTTTAACTTTAATTAAGGTGTGCTCTTTGTACGTGATTTCCGCTGGGATATTTAGCCCTTTGAAGAAAAGTTTAACTCTATCTGTAGGTAGTGAGCCATCAGAGCCATTCCTGAAGCTTTTTTGTGGTAGTATTCGTGAAAAAATTGAACGGACCCTGGATGAAGTGCGGGCAGCGTGAAGAAAATGACAGATTAAACCATGGATGAAGTGCAGGCAGCGTGAAGAAAATGACCGATTAGACCTTAGATGAAGTGTGGAAAATGAGAAGAGAGGCGACCATTTCACCTCAAAATACTACTTTATTTACTTGTTTTTTCAGTTGTCACTACACTGTTTTGAGATTACAATTCAATTGTATGATTGCATAAAATGAATATATAATAGGGATGATCGCATACTGATTTACTTATTATTATTGCATTATATTTATGTTACAATTATTGAAGTTATATGCCGGGCGAAGGAACATAATCTTTTAACATTTTTTTCATATAAAAAACTTTCGATAAACATCTTTTATACACGTAGAAGATAATGTAAAAATTTTTGTTTTCGGTTGCAAAGGAAAGAGATTTTTTTTAACATTATTTTATGCATAGACAAATTGGAGAATTTTTAACAGGTTTCTAGTAGCTTTTATTATAATTATTGATGCGACTCGAGGAGTTTCATGTACTTGTTTCTCTCAGTTTGCAATTTTTATTCGTTTAATGATATTTTTATTCTTATTTATAAGCGTAAAAAGAAATTATGTGATATTTATAAAAATAACATATAAATTCAGGTTACACATTTCTATAAAGATAATAATTTAATATATAATTAAACATATCTACATTTTGGTTTCACCTCCGTAGTAAAATGGTCATGTAAAATGTTACCCGCTTGCAAACTGCGTATATTTTCCCGTACTATTGCGAGTACTATAGTAGTTAAGTAGTTTGCTATTTTACTACTATTTATCAAAAAACATATTTATCTAACATAAAATTGTCATTGAAGTTGTTAAAAAAATCTATTTCTTTAAGTAATGCTTCATCTCAGTTTGATCTTTTTTGCTATTATTAAATTAACAAAATTTTTAGTGTAAATTTTTTCTTACATGCAGTTTTTGCAAATTTGGTACTATAATTATTTACTTTAAGCAATCATGCTATCAATACATTCGAGGTGAAAATGGAATCTAAAATTTTCATCGAACGAGGAATCCAAGCAAATATAAATCGTTATGAATTTTTAAAAAATATACTCTTTCTGTCTCTTGCAGATCATGCCAAAAATGCTTTCGTGTATGTCTGTGGGTGGTTGTATTTAAAATTTCACAAATGTTTACAACCTTTGCCACAATTCGCAAATGACGACATCGCGAAAGAATATTTTTTTACCTTTGAAAAGGAGTTTAAAAATTATAGCCTTGTAAAACCCCCTCAGGATTTTGTTTCTTATGTGAACAAATTAGAAGAAAGATTCAACCAAATTTTGGTGTCTGCCTCACACAGAATAGGACTACAGAGTTTGTTAGCATCCTAAATGACAGACATTGAAGCTTTCGCTTGCTGCGAAAATTTCAAACAAACAGAATTTGTAGCGCTGTTCATTCGTATTAGAATATATTTTTTTTCAAAGTTTTTTAATAGAGATCTTTCAGCAATAAATCAAAACAGACAAATTTCTGTGTCACGTTTATAAAAGCCACTCCACTACTTTTTGCCTATTTCTAATTGTTCTTTGTTTAACAGTGCATTGAACTTCGCATGTATCTAAATGGAGTAATTAACATATGTATATAATATGGTGTAATCTATGTATATAATATGATATTATTTATTTAATTATTTATTCAGACAATTAGTTTACGAACCTACATATTGACATTTTTACTGTGATGTAAATTATGTACTTAAATTGACTAATTAACTATCATTAAACATGAAATGAAATAATTTGTATTTGATATCAGTAACTAATAACATTATTCACATTATTACTGTATAACATTATTCACTGTAAATATGAATATTCGCATATTCCCCAAAAATCGCTTGGCACATGAAATAAACTCAGCTGCTAGCTCCACACCTTGAACAGGAACACCAGTTGAATTGATGTTATGATATTGGGTTAAAAAAAAATTCCTTTTCCATCATACCCAGAAAAATTATTCCACCGATCCAAAATTGAATACGAAGTAAGTCACGCCATTGCATAAATGAAACTAGCACTCTCCAACCTAAAGGATGCAGAAAAATCGCCAACAACACTGATTCTTTAAAGACAAAAATTAAGCAACACATTTAATGCAGCATGTTTATTGATTTGCTCACCAGAGACGATCTGAGCACATCCCGTCATGTTCCACTTTTTTCCAAGCTTTTCCATACTTTTTCCACAAGCAGATTGCCTGCAACAGGTCAAATTTCTGTAAAAATGCGAATTGATAATATTAATTGAATTTTTAGTTAAAAAAATTACTCTACCCAACCTTCTTCATCAAATTTTTGTTGACAACTGATGCCTTAAACACATAGCATATCGCGCAGCGATGTCGCTCTCCGCCAATTGTCAAAATTACATAGGCTCTTATGGGAAACAAGAAAAAAATAAAAGGTCGCCGCTGCCTCTGCCAGCGACGGCAATCGAAATGAAAAATTTTCCATTTTGGTCGCTGGTCTTGTTCTTCTTCTGTTGATTGTTGTGAGTTCTTAAATGCTAGCAGTTCTCTGCCGAGCCTCAGCAGCGCAGAATTTTTGACAATTTGCAGAGAGCGACATCGCTGCGCGATATTCTATGTGTTTAAGGCATGAAATCTGACTGAAATGAAATGACATTTCTTTCCAATATATGTATTGCTGTTGAGGTGAAATGGAATTTTGTATAGAAGTGTTCGTGAAAAATTGGAAATCTGATGAAGAACTCCTCACCAGAGACCCCTGCTCACCTCTTGACGCCCCGTTGATGAGGGTCGGAGACGACAAGATTTCTTGCCGCCCCGTTGATGAGGGGTCGGAGACGACAAGATTTTGCCTTTGTTTAGAATATTTTATGTATGCCTTAACACTTTGTTTTGAAATTTCAACTCAATTGTAAACTTGTAAAAATAAAATAAATTATTTCGATTGAACGCATATTGATTTTATCTATGATTATTACTTTACATTAAGTATTAATTTAAAATTTAACAATAGAACAACAATAAATACTTGCCAATAACAAGTTAAACAATAAGAAATAAAAATAATAATAAAACTTAAGACTAAAGCAAAGGAAGGGAAAGCAATTCCGAAAAAGTAGAAATTAAAGAACAAAGATAGAAAGAGGACAGAGAAGTAGGAAGAAGGGCTCATGTTTGCGAGTTAAGAAAGTACGCCTTGAGTAAGTTAATAAAGGAACTCTCAACTGCTGTTGCCTTGAGGCTACTGGGAAGCCTATTCCACAGACTGATGGTACTGATAAAAAACAGTCTTCCAGTATTAAGATACGCATAATGTGGGATGATGAAGTTACGCGACCGAATTGAATGACCAAATTGCAATTTAGAATATAGATAATGAGGCATTCCAGTACGGATGAGCCTAAAAAGAAAAAGACAATTCCTGAATTTTAAGTAGTCAAATAAATCACCACCATTGAGAAATGTTCTCCATTCACCAAGATGGTCAAATCGTCTTAGTCGACACACAAATCTCGTCATACTATTGAATAATATTCTTACTTTATGAGAGGAAACTGAGTCAAGATTACAGTAAACGACCTCAGCATATGTCAAAATTGGAAGAATTAGTACCAGGACTAGTTTTTTACGAGTTTCGATTGGTAGAAACTTAGCAGCATACCGCAAGTTACGCAGGACACAATACGCTCTAGAGACAACTGAATTAATATGATCCGTGCATGTTAGCGAAGAATTGATGCAAAAACCAAGACTTTTTATTCTGTTCACATACTTAATGGCTGAGTCACCTATATATAATGGAGACAATAAGGATAGATTCGGGACACTACGAGCAATCGGAATAACAAATGTCTTAGAAACATTTAGCTTCAGATTATTCCTCTTAGACCAAAGAGTAATATTCCTAATGTCATCATTCATACACCCACATAACTCATTAGTAAGAGGAGGAGGACGCGACAAGTAAACTTGCACATCATCCGCATAAGCATGCATTCTGACATTCTGTACTACAGAGAATAAATCATTCAAGAACAAAGAGAACAGCAGAGGGCCTAACACTGAACCCTGAGGTACACCGGACTCAACCTTCTTGAATTCAGAAAACGAATTACCAACTTTTACTCTCTGAAGCCTATCAGTCAGAAAGGAGTTAATAAGATTAGATGCACTAGATGAGAATAGAAAGTTCTTTTTTAATTTATTACACAAGAGTACATGATCAACACTATCAAAGGCCTTCGAGAAGTCTAAAATGAACAAAAGAGTAATCTGCCGTTGATCGAAAGCTATTCTAATGTCATCAGTGATTTTCAGCATAGCCGTGGAACAACTATGCTTGGGTCGAAAACCAGATTGAAGTGGATTGAGCATGCTGTTGCTATGAATGTGATAGCTAATTTGAGAGGCAATGAGAGACTCCGTCACTTTTGAAATGACAGATAAGATGCTGATAGGACGAAAATCCGCACACTGAGAAGGATTAGACTTCTTAGGTATGGGTAGAACGGTAGCTAATTTCCATAATGATGGAAAATATGACGTAGTGATGATTTGATTGATTATTGCAGTAAGAGGTGAGAGTACAAACGGTAGAATAATTTTAATAAATCTGATAGAAATTTTGTCAAATCCGATTGACAAGGATTTCACTGCCAGTACCTTCGATGCAACTTCAGACTCAGACACACCCGAAAAATAAAAAAGGTCATACCTATTGGCATCACACATATATTCTTCAGTGGTAGTGGTGGTTAACGTATTCGATAAAAAATAATTATTGAGATCAGAAGGGTTCAGAGCACATTGTGTATTCCTTTTACTTCCAATTCCCAAGTCCTTTACCTTTCTCCATAGTTGCTTTGACGATAAAGATGGCTTAAAGGTCGAAGCAAAGAATCTTTCCTTGGATTGCCTCACCAAATAATTAGCCGAATTACGTGCCTTTCTATAGTTCACCCAATTGGCATCAGCTGGAAATCTTTTAGCCTTCGAGTGCAGAAAATTTTTTAATTTAATGGCAGCTTTAATTCGTGAAGAGTACCACGGACAGCCACTATTCCTAACTCTAATTGTTCGTGTTGGCACAAACCGATCAAATAAGTGTTGAACCATATTTACAAAACACGACACTTTATCATCCAGTGATATAGCACTCAGCAATTGAAGCCAGTCAATCATTGCACAAACACGATATAAATCTTCAAAATTTATGGATTCATAGTCAAAATAGGAGAAGCTGGTTGGAGGAGACCGAGAACCGAAGTTGATGTCCAGTGTTAAAAATAAAAGATCATGATCAGATATAAAAGAGAGTTGCGTAAACAGTAACATTAAGGAAGAGTCAGAAATGAAAAAGTAGTCAAGTAGGCTCGGTTGCGCATTACTACAAAAACACGTTGGAAGGGAATCATTAACAACCGATAAACCTGACAAAGAGGATAAATCCAGAATATTGGCTGTATAAGAATCATTCTCTAATAAGTTCACGTTAAAATCACCACAGACGGCCAGATAGTAAAAACACATAGTACAATTACTTAGGAGATCAAATAAGGGATTCAGATCATAAGTTTTATTTGGGTTGTAAACACAAGATAGAAGAAAGCGGTACCTGGAATCACTCACTGAAACACCCAAGTACTCTACATCAGAGTTGGAAGATTTAAATTCAAGCCGAGAGGAGTATTCAGACTTCACATAAGTAGCGACCCCGCCACCACGCCTACATGTCCTGTCGCAACGATATAGTTTGTAGAGTTTTAAACCAATAATAGAATCAAATATTCCATCATTGAATCAAGTCTGAGTGACACCAATCACATCCACTGACGAATCCTCGAACAAATTCCTAGCGTAATCTAGTTTACTGCTGGTTAAACTGCGAGCGTTAAAATTAACTACATTGAATCGATTATGTTGTTTACAAATAATCTCCAATAGAGTTCTTTGACCCAAATCAGTACCATCACTAACACAAGTCTGTCTACGAGTAACCATTAATGAGCAAACGAAGCAGCCCTACTAGAAAACTCATCATGAGTTGTTCGATGAGCTCATGATGAGCAATTGGATGAAACTCATGATGAATTTTGTTAGCGAGCTGGGACTAAACTCATCTATTTACTATTCTGCGTTTCCATGAGCTATTCGATGAGCGATTCGATGAGCGATTTAATGAGCGATTCGATGAGCGATTCGATGAGCGATTCGATGAGCGATTTAATGAGCGGTTCGATGAGCGATTCGATGAGCGATTCGATGAGCGATTCGATGAGCGATTCGATGAGCGATTCGATGAGCGATTTGATGAGCATTTCAATGAGCGATTCGATGAGCATTACAATGAGCGATTTGATGAGGTACGCAATGAGTTATTAAAAACGGAAATTTTTTTTTATTTAATTTTATTTAATTTTATTGTACATTATTTAAATATTGTTGGTTCTTCAAATTGATGTGGTGTTAAGTCTGCTTCCATATCTTTTGCTTCCATCCATATTAAATTGCTCATTTTTCTCAATGATGTTCTCTTTGTGGACAGCATTTGTTGAAGTCTTAATATTATCATTAGTTATTTGTGTTTTATAATCTGAAATGGTTTAAGTAGAAATATTTTGAATTATATAAAATGCAACGGTTTAAAATAGAGATGATTGTAAAACTTAACTTACTTTCTAGTATATGTTTAGCTGGATAGGTATTCCTCTGCAACAAAATGTTCTTTAATACAATCGGTTTGGCGTTGTCTGTACTTGTTGAAGAAAACGAATTCATTGTTGAAATGCTTTCAATGTTGAAAATTCTTAAAGTGATGCAATATTGGAATTAGAACCACTTGTTTTTCAAACTTCAAGGGGATTAATAATCAAAACACAACTTCACTCTCCAGCACTACACTTTGATTTGAAAAATACTGCTGAAATTTTGTGAAACAGACGCAATAGAAATATTGCTAACGGTAATTTAAACGGGACCGTTTGGTTTGTTATACTTATAATACAAATAGAAAATATTAACACGCAACTCTTATTGCTAAACTCATCGAAGCGCTCATCGAATCGCTCATCGAATTGAAGAGGGAAGTTTTTAGTATACAAAATAACGAAAGATTTACAAACACAATCAGGTTTTATGTTTCATTGTATTGACGCGGATAGTATTCCCCCTTACCTTTCCCGAGAATGTGATGAGGATTTTTTAGCAGGGATGAGAACAGTAACATTAATAGATCACAAAGAGTGTAGATTGAGGGAGTGGATGTAACAATTTTGAAGAATAGAAAAAAAATAAAAGTGAAGAGAAGCGAGCATTTAAACGAAGAGACTAGAAGAGAAAAAGAAAACAGAATAAAAAGTAACTAAGAGAAACAATAATTCAAATAGGTAATAAAAATGCTAGTCATAACAGATAAATAACTAATGAAGAAAATATAAACAATTCAAAGAAAAAATTATGTATAAAAAACGTTAAATATAAAGTTTTACTAATTGACCGAATAACAGCTGCTTAACATTAGGAGTTGACGGCAAGTGTATTTACGGTTTCAATGTCCTCCACAGCAACAGGCTCACTATACACGTCCTTTCTAACAAAGACTCTACCTTCAGCAGTGTAGGCGGCAAACAGCTTTTTTTGGCGCTTCAACAGGAGAGCATGCCTCAAGACGGGGCGTCTACTTCTAATTATGCTCTCATGCACATGAAGTTTACCATCAACAGCAAAGTCCAGTTCGCTCAGAGTAAGAGCGCGCTTATTTAGCCTACAGAAAGACGAGACTGCGCGTAAAAAGCGAGTACGATCCCGACTGGAACGCAGCTTCAAGATTACTGGTCCAGTGTTGTTGCTATTTTTGGCACGGAACGCATCGCACAAGGTCGGAGCAGGTTTGCAATCAACCACAGAGCATAACTTATTGCAGACACATTTGACATCCTCTCCTTGTGAGAATGGAATTCCAGGGACAATAACATCACCAGACATAGCCTCACTCTCAAGACGAGTAAGCCTTACACCCAAGTCTGCCATCTCATTTTTGAGAGAGTTGTGACTGCTCTCTGCATTATTTAACCGTTCCACAAGCGAGACCAGTTCAGTTTTGAAATTACACACAACTGCGCTAAGTTCGCCGAACCTACTCATGATGCGGTCCTCAGCAATCACGAGAGACGCTGAAACATGCTCGATAATACTCTCTCGCAATTCAGCAGTCCGCTGATCAAGCAGCGTCGTTAGCGTGGACAGATTAATCTCACCTTGCCGATCATTAAAAGAGGCAGAGGGGGTGGAAGGGCTAGCCCACGCAAAAGCACACGTTGTATTAACAACGGCACTATTTCCACGCGTAACAAGTTGGATCGAACCTCCCGCTTGCTTTAAGCTCGACGCACCAAGGTTTTTCGCACCAGCAGGCATATTGAAAAATTAAATATTAACTTCTTGGCTAGTAACTTACAAAAACGAAGCAAGTCTAAAAACTTTCGCAAACTGTTAGCCAGAAAAATAAAGGTTGATCAATTTAAGACCGCAAGCACTATAAAAAAACACTATACAAAAAACTTCACCGCCAACTTAAAACACGTCTATACACCACAACGCATGACGAACGACTAAGTACTTTAGATAGCGGAGATAGAATACTTATTGGCCTAAAATCAGCAGGCACAACAGCATTCGTTTTCATAGGTAAGAGAATGACAAATGCATTTTTCCACGAACTAGGAAAAGTAGGTGTCGTTTATAATATGGGTAAATGAACCTACGATAAATGCCAGTATTATTTTAACAAATTTGAGGTGCACCCCATCTACACTGAGCGCATGAAACTTAACTCTTAGCAGCGTACTAGATACTTCAGACTCACATACAGCAGTAAATTCGAAACTACATAAGGAGTTATTAGTGGGAACTATAATAGGAAAAGCAATGTCTTTACTGATGTTTGCAGAATTAAGAGAAACAAAATGTTCATTTAAAAGATTGGGGTCAAGAGTACCATTTGCAGCATCGTAGTTACTGTTGCTATAAACTCCTAACTTTTTCAGGTTATTCCAGAGAACTTTGGCCGGCAGAGAAGCCTTAAGTTTGGATCTAAAGTAGACAGTCTTCGGCCGCCTAATAAGACGAACTCCGTTTCGTGCACGCGTGCAATTTTCCCATCTCTCCGCCTAAGAGTTCCTTTTCCTGAGATAACGAAGCTTGTAACGCTCTCGTATGGCTTTCAAAACTTTCTTTGTGAACCAAGGACATGTAGAATTAACTGTCCTTGCAGTCCTAACAGGAACACACTTGACAAACAAGTCATTAATGAACTGGATTAGCATTGTTTTTTTATCATCCACAGTGGGGCAGACCAACTCAATACTATTCCACGGAACCATACTCGCCTCATAATATAAATTCAGAATGTCTATTGACTTAAAGTCGTAAAAAGAAAAAGACGTTTCAGTAGAGTTACGACTCATGGAATACTTAGGGTGCAGAGCAGCAAATCGTGGTCTGATAAGAAGTAAATTTGGCCAAAAAGTTCAACAAGTGATAAATCCGACACAATGAAATAGTCAAGTAAGCTAGGACAATCATTGGCTGAAAAACGAGTGGGCGAGTAGTTATTGACAATAAAAAGCCCTAGTGAAGCCACATTATCCCACATGGCACTTACGCATTTGTCATCGCACAATAGATCAATGTTAAAATCTCCACTAACCACGATGTGTGAGAAGTCAATTAGATAATTAGAGAGTTCAGCGAAGTAAGTGTCTAGGCTATACATTCTAGAGGGATTATAAACACATGAAATAAGAATTTCTAAATTGTTAACACTTACAAAAATATTAAGGTATTCAACATCACCATTGGATGACATTAAGACAATTCTCAATTTTAAGGTACTGCGACAGAAAATGGCCACACCACCACCTCTTCTGCCCGCCCTGTCATTCCCAAACAAATTAAAATTATTCATTTTCAGCATAGAATCCTTTAAATCCGTGTTAAACCCAGTTTCCGAGACACAAATAGCATTCAGCAGTGAGTTCTCAAAAACATATTTAAAATAATCAAATTTACAAGAATTCAGACTTTTGGCATTAAAGTGCACAATGTTAAATCCCTTTCGCTGCCCACAAAGCACATCAATTAGAGTCTTATTATCAACACCATTTAAATTTTACCAAGGGGGAGAATGAAATATTCAAACAAATTGATATACTAACCTTCATGAAAACCACTGCCAAAAATGAAAATGAAAGAGAGAGTTAAATTGAGAAAAATAGGAGGAGAAAGAAATGAAAGTTTTGAGAATAAGCTAAATAAGAAATAAAGAGAGAGAAAATTAAGCTTAGACTACAAATTTAACTATGAGAAGAGAACAATACTAAAACACCATTAGGTTGAAATACTGTTATGAGAAAAAAAAAAATTATATGTATGTATGTATAAAATTCATAATTTCGGTTTTAAAAATAAAATATATCACTTCAGTTGCAACTACAAAAAAAAAAAAAAATGTAATTGTAAATGAATTCATTTGAATGAATAGGCACTAGTTGTTGTAGCAAACGATGTCGTGGACCAGAGAGGACACAACGTTATGCGCATTCAGCAACTGTTTTGGTGACAAATCGGCCTCCTCCAGAATTTTTGCCTATCCGCAAAATACTATTTGTGTAGAGCCTTGCTGCGCTGAATTTTGAGCCAGTTCCTTTGCCCTTTCTGACATTTCCTTCAAAAATAACGAAAACTCTGCCTCAAGCTTGTCCTAAAATAAGGAAACGCAATTATAAGGTTGGAGTATGCCCACAAAGTTGCACTTACTTTACGTTTCGCAGCATTACTTTTGGTAAGACTTTGCGCTGTAACAGGTAACGGCGTTACAGCTTCATCGATGGGTTCTTCAGGGTCAAAATTATTTTCCTCTTCAGTGAGCGTGTTTCCTATAGTTCTGGAATCACCAAGCAAATTGCATGATATTGTTAAATTATATTTTGAATTGTTTACCTTCTGCTGGACTGTAACTCTTCTAGGAAACACATCGCGTTGTAATAACGCCAAGTCCTATTTGCTCCAACAATTGCCTCCGTTTGGCTCGTCTGTACGTATCCCGCAGTTGCCGCCATTTTTTATTGCAATCATCAGCTGTAGAGAGTTTAAAAATGTATTTAGTGTTTTTTCTCCTAAACTGCATTTTGAAACTATCCATTCGACTCCATGCAATCGTCCACGTGTTTCCATATCTTTTCTTTCTCTATGTTATTTTTGTACAGTGGAATGCTCAAATCATACACCCAGAAAAAAACTTACCACTATTATGTAATTCCGAATTATAATCCTAGAAAATTGGGAATGATTTAGCACCATAGAAAAATGTATTTAGTAAAGTAGCAAATTTTTATATAAAACAAGTAAACATTTCTTCCACGAAGAAGGTAAAATTATCTAACTTCTTTGGAAGGAAATTATACGAATTTCATTAATATATACAGTATACCGTTAATATAAAAAAATGTTACCCTTTCCAGATATTTTTCTACATTTTACAGAATAATTTATACCTTTTGTAGGAAACATATCCAAAAATTGTATAAATATATTCTATACTAGCTGGTATCCGCGACTTCGTCCGCGTGCAGTTTATGTTTTATATATAAGGTTTTGTGTTTTCCCATCTTACAGAAAACGTTTTGATCACTCTCATTCGTCAGCACTCTCATTCATTAGTAGAGATTTTTATGGTTCCTCTGGTTCACCCCTGAACGGTCCGAGAAATTTGCCACGCCCATTTATGGGTGGAATTAAAGAAAAATAGGTAGCCTATGTCCATCGGCAGGCCTCAAAATATGACCATACCAAATTTTGTCCAAATCGGTCCAGCGACTGAGCCCTAAACAGTCTGAGCAATTTGCCACGCCCATTTAGACGATTTATGGGTGGAATTCAAAAAATAGGTAGCCTATGTTCATCGACATGCCTCAAAATATGACCATACCAAATTTTGTCCAAATCGGTCCAGCGGCTTAGCCCGGAACGGTCCGAGAAATTTGCCACGCCCATTTATGGGTGGAATTAAAAAAAAAAATAGGTAGCCTATGTCCATCGGCAGGCCTCAAAATATGACCATACCAAATTTTGTCGAGATCGGTCCAGCGGCTGAGCCCTAAACAGTCTGAGCAATTTGCCACGCCCATTTAAACGATTTATGGGTGGAATTAAAAAAATAGGTAGCCTATGTTCATCGACAGGCCTCAAAATATGACCATACCAAATTTTGTCCAAATCGGTCCAGCGGATGAGCCCTAAACAGTCTGAGCAATTTGCCACGCCCATTTAGACGATTTATGGGTGGAATTCAAAAAATAGGTAGCCTATGTTCATCGACATGCCTCAAAATATGACCATACCAAATTTTGTCCAAATCGGTCCAGCGGCTTAGCCCTGAACGGTCCGAGAAATTTGCCACGCCCATTTATGGGTGGAATTAAAAAAAATAGGTAGCCTATGTCCATCGGCAGGCCTCAAAATATGACCATACCAAATTTTGTCCAAATCGGTCCAGCGGATGAGCCCTAAACAGTCTGAGCAATTTGCCACGCCCATTTATGGGTGGAATTAAAAAAAATAGGTAGCCTATGTCCATCGGCAGGCCTCAAAATATGACCATACCAAATTTTGTCCAAATCGGTCCAGCGGATGAGCCCTAAACAGTCTGAGCAATTTGCCACGCCCATTTAGACGATTTATGGGTGGAATTCAAAAAATAGGTAGCCTATGTTCATCGACAGGCCTCAAAATATGATCATACCAAATTTTGTCCAAATCGGTCCAGCGGCTTAGCCCTGAACGGTCCGAGAAATTTGCCACGCCCATTTATGGGTGGAACTAAAAAAAATAGGTAGCCTATGTCCATCGGCAGTCCTCAAAATATGATCATACCAAATTTTGTCGAGATCGGTCCAGCGGCTGAGCCCTAAACAGTCTGAGCAATTTGCCACGCCCATTTAGACGATTTATGGGTGGAATTCAAAAAATAGGTAGCCTATGTTCATCGACATGCCTCAAAATATGACCATACCAAATTTTGTCCAAATCGGTCCAGCGGCTTAGCCCTGAACGGTCCGAGAAATTTGCCACGCCCATTTATGGGTGGAATTAAAAAAAATAGGTAGCCTTTGTCCATCGGCAGGCCTCAAAATATGACCATACCAAATTTTGTCCAAATCGGTCCAGCGGATGAGCCCTAAACAGTCTGAGCAATTTGCCACGCCCATTTATGGGTGGAATTAAAAAAATAGGTAGCCTATGTCCATCGGCAGGCCTCAAAATATGACCATACCAAATTTTGTCCAAATCGGTCCAGCGGATGAGCCCTAAACAGTCTGAGCAATTTGCCTCGCCCATTTAGACGATTTATGGGTGGAATTCAAAAAATAGGTAGCCTATGTTCATCGACAGGCCTCAAAATATGACCATACCAAATTTTGTCCAAATCGGTCCAGCGGCTTAGCCCTGAACGGTCCGAAAAAATTTGCCACGCCCATTTATGGGTGGAATTAAAAAAAATAGGTAGCCTATGTCCATCGGCAGGCCTCAAAATATGACCATACCAAATTTTGTCCAAATCGGTCCAGCGGCTGAGCCCTAAACAGTCTGAGCAATTTGCCACGCCCATTTAGACGATTTATGGGTGGAATTTAAAAAATAGGTAGCCTATGTTCATCGACATGCCTCAAAATATGACCATACCAAATTTTGTCCAAATCGGTCCAGCGGCTTAGCCCTGAACGGTCCGAGAAATTTGCCACGCCCATTTATGGGTGGAATTAAAAAAAATAGGTAGCCTATGTCCATCGGCAGGCCTCAAAATATGACCATACCAAATTTTGTCCAAATCGGTCCAGCGGATGAGCCCTAAACAGTCTGAGCAATTTGCCACGCCCATTTAGACGATTTATGGGTGGAATTCAAAAAATAGGTAGCCTATGTTCATCGACAGGCCTCAAAATATGACCATACCAAATTTTGTCCAAATCGGTCCAGCGGCTTAGCCCTGAACGGTCCGAGAAATTTGCCACGCCCATTTATGGGTGGAACTAAAAAAAAATAGGTAGCCTATGTCCATCGGCAGTCCTCAAAATATGATCATACCAAATTTTGTCGAGATCGGTCCAGCGGTTTAGCCGTGAAAAGGGAACAGACAGACAGACACACAATCACTTTTATATATTAGTATAGATTAGTATAGATTTCAAATAAAAGTGAATATGTTAATAATAAAATAAAACATCAATAAAAAAGTTTAAATTAGAATTTATTTATTAATAAATTTGTATGTTTTGTTATTTCAAAACTTCTATTGTACATGTTCAATACGGGTTTTCAATATCGTTTACAAAAAGTTTACTTATCAAATAAAAGTTATAAATAATTTCAAGATTAGAAAAATTCTTTAGGCCTTACAAAATTTTTATTGTTTACACTGTTAACATAAATAGGCGGGAATTTAATATCGCTGGATTTAAAAACATTGATTTCGGTAGATTTTGATACAACTTCGTATGACAAATAATGCCTTCTGTATGTCAAGATATCAAATTTTACACATAACAGAAATATTTCATCCCTTAACATATAGATTTCTAAAATTTTGTAAAGTACAAAGTTTGGTTCATAAAAAAATATGTAAAAGTTTCGTTTGTATGTTGTACCATAGCGTTCGAAGCTTAAAAAACATGTACATTGTTTCAAATCATTTTCGTTTAAATTATTTTTAAGCTCACTAAAATACAATGAGTATTCTGCAGTACACTTATTATTACTTACAATGCAAGAAACATTTTTAAAATTAATTTTTAACTCCGAAAAAACCAATGCGAATTTAATATAATGTTAAATTCTTTCTGGAAGTTATGTTTTTAGTATACATTTTTAGATCCCTGTGCTTAGCTTCAAATGGAAATGTCCATAAATATTTCAAAAGCCCAGACTGTTCTAAAATTCTTTTAAAATGTGTTAAATTATGATGCTTGGGTTTTAATTAATCAGAAAACAGTTTAACGTATTCCATATTATGAAAATAAATATGATTTTGTAAATTCAGGATATCATGTTTTGTGTATTCTGATAATAATAGCAAATCAACAAGTTCAACTAAGTTTACAACGAAATACCACAAGTTATCATTTTCTGTTATTAAATCTCCAATAATTAAAGGAAAAAAATTAATAAAAGGCATCATTTCTCTTCCAGACATTTTTGAATTGAACGTGTTCAAGTGCTGCAATTGTAACGGTGGTGACATGTTTCCATTTTCTGCTTCTCCATAATTAAAAGTTTGTTTACGAATATTTAGTATATCAATGTCAAATGTATTCATTTCAATATATCTGAGAATAAGAAGGCACAAATCATACTTAATAGCTCCTTCAAAAATGTCGTGTATGGTCGATCGACGTATGGATTTTCTACAACGTGAAAGTTATTTATGGTATTGAAAACAGAGTTTTTTTTCTCTTATTCCGGTCAATGCGAAATTGTTGAGGTTTATATCTTCACTATAATTTGTTTTGGTTCGTAACAAAGTACACTCCTCGCCACACATTTTCTTTGTTCGCGATTTATCAAGTTTACAAAATCTACAATAGTAATTGCATGAAAAAGACCTAAAAAATCCTAGGATGGTATTCAAAGCTAAATTATCGCCTAGTATTAAACCTAAACAAAAGTAAATTTTTTTGGTGCCACTTTGTGTTTCAATTTGAATCCCATTTATTTCTAAATCGTTCAAAATTTGTATAAGCTTGTAGAAACATTTGCTATTTCCAAACATCTTGATATCTTTTGATTTAAACAAACCTGCTATGAATATATTTTTTTGTTTATATTTTAAAGCTGTTGCAGATGTTGGAAACGAGTAGTAAATGCCTAACAAAGATGAACTATGTGATCCCAAAGGGTTATTAACTTCGAAATCATCGAAGTATCAAAAGTAAGGCAACTCAAATTTGTTGTTATAAGATTTCATCTTTGTTTTCCAATTGTTCCCATTAATGTAATTTTTAATTGTATCACCTTCTGACAACTTAATCATGTTTTCAAAATAGCTTTCAAACACTCCACTTATCTCGAAATATTTTTTCATTTTGAACTTAATTTTAAACAGAACACCTTTTGTTATACTTGCTTCAAGAATATTAACATGTCTTATAAGTAAATTTTGAATAGAATAATTGATTTGAATTATTTGCGGACGTTCGTGCAGACCAAGTTCTTCTAATCGTTTGATAAATTTGTACTCAGAGTCTATACCCATATATGGATTTTCACAAAAATTCACTAAATTCTGTAAACTGCTTTTAATATCCGTAGAGTTGGAGATTAAACGCCAAGAACTTAATTTCAAAATTTCAATAATTTTATTCCGAATAGGAGGTGCAATCGAATGCGTTGTATCCCTTTGTAAAACTAACGTTTCTCTTCTCGCAAGACATTTCTTTGCATATTGTTTAAGAGACCATTGCACGCTGGCCTCTGTCAAGTCGACATTATCTGCAGAACCAAAGCTACTTTTATCGTCCTGAACAAAGTGTTCACTTAAATGGTTTCTATTGGTTTCACATAGAATATTACGAGTTCTTAATATTTAATTGTCGGTAGTTTTCATAGACGTATTAATTACTTCAATACTGCAGCGTTTCTTAGTTTCACACCGCATATGTTTACTTCAGGCTTTAAAAGTAGTAAATGTCTGATTACAATTGCGAAATCCGCATGTACGGACAAAATTTGGTGAAAGATTATGATAATATTTAATATGAGAAAAAAGTTTAACACAATTCGAAAACTCCTCTTGGCAAAAGGTAAACAAATTTTCATTGTAAACAAATAATTTTTAAGCTATGTATATGCTATTTCAAATCATTGACAAAGGCACACAGGGCACTACATTACTCACTGCTCTTAAGCGGCAACTCATACAAAATTTCTTGTATTAGTAGCCATATTAATTTGCAATCAAATGGATACTGTATGTTAAGCACGTGAAATGTTTTAAAACATGTATCGATGCATTTCACAATATTTTCAAATTGAAAGAAAGTGTTCGCAAAATAGAGAAAAAAATATTCTGTTTTGTACATCGCTCCCCACTATGCATATAATTAGTTGAATAGTTTGCTTTTGACTGAAGCCGCTGTCAGTTAGCAATTTAATTTTGGATATAAGCTCTGAATGTGTACTTGATAGCAAGAGAAATGAGTTTCTTGATTCACATATTGACGACCTCAAGTTAAAAAATGAACGGAACATTCTTCTCATTCTTGCTGACATACATAAATTTGTTGCAAATACAAGGCGCATTATAGCGTACACTCAAGTTGTAGAAAAATATGTATATGAAGCAATGAGTACCACTTTAAGTTCATATTAAAAATGTAGCAATTTTTACTCTTGAAAACAAAATTTATATTGTTTGTAGAAAATATTACTCAAGCCATAGATTTTCTCCTTCTTTGAACTGAAACCATTATTTATGCATTAAAAATCTATCAGTGTTCTGAGTGCAGAACAAAAAAAACAAGTTTTGACGATAGATGGTGTTATGCAATTAAAGCTTTCTTTTAAGCTTAGCTTTTACACGGTTCATGGAGACAGTGCAGTTTATAGAGCGAGTACTGCATAAATATGCACCAATAAAGATCGCTGATGAGAAACTGTGGAGAGTTTCAAAATAGTTATACGATCTGCCTGTTGATCAAACTTGTATTAACAGTTGCGGTGGAGTTTTATATATTATAATTAATTATAAAAAACTACGATAAAAAACTTCTTATTCTCCGGCATCATATTGACAACTTCAACCTTTTGTTCCATATGGATTTGGATATGTGAACAAAATATATTTCCAAACAAAAGAAATTGGGATTTTTTACTGAAATTTTCCATTAAAACACTCACTTAAAAGGTTTATGATTGATTTATTGGACTTAGCAAAGGTTTTGTTTTATCAGCGTTTTTATAAATACAATTGGTTTTTTGCATACATTAACAATATCGCGAATTAAGACGTAAACTAATTTGCTTCCATTTATAACAATGAATGAAATATCGTAGTCTGATGCAGTTTTTTTATCACAGCACGCTTTTCAAATGTTACTCTATTTTTAATTATTGTGCTTCTTTATGATTTAGCTTATAATAATAATAATAATATAAATATGTATTGCGATATTGTTGTTAAGTCATGTTAATATTGTTATTGCATGCAAGGCAGCCGTTTTAAATATAATTTCTTCGAAGAAACTGAAATGTTTTGCTTGCAATTTCGAAGCTTTGCCGACTAAAATACAAGATTAAATACAATTTTGAATGGATTCATAACTAGGCAAATAAATCAAACTATTGCTTCTTTTAGAATTCCAAACAGTACAAAAACTTGACCGTTTTAATAAATTACATCGCTGTTCAATTAGAAGCGAAGTTTCCCAGATTCGCTTCAGGCTTTTCTGATGGCGTAGAGAGCATCGAAAACTAATACTACCAAAACTAGTGTATACCTTTATGTATTTTATTTTTTAAAGATTTTTTTTATTACTCGTTTGATTAAATTCTAGCATTTATTTTACTCGTACTCAGATTTATGTACGAGAAGCAGAATTGTGTTTCTAAGTAAAAGCTACAAAAGTTGTCTACAGTGACTAATGATGAATTCAATTGTAGTTAAATGTAATATAATAATGGGTTTAAATATATATGAGTTCATGTTACTTTATCCCATATTTCGTCGACTCATATGATATTAGTATCAATGTTGGCTTTTTCTTTACTATTTTAGATAATATTACGATAAATACTTAAATTCTCAAAAAAAATTCCAATTTCTAAGATATTTCTTTATTACTATATTAGAGTTGCCCAGCATAACTAAATCCAAACTCGACTAAGTGCTTTTTTATTGAATTTCACATCAGACTCAACTTTTATGATAACCTTCTTTCAATAGTTGTTTTCGTCATCTACAGCTCGCTATCACTTCAAGGAATTCGCAATTATTCGCTGAAATACAAATACCGAGCCAGTACCAACGAGCATATACACGTATATACGTGTATATATGCTCGTTGCCAGTACTATTCATTAGCAATCTACAAGAAGTGTGTAATCGTTACAATCGTTACTTACAAGAGATGAAATTTTACTGAAATTACATTTATTATTATTCGTATATATGTATATAACTGATAGTTAAACTAACAGTGTTTAAAGAAAACACGTTTTTGGTTAGAGGTTTTAGTTTTGTAGTTATTTATTTGTAGTTACGACTAATTTTTTTTAATGACACTTTAATAAAAAATTCGCTTTCCACCTAATTTTGTTTCACATTCTAACTATAGAATAATTTATGTAGATTACCAGAAAATGCATCTCTAATATTAGCCATAAAGCAAAGTAAATGATAATCCTGGACTAAAGCCTTTTAAAATTCATTTTCAAGAATCATTATTCACTTCTTCTAACTAATAATAATAATCTCACAAATATTCTTGGATTTTCACAGGTAGAATCCTCAAGAATTTCTTCTCGACTATCTCCAGTAGGCTCAAGTACCTATAAAAGCATTGTCCATTTCAGAAGGATCGTTATTCGTTTAGCATAGTCCTCCGTGTGCAAAACAGTTGGTTTGAATATTTTTATATTTAAAGTTGCAAGTTGATTTGGTGTGATGTTGTTAGAGCAAATATTCGATAACGAACAGTTCCTAATAGCGCCCAGCCGCCAGAAGCAGCCGGCAAATCACTTTGGTGTCACTCCTGCTATTAGTTTAGATAAAGCCAGTCAAGATGAATTATGGAAAGCGGCTGATCTAGAGCAAGCTTTAACACACTTGGAGGGTTCCGAATCAATAGATGCTAATATTCTACACAAACTCGAGCAACTTTTCAATCAGTGGATCAACGGACGTTTCAAACAAAACTGCGGAAACACTAAATTAGGTGGAAAAGTATTGGCTTTCGGCACCTATCGCCTGGGTGTGACCCATAAAGGTGCTGTAGTGGATGCGCTCTGCGTAGCTCCGTGCATCGTCACGCAGAGCGACTTCTTTGAATCATTCACTCAGCTACTCAAGCAGCAGCCGGAGGTCACTAAATGTCGTCCTATATTGGAGACAGTCGATCCAGTGATTAAAATTCGATTACAGGACACCAGCATTAATCTCTCATTTGCGCGTTTATCATCCACGACGGTGCCGGTGGATTTTAATGTGCGCGATGAGGATGTCATGAAAAATCTAGATCTGAGCTCAGTACGGAGCATGAACGGCTGTCGAACCACCGAGGAGATTCTGAATTTGCTGCCAAGTATTGAAGTCTTTAGCTTGGCTCTGCGCGCCATCGTGATGTGGGCCAAAAGTAGGCATTACTGATTTAATCAACCCAGACACAACATCGATTTCATTGCTTCTTCTTCTTCCTATGTTTTCTTTTTTTATTTTAGAAAACGGCGTCTACGGGCATTCCTTGGGATACCTCAATGGCGTTTCCTGGGCAGTGTTAGTGGCGCGTACATGCCAATTATACCCGAATGCGGCAGCTTCAACCGTTGTACAAAATTTCTTCCTTGTGTTTTCCCATTGGAAGTGGCCGCGTCCTGTTCTGCTTGATCATCCAGAAAATGTAAACCTAGTAATTGATGGCTTTCTGCCCATCATAAAGCCAAAATATCCAGAGCAAGATTTGGCCAGCAACGTTTCGCAGTCCACAAGGAACGTCATTTTGAGCGAATTGTGTCGTGGATCGAGAATAGCCAACGAAGTCATGGCTGGTCGTTCCTCTTGGCCACACCTATTTACGGAACCATTTTTTGCAAGCTTCCTTATGAGGTACTAACGAAAACCCGAAAATAACTGCTATTGAAGTTGTTTCTAACTCTGCATTAACTTTAACCAGGTATAGCGACTGTGTTATGATATTGGCCCACTCGCAGATAGATGAAGACCACTTGACGTGGACCGATTTCGTGGGGTCGAAGGTGAGGGTGCTTGCCTCCACCTTGGAACGAAATCCGTCCGTTGCCTTGGTGCATCCCTATGCCAAGACTTTTAACTTCAAGAAGGGACCCTCGAACGAGGACGATGTGTGGTCTCAGGATGCTCCCAGCTTATTTCCATCGCCATTCTGCACAGCTTGGTTCATTGGCTTAGAGCTCATGACGTCCTCGGAACAAGTGGAAGTCGACTTGACGGAGGATATCGAAACATTTACAAAGCACATTCTGCGACATGGAACTCAGAGCAAGGTGCTTAAAGGTGGAATGAGCATCGAGGCGAACCACCTGCAATTGTAAATAATTAACTTTCCTTAATGGTGGCCAAAGCTGAAAATACAATGCATTGATTTTGTGAAACCTGATTGATACTTTAAGAATAGCCAATGAGAGAAATTGTTAATATGCTTAAATAAGAAAAAGTTTAATATGTACATATATATTCTTCGTACAAATTGTAATGAAATTAAATAAAACATTAAATTGTACATTCATACCTAGCAAAGAACATAGCTTTGTTAATAAGAAATTATTATTTAAACATGCTTATTACGAAAACCGAATATAAACAGAGTGAAACATTAACTAATGTTATGGCATGATACTGGATAACTGTAATGGGATATTGTTTTTAAGTTCTAAAGCAAATAAAGAGTAACCATTGTACCAAGAATTATTTTTAATAGACAGCTATTGAAGCTAAAATTGTTTCGTCTTTAAAGTTTTGGATTTAAGACTTGTAAAATTTTTATCAAATTAACAGCTAATAACAAATAAAATAAATAAATGGATATTAATATTATATAAACATATACAATTCCTGTGTTTGAATTTCGTAAATCGGCTTCAGTAAATATCTATTATTTGTTGCCAACTTAAATCGTCGGTAACTAAATATTCAAATGCTAGGTCTGTTTGTGTCCTTCTATGCCCTACGCTACAATCAATTTACTAATTTAATTACATCGTATTCTCAATTATCTACCATTTTCCATAGAAATTACCTGCAAGAGTATCTGAGCTCGGATTATGATCCAAATGATAGTGGTGACAATTTTATTGCCATTTCAGTAGGAGTTAATGTATACCGAAAACTTATATCTATAAATTTTGTACCTGCCTAATATTTGTAGGCAAATGGTGCGAGTCTGAGAGAGAAATAAAGAGAGAGAGAGAGAGAGAGAGAGAGAGAGAATGCTCAACCAAAACTAAAAATGCTGTAGTAACGAATGTGTACGAATACCTCTTCAAAATATGTACATACATAGATATTTTATAACATCCGCAAATTAGCATAGAAAAACCAAGCATCTGCATGAATCTATTCACTATTATGAATCTCTGAATAAATTCACGATTTTATGAATGCCTGCATAATTAACATTCACAGCGTATGAATGCCTGCTTGATTCACATTCACAGCGTATGAATTCCTGCTTGATTCACATTCACAGCCTATGAATGCCTGCTTGATTCACATTCACAGCCTATGAATGCCTGCATAATTAACATTCACAAAACGTGAATCACAGACAGAATCACAACTTCAGACGGGAAAAGATTCACATGATTCACAAAAGATCCCGTGATTGTCTTCAGCAGGCATAGAAATTTCTGTGATTTTCTAAATGATTCACAAAAATTTAGGACCATATTCAACTGCTTTCTTAATTGATTCAGAGATTCATAAAAGGGTATTCATGCAGTTCTCTGGTTGGAATACATATTCGTTTCGAATGCTGGCGTCTTCTTGGTTCCTTCGGACGAATTTGTGTACAAGAGTACGAATACGTGTTTGTATATGAAGTTAAGTGGGTGCTTTTCTTGATAGTAATGAGTCCCTTTAGGAATTAATACCCCAATATAAGAAAGAGATAAATGCTTCATTCCTCAGCATATCTACGAATCTCTGCAATGGAACTGTGCTAGTTTGGTTATAGCGGTAAATATCCACATCGGATGGACGCCACGCCGGCGTTTGCAAAATTCTGCCGAGAGAGCCATTTCCTAAAATTTCTGTTCGTCAGAAATCGTGCCTTTTCTGTACACCAAGACAGTTGTTAATGCCTGGAAAGCACATAAATTTAATAAATTTACCAACAAATTTATTATCGTTCAGCCAAGGGTTCTGCCGACGGAGTTTCTTCAGAATTTCTCGACGCTGTCGTCAAATACCACGAAAAACAACGAAAATAACCAAAACAAAAGAGAAAACTTTATGTTCGTTAGTGTTACGAAATGATATCCTTGGTCTTGACTATTCAATAGATTTTTAGGAAAAATGTCAAAAATTATATTCAGATTAACTTTTCGGAGTGATTTCGGTTGATTAGTTGTGTGTATTTAATATGCAAAAGTTAATCAAATGTGTAAGGTTAAAACATTGGACCTTGAAAAGCGCTCTGTCGACTTCGGATGGAACACAACGCAGCTTCAGTTTCAGCCTCAAAAACAAACTTAAGCAAAATTATATGAGTATGTTTTGAGACTTGAGGCGGCTTCAAAATAAAAATTCGTAAGACGTCAAGAAGTTTCCTTTTACTCTTCCCTTTCTTTTTATACCCTACACCTTAAGGTTGAGGGTATATTCACTTTCTACCGGAGTGTGTAACGCATAGAACTAGACAAGATAGGTATGGAAAAGTATATATATTCTTGATCAGCATCACCACCGAAATTGAAATAACGATGTCTGTCCGTCTGTCTGTCTGTCTGTCTGTCCGTTGAAATCACGATCACAGGAGAACGGATTAAGATTTCAAAATGAAATTTGGCAAAAATATTCGTTGCTATGTTGGGGTGTTTCGTATTGAAAATTAGCGAAATCTCCCAAGGACCACGCCTACTTTTTATATCGAGAGTGCAGGTACCTCTGTTTTGCCTATTAAAAAAGGCCATATCAGCATCACTTTGGGAGGGAAGACAAGAAAATTTTATATGTAGGTTTAGACTAATGCTTTCAGTTAATATGCCAAATATGGGCGTGAACCGCCCACTTTTAAAAAAAATTTTTTTTTTATTATTATTATTATTATATATATATTGTATATTTATTATTAGATATATAATATATATATTGTATATATATACGTGTATATTATATCGCACCACTTCTAAATATATATACGAGTATATATGCAGCTTTAAGGTGTAGGGTATTTCGGCTACAGCCCAGCTGTAGACAACACCTTTACTAGTTTTATTTTCCTTTTACCCAAAATCCTTTCAACATTAACTTACAGCAAAATTTAAATTCGAAAATTAAAATTCATGAACCCAATATATTTCATTGTTTCAAAGTTAGTACAAGTAAAAAAAATTAGTCCATTGACCACTGTCCCATTTAAATAAAACTGTGCCGAGACTGAAGCTGAAACTCTGCATTTTGTTTCAGCTACAAAAAAACCTGGAAAGAATCTGAAGCTTCTTCATTGATTGATTGATTGTTTTATATCGATTCAATTTTTACCAAATTCGCTTTATTAAGACTTTACTCATTTATATGATAATTGTACATAAAAGGAAAATAAATTATACAGAATAAAATTCAGTAATTAATCACTGTTCTGGTGAGTATTCAATCATGTTAAATACTTTAAGTGACCATGAGAGTATATCTCTTCAACTGAAAACTTTAACTTAAAACTTATGAGCAACTTAAAACTAAACATTAAATCTTTAAGCCTGTCTCTAGTTAAGATGATGATGATAAGTTCAATATAAGGCACTTCGTTCAATTACGATTTGTTATAAGATATTAACTGATTACAATCAAATAAATGTGTAAATATTAGTCTCTGTGTGCCGTGGTTGTGTTGCGGGTGTAGCACGAGGGTGTTTTTATCATAGATTATTAGATGTGACACTCGCTATTCGCCGCTTCAAAAAATCGGTTTGAAATTTCACTGTTTGGTAAATTGAACTCACGTATACAATACGTGAGAAGTATCACATTGTTGTTCTTCTTTCTTTATCAATCAATATGTACGATTTCTTCACAGTGCAATCGTAGGTGCTAAAGGGTTTTAGACTCTAAAATTTAGAGCCCCAACTAGACCAATAACGTATAATTTCCAACTATTTTGTAACAATTTGTATTCAGTTTCATTTATACTATTCTGCTAACATCGTTCTAAAATATTTTCTCAATTAGGCGCATAATTTTGTATTTATAACAAAAAAGTTTTGATTACCGACTGTATTTATAGGAAATATAATGAAGCACATTAGGAAATGCTGTTTATGCAAATTGTTTATGCAAACATTAAAACTATGTTTTATACATGTTTTTCACGAATAAAAAACATAATATTTATAATTATTTATTTTGATAGACAAACCCCTTAAAATAAATTTTCCATCAGTGCATGCTAAAAGATTTTTGAGGCGAGGCTACACTTTTTTTGCAGCGAATCAAAGTTTTCTTTCATTGTATTAGTGCAATTCCAGCAAAAATGCATTAGTGTATAAGGGACATTTTCGAGTGTCTCATCTACTAATCTATGGTTTTTATGATCATACATATTCAACATATGGAACATATTCCAGATTTAAAATAAATTTTTTTTAAAGAATTTATGCGTACTGACAGAATGGGGTTATAACGCTTATTTCTAGACTCAGTTTCTATTGACACATAAATGAAGAATTTTTCTTTTCAGACGATCGATTTCGCCGAAAGGAAAGACTTCAATCAAAATTGGGAAAGTACCTTTAACAGAATTGGCCGAATACTGACATTATAAATCATTGATGCCCATGAGCAGCCATTCGGCCACTCAATTTTTGAGCACCTTAATATGTATACAATGAGTGCATTTGCCGAAATTACGTCAGTAGCAGAGATAACGAGATGGCTGACTCGCTCGGGTTTCCGAAGATTTGTGACTTCGTTTTTTCGATTTCTTCACGTACACTGTACGTGTTATTCACCACGCGAATTCACATCTGATTGGCTTTTTGAACTATGCTGATGTTGCTGCTGCCATAAAGCAGACATTCGTTTATGCATAGAGAAAGAATAACAAGAGGCCGAAATCTTGAACAAAAATATTTGCTACTGGCTATCCAGTACTAGATCTTTTTTTCACTCATTGCTGAGTGTGTTCTCTCTTCTATTGCAAATGCTAATGTGTTTTCATTCATCGTCTGAGCATTTCTTTCCTATCCACTACTGAATCGATGGATTAATTTCGAAACTCGTAAAACACAAATATTTACGACATTAAAATAAAGAAAATTATAATTAGTCATATCAAAATTGAACTGTGTTAATACTTAGCATATTTGCTAGTTTTTAGAGATTAGATATATTCATAATAGTGCTCCTGTAAAGATTTATTTTTTATAGGGCTTTTTTGTACCCAGCATGCCGACTCAAATAAATCGATGGTTATCGAAAACAAAGTTCAGAAAAGCATCAGAAACTCCAGAAATGCTAAAAAATGTTGATGCTTAAAAATTATTCACACACACAACCAAACGAAACAGTTTCAGGCATGCTAAAACAGAGTGAATGATTGAATGCGTGAGTAAATTTATTGAAATTTGCTAGTCTCTTCTTGAGGACGCATTTTGCACTCATTTCGTTTCGTCGTTTCCCTTGCGGACCGACCACTTCAATTTGGCGTTCGAGTAAATTTCGCTGATTCGGCCTCTTGTTATTCTTTCTCTATGGCAGCGTCGCCCATGAGCAGCCATTCGGCCACTCAATTTTTGAGCACCTTAATATGTATACAATGAGTGCATTTGCCGAAATTACATCAGCAGCCATGAAAGTTTGATTTGGTTACACCCAAAAAAATTATCGCTGTTTGTGTTCATGCGGATTTTTCCTTTATATTATATAGTATTATTTTGTTTTATTGCAAAAATCATATTTTATGTATAATCTAAAAGATTTGTTACGAATAAGCTCAATTCTTCATATTAACGCATCTAATATATCGTTTTCCATCGCTCTCAACAAAAGATACGTAAAACTTTAGCAAATAATTGAGGTGTGATACTTTTCACGCTTGTACATGTTTGATGGTGGACCCATCCTGTCTCCGTTCTTAATTGCACATGACATTAACCCAGGGCTTCATAGGAAGCGTTGCATCGCTTATTTTAACAATGTAAATGAAGGTCAGATAGATCCCTTGTCTCAACAATGTAAGTGAGAGTCGGATGGCCGCAAAATGTTAAGCGATAACATTCAATAGCATACACAGAATTTCGTGTTTTCTTTAATTTTTCTTATTAATTCGCAAAAGCTTTTTCTTTGTTTTTAGAAATATTTAAAAAAAACATTACTTGGATTTTTGGGTGGAATTTGAATGAAACCACAAGTTCGCTGAGAATTTTTTGGAATCTATTATTATTTTAATATGTGAAAATTATTGTAATTAAATTATTGAAAAACTTACAAATTATTTTTCAAGTCGCTGTGGTCTTCGAACCGGGCCGTCTGCTTTCCTAGTCCAGCACACTATCCTATGATCTACGCGTGATCACGATTTTATTGCGCTAAATACGGAAGTCTGTCAAGAATGAGTTTACACATCGCAAAAAAATCAAACTTTTCAATTTCCTTGGCTCTAAAATGCTACATTTTGAATCTAATTAAAATTTTTATTAATGTTATATGGTTCTATGGTACATTTACAAACGTCCCATTGAAAAAAAAATTGAAATTCCAAGTAAAACATGAACATTTTTACAAAAACAACTCGCTGTTGAGTTTTTCACGTGTCAAGAAACTCTTTTCACAAATTTCGAAAAACTTTTTTATTTCATTTTTTTTGTATTTAAACTTAATATATGTATAACTTATTTAATATTTTGTGTGGCTACCTTTAGCATTCAAAACACATAAGAGTCGTTTTTTCATTGATTGTATCAACTTCTTCAAGACATAATTGGCTGGTATGTTCTCCCACTCTTCCCTTATTGCAGTTTTTAATGCTGTGCGATTTGTCGGATGCCTTTTGGCCACTTTTCTCTTTAAATGTACCCATAAATTTTCAATAGGATTTAAGTCCGGGCTATGGGCTGGTGTATCCATAACTTTCCTACAGTTATAAAGAAGCCACATCCGCACAATATGAGCCTTATGTTTAGGGTCATTATCTTGATAAAACTTAAAACAAGGTTTGTTGTTTACAATAAAGCCATACTTATTTGCACTGCTTATTAAATTTGATTTTAAAATTGATAAATATTGTTGCGCATCCATTGTAGTATCTATGAAAGCCAAGTCACCTACTCCCCGGCTCGAAATGCAGCCCCAAACCATGGTCGACATTTTTCCGAATTTGACTGTGGGAATAATGTTGCGGTTTTGTAATGATGTTAGCGGTTTGCGCCACACTTTAGTTGGTCCATCATTATAATAAAGTATAATTTTTGTTTCGTCGCAGAATATGATATCGTCCCAGTACTCAGCAGGTTGCGAAATGTTAGTTTTAGCGAAGAGAAGACGCTTTTCGATGTTTTGAACAGAAAGCAGTGGTTTCTTTCGAGCAGCTCTTGATGAGTATTGGTTGCGTAGAATGGCCTGCCGAACCGCTTCATAGGAAATAGAGACTCCACACTCTTCTATGGTACCAAAATTGTACTTTAATATTGTTCGTTTTTTCAAAAAAACTCAAAAAGGAAAATGAGATAAGGCATTACATAATCAATTAAGAATTTCAAACACATTAGTGTAATTTTAATGTAACAGATTTAACAGATTTAAGATTTATTCCACAAAAAATTATATTACAGAGTGTTTTTTGTAAACATTCACTTAAAATAGATATTCTTAACATACGAAAACATATTTAACAAAGATTATTAACATTGAAATTATATACAAAACAACACTTAATATTTTAAATTCGATTACATTTAATTTCCTTAAAAAAAGGCAAAAAAAGGATAACATTATTATTTTTTAAAAAAGAAAACCTAAAGCTATACAAACTTAAAGAAATAACTTAACCTAATCTGAAACTAGCGCTAGTGCTAGATGACAAATTATTAACTTTTATGCTGTGTTGTACACAGCGTCAATTATATTTAAAGAGTTAAATCTTCTATGATAAAACAATATCTTATTATTTCTGTCGAAAAGCAGGTTGCTCTTGTTCAACAAGAGTATATGTGTTGAAGACAAACAACTTACAGAAAGTGTAAGCGAAGGACTTAACATTTTCTCATACAACTTTAACACCTCACTGTTATCGCTATATACCATTTTATTTAAAAATTTAATGTCCGATTCAGTTAGGAAAGTATCAATCCTCTTTATATTTGCAGCCCTATATAAAGTATCATTAGAGTAATAACTAAGGATACCCTCCGCATTAACTGTACAATGCAGACCTGTGCATATTCTTAAGCATTTCGTCTCAAAAACACGGATCCGCTCCATTTGAGCCGACGAGATGTGGAACCAAACTGGAAAACCGTAAGCCAGCGTTGGTCTGACTATTTGTTTATAGATGTTTATTTTGATTTTTCTGTTAAGGCAACAGGAACCCTTCAAAACCTTTAAATACTGAAAAAACCTTGCTTTAGCCTTACTCAGCACATGGTCAATATGCGTAATGAAATTAACTTTAGCATGCAGTACAACACCAAGGTATTTAATTCTGTCCTTGTAACATATGCTTCTATTGTCAATTTTAATGTTTGGTACAAACCTACGCGTATTTGGATAAACGTTACATGAAGTGCCTTTAAACAATGTACATTCGCATTTGTCAATGCTCGTTTTCAACTTCCATTTTTCAAAATACTTATGAAGATCTTTAAGATGACTATTTAATTTATCATTGCTCTTCTTTTGTCTGGCAGCTGAGCTAAGCAGTAAGATATCATCAGCATAAATAAGTGTAAGAATTCTATCTGAAGAATCCATATCATTAGCTGGTTCAGGAAGGTCAGCTAAATACAAGTTATACAAACTTGGAGCCAGCAAAGAGCCTTGAGGGACACCTGCTAGAATGTTTTTTAGTAACGATTTCGCACATCCATGCTCAACATAAAATACTCGATTCGTGAGATATGCATACAGCAATCTACACAGAGGCTTACCAAAATTTAACTTGACGTATAATTTATAGATAAGACCCTCAATCCATACCGTGTCAAAGGCTTTCTCAAAGTCAAGTGCCAACGCAATCGTGCCCTGTCTTTTACTTAACTTCTCAGCTACATAATCAGACAAAAGGCACAACGCATGAACAGTGGAATGATTTCTTCTGAAACCAAACTGTCCATCTTTAAGTATATTATTATCATAAGCATGATTATCAAGCTTTTCAAGAAGAAAAGACTCAAAAAGCTTGCTGACATTTGAAAGCAATGAAACAGGGCGATAGCTTTCAACACTCTTGGAATTCCTACTAGGCTTAAGCACTGGAACGACTTTTGCAACCTTCCATTTTTTTGGAAAGTAGCCTATGTTTATAAAATGATTAAATAGTATATCAGCGTATCGCCAAAAAACTGAATTTGTCTTTTTTAAAATACAGTTGCATATACCATCACCACCTGAACTTTTCTTGTTATTCAGTGAACTTAGTTTAGACTTAATGTCACATGGCTTAATAAATTGCGAATAGCAAAAGTAACTAGCATCTGATATCGTTAAGTCAGCTAAAGAGCTACCCTCAGCCTTGAAAACACTGTTGAAATCCAACAAAGGTTGTCTGCTGTTTATGAGATCAAAAATCGCTACATTTACAGTACTTGCAAAAGCATCATCCCCTAAGTGCAAATTCAGTTTATGCACCTTTTCAAATTGTATTGCTAAAGCATTTACTTTGTCAACATCAGTACAGAGATTTACAGTAGTATCATCAAATGTGTTGCGAGTCACCATGTCTGGAAGTTTAACACTGCTGCTAAGTCCACAGAGGTTTTTTATTTTTTTATAAGTCCTGTTGTTCATTTCAATCATAGAAAAGTAACTTTCCCAGAACTGACTTTCAACTATACGAATGGTATCTTGTATAATTTTGGAGATATTTCTAATTAAAGCTCTAAGTGTATTTTGTCTTTGTGGATCCAAGCAGCGTTCCAAGGCGCGTCTAAGTCGTTTTTTCTCCGAAATGTAGTCTAATACATTTTGCGAGAGTTTTATGGGACCTCTATTCTTAACTTTTATTTTCGGGATTGCTCTCGAATTAATAGCAGTAGTCATTGCAGCATTTAGAATATCAATACTAGCGTCAATTTCTACTTCACTCGCAACTCTGTCGACTGGCAACCAAAAATAATCAAGATTGCTTGAGAGAATTTCATTAAAGACTCTTTTATTTACATTTTGAAAGTCAAATACAAGCTTCGGCTCAGCTTTAAGAACATTTTGGCCTATATTAATAAGCATTTCAACCGCTTTATGATCGGAATCAAAATCATGAACCCTCAAGCGATCAACGTATTCTCCTGCCGTGTCAAATTTAACATCGACTTCAGGGGAAACTAGGAATAAGTCAAGAAAAGAACTAGTAGTGTTTGTAACTCTGGTTGGATATTTCGTTCGAATTATCTGAACCATAGGGTTATTGCCTAGCCAATTATGCAAAACAGTACCATTAGTGTTTGCAACCGAGTCACCCCATTGACGATGTTTCGCATTTAAGTCACCTGCAAGTACAAATTCATTCGTACCCAGCAAATGTAGCAAATGTAATTTTAATGTAGCGAAAATATGTTTTTCCTCAAAAAGTAGTAATATAGTAACACTACTTAAGTACCATAGTACATGCAAAAGTACGCGGAAACATACGTAGTTTGCAAACGGGTAATAAAATTCACTAGTAAGGTGGAAATGAAAACGTAGATATGCCAATACTACATTGATGCTGTTTTCTTTCTATTAATTCATAACCTCAATTTATAAATTATTTTTAGAGAAGATGTATAATATACTTTTTGTATTAACATAAATAAGTAAGAAAAATATTATTGAAGTGTTTTATGACGACTGGAGGAAGTTAAAGTTAAAATGCAGCCAACGAAATACTTTGAAGTCTTCGATATGAACCAAAATCATTAAGGAAATAAAAGGTTATATAATGTTAACAACTAGAAAGCTGTAAAAAATCTAAAATGTATTATTTATGCCAAAAATAAAAGTCGTGAAATATAAACAATAATTTTATTTTGTTAACGGAAGCCAAATATGTAGTTAGGTATTATAAGCATAATAAAAACATGTATTAAATTTCCTGTAAACACAGCCCATATTAGAATATTCACTCAGATTTTTTGTTTTGCGAACATTTAATAGCATCACTATATATATATACGCTTAATGTAAAGTATTAATAATAGATAAAATCAATATGCGTTCAATCGAAATAATTTATTTTATTTTTACAAGTTTACAATTGAGTTGAAATCTCAAAACAAAGTGTTAAGGCATACATAAAATATTGTAAACAAATGCAAAATCTAGTCGTCTTCGACCCCTCATCCACGGGGCGTCAAGAGGTGAGTCGGGGTCTCTGGTGGCGAGTTCTTCATCAGATTTCCAATTTTTCACGAACACTTCTATACTAAATTCCATGTTTTTCACAAAACACCAACAAACTTCTGGAACCCGAATGGGAAGCGGAACAATCGCTGGAATAAGTCAGCTATCTCGTTCCAAGCGCACGCGTCCGCGTCCTTACTCATGAGTCGACCGCGTGCGCACGTGAGTGTGCGCTTACATGCCCTGTTTTTAACATTTTACGGGCAGAATTTTTTACCCCAATGCTAATGACTTAATAAATCGTAACCCATCCAAGACCTACTCTTCCATTTCCTCTCCCTCTCTGCTGAAATCGGTTATTACCTGCGCGCTTCAAAAGTCTCAGAACATGATTGCTAGTTGTTCGAGCTGCCATAGGTGTAGGCTGTCGACTGATATTTCGACGTCTAATATTTAATTTGTGGCATTTCAAACCGTAAACCAAAATATTACATCACGAATTTACATATGTATACACACATAATCATCAACTACTGAAATCACTGATTGAATTTACTTTATTACTATTGAATTAAATTACATCAAAAATTGTCATATTTAATTTTCTTTTTGTAATGTCAAATTTTTTTGCGTTTTATTTTTTTCTAAATTTTGATGTGACAGCAAACAACTGATGTAAACTATCAGTATTTTCAGATGTTTTTTCTAATATTTTATTACTGAAGTTTTAGTTTCATACAAATTAAAAACACAATTTTTGAATTTTTCCATTTATTTTCTCAAAGTATTCTTTCATACAAACCTTGTGCTAACGAATACGAACACAACAAAACACAATCCAGTCAAATCGATCCAGCCGTTCTCAAGTGATGGAGTTACATATATGTACATGTGGCATATATAAAGATTGTATGCAGCCAAACTACAAATATAACAGTTCAAACGGTAATAATCAGAGTGTTACCTATTCTACGAATCTGACCTGTTACGAATTTCTTTCTGACTTCATTTTGATCTACAAGTGGAAAAGATCGATTGGGTTAATTGTTCTCTATCTTAATAGTACTGCAAGTGTACAAACATACATATGTCACGTATCTATTAGATACCCTTTCAATGTACGCACATAACTCAAGGAATTTACAGATCATTTATCACGTCCACCAAAGCAAAATTATGCAAATTTTTCCAGAACTGAACTTTTCTGGTATTATTATTATTATTTAAATTAAACCCATACAGTTGATAGTGGGTACAATTTTAAATTTAGTTGTAAGAACCTCAATAAAACTCTAAACTTTGCTTCATTATCATCACGTATTTGGCAAGAAGCTTCTTCACCTACAGCAGATCACCTATTTTTCTTATGCTTCCAAAGGTCTTTACTTATTAATAAGTTTTGATATACTCGCTCGCCCAAATTACCTCTATAAAAAATTGTTGTGTAACAAATTATATCGAATGTCATTCTTCTTTGTTTTTCACATTTTCTTTATTTTAATTAATTTAAATTTAAATATATATAATTTAATAAGATTTACTGTTTTTTCTGTTGGGTTAGACATTTCTTGCTCTGTTGTGATGCATTTTCTGTTCTTTCATTTTGAGATATACAAGTATACGTTTTGCTTTTGGTTTGCATTATTGAGAACAAGTGATTGGTTTTTCTTGTAGGCTTTCATGCACATCACTTCATTTGTCCATTCTGAATTTACCACATATTCTGCACATTAAATAATATTTATCTGTTTTAGAAACAGACTTTTTTTGCTTTTGCTCCTGTTGTGTTTGCTTTACATTTCCGGTATTCGTCGCTCCTACTTGCTCTTAATTCATTCTCCTACAACTTTAGTTTCTCCTCTTCATGGTGTGTTCAGTATATATATATATATGTATATATATATATATATATATATATCTGTTAGCTTGCAAGTTTTCTTTTTTCTTTAGTTAATATTAAAGTGAATGTGTGTGTTTGTGGATGTATGTGTTCTTTTTGTAATTAATTTTTAAATAATGTATTTGTAGGCTTTATTTTTAATGTTTTATTTTTTAGTTTTAACTGTTGAATTTTAAGTATTTATTTAATTTTTTTTAACCATAGCAACAGCACCGCGCGTTGTTGTTGTGGCGCATATCTGCAGTCTTCGTCAACATCTTAAAAACATAGAAAGGCTTAAAAAGAAATAGATTAGCTGCTCACTTCGATGTCATCATAGTCACGAATTCTGCAACGAAAAACAAATATTTATGAATAATAATCTATTTGGTATTTGGTTGGGTTGAATAAACGTAATCTTTACAAAATCGTAATCATTATAAATCCCACGTTACAAACATCAACCAAAGTGCATAGGATAAATAAAAATTTGCACAGCTTCCACAGCGCCACTGACGACTGAAGCGACTGACGGCGTGAGAAAGAGTTTAACTGCACAAGCAAACATGTTCGCGAGTAAATTTGTACAGTACTCGACAATAGTGCATCTCGTGATCGCAGCGAGACTAAATAAGAACGCAAACAGAAATAAATCAACACAGAGAGCTGCGAAAACACAACACAAGGTGGAGATTTGTATTCTATTTTAAAACAATTGCGACGATTGATTTTCTAAAAAGATTTCACCTAGATTTGCACCAGTCGCATAAACAATCGATATGTCGGTTGTGTGGGTGAGTCAGTCAGGGTGCATCCAACAGCGAATGTTGCTACTGCTGCTGTCAACTTTCGTCTTGGAAATAAAATAGCAAAATATGTACGCATATGTACCGATAAATGCTCAAAGGGTTTAGCAACAATAAATTGCAATGATTGAGGAAGTTATTTTCGTGGGTGTGAAGCATTAAAAGTCGTATCATTGTACATGGAATTAGACGCCAAATACATATATGTAAATGTTTGCATTTGTGTTACAGAGTAAAGAGAGGCGAAAGTACGGACACCCACCTTCGTAATTGACTTGACCGTCACCGTCGATATCAGCTTCTCGAATCATTTCATCGACTTCTTCATCTGTTAACTTTTCGCCCAAATTTGTCATGACGTGACGTAGTTCAGCCGCTGAAATGAAGCCATTGCCATCCTTGTCGAATACTCTGAAGGCTTCTCTAATCTCTTCTTCGCTATCGGTGTCCTTCATTTTACGGGCCATCATTGTTAGGAATTCTGGGAAATCAATTGTGCCATTGCCTGAAAATAGGTAAAACATTTAATGGCATTGTTATACATTTCTATATGTTTTCGAGGTTTTCATCTGGGTTTCACGGATTAAAATTGCATGTTTGTATATTAAACAACTAATTAATTAAATACCAATAGAAGATTCTATCGATCTCCTACAAACAATTGAAATACACGTGACAGGGACTAAAATTACATAAAATGTATTTTTATTGAACTATACAACTTTGAGATATAGTAAACAAAACCTACGAAATACGAGTCTTCTATTTTGTTATGTCCTGCTATACAAGTAGCAACTTCGCAAATATATATAGCCTGCATGGAAAACTGGATATAGGGCAGTTCTTGAGAAGACCTGCATAGTTCCTTAAAAAGCACGTCTATTATTTGCACTTCAAATAATTAACGTTAGAAGCCGGTTATCGTGGACTCGAAATGGAAAATTATTTGATAGAGAAGCATTTAAGAGACAAAAGGATTTATTTTAACCAGAAAGCTCTCTTCTTGCTTTTTGTTTCTGAGTCTATAGCCAATGTATATTGGACAGAATAGTTTTATTTTCTTTGCAGTGCTTCTCTTTATACCCTTTACTACTATTACTACACGTTCCGATGTTATCAAACACAAACATCAGAAGTTGTCGGATTATGTCATGAGCAAATTATAAAAGCGCGATTGTTATTGCAGTTGAATACTATGACGATAAAAGAATATTTTAAAAAGTCTTCGAAGATATTCTACTCGCATTTGTTGCTCATATTTTGTAATTATGTGAGAATCATAAAAGTTTTGTAGTCATAGTTATTTTAGCTAAAAGCGTTTATAGCTCCAGAAATAAAATTAATGTATACAGATCGGAATTATAATAAATTAGTTTTCTGGTTTTAGTGATGAACAAACAGTGTGATAAAAAGCATCGTCTATTATTAGGATTTGTCATGTGATCGTTTGGCTTACATTTGAAAAATCTAGCGCCGTTTTCCATGATATAACTGGCACACCTCTCACATAACAAAACACAACGCACAACATCGTTTAATATTTCCAACCAAAAATAAAAAGGGAGCCACCTAAATTAAGCGAGTACTAAGCTAAGTTACCGAAATGTTCGCCACATTTATTTACATTTAAAATTACATTTTATCAAATCAGTCAGCAAGTGACAGCAAGTGTGGCCATTAATAGTCCACAATATAATTTACATGTGATGTCTGATACGAGAAACCAATCCAAGATGTGCAGAGAGCCTTGGCTTTGGGTTTCTAGTGTTTAACATATGTATAAAATGTAAACATTTGTGACGAATACGAATTTCATCGGCGAAAGTTTTCGTTTAAGGCTATTTTTAAAATATCTGGTAACGCTTTCAGATGATTGCTATTTATAAACATGATTGAAAAACACCAAAGCGATGATAATAGATGTGTATTCAGACGTAGCATTATACAAACGTTTCGGCGGCATTATAATACGGGAAAATAATAGCATCGATTCATGTTATCTTTGAATACAAGAATATTAATCTTACAACATTATCATGATCTAAAATACGGAAATATTCCTGCTTATTCGATTATTACTATTGCGAGTAAAAAACAAACTTTGAATGAACACTATTCATTGCATTTGCTTAGATTTTAAAGCCAATTAATTAATAATCTGTTAGCATCGAGTTCCGCAGAATATTCCCTTTGAGTAGCTTTATGTTCTGAATAGATAATACGATCAATATTTTCTCAATCAGAATGTTTTCAAAACCCACATATTTTAAGGATTAATGGATTTAATTAAGGGAAACTTCAGTAACTATATGTATAAATGTTTTGGATACATTTTTACAAAACTATTTCCATCTTTTTTTTTTTATTCAACCGTATGCCGCACCTTCTGCAGATGCCATAGCTTTTTTCTTTCCAGCGCAAGAAATTTTTCCAATTTCTCTACTGGATATAACAGCTAAGCAGCTCTTGCTAACCATCCATAAACTGCAAACCTTGCTCACTCATAACCTTGCACGATATTCGTTATCCTAAACGTCAGCAAACATCCTTTAGCACTCGGCCCAGTAACTCATTGCTGCCGATTAACACGAACTTCTTATATTAGGTTCATTTCAATTCTCTTCAGACCTAAAGGGACTACGATGTGCTTGTTATTTTTATACGCATGCGCACTGCAACTGGAATATCGACTACTCTCCTCAGAAAAATGTACAAAATCTTATCAGGGCTATCGCACATTATGTGCATAGACGACCAGCGACCAATCCAACTACTGCGTACATAATGTACTATTGAATATATCGAGCTGAATAAATTTACTCTTGCTTTGGCGTCTTTACTTTTTCTCCTTGGCTTCGGCTTTCGCCAGGTCCACAAATATTCATTCCTGTGACCTATTTTCATTCATATATATATATATATATACATCTGTGCAATGTACGAAAGAATTGTTAAAGAGGCAATAATTAAAAATGTCTGGCGACATAAGCCTAAAGTGGCATTACCATTTATGTTTGGAGCAGGTACCACACTCTAGTTCTGCTTATGAATTCCGCCAGCTTCTGGTTCGATCACCAAGTTTTAGTAACATTTTAGATTTGGTTGCTAAATTGTTCGGTAGGAACAACTTTATCCATTTCATCTCTATTCTCCGACAGAGCTCATTTTTCTCTATAAATTCTAACGGAGTGATTCTAAGAACCATGTTTGCAACTTTTGTGAATTAAGATGACCTTTTTGTATTTTATAGAGGTCACTAATAAAGCACTTAATAGAAGTTTAGCAGATGCACACAAATATCACTGAAAATTGAAGTTGGTAAAGAGACCTTCAATTGAAAAGTATGCAATGAAAGCAGTGCTTTGTACTACGCAAGTCAGACACCTTCTAAAGGAATCCTCTTGGAATACGACGTCTCTCATTACTTTTGGAAGAGGACGGCGCTGTCCTTCACTCAATCACTTCATAAATGTTCATTTTTTCACCAGATATGATAGCTCTGATCCGGTTAAAAACGTGGTTAGGCACTATTCCCCAATCTAATAACCTGTTGCCATCAAGTCATAGATGCGCTTCCTAACGTTTTCAGTCGTATTTGGCAATATTTATCGATATCGACCCTATCCAAGTATGTAATTGAGATACCTACTAGAAATTCTTGGAATGGGTCTCCTAGTCACAGATTCTCTCCCACGTTACATACTCTAAAAACACAACAGGTATGAATAACACTGCCGCACTCAGTCACGAAATCACACTATAAAGGAAACGGAACGAGAGTAGCAAAAATTTAACAAAAAAAAAACAACTAAGAACCATTATGATAGGAGCACCAACATATTTACATAAATTACATAAAATTTTTACTTGTAAATTCAAAAGTGGAAAACATTAACTCAAAATTCTAAAATCAGTTAATAAATAATATAATTTTTATCACTCTTTTCTACTTGCTACAGATTCATATTTAGCAACATGGTTTTTTCTGAGTTAAATGACGTTTAGCTTATTCTTTCTAAATATTGTGAAGAAATTTCCTTTACTATTATTTTCACATAATTTTCTACTGATAAAATTCGCGAACACTACTCGCAGAGTATCAATTGGACAAGTTTTATCCATTTATTAGATATTATGAACGAAATAGATGCAGCTTAAACAACACAGAAATATAATAAAAGCTTATTTTGGTATAACTTTAAAAAGGGAACTCTGTTTGAAAGGTACATCACCATCTCTTTTCAAGAATAATAAATATATGTACATTCATTATAAATATAGTATAAGCATGTGTGACAAAAACATTGATATCAAAATTAATTTTAATCGATTAGAAGCATTTATTCTAAAAATGAAAATGCTGTAGGCAAATTAAGACTAAAATTATATTTAACGTATGTTGACCCAAGTTTCTCTACAAAATTATTGCAGCGACTAATATGAGATATTCTTTATTTTTAAAATACAAATTCAATTGTATGCAATACAAAACACATTGTGTTTAGTTTAAATGAACATTGTGTTTAGTAAAATAATGAAGTAAATAGCCGGCCAAGAAGTTAAACATGTCACAAAATATTTTATAATTCTGTTGCTGCTCTTATTTTATAATATTTTCCGTAATTAAGTTGGCACAAAGCCAAATATAAACCTTAGACGGTTCGTCGAGTCGCTGCTTCCATGCCACCGTTAAATGGCGTAGACATATTTTAAAAATGTACACTATTGCTTTGCACAAAAGTATTTAGAAGGAACAAGAAAAGAGACTAAAATATTTGCAGTGTTTTTATGTCACGATTTGCGACATTTTTGAGGGGTTTTTCACCTCTATGCATTCCGCGGTGAAAATAATGAATAACGAACGATGACTTCGAGTTTAGTTGAGGGCTAAATCGAAAACAAAATCATGTGCTTACATATGTACATACATACATACATACATATATATAATTCTATTTTATTCAGATTATTTTAAAACACAAAAAAGAAAAAAGAAGTTTAAATTAATAAAAATAGAATGAGAAGGTAATAAAATTCACGAATGTGATGCATGATGTAACTACATTAAATTACCTAATTAAAATTATAACTAAGGATTAAAGCCACTTTATAGCAATCTCAAAGTTATCGGACAGATTCGATAAATGAAATTAACGATACGCTTTAGCTGTAATTCGCGAAAGAGAAAACAAAAAAGACAAATTTTCGCATATGTAGTCCGTCGTGATGCACACATTATTATTCATAGGTACATTAAAAGAAAGTTATTAGTAATAACATGCATGACAACTGCATTTTTGTGTGCTGTCGATCTAATTTACTTACCATCAGCATCAACTTCGTTTATCATATCCTGTAATTCTGCCTCTGTAGGATTCTGTCCGAGCGATCGCATGACTGTTCCCAATTCCTTTGTTGTGATGGTACCATCGCCATCTTTGTCGAATAGCGAGAAAGCTTCTTTGAATTCAGCGATTTGTTCTTCTGTGAGTTGATCGGCCTTAAAATAAAAATAATATATGTACAAATGTAATATAAATGCGCCGTAAAGCGTTTATATATAAATAAACCCGTCGTAAAGCAGAAACAACAACAACCACAACACGTATTTGATATTTATTTCTACTGTATATTTTAATTGTTATTGTATATTTTGTAGATCCTTGCTTCTATAACATTTGTAATCGGAAAATAATTAAGGCAAATATCAAGGTATTTTTAGTAATTTTTTGTTGCCTTTATTTTAACACAAATTAGAAACTTTTCGTGTTTGATATGATATTTTTGCAACAAAAGTACAATTTTCCATCGATACTTCGCTTAACAAACCAAGAAACAAAAAAAAAAAAAATTCACACGAAGTAAACCAGAGAAATAACACTATGAAATTGTTATTGCCTTTATGCCTTTATAGATCTGCATGTGTATTCATCTATTTGTTTTCATAGCCGCAAAATTGCTTCAGCGTTTCACTTTTCCAAAGAAATAAACGGCTACATTCAAGCTTAGCCCGGTATAGAAAATTCTAGAGTTCCTTTTTACTGGAGATACTATGGAAAGAGAATTACCTAAAAATTATAATAAGCCTCCCCGCCCCAACCCCGTTTAGGTGATATGAGCCTTTAAAGTTTGATGCTCTATATCTCCGTAATCCCGGCACATATCGGAATGATATATACATACATCGTTGGAAAGGTAATCTTAATATCGATAATCCTTATTTGATAATTGATCTATAATATGGATATATTTGGAGACATTTTCTCGGAAAACTTTTACTTTTACCCGTAAAACGAGTTTATAGTTTTTGCGAAATTTATTATTTTTTTGGAAAACAAGTTGTTCAGAATGCTATATAATAGGTTGCATTTTAAGAAAATATAGTTAATAACGCGTGTTTATTTTTTATCAAAATCGGTACAGTATTTCCAAAAAAAACGGACATCAAAATTTGCTATTACTATTTAATACCTAGCCAATTAACAACTCATACTTGGCCACAGAAAACCGTTGGCTCCTCACTTACTGTTAAGCAAAGACGATGAGACCCCTGACTCTTACAAATGCCATGCATGTGTGCGTTAATCGACGATGATCCCAACAACAAATCCCATGTAAATTTTTGTTTACGCAAAACCCCGGCGGCATTGCGTACACAAAACAATCGAAGCCATATTTCGTGTTTACATTCTTCTTATTCTTACCACAAAAAGTGTTGTTTTGGTACAATATTCACTCCGCTAAATACCCACATTTTGTTTAGATTTCTGAATTTTACTTTCAGGAAATAGTTTTAAAAATGTTCTCGCTTCATTAATTTATAAAACTTATAAGTTGTCAAAAACGTTTTTCAATAGAAATTACTGATTAAAGTTAGCGATTTTTCTCCCGCGCTTTTATTTCTGTGACTTGGACTGACACTTCGATACAATTTTTGTTCAGAGATTCCAATCCAAAAGAGTAAGTGAAGTTAATATTTTAGAGAACATTTTCGCATACGTGCTCAAGTAAAAAATAGTTAACTAATTTGGATTTATAAAAGTTATTACACATTAAATAGCCACTGCATTTCCAAAAAATTGTATAATACTAAAATTTTGCCGCAAAGACTTAGTTTAGAAGTTAAGGGCTTTTAAAAGTAAAAATCACTTAAAAAGCGCTGTTCAATGGAATGTTGCTATTTAAATACCACAAGAAGTATAATTAAAAAGATCGTTTTTGCTATTGAGCTTTAATTAGCCAGCAGAAATAATTTCAATTTGTACACAAGCAGATATGTTAGACGAAAAACTGCTTTTATTCCTACTTAATGCGTATTCAAATATTTCCGGAACAAATTAGTTTACGACAGAGACGAATTCGTCTCTGGTATATGATGACGTTAATAGTTCCGTTATTCTAAACTGCAGCAAATAGGCTTGCGTCCTTTCCATTTTGTTTGCGACCAAGGTTCAAATTTAGGAGTCAGCCAGTGCATCTTTGATGAACTTCTCGGAATGGCACCCTTTGTTTGTTGCAATAACTGCAGCAGTGAGGCTTTCGTTGCTTTATTTGTTAGAGTTCGAATTTATTTCGTAATAACATTTTTTAACAGAGTGCATCAACTTCTAGTTTTAGACAAAAACTACTTCGCATAACGCACTTTTAGCGTGTTTGCATAAGGGTGAAATAGGCCTACAGGGCAACCGACACCCAAAAAAAAAAAAGAGGTAACGCACCGAACTGCATACCTCACGGCTGGTGTGCAAATACAATATAAAAAGTAGTATGAAGTACAATAAAATTTAAATTCAACAATATAAAAAGCAGTATGAAAAATGTGTCCTTATAGCTCTTTAACTAAATAAAATTAACATATTCTCTGTAAGTTTGTCGAACCATAACAAACATTTTGTATTTGATTGTCTAAATTTTTATTTTGTAAGTTAACAAGTTAATAAAATGGATTAATACAATGCAGTATTCACATTTAATTAAAGTTGAAGTTAAAAGGCATATCTACTTGACCTAAAAAAATAGACTGCAGCTATTTTTAGCAACGTAAGGTTAAAATTCTATGACACGTTCTTATTCCCTAATAAATTTTCGTGTATATGCTAATTCTTCCATTTTCCATGCAAAATAATAATTTTCAACAGTAAAGTCCCTTTATAGCATTGTATCAGTTGTGAATTGTTTTCAGTAAATGGATATCTCATTCAATCTGTCATTGTGTAACCATAGTAGCAGCGGCCCGTCTAAAAGCAAAAACAATTCAATGGGAAATCTCATGTATAGTGTACATGTGTTTTCATTTTGCATTTTTTGATGGTACAGGAAGAGTCCGGGGTCTCGTCGTCTCTGCTGTTAAGCCACAAGGTAAGGGTTATAATTAATCCGCACGACCGCATGCCTAAGGCCGGAGTGATCACAAGCACCCAGACTTGGCCACAGAAAACCGTTGGCTCCCTACTAACTGTTCCCAATGGAATTAAAAAAGTAGTAGTAAAAAAAATTCCCCCCAAAATGTTACTATATACTTATGTAAAGTTCATTACGGAATCGGAAAGGGTGTAGACTGTTCCGTAATACGCCACCGATTTCGATAAAAAAAATACGAAAAGACACGTCATTAGCATTCTAAAAAACTTCATATTCAAAAAAATAATAAATATAAAAAATATGAAAACCTTTAAACTAATTTTACGGGAAAAGTAGAAGTAGAAGTTCGAGAAAATGTCTCAAAATATGAGATATAGGGCATCAAAGTTTCAAACTTTAATGGATCATATCTCCTAAACGGGGGCGGTACGGGAATTGTTGTTGTGGGGAGCTATTATTATTCAGAAATAAACAATTTTAATATTTTTTGCCGATTTAAAAATTTCTGTGCTAAACAAAGCGTTTAGATACGATACTTCGCGAATGGGACATTAATGCTTCTGTTGCTTTCTCTGCATTCAACAAACTGATTAATCTAAAGACTGAAAAACAACATCATGGAAGTTGTGATTTTCTTTATCTTTCTTTTGTCAAGCCGTTTTAGTTTTCTCTCGCCTTTGTTTACCAAACAATTTTTTTCAAATCGAAATTACACGCAGTTACTTGAAGCCGGATACTATCGAAACACACTGCATACATGGATGTATGTATGTGTAGCAACATTCAAAGTTTCACAGCCGGATTCACAAGTTCACTTCTACGCAATTCCGATCTATCGATTCATAAATAGCAATTGTCAGTTGGAGAAAATATAAATAAATGTTGGTTGGCGCTTTCCCCATACATATACTGCAAGCGTTGTTCTACGACGTCGTTTGGCGTGCTTGGCAGTATCCTTATATTCGTCAATGTGAGTCGGGACAAAATTTAACATTCGTACAGTATAATCTTATTTTTTCCTCAATTACAACAAGAAAATCTCAATATCAATCGTTCCTTTCTCAATTGCAAATTAAAAATATCAACTTCAACTGTTCTTTTCTCAATTACAGTTGGAAATGGTGAAGTAGCGTTTTCAAGTAATAAATGAGTCAACTGAAGACAGTGTCGTCAACTACGTAAGCCTCTTGTATTCTGACCTGCAGTAGTTGACTTCACTCGTGTAAAAAGCGTTGTTTAAGCAAGGAGTACATATTCATGAAGTATACTCCTTGGTTTAAGGGCGAAATCAAATTAGCAAACACATATGTATCTCCTTCAAAAGATGGTATTTGGTAGTATTTAAAGAACATAGTACAATATAAGTATAAAATACTCCAAATTTATGCTATTTTTAAGCAAAAATATGTACAAGATGAATGTCGTAGTTTTGCTATTATTACTGCAACATATCCCCTTGTAATCATAAATCAATAAAGTCAAAGTACTTAAAATTTTATCAGATAAATGTATACAGAAAGGAATTTTTTTGCGCGATTTTTGTTAAAAATTTTTCATTTTGAAAACAACAACAATAACGCGATTTTTGTTAAGAATTTTTAATAAAAACAACAACAACAACAACAACAACAAATGAAGACAGCAAAGACAACGAAGTTCTGAAGTGATTTGCGCTTAAACTTAATTATCTCCAAAACTATTAAAAATATAAAAAAAGGTTAAAACTAAAAAAATAGCTTTCAAATGACACCTCGTTCACTTCAGTACACCTCATACTTTAGATGTTATCGCCAAAGTCTAATATTCGACCATTGCCACGCCCACAAAAACGCCCACTACCTTACCCCTAAACCTTACCTATACCAAAAAAAGAAAACCAAAACTAAACTTAACACAAAAAATAAGACTAAGTAAGTCAAACCTTAAATACTAAGCGCTAAAACAATCAATTAACAATTCTGCATAAATTCATATGTACATATGTACATGTGCACGCAAAGTACATATATATATAGACTGGTTTCAGGTCTCAAAACTCATATGTAATTATGTCTAATATTTGTTACTATTCCTTATTTTTGTCAAATTTTTAATTCAATTATCCCATATTTTTTCTTAGCACTTAATTAGTCAAGATTTTTCACTGTTATTGAAATTCAACTGAACTCCAATAAATAGTTTCTATTATTTCTATAAAATAAATTATTTATTAAAATCAGGGCGATTTGTTTTTATATAGAATACACATTCGTATGTATGATATTCATTTGCTTGTACATATTATGCAGGAAGCAGTAAATACAATTAATGTACACCTTATATATCTACAATTTTTACAATCTACAATTTATTTATAAGGGACTGTGCTTGCTGGTCAGTGTGGACTGGCCCCGAAAGTTATTACTTCTCTTGTTGCTGCAGCTTTTGTTAACTTCTGTTGTGTTTAATTATCTTTACTACTACAAAGAATCGAAAATAAACGGGAGTACAAGAGACATCGAATATATGAGCAAAATCGAATGGCCGATAACCGCAATGCGGCAAACGGAACGAAACGATTAAATTCACAAAAAAGGAAGCGAACAAAATGAACTATGAAACAGCAATTCCCATTCGCACTGGAAACACAAATTCCCATTGGAATTTAAATTCTGCATGAATTACTATATATTCTCTCTTTCAAAGCGCAATGTAGCCTTACTCTCTTCTGCCGCATTGCGACAAATCCTTCCAATTTTCAATAGATCCTGTGGTAACTGCAGTTCTGCAGCAGGATTTCGATATGAAGCCGAAATATTACCCCAACTCAACGAAATGGAATGAAAAGAAAACAGCAAATCAGTCGTTTTCTCTTCACGTCGTTTTTAACCTCAATCTGGAAAACTAATCAAACACGAACTTCTTTATTTTATCACAATTTTGTCTAATTCACTAAAAAAATTACATTTTAAAAATAGAAAAAAAATTTACCAAATTCAGGAAAAAAGTGTGGTTTTATAATAGAACTTATAAACTTCTATTTCGCCCAATAACGACTACAATAATGAACATATATATATATATGTATATATATATGAATGTGAATGCTATGCAAAAATGTTAAAAACTTACCATTGTAACTTCTTATTTGATGCTTATTCTAGACGAAAATTATATAGCGCTTGTTAGTTATAGATGACGCCAAATCGTGACGGTAGAAAAAAGATGTATGTATGTATGTATCGTCAATTGAGAAAACTGACTGTTTCGTAGCCAACGCTGATAGAGTAACTTATTGAAAATTATTCTTTTATTGATGCTGGCAGATCAATATTTGTTTTCTTGTTGCACTGGAAGAGTAAATCAAAATTTTAACAAAAATTGGCTTATTTCACAAGAGCCGAAGACACAAAATTTACGAAAAAAGCGATGAATATCACAATTTTTTTGCTTTATTTTGTCTCCTCAGCAATGTAAGGCAAGAGAATTTTTGTAAATTAGAAAATGTTTCCACAGCGCACACTGGTTATATTTCGCGATTTATCGTTTGGTTTACAATTGATAAAATATTTACAAGTACAAAGTATATTTACAATATGTATCTATTCTCAGATTTCTAGTGAAAACTTCATTGCCTTACGACAGGAAAAAACGTAAACTACTGTTATAACCAAAAAACCAAGTGAGGAGAAAAAAACTATGGTTTTGAAAAATATTTTAATGCAAATTCTGCTTTTTGTAATAAAATTTAAGACAGATACCACTTAGGAATATTATAGGTCAGATACGGTCCGCTACTAAATCGCAACTAAAATTTGTTTGATGCTTGCCGCTGATGCTTTGGCGCTGTTTTTTTCTTTTCTTTTGTGCTCGCGATTCGTTTCCTTTTCGACGACATTTTCCAATAGCTCTTCGTTAAGTTTCTCCTCTTTGATGTGCCGTTGAAGGGATTTCTTAACCCGAACACGTTCTATAAATTGGAAATGAAAAAACTTAAATTTTCGCAATATAAATTAGAAACAGACAATTTTCTGATGCTTCCATACCAATAAATATTTCCATAGCGAATTCCTTTATTAAAAATTTTTAAAATCGCATACATACATACATATTTTTCTTAAAAATTCCACCCTCTACAATAATGAAATCATACTTTTTTACTGTTTCAAGATCTATTAACAATGTTACATATTCATCATTCTCAATAGGAAATCATTAAGTTTTTGGTCTTTGATTGGAAATTTTATTAAAGAAAATTTAGGCTGCATACGTTCGTCATGCAGACGTTAAAATGTAACCGCTAAAGGTTTTCCTGTATTTAATTGTTAATTTTTCCTAAGTTTTCTTAAAATCGTATGAATAAAAATCTTGCCTCTTCTTCTTCATCTTTTGCCTGCAAGGATTCAACTTACACTTGACATCTCGAGATACATACATATGTACATACAATATGACTAGCCACTGTCCCTCAAAGCGTCGGCATTTGCTAGGAGAGTTTGCCACACATGATAAACACTGCTTAAAAATGTCGCATTGCTGGTGTTTTTGGTGTGTGTTGCTGTCATTATCGCCGTGACCATCGCAGTAGCAGTTGTTGTTGTTGTTAAATTGTTTTGTTCTGCAGTTCTCTCCCTTTTCGTATCGTTTTTATTGTTCTTTCGCCGTAGTATTCGTCAAAATATTTATTTGCTGCGGATGACGGGTGTGTTTCAAAGAATACATGCGTGATGCATTGATTGGTTATGCGGCGAACTGCGACACAGAGTTTTTATATGACACTGCCTGACAATGCGGTAAATACTTATAACGTTTCCATGGTTGCCAGCAGCGCCAAAACCAGACATATGAACAACTTACGACAGCCGAACACTGCGACGAATAATTAACCACTGCATTTTGATGACATTTCGATTACTACAAGCCGTGTAATTTGTATATCTTCGTTCGTGACAAACAATATCAAGGTTAAGAATTCTACCTGTATGAATATAACGAAAAGCCCACAGTAAAAAGTGAAAGCCAATAAAGTGAAATCTTTAAGGTCTCATAATTGGCTGGCAGCACTCATGGATATACTTTAATTCAAAGCAAGGAGTATATATTCATATATGAATTTTATTTAATTTCATATATGAATATACATATACTCTTTGTTCAAAGAACCATAAACAAAACTCGTCTCATAAACATATGCAAAATTTCTAAACATTGCGGATTGGAACAAATCTGAAATGTTCCAACGCCTGCATTTAAACAAGCTACGATTCATGAATCGCATCGTATGTAGACGTTTGGATAGAAGCATAACCATTCTGTTGTTTTGAAGAATATTTGGGCAAAGCAACAATTCTTTTGTCGTAGAAAAATATGTATATTGAAAAATGTATAAAATTACTCCAAATCCCTTAATAGAAGTGTCCTTTAGTTTCCCAGGACCGCAACTAAATTGAAGGAATAGAGTATTAATTGGGATTAATACCAACTGATGTATACAGGTACAGGTATGTGTCCAATACATATATTCGTATGAATATATGCCAGTATCTAAACATTATATGTATATAAACATATCTATGCGGCTAAGCAAAGAGTATTAATAGCAGAGACGCGTCTCTGATTAATAGATACATATTAATACTCTTTGTACTAAGCACCAAAAAAATCCAAGAGCAGAGTTTTGTTGTTGATTTTGTTGGAAATAAGAAGGAGTATATTCAATATTCATGAATACATATTTAGGTACTTGGAAATAATGCAATAAATGGAATAAAGTTTGTGGATGGATATTTTAAAATGGGCGTTTTGGGTTTTCTTTACATCACTTTATCTTGAATTTTCATCATTATCAGTTCGGTCGGTTAACTTTTTGTGGACTCTACATATGTATGTACATATGTCTTTAAGAGAAAGGATAATATAATTGCAGCTTATCTGTTTACGTAATAGTATGTTTGCACATATTTCTACTGTATTACTATGCGATGTTTGGTGAATAGACGAACCCTAATAATACGACACATCAGTGAAAATGACTCACAGCAGCAACAAGTTGTTACAATAAATTAGTACTTTCATATGAAAAATAAAAGGAGAACGAGAGAGAGAGAGAGAGAGAGAGAGAGAAAAAAAAAAGAGATCCTGCAACAAAACCCTTTCCAGTAATTGATATGTATAGCCATAAAGTAACATTTACTTCTCTTTATAGATACATACATATATAAATATACAGTGTAAGCGCACAAATGCTGCAATGCTGATGAATTCGTCGTTGAGCACAAACTAAACGAAGAAAGAGAAAATAGACTCGACAGAGATTGAAACGTGTGAAGAAGGTCACGGGAACCACACTGCGTGTTTGCAGAAATGCAACAAATACGAAGAACTTCGTCAAAGTTAACTAAACGAGCTGCAACACTTCACTTCCCCAGCAATAAAAGTACCGCACTTAACGAAGATATAAGAATGGTGCATAACAAAAACCAGGTTTCTTCCATCGCAAGGAGACAAAAACAACGTTTCGTTAACAAATCTGCAGCGCTTTCCCACGTTGGAGTACAAAACACCCCCAAAATATCCGCTTATTTACGAAAATTCCATGCGTTTAGTGTAATGGGGATGTTTTTCAACTCAATGATTTTCTTGCCCCAAAGAGTAAATAAAATGTGTCCAATCGGAAATATCTATTGCTCAATTTTCTCTTTGCAAATAAACAAATACAATAAATCATATATGTACATACATACATATATAAATTTATCAAAAATCATATTAGAAAACACACTGTGAGAAGCATAGATTAGTAGACAGACACTCGAAAATTTTCTTTTTACCAGAGCTTGAATTTAAAAGTACTTTTTTCGAAAAAGTCACTTGAATAACAGTTATCCATAACTTTTAAATTTAAAAGTCAGGCAATAACTTTTTTGAAAGACTTTTAAATTTAAAAGTCATGAGTAAGAGTTATCGCCTGACTTTACAATTTAAAAGTCATCGAAAATACTTTTATTTTTGAAGGTCGTCGAAAAAAGTCTTTTGAGAAGACTTTTTCTCAAGACTTTTTTGTCGCTGTCGATTAGGGTTGCTACGGTCGTGATGCATACGCACACTCAGCGTCAAAGAATAAGGACTTCAAAACACATTAAATATGAACAAATCATCTTTATTCAAAACTATAGTATTTACTAAAGACATTTTATAAAATATTGCATTTGCACGTACGAAAAATCAAACCATTAAAAACACGTAACATTCATATCAATAAATATCCACACACTGTGCCATTTATTTGAAAGAATTAAAACTATTAAATAATTTCTAGCTAATCAAAATCTATTGCTTCGTTCAATCATAAGCAATGCAAAACGTAGCTTCTTCCAACACTCGGCTCATATTCATTGGTCTTGGTGCTTCTTTCGGAAAGAAACTTTCCTTCAGCGAATAACTTTTAAAAATAACTCTTATTTCAAAAAAGTCAGGAGAAAAAGTCTTCAAACGTTCTTCAAAAGACTTTTTTCGGCGACCTTCGAATATAAAACTTATACATAATTTTAAATTGAAATTTAAAAGTTTTCAGTTTGAGTATTAACTTTCATTTAACTTTTAAAAAAAAGTTAAAAGTTAAGAGTTAACTTTTTGAGCAACGTCATCAGAATAACAGTTATTTTCAAGCTCTGCTTTATACACAACGAGCATATATTATAAAGAGATTACAAAGGCGAATTCACGGAGAAAATATTTTGACGAGATATGCAACGATCAGGGACGGACCATTTGACTCGACTCGAACTTCGTTCGCTTTTGTTTCATGTGTATGAGGCAGCAAAATCCCGTAAAAACTTATGCAAAAAAGTGCTTCAATGCAACCATCGTGGACATACTACTATGTATGAGTTAAAACAAATGAAAGATTGTCGATTTGAACGACGATTTCAGAGGCAAAGGGTAGATTTAACAAGGAGTATATATTCATGAATATATACTCTTTGGATTTAACTTCATATTATTATTTTACAATAACAATTCCCCATCGCCTGCTCAGGTACAAAGCAGAATTTTTCAATTTTGGGTTTTATGCCCTTTCAAACAATAGTGTTTGTTGTTATTCCTTCGATGGTTGAGAATATGCCTTTGCGCTTTGATTATCAGATTGGGAAGAGAAGCAAGAGGTAGTTTCTGTTTATGATTGTTGTGCTTCTGATCATTTCACAAATTTTTACATTTTCAGCTTCTGAGCATTTTCGGCTTCTTCATTCAGTTTGCAATCTTCAGTTTGCAAGTTTTACAGTTGCAATCTCAAATTTCATACGTTTTTGTCTCCTTATAATGAATTTTTTCTAATAATTTTCCGTTGGCTATACTAGTAACACTGTATTCCGATGGAAAAGTAAACTTTATATGGACATCCCCGAAATTTGAAAATGACAACAGAAAAAGACAAAAAATTGCCATCACTAACAATTTCGACTCCTGCATTGAGTTATAGTCTCTCTTATAGTCAGCGAAATAGTCTCTCTATTGAAAAAAAATTGTTGATTATTAATAAAGTTGAAGAAGGTGGAGCAAAAAAATAAAGATTTTGCTAAACAATTTGGAATTCTGTCTCCCACTTTTGTGGAGATGAAAAATTATGTACCTAATGAAGTTTTCGAATCTCTTAATTTATTAGAAGCTTTCGTTGAAGAACAAAAATGGAAAAGTGTAATCCAAACTGAAATTACTGATTACTTAAAATAAAAATTTAAAAAAGTATTATGTTTTCTATATAATGAAATTTCTATATAATGAAGTAATTTTGTGGTCCCTTCGACTTCACTATAGGGAAGTTCGACTGTAATACAAAAAAAAAAATTAAAAAACAATTTTAGGGAAATTAAAAAACAAATTTTAATAATTAATGTTTAATGACAAATTAGGAAAATTTTTTAGTTTTCTTAATTGTACTTACAATAAATAAAAACTTCTTTGTTCTTATTTTATTCAACGGACCTATTTTTTAAAATCAGCAGTACCTTTTTCCACACCCGCATTAAAATTGTACTCAATAAGTGCGAAAGGAGCAAATTGAATAGAAAAACGAAAAATGACCAGAAGCTGAAAATATCAAACTTCACTAAAATATCAATGCAAGAAACCAAATAATGTACAATAACAAAATATTCAACCTTGCCAGATGGACAGACTGCATATATTTTGTTAGTGCAATAGAGGAAAACAAAATCGAATTCCTTCAACTCACAGAATCTTCCTATTCCTTTCCACTCATTAACAATTTAATAGCTGATGTTTGCCCAGCGTTCACTCCTTAAGCGATAATACAATTCTGCTTTGCTATGAGCATCGCTTCCAACATACACACGAACACCTACTTTCTGCCGTATGATCGCTGTCGACGTTGTCTAGGGCTTCATTTTCGCTGTCACCTTAAGTCCGCGCACCATCTCGAGATGCTTTGTAACGAGTAGCCTGCGTTGAAATCTCTTTACAATATATACTCGTTGTATGCATAAACGGCAACACAGTGTTGCCGGAAACCCTTCATTCAAATTCCCAGAGAAAATCGCAAATTCCCAAATCGTCAATTAAAAAATCCCCAAAAAAAACGCAAGGGAAGAAAGTATACCAATATCCCACAAAAATCCCAAAGGTATTAAAAAATCGCAAAAAATCCCAAATATACGAAGCCTTTATTAATATTTAAATAACCTTCATTTTATGATGAAACCATTAAAAACAAAAGAACTATTAAAATTCAAAAAATTCCCAAAGCCAGAAGCACATAAAAAATCCCAAGCGACGCAAATTCCCAGAGGCTATTTAAAAATCCCAAATCTGGGAAAATTCTCACAAAACGGCAACACTGGCAACACTGTCAGTAAAAATCGTAAGAAGAGAAAGAAGTGATTCTTTGTAAATATCATATTTTAAATATCATAAGAATTAATAAAACTAAGCAAATGATAAAAAATGGTGATGAAATCGGTGAGATTTTTACACTTTACTAATGATTATTGCTTTTCAATAATATCGAGGGCAATTATTTTCCGAAATTTTTTATTATACGGATTCGTATAAATATACATATGTATGTAAATTATTGTAAATATGTATATAAATTAAATTTTTGTAATTCTATTAGTAGATGCAGACACGCATATATACTTCGTAATATTTTTAATATATAGTGCAATTTTTACGCTTTCAGATAAACAATTTTAGAAACAATATCCTTAGTATTCGCATAAATATGAACATAATGAATTTTATTTTATGTGTTCGAAGAACTCTTGGAGCGAGTATTGCTGCGGCTTGGTTGCATTAATTCAGATGAACAATTGGAGGCTGCCGTGGATAGGTTTCTCACTCCTGTCATATTGAAAATAACTTCGTCGAATGACCATGTGCGTAATAAGGTCATAGAAGTGTTAACTCACATCAAGAGGCGAATCACGTCACGCCCAAAAGTTCAAATTCCGGTCGAGGCACTACTAGATCAGTACAAGGATGCTGCAGGAAAATCCCACTTTCTTCAAAATTTTGCAATAATTTTCATAACAATGGGCTATCCACGCCTACCGCTCGAAAAACGTAGCGCGTTAGCTGCTAAAGTACTTAGCTGTGAGGAAACAATGGAGAACTATCAAAATAAGTACAAGAACTTCAAAAATTTTTCCTACGTATTCTTGAAATCCTTTCCTTAAATTCTTTTAAGGCTTTTCATACTGCTGTTACCCATCATGGAAGAAATCGAAATACCCGATGACCCCGCAAAACGCAAGCAGTTGTTGCAGCTGGATGATAAACCAAACATACGGAAAAAATTTCTTTTGTTACTCCAGGAAGTGCTGTTGTTGCCATACGGAGTAACGCAGGATCAGGAGGTTCCGGCAGGTTTAAGTGCTTATGCCTTCAAACACATTATATCAAACAACTGGAAAGCAGAGGACCTGGAAAAGGTTTGTTTAATTTGTAGTTAAAATATTCTTCGTTAAAATGCTAAAAGCTAAATGCTAAAATGCTGAAGACAAGCCCAGAAGTGGTAAAAGAGAATTTTATTTATTTATGTTGTTATTTTTTACCATATTGTAGATAAAAAAGGGAATAGTCCGTTTAATTTGCTCCGGAGTATTCGCTGATGAGGAGATTTTTATTCTGCTCGTTTTGGCATCCTCGGATACGCGCTTCAGTGTTGCAACACATGCTATCGCTGAGCTTAGCAAAATTTGTACCGTGCTTGATTTTTCAAACCCTGTAGTTACGGGACCACTATATACCCTCTTTTCGGGTAACAACTCATCGGATCCAGATCGTAAGTCTAAGCCATGCTGTGCACGCATTCGTCAGAAACTGTTGCAATATCTGATTAAATGCCGTGGAAAAGGCGTCAACACCCCCAAGGGAATACAGGTCATATTCGAAGGTCTATTCGGAACTAATACAAACCAGAAGTGCAAAGTATTGGCACTGCAGTTTGCAGAAAACTTAATAAAGGAGTATGTTGATTAATTTGATAAAGCTGAAATTATCTTAAAAAATGCAACCTCTTTCTTTGTAGAGGACCTATTGAAATTGTTTCTAAAGTATCCAAAGTTATTCTGACCGGCTTAACTAAACTAATTGGGCGCGATTCTGAAGAACCAATTGATGTCCAAAATGCTGCTTATTCTGCGTTGGCACAATTATCGCGCACTTGTCCAAATATTATTAATCAGGATTTGAAAATTGTACTTGCCAATTTTAATCACTTGGCCAATGCATCGCCAGATCTTCATACATCTATACGAGAGGTATTGGTGTCTATGGCGCCTGCATTTGGAGCAGCAAGCAATTGTACAAAAGAGAGTGAAGTGCATTTGAGTAGCAATCAGCATTTACTGCTGGCTATGCTTTCGGATAATGCCGAGTCTAAACTGACAATTGTGCAAAATGTCACTAGTGTTTTTTTAACTACATGCTATCCAGAACATTACGCTCCCGCAAGGTTTCTCCTTTTACTTATAGCTGGCGAGAGGTTAATTTTCTGATATATTTATAACTTTAAGTTCATTGAAGTTAATAGGAAATAGAAGCATCCGCAAATAATAGCTTTATCTCTTACGCTCTTTAATTTATTTTGTATAATTTCTAAATTAATTTCGTTTAAATAATTTCAGGAATTCCTTGTATGAAAATGTGACCACTTTTTTATATGGCGTTTTTAAGAAAGACCATATAAATTATAATATGTTGTCATCCATTGAACATGCGGACAAAGTCATAGAAGATTTCAACAAACTAGTCGCGGAACAGAAACGCATTGTGTTGCCCAGCTTTAAGTCCATGATGAAACATGTAAATGAAATGGCACAAAAACGACTTTCGAAAAGTTCTTGTATTATAGAAGGACGCACGAGATTAGCTTTTACTTTGAACGTTTTAGAGGAGGTGTTTATGATTTAACATGATCTTATTTTGACATTTCAAATGACACATTTGTTTTAGATCTTAAATTACTTGCGAATTTGTCTTTGGTACTCTGCTGGTGTTACAGCGGCTCCAGGCGATGAAAAGTGTACGCAGAAACTTAAGCAATATATAGTGAATAACTACAAAGAAACCGAAGACAACGAAATTTATCTGTATTTGCAGCTGGTGCAATGTAGCGTTGAAGCTAAACGAAGTTAGTTATGGCAATGCTTATCGACAAATATATTTAAATAAAAATTATTTTTAGCTGAGTTGAACTTGCTGTGCTTATATGATCTTATAAGTGCCACACCTGAAATACTGGTAAAATCTCAGATTCATCTGCTGGAACCTTTGGAGAATTCGCTAAAAGATGTTTCCGAAACCATGCGCTTCCATGTTGCACAAGTTTACGGGATCCTTCTCGCTCATGGCTTCAATGATAAGGAATTTGACGCTCGAATATCCGAATGTCTTTCTTCCATTGCAAGGAAATCGTTGGAGCACAAACATGGATGGTTATTAGTTCTGGGCCATGCCTTTAACAGAAAGATTGCCAAACTACTTACGCCAGCAGAAAAAAAGAAGTTTAAAGAATGGCAACCATTCGTTGAGAGCGTAAAAATCATAGGTAATATTTACATTACTAAACTAAATTTCAATTTTCCCGATTTTATAACAAATAATTTTATGTGCGATTACAGTTAAAATGCTCTGCGAAACTCAGTGGCTTCTAGTTTCAGCCGCCGTGAAATGCATCTCAATTATTGGAAAGTTGATCGAGATTCCTAACGTTGAGGTAGAAATCAAAGTTCAAAGCGGCAACGACGATGGTGATGATGAAGCAATGAAGGAATACACAAGTAGGCCTTGATAGTATATATGTATATTTTTTAATGTTATAATGGAGGATTTTTTTTTATTTTGAGCAGCTACTGGTATCACTAAACTTATTATCTTCGGTGTGGTTTTCAGTTTAATCCGCAACACGTCCTCACGGTCTAGAATACGTGAGGAAGCGGCCAAATGCCTCGGCTATTTAGCTATAGGTGATGGTGAATATTTTACACAACGCAATTTAGAGAAATTTCTGTCCCTCGTGAAGGTGCAAAAGGACGCTGCATTGAATATTGCGATATCCGAGGCAATTGTTTGCACTTTAAACGGGTATGATACCAATACTGGCGCTACGAATTTTGACTATCAAAATTGCAGTTGCGACGACATAGCCTTTGATTCATTCTTAAATTCGTTAATACGTTTAGTGCCGGAACCTAATCCTCATTCGAGACAGGTACTCGTTACAACGTAACTTGTATGAATTCAACTTTGTGAATTAGAAAATTAATTCTCGTTTCAGGCAACATCTGTGTGGCTCTTGGCTATAGTCAAACAGTGCAGTCATAGGCCATCGGTCTTAAGGAAAAAAGAAATGCTACAATTTGCATTTTCCGAACTTCTATCGGATGATAGTGGTAAGTTGATATTATTAACCATAAATATTTTCCATTCAATTCACCAAAATTTAATCGTTCAGAATTTGTGCAAGATGTGGCTTCACGCGGCCTCGGACTAGTTTACGCTCTGTCTGACCAAAAGAGTCAAAATGATTTAGCAAATTCGCTCTTGGATCAATTGATTGGTGGCAAGCGTAAGGTTAATCAAGTATCGGAAGATACAGAGCTTTTTGCTGATGGCGTATTAGGAAAAACACCCACAGGGTAGTTAACCTCAAACATTGTAAATAAAACTGATTTCAATTAATAATAAAAATGTTGAATCCTTTAGGGGTAATATAACCACATACAAAGAACTCTGCAGTCTCGCTTCCGATCTCAATCAACCTGAAATGATTTATCAGTTTATGCAGCTTGCCAACCACAATGCCGCTTGGACTAGCAAATTGGGCGCTGCATTTGGTTTAAAGTCTCTTTCGAAAGACGCCAAAGCGAAAATGCAGCCTTATTTAGGAAAAATTATACCACGTCTCTATCGCTACAAATATGATCCGACGCCTAAAATACAAAATTCTATGATTTCCATATGGGATTCTATAGTGAACGATCCTAAAGAAGATGTGGAGAGGTATTATTGGGAAATACTCCGTGAAATTTTGGATAATCTAACATTCAATGAATGGCGCGTTCGCATAGCTTGTTGCTTAGCTGCTCGTGATTTGCTTAAACGTCCAAACGGTTTGCGACTCCGCACAGACGAAAAGATAATTTTGAAGGACGGACAAAGAGCTATAGAGTCATCAACAAAACCAGGTCGAAGCATGGGTGTTGGTAAGCCACATCTTAGTACATTTTTAATTGTTAATTTTGTAGTAGAAGAAGTATGTCCATCTTGGAGATAAAGACCATTTGCCTGTACTACAAAGCTTTCAGTAGTCCGTATCTCTAAAAAAATTTCTTGTTCTGATTTGCTCTTTCCACTCGCAATTGTTTATGTGTGTTTTGTCAAATGTCAATTTTCAATAGAAATTCGTTACAAAATATATCATAATTAGCTTATTTATTAAAATAATTTTTCATTATCGTAAAACAAATTTTTCTTTAATTCGTTTGAGGGCTTTACTTGTCATCCGCAAACTAGAAACTTGACCCATTTCTTCTTTCTTGTTCTATTGATTAGATTCGAAAATGTGGTTCCCTAGTTTTGCTAACTTTGGTATGTATTTGTTATTACAGTTTAACAACGCAAAAATTTTTGGGCTATGTTCATTAATTTTGGTAGTTGGAAGTTTCGTATAGCTATTAATTTTTCCTCGAAAGTTGTATTTTTATTTTTGAGAATGTATGTCGTAGAAAATCAATATTATTGACCCTAAAACACGAGTCAGATCCAGTATGTAACTATCCAAGCATCGTGTCAAATACTTTTACCAAATCGATCATCTGCTTAAAGAAAATAACAGTCAGCGAATATGCAAACTGATATATTTATTCCGAGATCAGAACAACTACATACAGATATGCATAAGAAATCAAACAGTCGGCCACACACATACTGCCTGGTATCAGCCTCATACCAGGTTAAATTCACAAACTAAGTCGATTTTTCAATAGTGAGTTGGTAATTTTTTGGCGCCGTAGACATATACATTTCTATTAAGTCGATCATACAGCGCTCACTCTACGCGCTTTAGCTCACACCTAATTTTGTTACGATTATTCAACATTAGATTAACTCCACCGGCTTGAGATCGTACTTATTGTCTTTTACGATTAAAAAACTTCAGAGTTGACTAGCTCCACGGGCTTTAGCTGAAGCTTTTTTTACGATCCTTGGGATAGTTCCAAATGACTCCACTGGCTTTACTCCTACTCTGTTGCAGTCAGTGCTAGATTACCAAAACACAATCGTGTGAAATTCTGAGGCGTTACGAAGTAAGTGGTGTTTTTTCAAGTTCCACCCAAAATGAACCCTGAAGTCGCTGAGCCTATCTCGGCTGAGACACAAAACTTGTTACAAATACAAGAAAATATAATCTTTCATTAGATGTTCGACATTTCATTACTGAAAAAAAGACTTTTTTACAGACCTGCTGACATAAGTATTGCATTTAAATTTGCAGATGAAGTGCCTGAACCAGAGCTGAAGGAATTGTGGATGCAACTATTTCGAGTTATGGACGACATACATGAAGGCACTCGTTTAGCTGCACAAGGAACTGTTATGTTCCTTAGCAAGGTATATTTTACTTCCTTGCATACGTAGTAAATACAAGGAAGTTTTGTTATCACGAAATACTTGTAAGATTTTTCCAATTTCATGCATATCTCAACAAACACCGATAAAAAGTAGATATTTGGTATTTAGGGCTGCTATAACATTCAAATAAAATCCATCTTCTGGGTTACAACCGCTCGCGCCAAAAAGGACATTTCTTTCGAAGGATTCTGCATAACTAAAAACAACTTTTTTAATTGAAGTTATTTCACTTAAAAAGAAGTCATGTGTTGGACACATCAGATAATTATTTGTAAAATTATCTCAATTTTCAAAATATTTTCAATATAAATAAAAATATTTTACATATGTTTATATTTTAAACTAGCGATCGGTTTATGTACATTTAACTGAGAAAAGTATTTTAAAATACTAACTATTTTACTCTCTTTACATTGCAACAGCTTTGCGTTATTGCTTCTTCCAGCGACCATGGCAAATCTGGCATGGCAGTCGCATCATCCATACTACCATTGCTACTGGAAACAGGCGTCACACACACGGTGGCAGACATACGCAAAGTTAGCATTAAAACTATTTCAGAAATGATCGATTCGTCTGGTGCACTTATTACACCGCATTTGCCGTCTCTAATACCGTGTTTGCTGAAGGCTACTGGCGAATTAGAATCATCGAAGCTTTCTTATCTCTCAACGCGTGTGGGTGGCGATAACGATGCTCAAGAAACCGTGGATTCAATACGTGCAGAAGCTGCTAAGTCGCATCATACCATGGAAACTATAACAAAGGTTTATTCAATATATGAAGGAGCCAAACTAGGAATTCTGTAATAAAATTATTCTTCTGATTAGTGCGTACGACATGTTGACTTCGTCAACTTTGAGAAAATGACACCAGCTATATTAGAACTTATTAAAAGCAGCATTAATTTAGGTACAAGAATCGCTTGCGCTCATTTCGTTTGCTTAGTAAGTATTCAGTGCATATGCAGTATTTTATTGGATTATTTAATTATTATTATATGTTCAATAAAACTGAAAAAGTTGTGTTTCGAAAATAAGTATATATACAATTTTTTAGATAAGTATCCGTCTGGGGCAAGAGATGACATCGCTGGTAAGCAAATATCTTGGCGCTTGTTTCATTGGTCTCAAGGACCGGAATGCAACGGTTCGAAAGTACTATGCTAGTGCTATTGGACACTTGATAGGAATCGCCAAGGTTTAACTTTTGTATTGCATATGTGTTATCACATCATAACAATTTATTTTCACAGGAACAATCCATTAAGAATCTCTTTGTGAAACTCGATGAACTCTACATGGAGAATCCATCAAATCGCTCTATAGGACTCACCATCCAGTCAATAAACAAGCGGCAACATGAACTAATTAAAGACTACGTTGACAGCGTGCTGCCGTTGATATTCTTTGCTATGCATGAAGAGCTAACGGAAGAGAATAAGAGTAATATTGACCTCTGGAAAGAACTTTGGAGCGAAATTAGTCCAGGCGATGCCGGCATTCGTATGAATTTGAATATTATCATTCCGAAATTGGAGAAATCACTCCATGACGCCAATTGGCTCCGCAAAGCTCAAGCAGCAAATGCTATACACACTATCGCCATACGCTTGAGTGTAACTATAGAGGAAGCTCAGCGTTTGCGACTAATTATAGTGCTAATAACTGCATTGCACGGACGAACATTTCTTGGAAAAGCGCGTCTGCTGCAAGCACTCGCTGCCCTCTGCAAGGGTTTGGACAAAGATCATGAGATCTGCGTTCAAATAATAGAGACAGCGATGCGCGAATCCCGCAAAGAAGAGCCGCAATATCGAATTTTGGCGTTGAGTTGTCTTGGTGATATACTGGAGGAATTAGGAGCTGATCGCTTTGAGGAGGTATGCCAGTAGCGATTTATTTATGGAGACATGCATGACATGAACACTTTTCTTCACAGGTGTATAATATGATTTCGTATCTGCTTGACAAAAAAGATCTGTGCAAAGCACCAAACACAGACGAAGATGAAGATAAGGAAAAAGATCTCACTGCCGATGAGCGAAACAAGCATGTCCAAATTTTTAACAAACTCAAGGAAAAAGTTTGCGAGGTTCTGGGCAAGTCTTGGCCCAAAAATTCAATAGAAACGCAGAACAAATATCAATTGAAATTTGCTGAACGGTGCTCGCAATGTCTTAAGGATAACACACGGCAGGTGCAAGTAAGTCTAATGGTGGCCCTGACAAAATTCGTAGAACGCTTGCGTATTTTCGATGCCGATGATGTGCCATTGGATGAAGGCAACAGGGAGAAAAAAGCGAAGGTTGACCAGTGTCATTCACGCAGCGTTATTGTAGATAAAATATGTAACGACGTTTTGTCGGCAGTTACATACGTGGCAGGTAAATTCTCTGTTCCAAATTATTTTAAAGTATTAAATGCTTCAAACGCTGCAATCCTCGTACAGGTTTACCGCACACTGGATTAAAAAAGGAGTCTCTCAACATTGTGCTAATGTTAATTAAACGCCTCGGTGATGCTAAAGACTTATCGAAGTTAAAGCTGGTGAAGCGTATATTTGATGAGAATCTGCCGAAGTTCCAGAAGGACTCAGCGCCTGAAGTACGTTGTCGTATCAAAGATATTGAGAAGAAGTTCTCTAAGTGGCGCCTGTAAGGCTGCGATCTATAGAATCATCTTGCCGAGGATACGGGACGTATACTATAAACACGATTACATAATGAAATGTAATATGCATAAATGGTGAACGGTTTTATGTGGACAGTTCTTCAACTGAATAGTTTTAATAGTTTCAATAAATTGTGTAATGTAATCTTGTCCTTATATTTGAACATCTTTAATTTTTCTGGTGATCAAATTAGCCATAAATTTAGTTGTATAACGAAGCTTTCAGTCTTTAGTGCTTAATTTAAAAAGATTACTCATTAAAAAGTCACCGAATTGGATTTTAAAGCCTTCGTGCGATTTGAGCTGTATACATAAATTTAGCCATAGGAAAAGATTAGCGAGAGGTCGAATCAGGTAACTTTACTCTTTCGGCTACGTGGAAGCGGACGAAGCGGCAGAGAAAATTTTACTTCATAATAAAAACATAAACAGGACATACTTCAAGGTTAATTCTACAGAAGCACTTGGGTAATTTACTTATGGGTTATGCGCAAAATCTTATCGTTGAAGTCGCATTCACACAACCTTCTATTAAAAAAATCTAAAGACAACAGAAACAGAGTTTTACTAAGTAGCTTAAATTTCTTTTCGCATTCCGATTGAATGTGGTAGACGAATGCCTTCTTAATAGAAGTAGTACTTGGTGTAATTTTGTACATAACCAAGTACAAAGTTTTTAGTGAAAGTTATTTCATCTACAAGGAAGTCATGTCGTCCAAATTATATTTCCAAATTATATGGAGATGTTGAAAATAATTAATATGCCAACAAAGTAAGTTTTTTCTCGTTGATCGCTCTCGAATTGGTGGCATTTGTTGAAGCTACATATTCTCCGAAATAATTGAAAATAATAACGTATTTTTTCTGGACACACACATAATCACGAACGCTAGAGCTAGAGACTGCCTTTAAGAGGAACGTAACGAACCTTTGAGCTATTGGCTCTTGCCCCTCGACGGTATATTTAACGGTAGTTCCGGTGGGTCATACAGACGTGGGGAAGGGGTTTTAGCAGGTTAAAGTCCCGCACTCAGGCTTTTGAGGCGTTCCCGTCATTAAAAAGAAAAAAACACAATCACGATGCCTGCTTCATGGTCGATATGCATGCGGTTGTGCGTGATGCGCTCATCATGGCGATAGTGTGCCAAGGATAAGAATGTTTGTGTTTCACTTCAAATCCCAAATGCAGACTGTTCGAAACAGCGGGCTTGGGCAACTCTAGAACAGGCCTGCTGATTTTTATTTGAAATGAAGTAAGCAATAAAGAACTTAAAAAACGCGTTAATTCAAAAATCCTGTTATTAAAAAAAAAAAAAAGAATAACGAGCATAGATTATTAGATGTTTTTTTTTTTTAACGAGGAGTAAAAGCATCAAAAGCCTTAGTCAGTGCGGGACTTTAACCCGCTAAACATCTCCTCTCGTCCGCACGGATAGTCCTCTCGGAACCACCACTAGGTATTGCGTCAGGAGGCCGTAAGAGCATTATGCTCAATCGTCAGTTATCAGGTCGGTCATTTCGTTCGTTTACACGTCTTACCCTCTCTCGCCTTCTCTGCTCCTTCATCACTAGTGCCGCCATTGTACTCACTGCATTCCAAGCTTCGTCGTCTTTAAGCATGTAGCTTACAATATTCTCTTGCGAAATCGGATGGCCTGCAGTACGTTGCAGATCGTCCCGAAGCGCGCTCTGCAGAGGGCATTCAAAAAAGACGTGCTCCGCATTCTCAATGTTTCCAACTCCACAGTATTCGCAGAATGGTTCACGCTCGTAGCCATACTTGTGCAGATCGGACTTAAAGCAGCCATGTCCGCTGAGAAACTGCGTTAAAAAAAAATCGACCTCGCCGTGTTTCCTGCTTAGCCAAGGTTCCAAAACGGGAATAAGCGTAAACTTCCACCGGCCCGTGTCTCCGTTCCGCCATCGCACTTGCCACTCCTGCATCACTGCCTGCCTCACAAAACTCTCGCTGGCAACTTCCGCAACCTGGGCTCTAGTCATTGCTTCCTTTGCAAGCAAGTCCAATGGCATCAGACCCGCGATCACCAGTGCGGCGTCAAAGGAGACAGTACGGAAGGCGCAACAGACTCGTAGTGCGCAGTGTCTGTATGTTTCATTAAGGCTACGCACATAGCTGGGCTTGGCAATAGCACCCATCCATATGGGTGATGCGTATAGTATCATCGATTTGATGACACCTGCAAGTAACTTCCTTTTGTGCTGCCGAGGGCCGCGATTATTGAGCATAATACGCGACAACGCTGTTGTTGCTGCTGCTGCTTTACCCTGCACATACTCAGTGTGAGCTTTGAAAGACAGCCGATGATCTATCATCACCCCAAGATACTTTATATATGGTTTTGACTCGATCACACAATCACCAACTCTAATCGTGATAGTTTCAACTTTTTTGCGACTGCTCTCCAAAACACACTCCGTCTTGTGGTCAGCTAGGCTAAGCGACACCTCAGCTAGCAACGTCTTCACTGTGTTTATTGCTTATATCTGCTATTGCCTTTACTAGCGTCAGGTATTTAGCTACAACCACGATAGCAATGTCGTCTGCAAATGCTACTATTTTTGCACCTTCGGGCAGCTTTAATTCAAGTATGGCATTATACATAATATTCCACAAAAGCGGACCAAGAACAGATCCTTGTGGGACTCCGCCTGTAATAACATACCTTTTGGTGCCGTCCATTGTATTATAGAGGAGAACTCGCTCACTCAGGTAACTACTTACAATGTTATACAGATAGGCTGGAACTTCAAAAAGCCTCAACGCATCTAAAATTTTTTGCCAATTCGCTGTATTGAAGGCATTTTTGATGTCTAAATTGACTATTAGACAATATTGTTTATCGCCTCCGCACCAGCGCTTGCCCTCGATCGCTTTCTCGACCATATTCTTCAACACTCTTAGCGCATTAATCGTTGACTTGCCCTTTCGAAAGCAAAATTGCATGTCGGACATTTTTGCATTCGTCACATCATGCAATCTTTCTTTGATAATATGCTCCAGCAGTTTACCGACACTGTCAAGCATGCACAGAGGACGATACGAACAAGGCATACTCTCTCCCTTTGGCAGCAGCACTAAACGTTGTCTCTTCCACAGCTTCGGAAAGATGCCTTCCTTAAAGCACAGATCATAAACGCTTCTTAACCATTCTGTACGTTTAAATGCCAGTGTTTTAACTGCTATATTTGGAACACAATCTGGCCCTGGCGCCTTATTTGGCTTGAGTTTTGCTGCCGCTTGTAGCACCTCTGAGTATGTTACCATTGGGACGTTTTGGTGTACGCCTTCCTCAAGCGGCGTTCTTGCGAACGATGGTTGCAAAGGGAAGAGGTTTCTAACAATGTTATCCATGACACGTGCATTGCTAGGTTGTGTTGATTTTTTTAGCTTTTTAAGCACCAATTTATATGCAAACCCCCATGGATTGCTCTCAACTTCATCGCAAAGTTCCAAAAAACTCTTAGTTTGGCTTTCCCGGATTGCTGTTTTCAGCCATTTCCGTCTGTTCTTGTAGAGCAGCAGCATGCCCTCATATCGCTCTGTCGGTCCTCTGCGAGCTCTTTTGCATAATCTCCTCGCGTGGATACACTCTTGTCGCAATTTAGCGATATTATCGTTCCACCAATATGCTGGCCTGCGTATCGGGCAACTTCTTTTACGCAGCATAGCTGCATCGCACGATTCACTGATCCTTCTCGACAGCTCGGTTGCAGCTTCTTCTGCTGTGCCTCTTGCACTCATGTCACTTATGACTTCCATAAATATTTCGGCATCAAGAGTTTCTGGCTTCCAGAATCGGCCCTTGATATGTGCTGTGCCTTGTCTTAGTGTTAATGTTTGCGAAGTTTCAATTACAATCGCTCTATGATCGCTATGTGTGTAGCAGTTGATTAATTGCCACTTCGTCGTCGGAAATAGTGCAATGCTTATGAACGCAATATCTATTATTGACCCGCTACCGTTTTTGCTGTATGTATTTACAGTGCCTGTATTAAGGAGAATCACGTTTAGAGATAAGAGGGAATCTAAGAGTGCTCTACCTCGAGAACTTGTTCTTTTCGATCCCCACTTAATAGCCCATGCATTGAAATCACCTGAGGTTATAACCGGATTTCTTTGTCGAGCATCGGTCACCAAACTATGTATTATACCGCTAAATGCTGTCAAATCCAAACTGGGTGGAAGATAACAGCTATATATAAATATGCCATTTATCTCTGCACACACGTAGCAAAATTCTGATTTGTGGACGATCATATCCGAAGCGTCGACATTAACATTCCAGATTGCGGCTTTACCCGTCTGGATGCTTGCCCATGTGCTATCTGCTTTATTAAAGTATGGTTCGCTTAAGACCAACGCATCTATTCGCAATTCGAAAACCGTTTGATCCAACAACTGTTGTGCAGCCTCGCAATGATTTAAGTTAAGCTGAAGTACCTTCATTTAGTTAAATTGGTTACCTTACAACCTTTTTGTGTGGTTTTAGCCTTTTCGTAGGAGGGACACTTGTAACCTCCACATACGTGACTAACATCCTTCCTTCCTGCTCTCTTGTATAGTATACACTTCGGCTCTTTAGAACATGCTTTAGCTACGTGGCCCTCTCCTCCACATTTGTAACACAATGATGAGCAATCTTCTAAATTTTTACAATGCTTTGAGATATGCCCATAGTCTAAGCATCTATAGCATTTTACTAGCGCTGTCTGCTCTCGTACGCGACAATTCACCCAGCCAATCCTAATTTTACCTATCTTCAGGAGCATATTTGCATCGGTCACTGGTAATCTCACAGAAGCTATCTGCATACCTCCAAATCCTTTACGCAGGCTTAGTACATCCTCCTTCACGAATCCTTTCAGCTTAAACTGTTCGCTGAGCGCTTGGAAAACATCGGCCTTTTCAGTTACCTCATCTATATCCTTGATAGCAAGCACTATTCTCTCTGACAAGCCCCGTACCTCTGCCTGTTCGCCAAGACTATTTGCTATTTCCTTCCTGATTTTTTCTGCATTCTCTCCCGTCTCCGTGAGTTGCAGCAGAAGCTCACCCTTCTGAGTTCTTCGTACTTTTGCCACTGCTTAACTTAACTCGCTTATATTGTCGTCTGCCTTCAGTTTGCGCAATATATCCGCGTAAGTGCATTCGTCTTTGTTCTGAATAACAATTGCCCCTGGCTTGGGTTTTTTAAGCGCTGTATCTCTCTTCTTAGATTTCCGCACCACCTGCGTCCATCCATCGTTTCTACTCATACCTGTTTCTGGAGCCACCTTCCGCACCACTCCAGCGTGCCCTGCAGCATCTGGCGCCTTATGCTTTTTTGTTGCGGACTGAACAATCAGATTTTCATCTCTGGCTCTCTTCGATGCACGATCCGATGTTTTCTTTCACACTCGCTATTCGCCGCTTCAAAAAATCGGTTTGACATTTGACTGTTTGGTATGTTGAACTCACGTATACAATACGTGAGAAGTATCACATTGTTGTTCTTGTTAGCCTAAACACAGTTGGAGCGCCCGGATACAACTTCAATTTTTTCCAGCCGTCAAACTCTGGCGATGACACACAGTTATAGCTGCGTATTCGGGCGTCCATTGCATACAAAGGTTTTTTCTACACAAACAACATCTACACAAAAGAAGAAGAAGACAGCTCTGCCGCCAGCCAAATGCCGCCAGATTAGAAAATAGCCGAATGCTGGCAGCGTAAGTAAGCGACGGAACGTCGTGGGAATCTGGAAAATAACTTTTTTCTCGTTGTCCATAAGAGGCCATGTAATTTTGACAGCTGATTAATGAAGTTGTATCCGGCCTCTCCAACTGTGTTTAGGCTATGTTTCTTTATCAATCAATGTGTACGATTTCTTAACAGTGCAACCGTATGTGCTAAAGGATTTTGGAGTCCCAACTAGGCCAATAACGTATATTTTCCAACTATTTTGTAACAATTTGTATTTAGTTTCATTTATACAATTCTGCTAACATCGTTTTAAAATATTATCGCAATTAGGGGCATAATTGTGTATTTATAACAAAAAAGTTTTGATTACCGACTGCATTTATAGGAAATATAATGAAGCAAATTATTAAATGCTGTGTAAAATGTGATAGAATATATTTATTAACATTAAAACTATGTTTTATACATGTTGTTCACGAATAAAAAACATAATATTTATAAATATTTATTTTGACGTTACGATAAACAAAGCCCTTAAAGTAAATTTTCCATCAGTGCTTGCTACAAAATTTTTGCGGCGAGGCTACATTATTTTACGGCGAGGCTACACTTTTTTACGGCGAGGCTACACTTTTTTTGCAGCGAATCAAAGTTTTCTTTCATTGTATCAGTGCATTTCCAGCAAAAATGCATTAGTGTATAAGGGACAATTTCGAGTGTCTCATCTACTAATCTATGATAACGAGTCACCTCAAAATATCTCATTCATGCAAAATGCAATCAAAATCAAAATGCATTAACTCACATAATTTCGTTATTTTAAATGCAGTAACATCGTTATTGATATAACCATGGAGGTCCTATAATTATTTCAGTAATTTTTGAGTTGAGAATTGAAATAAAATGTTATCGAAAAATTCTTGTCATTTCAAAATTGATGGAAATTTAATTACTCCTAACATTTAGTAAAAATTTAAAATAATTGTAAATACATAATATTTATTATTTATTTATATGGGTAACTGAAAATCACCTCATCAAATCGTTGAAGGGCAGATCTGACGAAACATCTCATAACGTGAATACAGGGACAATCGATTAACTACTTCAAAGGAGGGAAGGATAGCTGTATTAAACAGCAGACCAATCCAACTAAAACATTTGAGCTTCAACAATCAGTTCATTCATATCATTTAATGAATAATTCATTACAATCTACGAATCAATATTAAACTATCAAAAACAACAGTCCCTTACACAAAAGGACGTTGGTTAGACAAGTTCCTTCAATACCTCACAATGATGTCAGCATCAGCGCAGATCCACATCAAAAATGTTAAAAGGGCACAAAATTTACAACCGAAAATTCAAATGAAGAGATAACTTGCCAGCGAAGCAAAAATGGTTCGGCGACTTATTGTCGTCGTGAACACCCGTTGCAAACACTACAAAAATGAGCGAAAGCGGTCGGCGATTTGTTATCGTGGGAACAACCCGTTCCAAACATTAAAAATCAACTTTATATACGAAACAGAAGGTGTAGCGCGATTTAGTCGTGGGAACACTTGTTTCTAACGAAAACGGTTCCGGGTGGATAAGCAAACGCATCCTTGAAATTATGCCACCTAACTCCAGAATAAACACCACAACACAGTTACCCTACCACCCGCTATGATCGCTACCATCAGCACAATTACCACGATCAACCCGTGCGATGATCGGCACGACCAATCAACACCCTCCCGATGCAGGTAATCAGCCAACAAATCTAGAAGCAGACAAAATTTGCAATGTGTACGCCAACATACATATGCACGTCGATATAATTTGGCGCGGTAGCTTCAACACGAGCGCCAACTGCAGCAGATTTAGACAACAACCAGGCTCACGATCAAACACATTCAATACCCATACAAACAAACAACAATAGCAATGAAGAGAAATGTAGTATGAAATGTAAAACCCAAGAAATTTAAGATAAGAAATTCAGAAATTCAGTTCTAGAAATTAAGTATCGCAATCTAACACACACATGTACAGTTAGGAAAAAATTTACCATCGCATCCCGATGATAAATTTTTCTTCCTGTAGGGGTGAGGGATGTTGTATGTCGCAATGGCAATGATTAAGTTCACCTACCCAAATAATAATATTCAAGGCTATATTAAACAATAACAAGGATGTGTTAAATAATAAGTTCAAGTCCGCGACCGACTTTAACAACACAACTGTTAAGAACCGTTAATTTGCAAGCGCAGCACTTTGCTTCGTTTCGCTCGGTCAACGGACCGGCTTCTGTTTTTTGCATTTGATATCAGTAAATAATAACATTATTCACATTATCACTGTATAACATTATTCACTGTAAATAATTGTTTCATCATTATGGAAACTGGCAACAGTTTTGCCAATACCTAAGAAGTCCTCTGCCTCTGAACTTGCGGACTATCGACCAATAAGTATTTTGTCAGTTATTTCGAAAGTGGTTGAAGCTCTTTTAGCTTCACAAATTTACAGTCACCTTGCTACTAACAGTTTGCTTAGCCCATTGCAGTCTGGTTTTCGACCGGGGCATAGTTGCTCTACGGCGATGCTGAAAATTACTGACGACATTAGGTTTGCACTAGATCAACGGGAAATTACATTTCTTTGCCTCCTTGATTTCTCGAAGGCATTTGACAGTGTTGACCATTTAATTCTTTGTAATAACTTGAAAAAGAATTTTCTATTCTCCCCTAGTGCAGCTAACCTTATCAAGTCCTTCCTATCTGATCGGTTCCAAAGAGTCAAAGTTGGAAGTTCGTTCTCTGACTTTAGAAGGGTAGAAGTTGGAGTTCCTCAAGGTTCGGTGCTGGGACCACTGCTGTTTACTATATTCTTAAATGACTTATTTAGTGTTGTACAGAAAGTGAACATACACGCTTATGCGGATGATGTGCAAGTATATTTGTCAGGCCCAGTTACTTCCATAGATGAGTTGTGTACGAAAATTAATGATGACCTTAAAAACATTGCCTTATGGTCAAATATGAATTCTTTAAGATTGAATGTATCCAAATCGTTTGTTTTGCCGATATCTAGCAATTACCTAGATTTTTCCGTTTTGCCGCCGTTATTTATTGGGGAGTCGATGCTCACGTTTGTTTCCAAAGTAAATAATCTCGGTTTTTGTGTTAACTCTACGTTAACTTGCACTGATCACATCAATACTGTGGTTGGCAAAGCCTACTGCGTGCTGCGTAACTTGAGATATGCTGCGGAATTTCTTCCAACAGAAACTCGTAAGAAACTGGTCTTGGTATGTTTACGATATGTGTAACGTTTGGGGTTGGGTTCGCGGTAAACTAAATTAACAAAATAAAAAAAAAATTCACATGACGAAAAAAAAAAGATGACTACTGTCAGGGCAGCTCAGCTCGTCCGGCCGTGCTCAGGGAAAGTGGGGGGTTCTTCAACAACTCCGACAGTGTCTTTATACCCCAGTTACAAAAAACAGATCGGAGCTGAGGCTTACAGTGGCTCTACAGCCAAAGACAAGACCGATAATCGAAAATTTACACGACGAAATCCGCTCGTGGTCGATACGAAGTTAGTGGCGGCAAAAACCAACGAAAAAAAAACAGTACAACGCGGAGGATCGGTGGGAGAGAGAGAGATGAGAGGAGGAGGAGTTGATGTTATTTCCCTCCCCCTTTCTATACCCGCCCTACCATGGTTGGCGCGTTGCAAGTTTGTGCGCCAACCCCTTTTCGAGTGTCGCCTGGCTGCGCGGAGTGAAAGCGCTAACTCACCTGTTAACCTAAGTTAATGTTCAATCCATTGTCTAGCAAATACAAATAATTAGTTTTCAATACATATTAATTTATTTCTTATAACGACTCTTATAAGTTCCAATCAATACAAAAACAATTAAATATAATTAATCCAAAGAGTGGAAAAATCAAATAGTGCACAAAAAAAATATATAATCTTTACTTGGCTTAATGTGAAAATTAAATGATAATATCGTCAGTAATGGACACGCTTGTATTCATTTGCAAAAGATTACAAAAAAAATAAACTGCTGTCCCCAACAAAATTTGACAAAATTGTGATTACCACGCAATTACCTGGTTACGAACTCCTGTTGAAGGCGCCCACAAAGGTAGCTCGGAACCCTGTAAATATATCCAAATGCACTTAAGCAGCAAAAAAAATCATTAAGATTGTTTGGATACCAGCCCTTAATTCACAACAAAAAAAATTGTAAATGGTAAGGATACGTAACTACCGAATAGAAGTAAGCGAACAATCTTTTAAAAAAACAAGAAAAATGTTTATGTTATTTCTGCAACATTTTTCACAAAACAGATTTAGTTATTTTTTGTTTTGTCACTTAATTAGTCACTTCAATGTCAACGAGTGACGTGACATTTGAACTTTTTTTCTTTTAAATAAAGAAATTTTAATATTCAAGATGGTTGTTATCAATTATTAAGCAAATGTTTTTAAATGTTTTTCACAGTATTAATTTGGAAACCATGCTTTTTACTGCTAACAACTTTAATTTCTCATCACCGACTGACTGTGTATCAGCACACGATCTCTCTGTCGAAGCTGCAGAGCGAAAACCGGTCCGGTCTGCTCATTCCAGTCGTGACCGCTCTGCACATATGGACATCTCGCTCTCTCTTATCGGCGGCAGAGTTAATTACGCTAGTCCCGTAGGATGGCGTGATGTGAAGTTCATAGAAAAAAACTTGTTTTCTCGAAACTTCCACCACGCCATCATACGGACTCATCAGTCCGTCGCATGATGGAAAGAGGAGATGCCGATATCTGCATTGCAGACACGGACTGGAAAGAGCGGCTCTTCGTTTGCTTACGCTCTGCGCTCCGACACGGAGCGTGAGCCCCGCCACACCTCACAAAACAGGTGATGATCGGTCACCGGTGACCAGAGCAACAGCTGGAAAAGGTGGTAAGCCTCGAACTCACTACCAGATATCCTTTGCGTGATAAACGCCCATCGGTGCGCCTTTGAGGTCCACTAGGCGGTAACAGGAATTGCCCAGAGCCTTGGCTACCTTGGCGGGTATTCCCGTTGGCGCCAACTTGGCACAAAAGAAATCGGCCTGTTTGCTCAGCTGGAAATTTCTTCGAGTGACCAGCTGACCCACTCTGAAAGACCGAACCCTCGACCTGAGATTATACACTCTCCGCGTTTTCTCAAGGGACTGTTGAATACGCCTCCGTACCACGTCGTGTATCGCATCTGCGCGATCCTTTCGGTTAACTCGAATTGAGCCCTCTTGTAGCTGATCACTTGCCCTCAAGACCTCATAGTCTTTCCATGCAAGACCATGTGCTGGCCGAACAAAACGAAGTACGGAGGATAACCGATAGACTGGTGTAAGCTGCTGCGGAGGGCAGAGTTTATGCTAGACAAGTATTCATCCCAAGCCCTCTGATCTTTGCGAATGTAAGAGCGCAGAGCCTCGTTAACAGACCTGTTAAACCGCTCGGAGGCATTGGCTTGAGGTGAATACACGGCTGTGAACGTATGCTTAACCCCAAATTCGGTCAAAAAGTTCTTCATTTCCTTGCTGATAAATTGGCGGCCATTGTCAGATACAATGGTTTCCGGTACGCCGAAGCAATAGAAAACCTGATCCCTTAGGAATTCAATAATAGGGGAGGTTGTAAGTTTTCGGAGGGGTTTCAAGAACGTGAACTTCGAGAAGTGATCCAATATAATGAGGATCCCAATATTGCCACGCCTGGTGCGCGGAAATGGACCAATCAGGTCAATATACAGGCGTTGGAAAGGACGCTCAGTAACCGGAAGTGATCCCATTGGCGGTCGGAGTATTTGGGTTGGTACTTTCGAAGTGCGGCATAGCTCGCACTGCGAGATGTATTGTATTATGTGTTTAACCATGCCTGGCCAGTACAGATGCCGAAGAACCTTCTCGGCCGTTTTAGCAATTCCGCAGTGAGCGGACGTGGGGAAGTCATGAGCGACTTTCAATACTGAATCGCGGAGTTCTACCGGTACATACAATTTCCACCCCAGGGCGTCGATGTCAGCGTCTCCGGTGGCGAATTCGTTGCGGTGATACAGGTACTGGTCGACCAAGCGATAATCGGGAAATTCCTCCGACGAAAACTTTTCTTTCATCTCGTTGTACTCGCCGGACGAGAATGCCGGTGACGACAAGTCGATGAGCGGCTCGTACAAAAATAAACTGCTGTCTTCAACAAAATTTGACAAAATTGTGATTACCACGCAATTACCTGGTTACGAACTCCTGTTGAAGGCGCCCACAAAGGTAGCTCGGAACCCTGTAAATATATCAAAATGCACTTAAGCAGCAAAAAAAAAATCATTAAGATTGTTTGGATACCAGCCCTTAATTCACAACAAAAAAATTGTAAATGGGAAGGATACGTAACTACCGAATAGAAGTAAGCGAACAATCTTTTAAAAAAACAAGAAAAATGTTTAGATAAATTTAACCAAAACTAATAAACTAAGATACTTAATTTTTAAACATTATGAAATTCACTAATACCTCAACAAATATATATATATAACTAGCTTTGCCCCGGTGCGCTTTGCTGCCCCACTAAAAATGTTAAAAAAAGATAAAGTTTGTTGTTTTCTAACTTGTTTAGAAAAAGAAAATATAAAAGATTGTCTAGATAATAGTGCTAAAATTATTCTAATGCACGTGGATAAACAATGTTTCTTGTTTGTCTGTCTGGCGCCTAAACGTATATATAGATTAATTAATCCACATTAATTCTTATATATAAGATATTTTCTGTACATAATAAGAAGATATTTATGAAAATTTATAATTATAATAAAAGATAGCGAAACCTTCGCCCGCTTCACAGGGCGAATACACAAAAGAAACTTGCGAAATTTCTTTTCAATTTTCAGTAAAACTCATCCACAATCAATTTCTTACAATAATTTATTTTCAAATAAAAAGGTCGAAAATGAAAATACTTTAAAAATTAACTTAATGCTCTTTGATAAACAACGTTTTTAGTTTTTCCATCTTTTGTGTTTATAAATAATGCAGAGGGTTTACCACAACGTGAACAACCAACATACAATTGTCCATGCGAGAAAACAGGTTGCTCCAAATCTAAGCCACAAATATTCAAAGTCTGACCTTGAGCTTTATTAATGGTTATAGCGAAGGCAAGACGGACAGGAAATTGAAGCCGTTTAAATTCAAATGGCATATCTGATGGAATCATTGGAATTCGGGGGATTAGAACGTTTTCGCCTCTATATTTACCACTCAGAATAGTTGCTTCAATTAAATTGGCCATCAGTTTTTTCACGGAAAGTCTGGTGCCATTACAAAGCCGTGGTTGATTTATATTTCGGAGCATTATTATCGGTGCTCCCTCTTTCAATGCCAAATAATGTGGTGGCAAGCCTGGCAAATCAAGTGAATTCAAAAATTCAGTAGGATAGTTCACTACCTCATCTTCATTTATTATCGTATCCACTGATTTGTATGCAAAAAATTGGCCATCTATTTCTTGCAAAATACTTGCATTTAAATCGTTCACGTCTTTATTTTTTCCTGCCAATATTGCGCGTTCGCTCAACCAATCATGATTCCTGTACTTCTGCAATATATTTGGAAACACACGTTGAACCAGTTCCTTTTTCGATTGAGTGATATTACAAAAATTGCTTGGTAATGTTATTAATCCGGTTGATTTATCGACTGCAACTTTACCATTCCCAATTTCCAAAAGTTGTTTTGAAAATTCAGCTGCAGAAGGATCATTTTGCAATTGTACACGTACATTTTGATTAAGACGCAATGTTTTAACATATTTCCACAAAACTGAAGACTTCAAACATGCGTTTAGCTCATCAGCAGCAGTAGATCGTGGAATGACAGGTAAAGTTTGCCTAAAATCACCTGATAACAATATAAAGGCGCCACCAAAAAGTCTTTCATTTCCTCGAAGATCTTGCATGGTTCGATTTAATGCTTCTAATGATCTTTTGTGAGCCATTGTACATTCGTCCCATACGATTATTTTACACTGCTGCAAAACTTTTGCCATTGCCGACGTTTTGGAAATGTTGCACGTAGGAGATTCAATCGTTGTTATATTCAAAGGCAATTTAAGTGCAGAATGCGCAGTTCGACCACCGTCTAATAAGGTAGCAGCAATTCCAGATGAAGCAACTGCAAGAGCAATTTTATTATCCGATCGTATGGTTGCCAGAATCAATGACAGCAAAAATGTTTTTCCAGTGCCTCCTGGTGCATCAATAAAGTAAAATCCACCTCCTTCATTGTTCACACCTTCCATGATTTTGTCATAAGCATATTTCTGTTGACTATTCAATTGTGGAACTTTTAACTGCACAAATGTTCTCAATTGATTACGATCATATTGTTGTTCACGATGCATTTCTTGATTAATAACATCATGAACTGCACGATTAGGCGCTATCATTCCTAACTGCACTAATATTTTGTTTGCAATCATTATACACATGTCTTCAATCAAAATCAAAGCTTCGTTATGCATTTCCGGTGTGATTTCTAATTCAGGATTTGAAACTGAACGTCGCACTCTAAGTAAAATGTCTTCCGTCATGTCATCACGAAATTTATGCCATATTTCAAATGGATTTGATGGACTGCATGTAGATATTATAATTGCAAATAATGTTCGTATTTGATGTGGAGATGATGAAATTACGGAATCAGCAAGTGTAGCTTCCCAATGCATATCATCTTCAAGTAGATTCAAACGCTGGCATGCTTGCCGATAAGTCGCACACAATTCACCATCGACTGTTCTTAAATCTTCAAATGACGTAGGACCACGAACGTTAATCAATAATAAACGCAAATAAAAACATTCATAATGATTTGGATGAACGGTATACACACGACCCAATGCTTCTGTAGAAAATACATTTGGATGGCCTCGTACTGGTTGCCCTTGTTTCCGTCTTTGAAAAACTTTCGCAGATTCATTCCATGTGAAATATCGTGGCACTTCAGAATACAATAACATTTTAGCAAATTCGTCATTTCTGCACATATCAAAAAATGAAGTCAACGTTGTTTTCGGTGGCTGTTCTGCTCGTTGCGCCGCATTCTCAGGTGTGAAGTACACACGTTGACCATTCTGAAGATGAACTGCCAAGTGCAGTACATTTGGATACCTTTCGTGTATTGCAAATGAAAAAATTCGCCATATTGCTTCATTTGTACTAATATAACGGCCTAATTGATATGAAGTGATTTCATCACTTTTATCCCCAGCAATTCCAAAATAGGCCAAATCACTTCCTTTGTTAACATATTTGCATATGTACTTGATGGATTTTACTGAGTTACAATACTCAACATTTATATGAGCACCAAAAGTTTTGGATAATAGCGGCGAATATGGAACGATCCAACGATTGTCAATTTTAATGTCTTGATTTTTGCATTTCACCATAACTGTTTCGCCATCATCTTCAGGTGAACGTCTACGATATAACGGATAACCATCATTACCAGAAATTGTTTCCGCTATTAATGCTCTTGGGTACCGTTTTGTGCATTTTCCTTCAGCCATGCACGGTGAGTTGACATTTAATGCCCCACATGGTCCATGAATCATGTGCTTCGTAACTGATTCAAACAGTCCTGGATCAATGATTGGATTAGGAATTTCGGCTGATATTACGCTATCAATTTCATTTGGCGTAATTTTATCAACTAACCAAACCAAAATATGTGCATGCGGAAGTCCTCTTTTCTGCCATTCCACAGAATACATCCAACATTGAACTTTTCCAAACACTTGTTGTTTGACAATAAAATCCATAAGCGTTTTCAATTTTTGCTTGAACACACGCGCAACAATATCGTGGCGATCAGAAGCACTTTGACCATGAAACATATATTGCTTTATTTCATTCCATTGAGGATTACAGGTGAAAGTAATAAATAAATCGGGTCGATGATAATGCCGAACGTACGTCATTGCGTCTTGCGCGTACTCGTGCATGTGTCGTGGACTTCCAGTATATGTTGCTGGTAATATTGTCATTTGGCCAATATCGTTGATATTCCCATCATTCTGAATTGCATCGCGCAAATGAATATATTGTTCGGATTTTAACTTTTTCTGATTAAATCGAATAAAATTCAATCGTTCAGACTCAATTTTAGCGTAAACATCAACTATAAATTGGTTGCAAAGCCTTCTACAATTCAATATATGATTAATTTCGTTCAGCCGAACCATTAATCTGTACGAATAATAGTTCATCGCACTAACTTTTTTTGCTGTTTCCAAGCCTGAAATAAATGCGAATATTAAGTATCAATAATTCACAAAATGTGTGATGCATTTTATTGTAACTAACCAGTTAAACGATGTTTCATCTTAATATTGAAATGGTAACCATCCTCGCCTTGCCAAAACAAAATTGGGTACTGCAACGCATCATAACAACGATGAGTTTCCGAAACATGCACAACACTTTGATCTCGACGATGAAGTACAATATCTCGACTGCTCGCTCCTTCATCCACAATTAATACGGCAACTTCATCAATTGTTGGTGCGTTTAACCTTCCAGCATGAATTCCACCAGGTGCTTTATCGGCCCGAATAACAATTCTATGAGAATCCGAAGGCATTTGATCAAGGGCAGTTTGAAATAATTTGATCAAACAATTTTCATCGTGAAAAAACTGCTGCAATCTTTCAATTATTCCTCTTCTCACTGCATTACTATCATTTGGATTTTGTGCCACCACACAACGCCGTTCAATTTCAACATCTGAATTTCCCATGAAATAAATTTGCAAAAAGGAATGATTGGAATCCAAACATGGTAATAACGATCCAATTCGATGATAGATTTGACCTTGAATCTGCATACATGAAACATTTGATTCAATCTCACGATAGAACTCATTGTTAGTGTCGTGTTCAGTAATTACCTTAAAAGTCATGAATCCATCTCTGATTATATTTGTGGCGCCGAAAGACGTCATTTGGAAACATGAATTGTACTGCTGTATTTTAGACAAAAAATGATTCGATTCTGGAGTCAAACCAGAAACTAATGACCTCAAAGGCTCAGGAGGAGGATTCAAAACAGGCAATTTTACTTGTCCATTTGCACAACACATTCCAGGAGTTTCCGATGGAAATTTCAATGCATTGCACTGTTCGCAGACATTAGTCATAGTTCCGATTGAAAGGCATGGAAGAGAACAATAGTCAACTTCACTATCATAATTGAAAGCAGCACGCATTACTCGCTGATTAATATTGTCATTGGCACGACTTCTAACAGCGCGATTGCGACTCATTCTCGCTCGATCCGAAGAATTACTCGCGAATCGTTCTTCGATTGTTTGAGCAGAACGCGATCTCGATTGACGCTCTCTTTGCTGTTCAAGTCTCACTTCACGTTCCGCTTCAGATTCACCTGCTCTAACAGATGCAACTCGTCTTGTATTATGAGTACGACGACCAATATTGGCGCCACGTCTCGGTCGCGGCATAATTATAACTAAAAAAAAAACAAATAATGTTTATAAGTGTTTATAGTGTTTATAATAAAACACATTTCGTCTTTTTCTTGATTCGCTTCGGTTTGCTGCTCATCACTTTTAAACGCTTCCATATTTTCTGTCATACGTAACACTGTTTTGGACTTGACACACCCGAAACAGAGTAATTAATCGGCATTAAGCCTTTTATAATTTTTAATTGTTTTTCAAAATTTAAAATAAAATTCTATGTGTGTCAAAATAATTTGTCAAAACAAAGCAATAATGGAAGACATTTACAATTTACTTACTTCCATTGTCAAATTGAAATTCAAAATTAAAACGTCAAATTTATTTTTCAATTTACTTTGATTCCTCTGTTTTCCGTTATGCAAAAATAATAATTTTTTTTAAATGAAATTTTTTTAAATTATTATTTCACACAAACCTTCTACAGGCAAATAATGAAAACATACCAAAAAATCAAGCAAATCGGACTTCACGTTCGCATGTTATGAACGTACAAACGAACAATTCATTTTTATATATATAGATATATGGATCATAAAATAAAACAACACAATTCGATATTTATGCTAAAGTAAATTGTGCACTTATCAGACTGATTTAAGGTTTTTACATCGTCGATATACATTATCAATAGCTGCGCTGTTGTTGTGAAGTATAGCATTTATATGCTGCGAAGAAAAGCGCTGATATTTATTGCTTCTACTGTCGGCAATTTTATTTTCGTTCGTGGCTGTTGCGATAGCCGATGTTTAGCGATTTACTGTTGCTGATAAATAGAAAACATAGAGAACGCTGCTATTTCTATGTTGCTGTTCTGTTTTTGCTCATTTATAGCTGCTTGATCGCATTCTAAAAAAAAAGTCGCCCGATAGAAGTTCTTCTGCTCTATTTCTAACACTTGGTTTTTCTAACCGCAGCTGCTGTTGTTGTTCAGTTCATAGTCACTTCCACTATAACACACAATTTTAACATTTAATTATGCCTTCTCAAATATCAAACAGCCGCTAATCGTCGTTTAGATTTAGTTATTTTTTGTTTTGTCACTTAATTAGTCACTTCAATTAAAGAAATTTTTTTTTTAAGAAATACTTTTAAATAAAGAAATTTTAATATTCAAGATGGTTGTTATCAATTGTTAAGCAAATGTTTTTAAATGTTTTTTACAGTATTAATTTGGAAACCATGCTTTTTACTGCTAACAACTTTAATTTCTCATCACCGACTGACTGTGTATCAGCACACGATCTCTCTGTCGAAGCTGCAGAGCGAAAACCGGTCCGGTCTGCTCATTCCAGTCGTGACCGCTCTGCACATATGGACATCTCGCTCTCTCTTATCGGCGTCAGAGTTAATTGCTAGTCCCGTAGGATGCCGTGATGTGAAGTTCATAGAAAAAAACCTGTTTTCTCGAAACTTCCACCACGCCATCATACGGGACTCATCAGTCCGTCGCATGAAGGAAAGAGGAGATGCCGATATCTGCATTGCAGACACGGACTGGAAAGAGCGGCTCTTCGTTTGCTTACGCTCTGCGCTCCGACACGGAGCGTGAGCCCCGCCACATCTCACATATGTAAGTAGAATATGGGCTAAGGATCGCTTGGCACATGAAACAAACTCAGCTGCTAGCTCCACACTTTGAACAGGAACACCAGTTGAATTGATGTTATGATATTGGGCGTAAAAAAATGTTTTCTCCAGCATACCCAGAAAAATTATTTCACCGATCCAAAATTAAATACGAAGTAAGTCACGTCATTGCATAAATGAAACTAGCACTCCCAAAACTAAAGGATGCAGGAAAAACGCCAACAACACTGATTCCTTTGTTGTGTCTCCCGAGTAGTGTATAACAGCCTGTTGAGAATGGGGGTCCTTTACTTGTGAAAACACTTGCGTTGTAATTTAATCAAAAGTCTGTTTTATTATATCTTTGACCGAGTACGGGTCACCTTTAAAATCTCTTAACTTCTGACTTAAAATTAACCATTAGCTTTTACATTAACTCCTGCGTCGACAGGTGACGCCGCTGAAGTAGGTCAGTTATATGTATGTCGCAATCTCAAAACTTCTTAATTCGCGAAATTAATATTTTATTGATATTAATTTCGCAATCGCATGTTCTACTTTTCTAAGTCTCTATAACATGATGTTAATATTGTTATAAAGTTTTAGCTGTTTACTTAATAACGTAAAGTTTTACATTTCATTGAATATTTCTGCCATAATTATATTATCACATTGTTGTTGTTTCTATCAATTTGTTGTCATGCACCATTTTGTTGTTTTCCTTTGATTTGATCTGTGTCTGTTTCTTAATTTGTGAACAAAAATTTAGATCTTACTTTTAAAAGTTTAAAAGTTTTAACAGTTGGGTATATTTTATTCTTATTGTAACGTTGTCTGCGGCTGCTGCTTTCGTTTTGCTTGGAGATGTACCAGATATTGCTTTATTGGGTGCTTCTTGATTTGTCGGCCGATTACCTGCATCGGGAGGGTTTTGATTGTGGGTAGTAGAATCTTTGTACGTTCTGCTGCTGGTTGCAGGGTAGCTGCGATGTAGAAATGTAGATGGCATCACTTCCTGGAGTGAGCTCTAGCGAAACATGCGCTTTATTGTTGGTACGAAACAAGTGTTTCCACGACAAAAATCGCCAAACAACGTCTGTTTCTTGTAAAAGTTGACCATTCATCGATTTTTGTTTTTTTTGATTGGACCAGGTGTTCCCATGATAGTAAATCGCCGAACCCGTTTGTCCCAAGTTGTCGCTATGTTTATTAGCTTGTTGAAACTGTTTTTCGCGATTGCTGATAACATTCGGTCTTGATGAACTTCATCTTACAACGTCAATTTATGATCACAATGATCGCTTCTATCGTATATTTGGTCTGTAGGTTTCGCTGTAGCTGAATTGCTGCGCTGTAGCTGCATTCTTGCTGTTGATACAACTACCCTTCCCCCCTTTGAAGTAATTGCTCGATTGGTGTTGTTTTAGCTGTTCGTTTGTTGTACTTGTTGCGCTCTGTACTCGTGTTATCAACTGGACACCTACGTCTTCGTTTCAGCGTATGTACTGCCGAGTTGCTGGTCAATTTGATAAATTTATAATTTTGCTTCAATTACAATTAATTTACATTTAATTCAACGATTCTTAGGTTTACTTCTCTAATTGAGATTTCTTACGTGTACAATTATGTATAATTTTGTTATTTACTTCTCTAATTGAGATTTCTTACGTGTACAATTATGTATAATTTTGTTATTACATCGATTCTAAAAATTACTGCATTTATATTCTTATTTTATGTTCTTAACCGTTGTATGCATGCGAGAGTGTGTTATATAATGTTTCGCTTATACTTTAACAAATGTTAACAATTTAACAAAGGTTGTAGTTATGTAATTGCTGATTACTTCCCTTAAGTGTACTTATAAGGTATTGCTAGCTAATTATATATCTAGTCGGTAATTAGGTTTCAATTATGTATGTTCTTTCTTATGTGTATGTATATCTATGTCTCTATCTACTTGTCATGTACTATAATTAAATATATATATGTATTCGTATAATTGTAAAATTTTTTTTTTTTTTTTAACTTTTTATGAATATAATTTCCAAATTTATATATATATTCTTATATAATTTTTGAAGTAATATCTACTTAACCGGGGTATATATATTATTTTTGTTCTTTTCTTTTTTGATATTGGTTGTGCACTTTTTAATTAAATAATTGCAAAAACAATTTTCCTGCGTTTTGTGCTTTCGCTGTTCAATAATTTAAGTTTTCATTGCATGTCTATTTATTTGTTTAACACAAGTAAGTAAATGCAAATGCAATTTGCATTTGTTGTTCTTTCTTCATCAACCTTTCCATACTTCATCAACCTTTATAACTTCATCAACCTTTCCATACTTTGGCTTTAATAAATATATTGCCTGGAAACTAAAAACAACCATTGAGTTTGTGTCAATGCAAGTTCAGGGGTAAACACTTTCAATTTCCCACGACGGTCTATATCAAATGTATAGATACCTAAGAAATTGGAAGTGTATCTTATTATAATATATTTAATAAAATCCATTCCCTTTGTGCAACAGCACTTACAGCTTCTTACCATCTATTTTGAATGTATAGATAGCTAAGTAACTGTAAGTGTGCATATTTATATATTTTCGCCTTTTTTTTTTGTTAATTTCTCCCTATATATATGTTGGAGCAATGAGATTGTTTTGCATGGATGGTAGTGTAGACAGGGCCCATGAATGGTACTGCCTGTTTTTGTTTGTACTGGCAATGCCATAAGATGCTGATTTAGATCTGAGTCGTGTGGACTGCGTAGAGAAAAAGTAGTAGAATAGCACGCGTCTGTGGACAGAAGGTTGGTCTTTGGTTTTTTGGAACGATTGTGCCAGAGATAACGAGATGCGACACTCGTTCCAGCCAGTGTTCGGGTCTATATTCGGGTTCCAGAAGCTTAGTAGTATTCGTAAAAAACTTGGAAATTTTATGGTAGTGTTGGTGAAAAATTGGGAATTTGATGACGTTGCGACAAGAAACTCTCCTTTTGAGTACCCTACTCACCTTTTAAATCCACGATGAGGGGTACGAGACGACATGAGTTTCCTTTGTTTACAAAATTTTATAATAGTCAACACACTTTATCCTGAGATTTCAACTCGATTGTATACTTGGACAAAATAATAAATTATTGAGATTGAACTCATATTGATTACATTTATTAGTACATTACATTTAAAGTATACATATATTGAACTTATTTACTGGTCTCAGAAGGAAAAAAGCTTAACGCATCGTAAATGGTTATTAGTTGGATAAATGAATTATGATGTTAACTCCGATTCGGTCCACGATCATAAATGAAGGAGTGCGTTTAGAATAACTTTTTTTTGGAGTTTTAAGAAATATTGTAACATGTTTTGCATTTAAGAGATATTAAATACACGATTCTTGTTATACATATAAAATGAGAGTAATTATTTGGGTGCCGGATAGAAAGGAAACAGATTATTATTATTGCAAGAACTTTATTTTTGTAATGAACAATACATATCAGAATTTTTAAGAACTTGTTCATTGCTTCTATTATAAAATCTTGCAATTCAATAAATTCATAAATTATATTATGTAAAACTTATAAAATATGTGTATGAACTTGTATAAAGAGAATAACATGAATGTAGTATTGGCATATCTACATTCTCAACTTACCTCACTAGTAGATTTTATTACCCGTTTGCAAACTCCGTATGTTTCCGCGTACTTTTGCATGTACTATGGTACTTAAGTAGTGTTGGTATGATACTACCATTTGAGAAAAAACATGTTTTCCCTACATTAAAACAACATTTATTCAGTTAAAAAATTATAATTAATGAACTGATGCTTTATTTAAGTTTCCCTTTTTGAGTTATTATTAAATTATCAGCATTAGTAGAGTACACATTTGGAAACATACTCTTTTGGCAATTTCGTACTCTGATAATTTCTTTTAACCAATGAAGAGAGAAACGCTGCTTCATGACGTCATCGATATTGTCGAGGTGAAAACAATTACAACGAATTCATCAATTCGAACAGCTAAGACAAAATAAGATATTCCAAATTTAACAATTATACTTTCATTTTTCCAAACTTTCAGAAAATAACCATGCCACGTACACGTGTCTGCTCAAAACCAGGATGCCCTGGTCATCAGCGGTTCTTCCAGTTTCCCTCTCCGGACTCCCAGGCTGTGCGGTAAGAGTCACTTGACCTACTTTATTTAGTGTGTGAATATTTTTTTCTTATATTTAAATGGATCATGTGTAGGCGGTTTGAGTGGTGTCGGCGTTTGGGAGTTTTTGACACCGGAATGGGGCTCTATGCATGCGCGAGACATTTCTCGCAGTCGGGTAGCAAAAGGCTACCAGCAGGCGCACTTCCAGACATAGAATTAAGTTTAACGGCGGAGATCAATGAATCTTCAAAAGAAAACTTAAGTCTAATGGAATGCGAATTTGCAGCAGATTATCCACCAATACATGGCATTGATGGATCATCTGAGATGCGTGGCACATCAACTTCTCGTAAACCTCTTCTTCCATTATTTTTAAATAATTGCGTAGTTGAACCTGAAAGCCCACTGCCAACTGTTGAGCTTTATTTAAACAAACAGATTCAGACACCGAAATTTTTATCAAACAGAAGTCCAACAAAAGTAAATTTGCGTGGAATAATTAAGAATTTAAAAATTAGAATACATAGTCTCCATAGAAAATGCCTTTGTGTACGTCTGCGGTTGGTTATATTCTAAATATCATAAACACCACAAATGCTCAAAACCTTTGCCCCATTTTGGAAACGACACAGTCACAGCAGAATACTTTTTTACACTTGAAAAGCAGCTTCAAAATGTTAGCCTTGTAAAGCCTCCTCAACATTTCATTGACTACGTGCGAAGGCTAGAATCCAAATTTTTAGAAATTTTTACCTCCGCTTGCCATAGAATAGGCATTCAAAGATTCCTAACTGCCGAAATGCTCAGCATAGAGCCATCTATTTGTTGTGAAAAGTTCAAAGTCTCCGAGTTTGTGGCATTATTTGTTAGAGTTCGTATATATTTCTTTCTAAAGTTTTTCAATAGGGACATGAAACTATCAAATTACGCGAACAAGATTCTCCGTGTCACGCACCTGTAATTCGGTGAAATAATTGCATATTTGCTAATCGGTATATTGTTACCATTGATCTCCGCATTCATTAGAGTATGTATTTAAAATAACACTGAATCCTATAATAATTTGCAATAATACTATGTACTTAATTTGCCCTTACGGGTTTCTCCTTTATTCATGCATGCGTTATTATATAAAATTATTATTATTATTATTGAATATATTATATAAAAACAGTTTTGACTGAATATATTTGTATTTCTTAATAATATTTACATGAACATTTGGTATTTAGCATTATGCACATTTTTCTGTATTTATTAAAAATATTTACATGACAATTACGTAGTTAACCTCATATATGCGCATATTCATTTACATTTCATTTCATTTATTTATTTACATGGAAGTTTTTGTATAATTTATAAATTTAAATATTTCGCTGTATATATTTATCATTGTTAACCATTTGCATGTTTGGTGGCATTTGTATTTACAATATTGTTGTATTTTTATATGGGTGCAATAGGCCTACCGGGGAACCGAACACCCAACAAAAAAAAATCTGTAACGCGCCACAGTGCATACCTCTGAGGTGGTGCGGAAATGCATTAGAAAATATAAGGGTACGTTTTCCTTATATTTTTATTTACTAAAAAAAATAAAATATAAGTTATTTTTAACTTATTTAATTACTAAACCTACTGCTTAGGATTTGTGGCACAAGTTTCCAATTTAAAACAGTCACTTCAAATTCTTCATAACAGCATCCAATCAATCTAACAATCAATAATGAGCTTATTTCTAAAAATCAATAATGAGCTTATTTCTAAAAATCTATTTTACCGTGTTATTGGCTAATTCATTTCAATTTTGTATACTATTCTGCCTAAATTTTATTAAGTTTATCAGGTTTTGCAGTTTTTCAGTTACTATACTTCTTCGTATTGACTCGAAAAATCTGATATAATGATGCAAGTTGTGTCTAAATGATAATGATCAGCCCATGATGAAAAGGCAAGCATTAAAGTAAATATAAATACTCACATCATTAGTACAATAGGACCTAATAGCTCCTTTGTTTTATATAAATGGTGCACATAAGCGCGAGTATGCTTCAGGCACGCTAGGCAAGTACAATTGCTAATAAACGGTGTAAAATCATCACTTAACCTGTAAATAAGTTCAATGTTATATCTATATTTATCTTCATCGATTTAAAATTTACTTTCCATCCATTATGTCAAGAAAAGGGCTGCTTTTAGTGACATGCTCAGAGTTTAAATCGAAATTAATTAAATTAATTAATCGAGCATCATTATCGGCTTATCCAAACCCATTTCACTGAGACAATGCTGCATCACTTCAAGTAACTTTTCTAAATTCACTTCAATAGGTGCTAAAAGAGGGATGAGTTTTGTCACTTATTACTCCATGTCATTAATTAAACGTACCGAAAAGCGCAGTCTTTAAGTATTTTGGAATTCTTGTGTCGTTCATACCAATAGTTCATGAAGGTTTCCGTGCGATCTACAGACTTTTGTATCCGTTTCTTGGAGCTTTGCAAATTTGTATCACTATCGCTCAAGCCTTGATAGATGTCCGGCGAAAAGATTTCAACTAAATCCATATATCTAACAATTCGAAGATTTTAAGTAAAATTCTTAAACTAAAATCATTACTAAACAAATAACGTGAAATTGATTGTTGATATTCACTTTTCTGCTGTCACCTGTGCTTTGCCTTTCTGTGTAAATAACGGCACGACATTCTTATCGTTCCCACCACTTCGCATATTCTCGCATGGATCTCGTATCGTTAGCAAAGTCGGATAATCTTTAAAAACCGGCATAAGAAGCCAGTGGTTCCGTATACAACGACAGGCCTTCGGCCATATTATGCATGGTAACCAGCGACATTTGTAACAACTGCTCATCTTTGGTAAGATAGTCATGTGACCGTCTTCCAATTCAAAGGTGACATCATTGAAGCAACTTCCTCCATCTCCATCACAAATGTAGAACTGAACTGTTTCGCAGCAGAAAGAAGGAGTCTATTAAAACCAGCATATACGTAAATAATTAATTTGGTTACCATACTAGATTTGCTGCCATGTAGTCTCTCTGTCCAGTTAGTTATTTGCCGAATCTGCAATGCTAAACCGCTAAAATGCGGATGTATTTCCTATAATATATTAATATTTTATTAATTTATTTGTACAATATATTAATTTTTTCACGTAAATTGCAACAATTGCAAATTCTTACCTAGATTTGACAAAAATTTTCTGTGGAATGTTGAGTAACCATATGATCACATGACGTTTTCTTCCAATGCATGTATGACGTCAGAGGTGAATATCACATACACTATACGTGAAAACCCGAACGACTTTTGAACAAAATATTTTGCAAAAGCCGAGTGAGTGTCGCATCTCGTTATCTCTGGATTGTGCGCAGATCGTGAATAAAGAATAAGTTTTTCTATCATATATATAGATATTATTTAAACTTATTTATTATTTTTGTTTATAGTTAATTATTATTTATTATTTTTACTATAGTATGTACTTTAATCTATTTTTCGCTCGTTTAATTGTTGTTATATAATTTAAGCAAATTGTTATGATAGGGCTTCTCTTTCCCTTTAATTTTTATCATTGTTGTAATAGGACTCTTGATGCTTACTACTTTGTATGGCCCTATCCATATTGGAGAGAATTTATTTTTCTTACTCTGATTTTTAATTAAAAAACTATCTCCTACATTGAATTCTACTAAATTTAATTTACTGTCATATTGTGCTTTGGACATCTGTTTTGACTTTTCCTGATTCTTTCTTACTATTTCGTGCGCTCTTTGTATTTGGAATTTTAGCACTTTTTGGGATCTTCCGTATTATATATTGGACTACATTTTCTCCTCAGATTCGTTGGCATCTCTATATCAAAACCAAAAAGTGTTCGAAAAGGTGTCTGTTTGGTCGTAATGTGAGGTGTGTGGTTGTGAACGTGCATCGCCGCAATCAACCACTGATCCCAATTCGAGCCATTTTCTTTTGCGAAACTACGCAAATATTCGGCTAAAGGCCGATGACTTCTTTCTAGCGAACCATTAGCTTGCGAATGGTTCGGCGTAATGTGTAATTTTTTAATTCCTAAAAGTTTGCATGTATCCGAGAATAATTTTAAAATGAAGTTGGTTCCGTTATCAGTGATAAGAATTCTTGGAATGCCATAACGCGTAATAATCTCATCGTAAAAAGCCCTAGCTACTGTGCTCGCTTCCGCGGCTGGGATGGCTACACATGCCATGAATTTAGAAAAATCGTCTTGAAAAGTCAAAATATATTTATTGCCCGAAACAGTTTCTGGCAGAATACCTACAATGCCCATATAAATTTTATCAAATGGCCGCATTGGTGGTTCTGTTAATACCATGGGCATTTTGGTTAATTTTGAGTTCTTGTTCACCTGGCATTTTGGACAAGTTTTAATATAGTCCTTTATCTGCTTCTGCATACCTGCCCACCTATATTCTTGTCGAATTCGAAGGTAAGTTTTTACCGCGCCTTGATGACCCCCAAAGTGGTGTCTGATGGAAGTCTTCTATTATGGTATCTATCTCTTTTGGATCTGTTAACAAAATAATATCTTTTTGTCCATCTGTTCCTGGACTATCGGGTTCTACAGACATTAAAGTTGCTTTTGTGTTATCTATACCAGAGTTATCTGTTCTTTCGTTTTCGAAAGTGTCTGTACTGCTGTAACGGTATTGCTTGCCTTGGGTATCCTGCTTAATGCATCAGCATTCAAGTTTGTTTTCCCTGGCTTATTACTACTTTTGTTTAATTGGAGCAGCGCACAATATCAGCTAAATCACTTTCTTGTATATCTTCATTTGGAGTAGAAGATAGGTTGATTAAAGTGAAATTAGTTACAGCACTGACATTAATTGCTATACATGGAACGTTAGTGTTAACTGTTAATGTGGTGTACTGTAGATTTTTGGAAATCAGGATAGCAACACCTCTTTTGGGATATTGATTTATGTTGGTATAATTTTTTATAAGAAGCTTATAATTTTTTGGTATGCATGTGTAATGAGGGTGAGCAAGTAGATGAGTTTCTTGCAATGCAATGATGTCTGGATTATCTTTTTTTTTTTTTAGAATTATTAAATAAACAAAAAGAAAACACAAAACACTCGCATATGCATCAAACATAAGAGAGCTAAAGTTAGCAATATCGTGAGATTTTAACTGCTTAAGAGATGTCATCGTCTGAGTCGTGTGAGAGATGAATTGCTGAAGAGATTGTGGTGGGATCAAGAGATTGGTAATCGCGTGAGTAACAAGAGAGAGAGGGTGAGTTATTGAAAGAGTTATTGAGCGGAGCATTACTTTTGATTGAATTATTGTGAGAGTAGTCGTCAGATTCTGACAAGAGAGAAGCTTTGGGAATATTTTCCAGAGAAAACTGGAGTGGTGTTTTTAGCGTTTCATGTGTATTCTTCGATTGTTTGTACATGTTTGGTTGATTTGACTGGGGTGATGTATTGTGAAGTGAGTATTGTGCTAAATTGTTTTTGTCGGTTATGTTTTCAGTATTTTTGATGTTGGCTTTGTGTTCCTTACTCGCATTAGTAGAGAATTTGTTTTTAATTGCAAGAGCGTCTGCTAATTCTTCTTTGAGATCGTCGTTTTTTTCTACGATGTTGTTTTTGTTGATGCAAGCAAGTTTGTAAAGCAAGTTTTGTGATGACCAGTAGTTCTAAAAGACTAGTGAAACAGTAAGGTTCACAAGATAAAATATATTTTTTAAAATAAACTAAAAAGTAAAGAACTTTTAATTTGCATGCTGATCTAAGTTGCTACCCTTATGACTATGTCATCTAAATAGACGAAACAGTCTATTCCTTGTAATCCTGTTAGCACGTCATTCCACTGTTAATCCGAAAGGCATTCTCTTAAATTCGAAATATCCTAATGCTAAACTGAAGGCTGCTTTTTTCCATATCATTGTCATTTACTAAGACTTGATGGTAGCCGTTAGCTAAATCTTGAGTTGAAAAATTCCTGCTATTAACTAATTGGTCTAAAATTTCGACAATCCATGGTATTGGAAAAATCTGTTTAATTGTAGCGTCATTCTGTCATTCTGTCATCAAAGTAGGTGCTGTCTTTGATTAATTGGTACCTGTTCTACCCTGGTGGGAATAATGTGCTCTATTCTGTGGTGTACGTCAATTTGTCTCCATCTAATAGAAAAATGTCATTATATTCTCCACATAAGTCAATCTCTTTCCTCTTTATTCAAGGAAGGATCCAAATCTAATTCGTGCATTAAAACTTTTAATCTTTGCCTAATATTTGTACTAACCACACTGTTAATGGCTGTATCATTTTTCGGTATTTCATACTTATCGAAATCGCTGAATTCTGGAACGAAGTTGTCACTCAGAGTGAAATCTTCTTCCTTAAATTCAAGATCGGAACGTTACCTTTATTATTTGTTACATTTACTAACGCCTCTCCTAGGAACACACCTGGAGAGATTTGAGTTTTGTGGATCACCACTTCTCGCAGTTTGGTTTTTAAATTAATTTTTATAAAACATGTCGATCTGGCTTTTATCACTCTTCGTGTCGCTGGTGATTTTAGTTCAGATTTTACTAATGGCAACTTAGCTATTTGCTCTCCTCTTGGAGTAGTTATTTTTGGCTCCTTTTTAATTGAATCTAATATGGACTTATTTTATAGGTTTTCCCTGCCAAGTATCCCGTCGCCTGGCAATCCTTGTTCAAGTGACACCGTATATAACGTTAAATCAAGGCATGTCCAGCTCCTGGACATGTTAAAACTCGTGCTAATGCTCCATTTAAAACTCGCTTTTCAGAATGATCAATTAATAAATCCTTTTTAATGGACTTTTCTTTTACTAAGCTGGTGTCTGCTCCTGTATAAACCAATAGGATAAGTTTTTCATTAGTTGCCTCTGCACAAGGAAACTCAATGAACACATCATCCTCTAGTTTATTGTTGTAGCGACACTCAGTCTTACTGTCTTCATTACTTTTGAAACTATTTGTTGTGCTAAATTCCTGTTTTTCTTTTTCTTGTATACTTTTGATTTCACATTCTTGTACATTTATATTTGGTTTTACTATTCCTGAGTCTTCTAACCTTTTATCTACTACAGTTTTGTGTTTAATGTTTTTATTTTTTTTTTATTTTTATTGTTTAATCCTACAGAATAAATCTTAAGATGAAAGGAAGCAGGAGCACTAGCTGACAGGGCTATCAGCTCAATTAATGTTTTTAGTATTCACTATGCGTATGCTTATCGTTCCGAAATGTTCCTTTTTCGTTCCTTGTTCAATATTACATTGATGATTTTCATCCAGACCCGTAGATGGAATAACTGAAATTACTATTCTTTCTGGGTTAGCAGGTTACTGGCTTTGCCTGGGACCTCGTTAGTTTCCCTGAAATCATTCCCATTTCTTCTTGGCCTGGTAATCTTTTAAGAGATACCCTGGTCGATTACACCAGTGACATGTCATATTTGATTGGCTTTGTTTGGCTGGATCTCGCGTCCTCTGGTTTTGCTGCCATTTCCGTTGGGTTTGCTGGTTATATTGCGGATGTTTAAAACTATTTCTGTCTTGATTCTGGAAATTATGATCAGAATTTGCTCTTGTGTTATTGGGCCATCGTCCCTGCTTTTGCTGATTACCGTACTTCCAGTTTGTTTCATGCTCATATTTGAAACACTTTTTGCAATAAGGAGTATTTTCTCTTATTAAGCATTTTTTCTAGTGTGGCTCCTTTTATTACAGAACGAACATATTTTTTTATCTAAAACTCCTCTGGTGTTGGGTTTTAAGCTGCCTATTTCTCTAAACGCGGGGTTTACTTGGCAACGATCGTTTTATGACGTGTTAGCTCGTAAGATTGGGGCAAGATTGATGTTAAAGGAACTTGAGTGCAGGGCGTTTCATTTTTTTTTATAATTCCGAATGTTTCTAGAGCTATTTCAATCATTTCCTCTATAGATTTTCCAGCAACATCTGGAATGACATATGAAGCCTCAGAGTTGCGTCTTTTAATCCCGATTTAAATGCTGTTTTTGACGTTGTGTCAACCATGTTCAATAATGCACTATCGCTTTGCCCTAGGTAAACATTTTTTACAATTTCTGTTGCTTGTATTTTAAGGGCACAGATGCGCCTTCCAAATTGCCGTATGTCTTCATTTACATATTTTCTGGTTATAATTCTGTAAGTTATGTAAAACTGATTCCAGCAATACCGTTGGCAAATAAGCCTTTTTGATTGTGAGGTAAAGCTCCTCTAAACTAGCCAATGGTTTTGATCGCACTAAATCAAAGGCATCTTCATGTAATCGCAACTTTATACAATCTATATACATAACCCCGTAGAATTTGTAAACTTCGCTTCGTAAATCGGGTGATTGTGTTCCAGAGAACAGGGGTACTAGCCCATTTACAATCTTCGATATCTCCGCTATACTCATTTTGCAGTTGGTCGTTGTGTGTGCAAACTGTGGAAATTGAATATTATTTACCTCTGATGGACAAATATCAACTACAAGAGCATTTTTATGGACGAGTGAATGTTCGCTTAATAGCTCAATCTCTTGGCTTAGAAGCCTCTTTTGCTCCTTTAATTCCTGTTTTCCTTTGTTTGCGCTTTCTAAGGATATATAACCTTCTTTTGATTTCTGCGGCTACTGCGATAGTATTTTATTTAAATTTTCTTCTGTTAGTCCTTTTTTATTTAACAAGCCGGAAAGCATGTTAATTTCCCTTGAAACTGTGTATCAACTATATTGTTATCGTAACGATTTTTTAACGCTCTAAATTCTGACTCCCAATCATTTAATATTGGTCTTTATTTTTGTTGTAATAATATCTACAATATAAGCATAGTGCTGCCATCTATGGCATTGTAAGTGTAACTTTCTTTTATATTCTACTTAAATAAATTCAGTCTATTATCTGCCTTTGTATGCAACACAGTTTTTTATTACAGGTTATGGGCCGCTCGCTCACATTTTTTTCGCGAATTAATTTTTTAGCCAGTTTTTGCAGATTTGCAAGTGTTAAAAAGACGAATTCAGAATTATTATCGCAATTTAAAATGTCGACAAACTATCTTGTCAACGTTCCCAAGCTATCGGGACGTGATAATTACAGCGAATGGTGTTTTGCGGCAGAGAATTTCCTAATCCTCGAAGGCACGAGGCATCACGTTAAGCCAGAAGACGGAAAAGATATAAAAGCTGATAAAAAAACCAAAGCGAAACTAATTATGACAATCGACCCGTCTTTATATGTACACTTGAAAAACGTAACAACTTCGAAAGAATTATGGGAAAAGCTAAAACAACTTTTTGACGACAACGGATTTTCACGAAGAATAAGTCTACTAAGGAATTTGATTTCGATCCGGCGAGAGAGTTGCAGCTCAATGACAAACTACGTGACGCAGATAATTGATACAGCACAGAAACTCAGTGGAACAGGTTTTGAGATCAATGACCAGTGGACAGGATCGTTGCTATTAGCAGGTTTACCTGATCATTTCTCACCCATGGTTATGGCAATCGAGCATTCCGGGATCCCAATAACGGCAGATTCCATCAAAACAAAATTGTTGGACATGGATATAGCAAGTCATGACGAGAGTCAAATTAATGGTGCTTTTGCTTTCCGTTCTAAGTTCAAGGGCAAACAAAATACAAATTTGTCTATAATGAAAAATGATAAAGGCAGCACTGGCTTGTCAAATTCAAACGTCAAGCAGATAAAATGTTATCGATGTAAACAGATCGGACATTATAAAAACCAGTGTACAAATAGCGAAAACAGCTCGTCAAATCAGAAAAATAAGAATCGAATGCTGTCGAATGCTTTTAGCGCAGTGTTCCTGAATGGAAATTTCTCCAAAGATGAATGGTATATCGATTCGGGCGCGAGTGTACACCTAACAGCAAATGAAGGCTGGGTTATGAATGCAAAGTACGAACAAAATAAAGAAATTGTTGTTGCAAATAGTGAAAAGGTGTCGGTATTATGTTCTGGCGATGTCAAAATTACAACAACAACAGACGACTGTGAATACGATATTATAGTCGAAAACGTGTTTTGTGTACCAAGCATAACCACAAACTTATTATCTGTTAGTCAGCTGATTATGAAAGGCAACAGTGTGTCTTTCACAGAAGAAGGCTGTTTAGTATTTAATAAAAAAAATAAGTTGGTTGCTACGGCAGTGTTGGTCAACGGAGTATATAAAGTGAATTTGTTAAAACAAGAATGTTTAGCAGCATCAGTTGTGTCAGTAATAACATGGCATCGCAGATTAGGACACGTCAATAAAGATTATTTAAATAAGATGAAGAACGCTGTACAGGGCATGCCACTTGATAAAAAAGTCGATATAAGCAAGTCCTCGTGTAGAACATGCTGCGAAGGGAAACAGTGCAGATTACCGTTTAAAAGCACTAGCCAGCGAAGCAATAGTCTACTAGATATTGTGCATACAGACATTTGTGGACCTATGGAGAATATGTCTCTAGGTGGTTCGAGATACTTCTTGTTATTTGTTGATGATCATAGTCGTATGGCATTTGTTTATTTTTTGAAGCACAAAAATGAGGCTTTAAAATACTTCAAAATTTTTAAAGCACAAGTAGAAAATCAAACAAAGACAACAATTAAAGCAATAAGAAGTGATAACGGGATAGAGTATTGTAATAAAGAATTTGAAGATTTTCTGAACAGAGCTGGCGTGATTCACCAGAAAAGCAATCCATATACTCCACAACAAAATGGATTGTGTGAATGATTCAATCGTACGATCGTAGAAAAAGCAAGGTGTCTACTTTTTGATGCAAAATTGGAAAAGAAGTTCTGGGGAGAAGCCATCAATACGGCAGTCTACCTGCAGAATCGAATTGTGGCAGCTGCGTTGGATAATAGAACTCCATATGAATTGTGGACAGGCTCAAAACCGGATATTTCTCATATCAGAATCTTCGGAAGCACTGTGATGGTTCATGTACCTAAAGAAAAAAGAAAGAAGTGGGACAAGAAAACAACCAAATGTATACTCATTGGATACCCAGACAATATAAAGGGGTATAGAGTCTACAACCCCGAAACAAAAAATGTGTCCACTAGCAGAGATGTGATCATCATCGAGAAGGAATCAAAATCTGAAAACCTCATTGAAGCACAAGGTCAGAATATTGATTCAGTGGAGGATAGTGAGAAATCCGATGATACACAACAACAAGAAACTGGATCAACGTCAATTGAAGCACAAGGTCAGAATATTGATTCAGTGGAGGATAGTGAGAAATCCGATGATACACAACAACAAGAATCTGGATCAACGTTAAGCCAAAATAGCTCTGAAAATTTGACAGATAGATTTCAAAATCATGATGAGACATATGTTCCCAGCGATTATGAAGATGCATGCAGCACACCGAAGGATGACGAGAACGAAATCCGGCAAGGCCGACCCAAACGTTAAAGGAAGACTCCAGAGAGATATGGGTGGTCAAACCTCTGCGTCGACGGTGAAACATTACATGATGCAGCTGAATTGTCTCTCCATGAAGCTTTAAATGGAACAGAAAAGAAGCACTGGGAGTCGGCTGTGAGAGATGAGTTACAATGTTTTAAAGATAATGATGCGTGGGAGTTATGTGACGCTCCTGAAGATGGTAGAGTTGTACAGTGCAAATGGGTGCTACGCAAGAAGTATGACAGTGAAAATAAAGTCCGTTTTCGTGCACGTTTAGTGGCAAAAGGTTTTTCGCAAGTCGAAGGTATGGACTTTACAGAAACTTTTTCTCCCGTGGTGAGACATACAACTTTGAGGCTACTTTTTGCATTATCTGTACAACAAGGTTTTAATACAACGCATCTTGATGTGACAACTGCTTTCTTGAATGGCACTCTTGAGGAAACTATTTATATGCAAATACCAAAAGGTTTTTCGGAAAGAACACAAAAAGGTCAAGTACTTAAATTAAAAAAGGCTATTTATGGTCTTAAACAGTCCTCAAGAGCATGGTACAAGAAGGTAGATGAATGTTTATTAAACATAGGATATGCTAGATCTAAAATCGAACCATGTATGTATACAAAAATACAGAATCAGTTGAAGACTATTATCACATTGTTCGTAGACGATTTCTTTATTTTTTCAAATAATATTAATGAAACTGAAAACTTAAAGCAAGTATTAGCTATCCAATTCAAGATTAAAAATTTAAGTGAAATAAAGAAATGTCTTGGTGTAAACATTACTGTTAACAAATCTAAACGAACAATAACATTAAGTCAGAGAGATTATATTGATCAGCTATTACATAAATTTAATATGAGCCAATGTAAACCTATTCAGACACCAATGGAAATTAAGTTGAATTCATCTAATAATGTGTATAATAATGTAGATAATTTTCCATATCAGCAAATAATTGGATGTCTTATGTATTTAATGGATTTAACTAGGCCGGATATCGCATATGCAGTTAGCTTTTTAAGTCAATTCAATGATTGTCATTCTAAAGAACATTGTACATATGTAAAGCGATTGTTAAGATATTTAAAATGTACAAGAGATTATGGTTTGAAGTATTCTGCTGATAGAAGCTCAATACTAGAAGGTTTCGTGGATGCTGATTGGGGCGGAAACATTATTGATAGAAAATCATACACTGGAATTTGTTTCACTTTATCTGGTTGTGTAATATCTTGGGAAACAAAAAAACAAAAAACTGTCGCTTTATCCAGTAGTGAAGCTGAATACATGGCTATTACCGAAGCTTGTAAAGAAGCAGTTTATTTGCGAAATTTGCAATATGAAATAACACAAAATATATACACTATTGACCTTTTCAATGATAATCAGAGTGCGATAAAATTAACTGTAAATCCAATTTTTCACAAGAGAACCAAACATATTGATATTAAATATCACTTTTGTAGAGAATGTGTATCAAATAATATTGTGAATATTAGATATTTACCAACGGCTGAAATGCCTGCTGATTTGTTCACTAAAAGTCTATGTTCCATTAAGCATTATAAGTTTATGGATAAATTAGGTGTGCAAATGACTTAATAGCAAATGCGTTTATATTGCTAGATATAGTGGAGGTGTTGTAATAATATCTACAATATAAGCATAGTGCTGCCATCTATGGCATTGTAAGTGTAACTTTCTTTTATATTCTACTTAAATAAATTCAGTCTATTATCTGCCTTTGTATGCAACACAGTTTTTTATTACAATTTTGTATTATGTGCTTCCAATATCACATCTGCTTTTTCCATTTTTGTTATTTTACAGATTCCCCTTAATTTGGCTTTTATTAATTCTAAATGTTCTTGTTTAACACAGTCTCCTTTAAAATTGACCAGAGTTTTACATTCAGTTCTCCTAGTTGCCTTTCCAGCTCTGCAAGTGTCCTTTGCAACTCTATCTGTTCTTGCAATTGCAGCGATTCTGCCATTAATTATGATCTGAAATTCTTATTAATAATCTACTTAATAAAACATCTTTTGTTTGTTTTGGTCAATCATTTATTCTGTTCAAAAAATTAATTTATTTCAATTCACGCAGTTTAATGTAATTCATAGTTAAAACTTAACCGTTTCAAATTCCTCGTCAATCTTCCGACCATATCTTGCACCGCATTTATTATATTTTTGATCCGTATTTTGTTCCACACGCGTACTTCTAAACAAGTCGTGTTTATCTTGTATATTTGTTCGCAAATATTAAATTATGCCCACAAATTAAATAGACAAGAACGTTTTAATCGCGAACGAAGAAACGAAAACTGTTAAATTGTTTCCATCTTTTATAAACAACTGCTTAGTTATTTCAGGAATTCATAAACCTAAATTTATGAACCAACCACTTGCGAACAATATTTCAATCTGCGTTTCCGAATTTCGTTCGATTGGTGTTTCAACGAATCTAGCACTTGTGACGAACTTTTTGCTCCGGGTTTAGCTGTCGGTGCCAGGGTCCGTACACAGACAAGTATCAAGCACGTGCTTTGTTTTCCCGAGCGTGCGAATCCTAGCCGCGCAAATGCAACGCATTGACGCGACGGAGGGAAAAACGACGGATGCGCGACGGCGCAAACCAAATGGTCGTCAGCCTTAAAAAGCGATCGGACCACGTGGTAACGCAATGAAAAACGCAGTGACGCACTGGCGCAAAGAAAGACGGATGCGCGACGGCGCAAACCAAATGGTCGTCAGCCTTAAAAAGCGATCGGACCACGTGGTGGCGCAACGAAAGAGCAACGGATACGCGGCGGCGCAGATCAAATGGTCGTCAGCCTTAAAAAGCGATCGGACCACGTGATTGCGCGAATGAAACGCACTGACGCAAAGACGACGGATACGCGACGGCGCAAACCAAATGGTCGTCAGCCTTAAAAAGCGATCGGACCACGTGGTAACGCAATGAACAACGCAGTGACGCACTGACGCAAAGAAAGACGGATGCGCGACGGCGCAAACCAGATGGTCGTCAGCCTTAAAAAGCGATCGGACCACGTGGTGGCGCAACGAAAGAGCAACGGATACGCGGCGGCGCAGATCAAATGGTCGTCAGCCTTAAAAAGCGATCGGACCACGTGATTGCGCGAATGAAACGCACTGACGCAAAGACGACGGATACGCGACGGCGCAAACCAAATGGTCGTCAGCCTTAAAAAGCGATCGGACCACGTGGTAACGCAATGAACAACGCAGTGACGCACTGACGCAAAGAAAGACGGATGCGCGACGGCGCAAACCAGATGGTCGTCAGCCTTAAAAAGCGATCGGACCACGTGGTGGCGCAACGAAAGAGCAACGGATACGCGGCGGCGCAGATCAAATGGTCGTCAGCCTTAAAAAGCGATCGGACCACGTGATTGCGCGAATGAAACGCACTGACGCAAAGACGACGGATACGCGACGGCGCAAACCAAATGGTCGTCAGCCTTAAAAAGCGATCGGACCCCGTGGTAACGCAATGAAAAACGCAGTGACGCACTGACGCAAAGAAAGACGGATGCGCGACGGCGCAAACCAAATGGTCGTCAGCCTTAAAAAGCGATCGGACCACGTGGTGGCGCAACGAAAGAGCAACGGATACGCGGCGGCGCAGATCAAATGGTCGTCAGCCTTAAGAAGCGATCGGACCACGTGATTGCGCGGATGAAACGCACTGACGCAAAGAACGGCGGATACGCGACGGCGCAAACCAAATGGTCGTCAGCCTTAAAAAGCGATCGGACCACGTGGTAACGCAATGAAAAACGCAGTGACGCACTGACGCAAAGAAAGACGGATGCGCGACGGCGCAAACCAAATGGTCGTCAGCCTTAAAAAGCGATCGGACCACGTGGTAACGCAATGAAAAACGCAGTGACGCACTGACGCAAAGAGAGACGGATGCGCGACGGCGCAAACCAAATGGTCGTCAGCCTTAAAAAAGCGATCGGACCACGTGGTTGCGCAAATGAAACGACCGTTGCGATGATCTAAACTTAGCTGCGATACTCACCCCTTGTTCATTTGTGATAAAAGACACTGTGTTGTTTTGCTTATTGTTACTTTTATTTCGATAGATTTCAGTAGACTTAAGGTTTAATAACACTAGCAAAAAGATAAATTGTCGTCGACGATGGCACAGGAACTAAGAGAGTGAGATTCGTTGTGCTTGGCTTTTTATTGTCGGATAGCGGCACTTTTCCCGGCGTTTCTCCTGGAATCGCATTGGTTCGTTGTGGGGAGGTGTTTACACTGAGGGTAAACTGTGTTCGCTGTGGGGAGGTGTTTACACTGAGGGTAAACTGCGTTCGTTGTGGGGAGGTGTTTATACTGCCATAAACTGCTCCTCACACTCTCTCCTTTCTTAGGGGAGGTGGCGAATGGCGACAGCGGGTGCTGAGAGGCGTGTGTTTAACGTGACCCGGTATCCCTCGCAGTTAAATTGCATCCTATGCCGACGTCGGCCCTGGAGTGTGTGGGTGGTGCTCTGGTCCCGGGTGATGAGTGATTTGTACCGTGTGGTAATCTCGCTGCGTCCCACGGAGGAGAATATAGTCGCGATGGCGAGCCCGGTGATGTCTTGGAATTGGAAGCGTTGGGTCGGTCCTCTCGCCGTGCCAGCTTGGGTGTCGGGGTGCTGAGCGGGAACGGGATGCGCTTCCTCGTTTTCGTCTACCTTCTCGACCTCACGGCACAAGTCGTCGTAGTAACGGCCATGGAGGGGGTCGAAGTATATCGACTCGCACGCCTCCGTACTGGTGGTTGTCTCCCCAGCCAGTTTGACCGTCTGTCCACCGCAGCTGATTTCCGCTCCCGACTTTGCCAAGAAATCCATCCCTAAGATGAGGTGGTACAAAACGCGAGGTAACACAAGTAGGTCAACTGCGTGTTCCGCGTGCCCTAGGCTTATCTTAACCGTGAGCATCCGGTCTACTCTGCGCGTGCTACCATCGGCCATCTGCACCGGTATGTCGACACTGCCCAGCGTGCCTTGGTTTATCAACTCTGCTGCTATGAAGTCGCTGACGAAGCTTCGAGATGCACCCGTATCGATCGTAGCTGTGATGCGCTTGTTTCCGATGGCCACCTTCGCCCACACCCGGCGGCCATCGCTCTTCAGTGGTGCTTCTACGTGTGAGGTTGGTCGTGCTTCGGGGTTCTCACCACTCCTCGTTAGTGATGAGCCCCGTGCGCGTTTCCCGAACGGGCCCGATAACAGTCTATGGTGCGCACTTTTCTACGTCCGCAGTCCCAGCAGAAGAGGACGGCCGGGCGTCGGCAAGCCCGCCAGAAATGACCGCCTTCACCGCAACGTCTACAGGCAGAACGTACGTCCACCACGCCTTCCTCTGGTCGATCGGCAACCATCCGATTCTGCTCAAGACGCCCGCGTTGCGCTGCGCCACGTTCGACGTGGATGCCTTCGTAGTCCTCCGCTAACGCCATCAGCTCGCTCAGGGTAGCGAAATCTTTTCGTCGGATGTACAGCAGATATTCGCTGCGACAGTTCTTATATATTCGTTGTAGCTGCTGGTCAGCATCGTAGCTAGCTTGCCGCATTAACCCTTGCATTGCGAGGACGAAGTCCTTGAATTTTTCTCTTGGCCCTTGAGTTCTGCGCCGAATGTTGTCTTCCAGCTCCTCGAAGTAGCGCGTTGGTAAGAAAAACCGCGTGAAATCTAATTTGAAGGCCTGCCAGCTTTCCCAACGTCTGTGGTTGTTCCGATACCAAGCCAAGGCGCGATCTTTGAGTAGTTCCGGCATGGTCCGCGGAAGTGAATTCATCTCAAGGCCGTATGCCTCTGTAAGCTCTTCCACGCGCTCGATGAAAGCCAACGGATCTCTTCCCCCATCATACTTTACGGACCACTTCCTCACCTGGTCAATCACTGCTGCGTAATTTCTCACTGGGCTCGGGCTTGGCAACGATGCGTCTTCCTGTGGTCTTGCGTGGGGTGTTATGCCGCCAGTTACGTTCTGGTCGTCGTGTCGCATCGACGTTGATGCGCCTGGCGTGTTGAGTTGGGGAGCGGCATCATCTTTCTTCTCTTTGGGGCCAGTGTTTGTGGCCGTTGGCGGCGGTGGCTGCTTGGCTCCGAATGTGGGGCACGCGGCTTGATACGCCGCCTCCAATTGTTCGAGCAATTCCTCTTCTTCCCGTAAATGTGTCTGAGCTATGAACGCGGCGAACCGCTTTCGCAGCTCCTCGGTCGTGCCGCTGGTATCAAGCGAAAATGTTTCCATCTCCTTCCGTAGCTCCTCCTTCGACAAGGTATAGATCCACCCCGTCCTGACCATGACTTCGGTTGTTTTACCGCAGCCGATGATAAAATGTAAGTCTCTCTGGTCTACTTATCCCTCGAATCACCAAGTGCGGTAGATTTGTTTTCTCCTGTGTTTACTTCGTTTTACTTATGCCTAATTTGTTAAACCTACTAGTGTCCCTGCTCGGGCGCCACTGTGACGAACTTTTTGCTCCGGGTTTAGCTGTCGGTGCCAGGGTCCGTACACAGACAAGTATCAAGCACGTGCTTTGTTTTCCCGAGCGTGCGAATCCTAGCCGCGCAAATGCAACGCATTGACGCGACGGAGGGAAAAACGACGGATGCGCGACGGCGCAAACCAAATGGTCGTCAGCCTTAAAAAGCGATCGGACCACGTGGTAACGCAATGAAAAACGCAGTGACGCACTGGCGCAAAGAAAGACGGATGCGCGACGGCGCTAACCAAATGGTCGTCAGCCTTAAAAAGCGATCGGACCACGTGGTGGCGCAACGAAAGAGCAACGGATACGCGGCGGCGCAGATCAAATGGTCGTCAGCCTTAAAAAGCGATCGGACCACGTGATTGCGCGAATGAAACGCACTGACGCAAAGACGACGGATACGCGACGGCGCAAACCAAATGGTCGTCAGCCTTAAAAAGCGATCGGACCCCGTGGTAACGCAATGAAAAACGCAGTGACGCACTGACGCAAAGAAAGACGGATGCGCGACGGCGCAAACCAAATGGTCGTCAGCCTTAAAAAGCGATCGGACCACGTGGTGGCGCAACGAAAGAGCAACGGATACGCGGCGGCGCAGATCAAATGGTCGTCAGCCTTAAGAAGCGATCGGACCACGTGATTGCGCGAATGAAACACACTGACGCAAAGAACGGCGGATACGCGACGGCGCAAACCAAATGGTCGTCAGCCTTAAAAAGCGATCGGACCACGTGGTGGCGCAACGAAAGAGCAACGGATACGCGGTGGCGCAGATCAAATGGTCGTCAGCCTTAAGAAGCGATCGGACCACGTGATTGCGCGGATGAAACGCACTGACGCAAAGAACGGCGGATACGCGACGGCGCAAACCAAATGGTCGTCAGCCTTAAAAAGCGATCGGACCACGTGGTAACGCAATGAAAAACGCAGCGACGCACTGACGCAAAGAAAGACGGATGCGCGACGGCGCAAACCAAATGGTCGTCAGCCTTAAAAAGCGATCGGACCACGTGGTAACGCAATGAAAAACGCAGTGACGCACTGACGCAAAGAGAGACGGATGCGCGACGGCGCAAACCAAATGGTCGTCAGCCTTAAAAAAGCGATCGGACCACGTGGTGGCGCAACGAAAGAGCAACGGATACGCGGCGGCGCAGATCAGATGGTCGTCAGCCTTAAAAAGCGATCGGACCACGTGATTGCGCGAATGAAACGCACTGACGCAAAGACGACGGATACGCGACGGCGCAGATCAAATGGTCGTCAGCCTTAAAAAGCGATCGGACCACGTGACTGCGCAAATGGAAAACTCAAGAAACGCACCGGTGCACTGCGGAAACCAAACAAATGCGCGACGGCGCAAAACCAAATGGTCGTCAGCCTTAAAAAGCGATCGGACCACGTGGTTGCGCAAATGAAACGACCGTTGCGATGATCTAAACTTAGCTGCGATACTCACCCCTTGTTCATTTGTGATAAAAGACACTGTGTTGTTTTGCTTATTGTTACTTTTATTTCGATAGATTTCAGTAGACTTAAGGTTTAATAACACTAGCAAAAAGATAAATTGTCGTCGACGATGGCACAGGAACTAAGAGAGTGAGATTCGTTGTGCTTGGCTTTTTATTGTCGGATAGCGGCACTTTTCCCGGCGTTTCTTCTGGAATCGCATTGGTTCGTTGTGGGGAGGTGTTTACACTGAGGGTAAACTGTGTTCGCTGTGGGGAGGTGTTTACACTGAGGGTAAACTGCGTTCGTTGTGGGGAGGTGTTTATACTGCCATAAACTGCTCCTCACACACTGACTCAGAGAGTTCAGCTCGGGCGCAATTTCTGACATTGTTTTTATTTAATTTACCTAACAATTTTTATAATACTTAGAATACCTTATAATTTATAAAGAGACGCTTTTGCGGTCAAGAGGCAACTACGGGTCGTATAAAGAGCCAACTATGGGTCGTATAAAGAGCCGCTTTTGCGGTCAAGAGCCAACTAAGGGTCGTATAAAGGCCAACTATGGGTCGTATAAAGAGCCAACAATGGGTCGTATAAAGAGCCAACTAAGGGTCGTGTATCTTAAAAATATTTAAAAAATAAAAGAGCGACAAATGTGGTCGATATGTATTAAAAGAGGTTTTCTAGGGCCACTAGAATACCTATCAAAAAGCGAACCTTTGTCAACTGATCAAAAAACTGATCTAATATGTTCCGATCAGTCCGAATTATATGATATTGCCAATGGAATCGGTCGTAAAATGAAGACAAATTCTATTGTTAGCATTGTCTTTTCTATCGGTTGTCTTTCCATGTTTCCATGTATTGCTGTGTTGTTGTTGTTTTTCCATTTTTCTTAATACGGAATCAGGTTTCGTTGATGTTGTTGCTTATTGCTAGTTTCTATTCGTTCGTATTTATGTTTAAATGTCGGTATGTACATGCTTGCTTGGTTTTGTCGGCTCGATTTAAAGTATGTAAATATTTTGCGTAATTATGTATTCGGAAGGTTTGTTTGACTATTTTTATTTCGCCTTTTACTTTGCTTTATGAGTAAGTGATATATGTAGGTACGTATGTATATCTAATTGTCTAATTTAAAACTATTTATATTAAAATAATATTGTAACGAATTGTGATCGTTTCATCCTATCACTACTTAGCGCGAAATAAAAAAAAGTTCGTTCGTTCATCTTTGGTATAGCATATGTCCCATGTTTTATTCGGCGATTATTCGGTCTTTCTTATTGAGACGGGTGCTGCGCGGTGACGAGACTCACATAATGTCTGTATGGTACGGTAGGCGGTAAACGTTCTGCTTGTATCTTTTTGACTGACATCGGTTTAGGCTCCGGTTTCGGTATATGAGTAATGCATTTGGTCGCATGTAGCGGATAACTATCTGGTCGCTCGTATGATTGAGCTTTAATTTAATTCTTAATTCAATGCGATATGTGCTGGTTTTCAGTTCCTGTTTATGTGGTTGTTGAAATTGTTCAACGGACTGTACTGTTAGTCTAGAATTGGCTGGTGTACGGGTTCAGGTTCCCTAGCGTGAACTGTTATTGTGCTTTACTAGTTGAAAGCGATGTCTTGGTCTCATCGACGAATTCAGGACTGGCAGTTGTCCATGATTCCATATCTATGTATATTGTCTCCATGATTCCATATGGGGTTGTCATTTTCTTTTGGCAGCTACAATCTCGCGATAGTATGTCTGCCTTTCCACAACGCGAACAGAATAATTCGGCTTTCCATTTTACCGCATCGCCAGCAGTGGGTCTGGCTTGCATAATCTTGAGTGGTTACCCAGTTGGAAACCTGTGGTCAGTTATTTCGCCTTTTATTTTGCTTCATGAGTAAGTGATATATGTATCTAATTGCTAATATTAAAATAATATTGTAACAAATTTTGATCGTTACTACTTCGAATTGTTGATATGATTCAATAATTCGAAGTTAACATAATTAGTCATTCATTTCATTAACTTTAACAGAAGCCGGTGCGTTGATCGAGCGAAGCGAAGCAAAAGTGCTGCGCTTGCATGTTAACGGTTTTGGGCTTGCTTCGACTGTTGTGTTATTTAAGTCGTTCGTGGCCTTGAATTACTTATGTTTCATTTGGCCTTGAATATTATTGTTCCGTTAAATTGGCCGTTGTGATTGCGACATACAACATTTGGTTGCATCATGATTCTCTTTAGCACTCGTTCCCTTTGCTTAGTCGGCACACAAAGTTTCCATATGCTGCCTCCTGCTTGTCCAATCTTGGACGGGATGTGGCGATACAGCTGCTCATCATTAATCGTATAATCTGGGTACTTCTGGGGCTTGTCTTGAATTTCCTCTTTCTTCCGTTCAATCCAGGGACACTTTTTGGACGCGTCACAGGTACTTCCTACATGTTATAAGACATCTCGTGTTTGCAGGAATAAGGCATCGGCGACTACGTTCAATTTGCCTTTGCGATATTTAATGTCGTATTGATATTGTTGAAGCTTCAACGCCCACCTGAAATCAGCCATTTTAAAGCGAGGTGGTCTGTTATCACTGTAAATCGGTAACCCTCCACATACTGGCGTATTTTGCGGATGCCCCAAATTATTGCCAGGCATTCCTTTTCCGTACAGCTAGTTTCTGCTGCCGTCAGCCGGCGACTTCCGTACGCAATCACTCTTTCTTCACCTACGATATTTTGCAGGAGTAGAGCGCCTAAGCCGTGGTTGCTGGCATCTGTTTGTAGAATAAAGTTTTGCGAGAAATCCGGGCCACCGGTGCTTCGGTAAGCCTTTTTTTAATTTCCTCGAATGCCTTTGGCTTTTCTGTGCCCCAGGACCAACGAGTGCTTTTCTTTAATAGTGTCGTCATTGGTTGCACGTTTGTTGAGAATTCTGGTACGAAACTCTTGTACCAAGATGTGATGACTCGGCATCGGCGAAGTTCTTTCTGAGTTTCCGGGGGTTTCAATTCTTTTATTGCTGCGAACTTTTCTGGATCCGTCCTGATTCCTTCAAGTGTTACGATATGGCTGAGATATCGTATCTCCTCCTTGAAGAATTCGCACTTTTCTGAGTTTACCTTTAAATTAGCTTCCCTCAGCCGTTGTAGTACTCGATGTAAGTTTTCTTTTTGTTGTTCCATTCCATCGACAAAGGCATACGCTTCTAGCTGTGGCCCGATGACCTGGTCGAGAAGTCGTTAAAAAGTGGCCGGCGTGGAATGGAGTCCAAATGGCATCACCCACCGGCCATAGGTACTTCCCAATAGCCATTCTTTGGGTCAAGGGTGCTGATGAATTTTGTCGAAAATATGCTGAATGCGCGAATGCATCTATTACTGATAAGTTCGTCGATTTGTTCATTTATTATGCTCTGCATCGCCCGATTTTTAGGGAAGTATCGCTGTTTGAGGAGCCGTTCATCTCTCATGAGGATGTGCTGAGATGTCAAATTCGTTGTTCCACTTATATTTTGAAACGACTGCAGTTCTCGTTGGAGAAAGTCTTCGATGTTGGTGTTGCCTCGTGCTATTGGACAGGTGGCTTTAGTTGACACACTTTTTTCTTCTTACAGGGGAATTGGTTGCCATCCTATGGTCGTGTAGGAAGTCAATACCCAAGATAACTTTGGAACGATCACAATTCCTTTCAACAATATTTGAATATAAATAGTTTTAGATTAGACAATTAGATAGACATATGTACATACATATATCAGGTACTTATAAAGAGCAAAGCCAAAGACGAAATAAAAATGATCAAACTTACACTTGCGTTAACCAAATATAAATACAAACATACCTACCATATGAACGATAGACAGAGTAAAAAAACAGAAAGATTACAAATGGACCACGAAGAAGAGAACTGGAATTAATACACAAAACCTTTTCCTTCCAAGTGACCGCATGTAAACAAATACACGCCACGAATACATAGCTACCCAAAATACAAATATGTAAACATCCACATCGAGTCGAAAAAACCAGAAAACATACATCTACAAAAAAAAAAAATGCAGTCATGCGAATAAATAGCAAACAGCCGACGGCTGTTTAATTATATTATTTGGAATATAATTTGTCTCCATTCACGGCCGATTCCATTGGAAATATTTTACGATTCGCACACGCTTTATTTCGATTTTCGCTTTTAACGAGCTTTATCCGAACATTGCAAATCAGCCTTTGATCTCATGCAAACAATAATATATTAGTACCGCAGTAACAAAAGACAAAGGTATGCATTTTTGAGGTTCTTGTAGTACTAAATTATAAAAATTGTTAAGTATATATAATAAATACGATACTCAACATTGCGTCCGAGCTGAATTCCCTGAGTCAGTGCTAGATTGGAAGAAACACCAATCGAACGAAATTCGGAAACGCAACGTGAAATATTATTCGCAAGTGGTTGTGAGATCCACTTGCCACGAATCCTGGGACGAGTGAGCTATTCCCGGCTGGGAAAGAAAAACTCGTCGTTACAACTTTATCTATGGCGTTGAGTAGCACAAGAAGATGGACTACACATTCCGACGTTCCGAACATGAGAGGTGCCTCTACTGCTCTGCGTATATGTAAAGTGTCACCGTTAGCCATCTTGGCTGAAACCGAAACCTTCAGATGTGTGTCCGGTTCCACAGCTCGTCGGCGAAGCTCTCATTGATGAGCTGCGGCTGGCTCCGGTATCAATTGTTGCTTTGACACACACCTCGTCGATGCATACTGTGTACGTCAGACAGTCTTTTGTGATATTTAGTTGGGATTTCCGGATCCAGCATGATTGGGAGGCGTTGTTACTCGTCATCTCGGTTCGTCTCCACTGACGCGAGACTTTCTGGAGTTTCCCGGTTGACAGCCAATGGTTCTTACCTCTTTCCGTCCACACTTCCAGCAGAAATACGTCTTTGGGTTGCCACAGTTCCTTTCTACGTGTCCTTGCTGCACGCCTTATCTGGATTTACTAAAAGATCTGTAAACCGCGCTGCTCGATATCGCATATCGGCTTGATATGTGGCGGTTTTTGCTGTTGCGGTTCTCTCTGCTGCAGACATTCGAAATCTTCTGCCAGGCTCGTTAATGCTGTCAGGTTTGAAAATACCTTTCGCTTGCTATACAATATTCCTGTCGGCTGTTTCTAAAGATCCGTTCTAGCTTTAGGTCCTCGGTGTAACCGGCATGGTGCATTGTGAAATTACAAAGGTTCTGAATTTCTCTTGCGGTTTCTGGACTCGTTTGCGAATTTCCTCTTCTAAGCTTTCAAAAAATCGTGAAGGTAGAAAGAATGTAAGGAAATCTGTTTTGAAGAGATTCTTCCATTTCTTTCCATTCTTTCCACAGTTTTTTATTGTTGCGGAACCATGTTAATGCCTAGTCTTGAAGCAATTCTGGCATGGTCCTCGCCAGTAGATTAGCGTTCAATAAATTCCAAGGGGTCACGAGTGCCGTCAAATCTTATCGATCATTTCCTGACTTTGTCTTTGGCGGGCTCGTTGGGGTGTCGAAGAAAGTTTGTCTGGTGGGGCTTTGTTGCTTCTGGCTGTCCATCGTTGTGTTACTAGTAAAGGGTGTGGTTTTTTAAGTAACGGTCTGCTCCAATTCTTCCACGCGTTTACGCGTTTCGTCAGAATGCGTTTCGTTGATGAAGGACACTAGTGCCTTGCGTAGTTCCTCGACTGTGCCGGTGTCCTGCAGTGAGAACTCCTTACATACTTCTCGGAGAGATGTCTTCTTTAAGTTGTAGATCCATCCGGTAGTAACAATTTTGTCGTTTTATTTTTTTCTGAATTACTAGGATGGAGTTGTAGTTCTAGTAAACGTAGAATTTCATCAATTATCCCTGTTCGGGTGCCACCTGTAACGTTGTTTCTCTGGCTAGGGTATGAGTCAGCGAGTAACCAGGATCCAATTCACAAAACTATTTATTTTTTGTGTAAAACAATTGATGCAATCTTTCGTAAAAATCGTTGCTTATATTGAATTGGCAGCACTGACATTTGCACTTCTCTGTAGTCCTCTTTAAAAGTTGTCCATGTTATCAGTCGTTGGGTTACTATTTTCGCCGCTGCTGTGTGTTGTATGAGTGGAGGTTGAGCGCGGTGCGATGATCACGTTTGAAGCGTTGTCGACCCATGATGACGTTCGAGGGCCTGTCGAACCGTGAAAAGGTTTGAGGATGTGCCGAACAGTGGAGGCGTTCGGAGCTGTATCAAACCGTGAAGACGCTCGAGGCTGTATCGAACCATGAAGACGTTCGAGGCTGTGTCGAACTATTGAAACGTCGCGATTTTCTGCGGTCGTTTTTAATGACGAGAACCGTATCTATAGCCGGGGTGGCTCAGGGCTGTCCAGAATCGTTTCAAGAATATTTATATTTATAATTGCCACTGTTTTGGTGTTAGGTTTTCAGCTTATCTTTAGTTCGGATTTCTATATTAATTAAAACTGATTTACAAACTATTTCTTAATTAATGAACTTATTTTAATTACCTATATTAATTAAAACTGAGGCGTGTTTGCAAGAAACGTCGATGCTGTGTACCCGTATGTGTTGGCGTGGTGTAGGCGTTGTCGTTGTGTTAACAATCTTTCAGTTAATCGTTAGATGTCCTAATGCGAGAATGGTGGTTATAGCGTGACCATTGGCTGTATGTTGTTGGGAGAGGCTGCCTTGTCGCAGCCGAGTATGAGACCACGGTCACCTACCCGACGGCAATCGCAATCTACATTCGACACGTATGACGCCGATTTGACGGTCACCGGTGCCGGCTGTAGACGCAGCAGGTGTTTGAGAGAGGATGAATGTACTTGGGAGAGGCTGGGTGTAGTTGGGAGACTCTGCCTTGTCGCAGCCGGCTGAAGATTGGGAGAGGGTGAGTATTTTGGAGAGAGGCTGCAGATTGGGATAGGGTGAGTATTTTGGAGAGAGGCTGAGGATTGGGAGAGGGATTAAAGAGAGGCTCGTGTACCACGCTATAACTTACCTGATTTAGATGCAGGAGGTGTTTGGGAGAGGCTGAGTATTTTGTAGAGAGGCTGAGAACTGGGAGATGCTGAGTATTTTGGAGAGAGTCTGAGTACTGGGAGAGGCTGAGTATTTTGGAGAGAGGCTGAAGATTGGGAGAGGGTGAGTATTTTGGAGAGAAGCTGCAGATTGGGAGAGGGTGAGTATTTTGGAGAGAGGCTGAGGATTGGGAGAGGGATTAAAGAGAGGCTGGTGTACCACGCTATAACTTACCAAGATGTTATCGCTGCCACGTCGCCTAACTGAATGACGACTCTGTGCGAGCTCCGTCTTTTATATGCTGGCGCAAGGTATGGCGTTTCGTCGTATTGTGTTCGATGTTTCTGTGTCTGTACTGCTATTGCTTACATGAAGGCTGCTTTGTTTTTCGGTGCTGTATTTGTGTGTTCATGTGTTGAGCGTGAACCGGTTTGCAGTGTGTAACGTATTTGTTTTGCTTACCACTACTCATAACGCGTTTACTGACTTCATTACAATTACTTTAATGTACTACATACATGCGCGAAAATATATTTGCTAGTAAGCGGAATGTGTGTACATGACATAATGATAATAAAAGAATGGAATGAATAATAATGGAATGAAATGCATGCTCGTAGAATAGAACATTAGTGTAACGATAAGATCTTTCTTAGTTTAGAATTTTATTTATTTAGTTTTTTTTTAAAGAATTTGAATAATGAAAATAGTAAGTATGATAAGAGATCGTTGGTGTATGTGAGGGTCTTCCTATATACTTCATCACACTATGAAGACGTGCGAGGCTGTGTCGAACCGTGAAGACGTTCGAAGCTGTGTCGACCCGTGAAGACGTTCGAGGTTGTGTGTGAACCGTGGTGACGTTCGAGGCTGTGTCGAACCCTGGAGACGTTCGAAGCTGTGTCGAACCGTGAAGACGGTTGAAGCTGTGCCGAACCGTGAAGATGTTTGAAGCTGTGCCGAACCGTGAAGCTGTTTCGAACCGTGAAAACGTTCGAAGCTGTGTCGAACCGTGAAGACGTTCGAGGCTGTGTCGAACCGTGAAGACATTCGAGGCTGTGTAGAACCGTGGAGGCGGTCGAGGTTGTGTCGTACCCTGAAGAAGTTTGAGGCTGTGTGAGAACTGTGATGACGTTCGAGGCTGTGTCGAACCGTGATGGAGTTTGAAGCTGTGTCGAACCGTGGTCGCGTTCGAAGGTGTGTCGAACCGTGATGGCGTACGAAGCTGTGTCGAATGTCATAACGTTCGAAGTGTTGTCGAACCGTGATCGCGTTCGAAGGTGTGTCGAACCGTGAAGACGTTCGAGGCTGTGTGGGACCCTGATGGCGTTCGAGGCTGTGTCGAACCGTGATGGCGTTCGAAGTTGTGTCGAACCGTGATGGCGTTAGAAGCTGTGTCGAACCGTGATGGCGTTCGAAGCTGGGTCGAACCGTGATGACGTTCGAAGTTCTGTCGAACCATGATGGCGTTCAAAGCTGGGTGGAACCGTGATGACGTTCCCAGCTGTGTCGAACCGTGATGGCGTTCGAGGCTGTGCCGAACCGTGAAGCTGTTTCGAACCGTGAAGACGTTCGAGGTGGTATGCGAACCGTGGTGACGTTCGAGGCTGTGTGCGAACCGCGAAGACATTCGAGGCTGTGTCGAACCGTGGAGGCGTTCGAAGCTGTGTCGAACCGTCAAGACGGTTAAAGGTGTATCGAATGTGAAGCTGTTTCGAACCGTGAAGACGTTCGAAGCTGTGTTGAACGGTGAGGACGTTCGAGGCTGAGTCGAACCGTGAAGATGTTCGGGGGTGGTGTGCGAACCGTAGTGACGTTCGAGGCTGTGTCGAACCGTGAAGACATTCGAGGCTGTGTCGAACCCTGGAGGCGTTCGAAGCTGTGTCGAACCGTGAAGACGGTTGAAGGTGTATCGAATGTGAAGCTGTTTCGGACCGTGAAGACGTTCGAAGCTGTGTTGAACGGTGAGGACGTTCGAGGCTGTGTCGAACCGTGAATACGTTGGATGTGGTGTGCGAACCGTGGTGACGTTCGAGGCTGTGTCGAACCGTGAAGACATTCGAGGCTGTGTCGAACCCTGGAGGCGTTCGAAGCTGTGTCGAACCGTGAAGACGGTTGAAGGTGTATCCAATGTGAAGCTGTTTCGAACCGTGAAGACGTTCGAAGCTGTGTTGAACGGTGAGGACGTTCGAGGCTGTGTCGAACCGTGAAGACGTTCGAGGTGGTGTGCGAATCGTGGTGATGTTCGAGGCTGTGTCGAAACGTGAAGACATTGGAGGCTGTGTCAAACCGTGGAGGCGTTCGAAGCTGTGTCGAACCGTGAAGATGGTTGAAGGTGTATCGAATGTGAAGCTGTTTCGAACCGTGAAGACGTTCGAAGCTGTGTTGAACGGTGAGGACGTGCGAGGCTGTGTGCGAATTGTGAAGATGTTCGAGGTTGTGTGCGAACTGAGCTGACGTTCGAGGCTGTGTCGAACCGTAAAGACGTTCGATGCTGTGCCGAACCGTGGATGCGTTTGAAGCTGTGTCGAACCGTGAAAACGTTCAAGGATGTGTGCGAACTGTGGTGACGTTCGAGGCTGTGTCGAACCGTGAAGACGTTCGAAACTGTGTCGAACCGTAATGGCGTGTGAGGTTGTTTCCAACCGTGAAGACGTTCGAGGCTGTGTGCGAACTGTGATGACGTTCGAAGCTGTGTCGAGCCGTGATGGGTTTCGAAGCTGTGTCGAACGGTGGAGACGTTTGAAGCTGTGTTGAACCGTGGAGGCGTTCGAAGCCGTGTCAAACTGTGAAGACGTTCGAAGTTGTGTCGAACCGTAATGGCGTTCGAAGCTGTGCGAACCGTGAAGACGTTTGAGGCTGTGTGCGAACCGTGAAGACGTTCGAAGCTGTGTCGAACCGTAATGGCGTGTGAGGTTGTTTCCAACCGTGAAGACGTTCGAGGCTGTGTGCGAACTGTGATGACGTTCGAAGCTGTGTCGAGCCGTGATGGGTTTCGAAGCTGTGTCGAACGGTGGAGACGTTTGAAGCTGTGTTGAACCGTGGAGGCGTTCGAAGCCGTGTCAAACTGTGAAGACGTTCGAAGCTGTGTCGAACCGTAATGGCGTTCGAAGCTGTGCGAACCGTGAAGACGTTTGAGGCTGTGTGCGAACCGTGAAGACGTTCGAAGCTGTGTCGAACCGTAATGGCGTGCGAGGTTGTTTCCAACCGTGAAGACGTTCGAGGCTGTGTGCGAACTGTGATCACGTTCGAAGCTGTGTCGAACCGTGATGGGTTTCGAAGCTGTGTCGAACGGTGGAGACGTTTGAAGCTGTGTTGAACCGTGGAGGCGTTCGAAGCCGTGTCAAACTGTGAAGACGTTCCAAGCTGTGTCGAACCGTAATGGCGTTCGAAGCTGTGCGAACCGTGAAGACGTTTGAGGCTGTGTGCGAACCGTGAAGACGTTCGAGGCGGTGTCAAGCCGTGGAGGCTTGCGAGGTTGTTTCGAACCGTGAAGACGTTCGACGCTGTGTCAAATCGTGGAGGCTTGCGAGGTTGTTTCGAACCGTGAAGACGTTCGATGCTGTGTGCGAACTGTGATGACGTTCGAAGCTGTGTCGAACCGTGAAGACATTCGAGGCTGTGTCAAACCGTGGAGGCTTGCGAGGTTGTTTCGAACCGTGAAGACGTTCGAGGCTGTGTGCGAACTGTGATGACGTTCGATGCTGTGCCGAACCGTGGATGCGTTTGAAGCTGTGTCGAACCGTGGAGGCGTTCGAAGCCGTGTCAAACTGTGAAGACGTTCGAAGCTGTGTCGAACCGTAATGGCGTTCGAAGCTGTGCGAACCGTGAAGACGTTTGAGGCTGTGTGCGAACCGTGAAGACGTTCGAAGCTGTGTCGAACCGTAATGGCGTGCGAGGTTGTTTCCAACCGTGAAGACGTTCGAGGCTGTGTGCGAACTGTGATGACGTTCGAAGCTGTGTCGAACCGTGATGGGTTTCGAAGCTGTGTCGAACGGTGGAGACGTTTGAAGCTGTGTTGAACCGTGGAGGCGTTCGAAGCCGTGTCAAACTGTGAAGACGTTCGAAGCTGTGTCGAACCGTAATGGCGTTCGAAGCTGTGCGAACCGTGAAGACGTTTGAGGCTGTGTGCGAACCGTGAAGACGTTCGAGGCTGTATGCGAACCGTGGTGACGTTCCAGGCTGTGTCGATCCATGAAGACGTTCAAGGCTGTTTCGAACCGTGAAGATGTTTGAGGCTGTGCCGAACCGTGAAGCTGTTTCGAACCGTGATGGCGTTCGAAGCTCTGTCGAACAGTGAAAGCGTTTGAAGCTGTGTCGAAACGTGGAGGCGTTCGAAGCCGTGTCGAACTGTCAAGACGTTCGAAGCTGTGTCGAACCGTGGAGGCGTGCGAGGTTGTTTCGAACCGTGAAGACGTTCGAGGCTGTGTGCAAACTGTGATGACGTTCGAGGCTGTGTCGAACCGTGATGGGGTTCGAAGCTGTGTCGAACCGTGGAGACGTTCGAAGCCGTGTCGAACTCTGAAAACGTTCGAGGGTGTGTGCGAACCGTGAAGACGTTCGAGGCTGTGTGCGAACCGTGGTGACGTTCCAGGCTGTGTCGAACCGTGAAGATGTTCAAGGCTGTTTCGAACCGTGAAGATGTTTGAGGCTGTGCCGAACCGTGAAGCTGTTTCGTATTCTGATGGCGTTCGAAGCTGTGTCGAACAGTGAAGTCGTTCGAAGCTGTGTCAAACCGTGAGGACGTTCGAGGCTGTGTCGAAGCATGAAGACGTTCGAGGTTGTGTGCGAACCGTGGTGACGTTCGAGGCTGTGTCGAACCGTGAATGCGATTGAAGCTGTTTCGAACCGTGAAAACGTTCAAGGCTGTGTGCGAACTGTGGTGACGTTCGAGGCTGTGTCGAACCGTGAAGACATTCGAGGCTGTGTCGAACCGTGGAGGCTTGCGAGGTTGTTTCGAACCGTGAAGACGTTCGAGGTGGTATGCGAACCGTGGTGACGTTCGAGGGTGTGTCGAACCGTGAAGACATTCGAGGCTGTGTCGATCCGTGGAGGCGTTCGAAGCTGTGTCGAACCGTGAAGACGGTTGAAGGTGTAGCGAATGTGAAGCTGTTTCGAAACGTGAAGTCGTTCGAAGCTGTGTTGAACGGTGAGGACGTGCGAGGCTGTGTGCGAACTGAGGTGACGTTCGAGGCTGTGTCAAACCGAGAAGACGTTCGATACTGTGTCGAACCGTGATGACTTTCGATGCTGTACCGAACCGTGGAGGCGTTTGAAGCTGTGTCGAACCGTGAAAACGTTCGAGGCTGTGTGCGAACTGTGGTGACGTTCGAGGCTGTGTCGAACCGTGAACACGTTCGAAGCTGTGTCGAACCGTGGAGGCTTGCGAGGTTGTTTCGAACCGTGAAGACGTTCGAGGTGGTATGCGAACCGTGGTGACGTTCGAGGGTGTGTCGAACCGTGAAGACATTCGAGGCTGTGTCGATCCGTGGAGGCGTTCGAAGCTGTGTCGAACCGTGAAGACGGTTGAAGGTGTATCGAATGTGAAGCTGTTTCGAACCGTGAAGTCGTTCGAAGCTGTGTTGAACGGTGAGGACGTGCGAGGCTGTGTGCGAATTGTGAAGATGTTCGAGGTTGTGCGCGAACTGAGGTGACGTTCGAGGCTGTGTCGAACCGTGAAGACGTTCGATACTGTGTCGAACCGTGATGACTTTCGATGCTGTGCCGAACCGTGGAGGCTATGTCGAACCGTGAAAACGTTCAAGGCTGTGTGCGAACTGTGGTGACGTTCGAGGCTGTGTCGAACCGTGAAGACGTTCGAAGCTGTGTCGAACCGTAATGGCGTGCGAGGTCGTTTCCAACCGTGAAGACGTTCGAGACTGTGTGCGACTTGTGATGACGTTCGAAGCTGTGTCGTGATGGGGTTCGAAGCTGTGTCGAACCGTGGAGACGTTTGAAGATGTGTTGAACCGTGGGGGCGTTCGAAGCCGTGTCAAACTGTGAAGACGTTCGAAGGTGTGTCGAACCGTAATGGCGTTCGAAGCTGTGCGAACCGTGAAGACGTTTGAGGCTGTGTGCGAACCGTGAAGACGTTTGAGGCTGTATGCGAACCGTGGTGACGTTCCAGGCTGTGTCGAACCATGAAGACGTTCAAGGCTGTTTCGAACCGTGAAGATGTTTGAGGCTGTGCCGAACCGTGAAGCTCTTTCGAACCGTGATGGCGTTCGAAGCTGTGTCGAACCGTGAAGACGTTCGAAGCCGTGTCGAACTGTGATGACGTTCGAGGCTGTGTCGAATCGTGAAGCCATTCGAGGCTGTGTCGAACCGTGGAGGCGTGCGAGGTTGTTTCGAACCGTGAAGACGGTTGAGGCTGTGTGCGAACTGTGATGAGGTTCGAGGCTGTGTCGAACCGTGATAAGGTTCGAAGCAGTGTCGAACCGTGGAGACGTTCGAAGCCGTGTCGAACCGTAGAGGCGTTCGAAGCTGTGTCGAACCGTAGAGGCGTTCGAAGCTGTGTCGAACCGTGAGGATTTGGATGACGTTCGAGGTTGTGTCCGAACCGTGGTGACGTTCGAGGCTGTGTCGAACCGAGAAGACATTCGAGGCTGTGTCGAACCGTGGAGGCTTCTGAGGTTGTTTCGAACCGTGAAGACGTTCGAGGTGGTATGAGAACCGTGGTGACGTTCGAGGCTGTGTCGAACCGTGAAGACATTCGAGGCTGTGTCGATCCGTGGAGGCGTTCGAAGCTGTGTCGAACCGTGAAGACGGTTGAAGGTGTATCGAATGTGAAGCTGTTTCGAACCGTGAAGACGTTCGAAGCTGTGTTGAACGGTGAGGACATGCGAGGCTGTGTGCGAATTGAGAAGATGTTCGAGGTTGTGTGCGAACTGAGGTGACGTTCGAGGCTGTGTCAAATCGAGAAGACGTTCGATACTGTGTCGAACCGTGATGACTTTCGATGCTGTACCAAACCGTGGAGGCGTTTGAAGCTGTGTCGAACCGTGAAAACGTTCAAGGCTGTGTGCGAACTGTGGTGACGTTCGAGGCTGTGTCGAACCGTGAAGACGTTCGAAGCTGTGTCGAACCGTAATGGCGTGCGAGGTCGTTTCCAACCGTGAAGACGTTCGAGACTGTGTGCGACTTGTGATGACGTTCGAAGCTGTGTCGTGATGGGGTTCGAAGCCGTGTCAAACTGTGAAGACGTTCGAAGGTGTGTCGAACCGTAATGGCGTTCGAAGCTGTGCGAACCGTGAAGACGTTTGAGGCTGTGTGCGAACCGTGAAGACGTTCGAGGCTGTATGCGAACCGTGGTGACGTTCCAGGCTGTGTCGAACCATGAAGACGTTCAAGGCTGTTTCGAACCGTGAAGATGTTTGAGGCTGTGCCGAACCGTGAAGCTCTTTCGAACCGTGATGGCGTTCGAAGCTGTGTCGAACCGTGAAGACGTTAGAGGCTGTGTCAAACCGTGATGGCGTTCGAAACTGTGTCGAACCGTGATGGGGTTCGAAGATGTGTCGAACCGTGGAGGCGTTTGAAGCTGTATCGAAACGTGAAGGCGTTCAAAGCCGTGTCGAACTGTCAAGACGTTCGAAGCTGTTTCGAACCGTGATGGCGTTCGAAGCTGTGTCGAAACGTGAAGACGTTCGAAGCTGTGTCAAACCGTGATGGCGTTCGAAACTGTGTCGAACCGTGATGGAGTTCGAAGCTGTGTCGAACCGTGGAGACGTTCGAAGCCGTGTCGAACTGTGATGACGTTCGAGGCTGTGTCGAATCGTGAAGCCATTCGAGGCTGTGTCGAACCGTGGAGGCGTGCGAGGTTGTTTCGAACCGTGAAGACGGTTGAGGCTGTGTGCGAACTGTGATGAGGTTCGAGGCTGTGTCGAACCGTGATAAGGTTCGAAGCAGTGTCGAACCGTGGAGACGTTCGAAGCCGTGTCGAACCGTAGAGGCGTTCGAAGCTGTGTCGAACCGTAGAGGCGTTCGAAGCTGTGTCGAACCGTGAGGATTTGGATGACGTTCGAGGTTGTGTCCGAACCGTGGTGACGTTCGAGGCTGTGTCGAACCGAGAAGACATTCGAGGCTGTGTCGAACCGTGGAGGCTTGTGAGGTTGTTTCGAACCGTGAAGACGTTCGAGGTGGTATGAGAACCGTGGTGACGTTCGAGGCTGTGTCGAACCGTGAAGGCATTCGAGGCTGTGTCGATCCGTGGAGGCGTTCGAAGCTGTGTCGAACCGTGAAGACGGTTGAAGGTGTATCGAATGTGAAGCTGTTTCGAACCGTGAAGACGTTCGAAGCTGTGTTGAACGGTGAGGACATGCGAGGCTGTGTGCGAATTGTGAAGATGTTCGAGGTTGTGTGCGAACTGAGGTGACGTTCGAGGCTGTGTCGAACCGTGAAGACGTTTGATACTGTGTCGAACCGTGATAACTTTCGATGCTGTGCCGAACCGTGGAGGCGTTTGAAGCTGTGTCGAACCGTGAAAACGTTCAAGGCTGTGTGCGAACTGTGGTGACGTTCGAGGCTGTGTCGAACCGTGAAGACATTCGAGACTGTGTCGAACCGTGGAGGCTTGCGAGGTTGTTTCGAACCGTGAAGACGTTCGAGGCTGTGTGCGAACTGTGGTGACGTTCGAGGCTGTGTCGAACCGTGAAGACATTCGAGGCTGTGTCGAACCGTGGAGGCTTGCGAGGTTGTTTCGAACCGTGAAGACGTTCGAGGCTGTGTGCGAACTGTGATGACGTTCGAAGCTGCGGCGAACCGTGAAGACGGTTGAAGGTGTATCGAATGTGAAGCTGTTTCGAACCGTGAAGTCGTTCGAAGCTGTGTTGAACGGTGAAGACAATCGAGGCTGTGTCAAACCGTGATGGCGTTCGAAACTGTGTCGAACCGTGATGGGGTTCGAAGATGTGTCGAACCGTGGAGGTGTTTGAAGCTGTATAGAAACGTGAAGGCGTTCGAAGCCGTGACGAACTGTCAAGACGTTCGAAGCTGTTTCGAACCGTGATGGCGTTCGAAGCTGTGTCGAAACGTGAAGACGTTCGAAGCTGTGTCAAACCGTGATGGCGTTCGAAACTGTGTCGAACCGTGATGGGGTTCGAAGCTGTGTCGAACCGTGGAGACGTTCGAAGCCGTGTCGAACTGTGAAAACGTTTGAGGCTGTGTGCGAATTGTGATGACGTTCGAGGTTGTGTGCGAACTGTGATGACGTTCGAGGCTGTGTCGAATTTTGAAGCCATTCGAGGCTGTGTCGAACCGTGGAGGCGTACGAGGTTGTTTCGAACCGTGAAGACGGTTGAGGCTGTGTGCGAACTGCGATGAGGTTCGAGGCTGTGTCGAACCGTGATAAGGTTCGAAGCAGTGTCGAACCGTGGAGACGTTCGAAGCCGTGCCGAACCGTAGAGGCGTTCGAAGCTGTGTCGAACCGTGAGGATTTGGATGACGTTCGAGGTTGTGTGCGAACCGTGGTGACGTTCGAGGCTGTGTCGAATCGTGAAGACATTCGAGGCTGTGTCGGACCGTGGAGGCGTGCGAGGTTGTTTCCAACCGTGAAGGCGTTCGAGGCTGTGCGCGAACTGTGATGACGTCCGAGGCTGTGTCGAACCGTGAAGACGTTCGAAGCTGTGTCGAACCGTGAAGACGTTCGAGGTTGTGTCAAACCGTGATCGCGTTCGAAGGTGTGTCGAACAGTGATGGCGTTCGAAGCTGTGTTGAATGTGATGGCGTTCGAAGCGGTGTCGAACCGTGATTGCGTTCGGAGGTGTGTCGAACCGTGAGGACGTTCGAGGCTGTGTCGAACCGTGGAGGCGTTCGAAGCTGTGTCAAGACGGGGAAACGTTCGAAGCTATTTCGAACCTTAAAGACATTCGAACCTGTGTCGTACCGTGATAGCCTTCGTGTTCGACACAGCCTCGAATGTCTTCATGGTTCGACACAGCCTTGAACGTCACCACAGTGCGCACACAACCTCGAACGTCTTCACAATTCGCACACAGCCACGAACGTCTTCACGGTTCGCACACAGCCTCGAACGTCTTCAAGGTTCGCACACAGCCTCAAACGTCTTCACGATTTGCACACAGCCTCGAACGTCTTCACGGTTCGACACAGCCTTGAATGTCTTCACGGTTCGACACAGCCTCGAACGTCACCACAGTTCGCACACAACCTCTAACGTCTTCACAATTCGCACACAGCCTCGAACGTCTTCACGGTTCGCACACAGCCTCGAACGTCACCACAGTTCGACACAGCATCGAAAGTCATCACGGTTCGACAGAGCTTTGAACATCATCACGGATCGAAACAGCTTCACGGTTCGGCACAGCCTCAGACGACATCACGGTTCGGCACAGCTAGGAACGTCATCACGGTTCAACCAAGCTTCGAACGCCTTCATGGTTCGACAGAGCTTCGAACGTCATCACAGTTCGCACACAGCTTCGAACGTCTTCACGGTTCGAAACAACCTCGCACGCCTCCACGGTTCGACACAGCCTCGAATGTCTTCACGGTTCGACACAGCCTCGAACGTCACCACAGTGCGCACACAACCTCGAACGTCTTCACAATTCGCACACAGTCTCGAACGTCTTCACGGTTCGCACAGAGCCTCGAACGTCTTCACCGTTCGACACAGCCTTGAATGTCTTGTGACGATTATTTCCCGCAGCAGGGAAATTATCGCACAACACGGAGTGAGTTTAATCACAAAATGATAAACATGTATATTAATATTAAACAAATTGAGAAAACTAGTAACAGATAGAATGAATTGGAATAATAAACTTGTTGAAATACATTATGACTATTTTATTAACAATTTATTATTAATTAGTTAATTAATGTTAATATTGCAAATGATAATCACTCTGTATAAGTCATTAACAGTAATTAAGAATAGTTCGATAACAATTAACATAACGGACTAACATAAGAAATAAAGGTTCGAAGCAAGCAAACAACGGTGAGCGCGAAGTTGAGTGACACGAAACAAGGTCAAAGCAGAAGAAATAGAAAAGGTGAACAACACGAGAGCATACAAGGTCACACGAAAACACGGAAGACAGGAACAACATAAACGTGTTGACGAACTAAATAATCGAACATAGCGAAGAACGGGAACTTGTTTTCGAACAAACGAGACAACGCCAGAGCATAGCGGGAAACGTAGAACGGAAGCAAGGAAAAGTGGTCTATAAAAGAACGAACAACCAAGCAACAGAATTCAGTTGAGTTTGAGCCAAGACGTCGTGAAGTGCAGAGTTAAATCCCAGCAGAGAACCAGAGTATACTTTAAAACAGTGAACAGTGAATAGTGAGCAGACATATATATACATATACAAAACTTATTGATTTGCGTGCGTAAGCCCTTCAATAAAGTGCCTTTGACAATTACACTTCGCATCGCTGCATCTGTTGTGCGTAAGCCCATCAGCGATCAACACCAACATTTATTGATTTGCGTGCGTAAGCCCTTCAATAAAGTGCCTTTGACGAATACACTTCGCATCGCTGCATCTGTTGCGCGTAAGCCCATCAGCGATCAGCACCGACATTTATTGACTTGTGTGCGTAAGCCCTTCTATAAAGTGTCTTTGACAATTATACTTCGCATCGCTGCATCTGTTGTGCGTAAGCCCATCAGCGATCAGCATCGACATTTATTGACTTGTGTGCGTAAGCCCTTCAATAAAGTGTCTTTGACAATTATACTTCGCATCGCTGCATCTGTTGTGCGTAAGCCCATCAGCGATCAGCACCAACACTTTATTGACTTGTGTGCGTAAGCCCTTCAATAACGTGCCTTTGACAATTATACTTCGCATCGCTGCATCTGTTGTGCGTAAGCCCATCAGCGATCAGCACCGACATTTATTGACTTGTGTGCGTAAGCCCTTCAATAAAGTGCCTTTGACAATTATACTTCGCACCGCTGCGTCTGTTGCGCGTACGCCCACCAGCGGAGCCCGAACGACCACGACGACACTACAAGCATTACTATTACTATTAACATTACCAGTACTATTATTAGCAGTAAAACAAGCCTTGTTAGTTTTAAGCATCAATATATTGTAACTACGAAAATAAGCGAAAGGAGTTCAAATAAACGAATCATTGTACCATAGAACCTCAGGTCTTGTAATTCGAACCCTGGACATCCGCTGAGATTATCTCGGCTAACCGAAGTTCGTTACAAGTGGCGCCCGAACAGGGACTTAAGTTTACAAAGTCATACGCTTACAATACACACATCGAAGGACGAAGGATGGTTCGTGTCAGTTGGGTACATGAGCTCTCCAACGACGAACTGGTGAAAGTCATGGAGACGTATGGCGTATCCACTGCAGGCTCCAGTAAGGAAAAACGGAGACGATTCAGCGCTTGGATCGTAAATGGGGTCCACGAGGCTGCTGTAAATGAAGAGCTCAACGCACTCGAGGAGAAGCACCGACGTAAAACTGGCGCATGGTCCGAGAAGAAGACAGCGAATATGAGGAACAGCGTGGAAGACCCAGAAGTCACCGTCATGACTTCCTCAAGCTTGACTCCAAGAAGTTTATCAGTGGCGCAGCAGGTACCGGTTCCACATTACGCGATGGTTATCGACATCGTGCGGAAGTGGTCAGAAAGATACGACGGCGAGAAGGATCCACCCCTATTCACAGAGCGCATCGAAGAACTGGCAGAGACGTTTGGCCTAGATATTGACATGCTACCAAGGACAATGCCAGAGTTGCTGAAAGGAAGGGCACTGTTATGGTTCCGTAACAACAATGCAAAGTGGCAGCACTGGGAAGCCTTTAAAACAGACTTCCACAATTTCTTCTTGCCGGCCCGTTATTTTGAGAGTCTTGAGGATAAGATCCGGAAATCACATCACCTAGAAGGAGAAGAGTTTAAAAATTATGTTATTCGTCTACAAAATATGATGAGATACGCAGATTATACCGAGAGTCAAAAATTAGAACGAATCTACAGGAACAGCAGGAAAGAATTCCAGTTCTATATTAGACGGATGGATTTCAACAGTCTACAAGAACTGTTAACGCTGGCTGCAGACCTCGAGTGTCTCGCGAGTGGAGGCCCACCCATGAGCTTGGTGTGTCCACAGTCGAAGTTCCCGGATAATAAAATTCTCAGTCCTCAGCAAGAGAATGATTATGTTGGCCGACCATTACAAGGAAATGCTCGCAAAGCACTGCCAGAACGCCAAATCGATCCTAGGACAGCTTGCCGAAACTGCGGTCTGGAAGGGCATCGGGCCCAGGGTTGCCGTAACAGACAGGTTTTGTTCTGTTGGGAGTGCGGACGTCGAGGAGTTCGCACCGTAGATTGCTGCCGACAGCGAGCGGGAAACGGCTTGGGACCACGTCAACGGCGAGTGGAGACGGAAATCCCGAGGCCGGCGACTCGCGAACAGTAAAGGCCAGAAGTCTGTGCGTCGAAAGGGGCCGGATTTACGCGAGAGTACAAGTGAACGGCGAGCAATACGACGCGACAGTAGACACCGGAGCGACGAGGAGCTTCATCAGCAGACGCCTGGCGGAGAAAGTTAGAAGAGATACTAATGTCACACCAAAAGCAACCACGATCACACTAGCCGACAACTCACGGAAAACCTGCGTGGGCGAAGTTACACTACAGATTAGCTTAGAGAAGGAGACCTTTGAAATGTCAATGCTGGTTTTACCAGAAGTCGTCGATGACATCATCTTGGGTATGGACTTTTTATGCTCCACCGGTACTAGCATTAAATGTGGTGGCCAGACACTGAAGCTGACAGAACATCAGGTGCCAACATCATACACAAGGTGCACAACCATACAAGAGAGTCGTGAGGTTACCATGGAGGAGGCAACAAAAATTCTACAAGCAGAGCTGAAGAAATTCGAAGACATCAGGGGTCCAAGTCACATTACGAGTCACAAGATCATCATGCGAGACGAGAGACCAATCAAACAACGGTACTTTCCACGAAATCCAGCCATGCAAGAGGTGATCAACGAAGAAGTCGACGCATTACTGGAGAACGGGTGCATTGAACCGTCCCATAGTCCATTCAGTGCGCCCATAGTGTTAGTGAAGAAGAAAACGGGAAAATGGCGACTATGCATCGATTATCGCCAGTTGAACGCAAAGTCTGTTCCGGACGCATATCCAATTCCACGAATTCAACATATTCTAGACCGGCTACGAGACGCAAAATACATAAGCAGTCTCGATTTGAAGAATGGATACTGGCAGATTCCCATGGATGAAAAAAGCAAGCAGTACACGGCTTTTACCGTACCCGGCAGGGGCTTGTTTCATTGGCGAGTGATGCCCTTTGGGTTACATTCGGCCCCAGCAACTTTCCAGAGAGCACTAGACCAAGTCATCGGGGCAGATTTAGAGCCGTACGCATTCGCTTATTTGGACGACATAATAGTCACGGGGTCCACGTTGGCAGAGCACATCAAGAATTTAAAAGAAGTTTTTCGTCGACTACGTCAGGCAAATCTCAGGCTTAACGTTGACAAGTGCGATTTCTTTAAACGGGAAGTGAAATACTTAGGACACATGGTCAGCGAGCAAGGGATTCACACGGACCCGGACAAAGTTTCTGCGATCCAACAACTCCAGCCGCCAACGAATGTTCGAGAACTACGCCGGTATCTCGGCATAGCATCGTGGTATCGTCGATTCGTACCAGGCTTCGCCGACATAGTGCAACCTCTGACGTCAATGCTGAAGAAGGGAAAACACTGGAAGTGGGATGCACCACAAGCGGAGGCATTCAATACCCTCAAGTCCAAGCTGACAGAAGCGCCGGTGCTGGCTTGTCCAGACTTCGCGCAAGAATTCACGCTACAGACGGACGCAAGCAACTTTGGTTTAGGAGCGGTGCTTACACAGGAATTCGACGGGAACGAGCGAGTGATCGCATATGCAAGTCGACGACTGAATCCAGCGGAACGCAATTATTCTGCAACAGAAAAAGAATGCCTCGAAGGATACCATTTCAACGTAGTCACGGACCACCTGTCTCTCAAATGGTTGAACTCGATCGAGAATCCGTCAGGACGAATTGCCAGATGGGCACTCGAATTGCAGCAGTACAGATTTGACATAAAATATCGCCGAGGAAAGTTAAATGTTGTTGCCGACGCTTTATCGCGTCAACCAGAAGAAACCGCAGGGAGAATCAGCGCAGTCGACAGTAAAGCAGATAGAGGCACGTGTCCATGGTAGGACAAAAAGATCAAAGACGTCAAAGAAAACCCGCAGAAGTTCAACGACTACATCATACAGGATGGTCAACTCTACCGCCATATTGCGAACACTTTAGACGACGAGGAATACATACCCTGGAAGTTATGCGTCGCAACGAACCAACGAGCACAAGTATTACAGGAAAACCACGATAACCCATGTGCCGCACACGGCGGTATACGAAAGACATCTGCAAGAATTGCCGCTAAGTATTACTGGCCTGGAATGTTCAGGGATATCAAACGATATGTCCGAGGGTGTCAACTATGTCAACAATATAAACCGAGTCAACGCAAACCAGCGGGACATATGCTGTCAAAAATCGAGAAAAGTCCGTGGGAAACACTATGCACCGATTTCGTGGGACCGCTTCCACGGTCGAAACATGGAAATTGTATGTTGTTGGTGTTCTTCGATAAGTTCTCCAAGTGGACCGAAATGGTACCCCTACGCAAAGCCTCAACGGAGAACTTAAAGAAAGCCTTTCGAGAACGGATTCTGGCGCGCTTTGGTGTACCTAAAGTTCTGATCTCTGACAACGGAGCACAATTTACGAGTCGAAGTTTCCGCAACTTTCTGGCGGAAATGGGCATCAGGCACCAATTCACAGCATCATACACACCACAAGAGAACCCGACGGAACGCATTAATCGAACTTTGAAAACAATGATAGCGCAACTCGCAGGAAGTCACCACAAAGCCTGGGATGAGATGTTGCCAGAGGTATCTTTAGCCATCAATAGCAGTGTCTCAGAAAGTACAGGGTATAGCCCAGCTTTCCTTATACAAGGAAGAGAACTGCGACTACCGAAGACACTATACGACGAAGTCACGAATGGGACGGGACACGAAAGTAACGACGCGCAAGGGAGAGCAACGAAACTCATGGAAGCGTATCAAATAGCCCGCAGAAACATGCAACAATCAGCACAACAACAAGCACGACACTACGACTTGCGACGTCGTCAGTGGAAACCCTCAGTTGGCCAAGCAGTGCTGGTGAAACAACATCCCCTGTCTAAAGCAGTTGACAATTTCGCGGCGAAATTGGCACCACGGTTTGAAGGCCCGTATTACGTGGTCGACTTTATATCGCCAGTAATAGTGAAAGTTAGAAAAGACGGAGAAACCCGAACTCGCACAGCGCACGTAAGCGAACTTAAGGAGTTCCATCAGCAAACACTCGAAGCAAATGTAACTACGCGACGTGAAGACAGTAATCCTGATAACCGAATAAATAACCAGAGTTCGGAAAACAATTGTAAGACAAATTAAACCAGCACAAGGGATGCAAAATACCGAGGTCAAGAAAGACGAGACGAAGCAGATTTGCACTAAATTAAACGAACACGCGAGTCGTGAGCGGAAAAAAAAAACACAAGAAATTTGTTTGAACGACGACGACGTCGTTCGGCGACGTGAAGCACGACTACACCGAACCGAAACTACAATGCGGCAAGACAAGGAACAGCGAAGTCTGAAAGACATGAAACGTTAATAAATAATATAATAAAAGTGTTGGAGTACATACCATACCCAAGAACACAACAACTCACCTAAAGTCATCCGAGGTTCGAAAAGGCAGTGGCATCGATCAACGAGGAACTCATATACATTATCCCATGAAAACCTAGAACAAGAAAACAATGAAACTAAAAGTAAACATAAAAGTTACTTACCAAGTTTCCGAAGCTGAGGTCGGACATTCAACAACGATGTGAATGCTGCGTTCCACCTTCTGCTTAATTTCACCTTGATAAATCCACAAAATTATTCTTTAAAATTTATTCCGTTATCTAATAAAACTAAACATTTCAACTGAAATATATTTTACAATATGGATAAAAACAAACACACAAAGAATTAATACAACAGAATGTCACAACAAATATTGGAAAACGAGTGGGGTTACACCAAAGACGACTGGAAGGATCGATCATTCCAAGTGTATGGTACACGAGTTATAGCGAAAATTATCACTTTTACGATGATGATAGAGCACGAACAATGCACGAATCACCTGAAATAAGGAAACAAAGAGGTGAAGGCTAAAGCTAACCCCGAGAAGGCTAAAGATTAAAAAAAAAAAATACAAAAAAAAGTTAAACTATATTATATAAGGAAAATTAATAATGAAATTGCGATCGAAATAAATAATGAAATCGAAATCGGAATTAATATGAAATATATAAGAACAATTGCTATTTAAAAAAATATTAAATACGAAATCATAGTAATATCAATAAAAATTAATATTAAGGCAATAAGATAAGAAGCAATATAACGTCATGGATTATCTTTTGAATATTAAAGAAACAATTACTTGAAGATATATAAGAAATAATACATAGTCTAGGAATAACAAATACATAAAAGTGGACTACAGAAAGTAAAAGGAAAACAAGAGCAACATCAGCAACAACAAACACAAGCGATCGAGAAACAAACGAAGCCAAAGTCAACGCACTTGCACTTGAAACGAAACACATAAAGCATCGTCGAACTTGAACTTGAAAATCAAGTACATAGAGCATCAACGAGAATATATACATAGAAGTCAGAAACGTGAACTTGGAAACGACTACATAACTGTCGTCGACCGAAAATACATGTGAGTGCAAAGGAAAGCAAAAGCCGAAGAAATAACATGTACACGAAAATTGCAATCAAACGCAATGATACATAATTGAACCACGATTACCGGTTTGCAAGAGTAACAAAAGGGAGTAATTAGAGAATTCAAACTAAACACATAGTTACGGGAAATTTGAAGTTATGTACAAAGCGGACGAAACAAAGAAGTGGGTTTTAAGGTCATGTTAACGACGCGGGAAAATCACTTTAAGTTTATGCTTAGAAGTGGCCAGTGAAGTGTGAAAGTATTAAGAGGAAAATAAGTGAATATCAGACAGACATAGTGAAGAAAAAAAAAACAGAGAAGAATATGGACTTCGTTATCAATATTAGTGACAGTGAGGAGGGAAATGAAAGTTTCGATCATGGACTCGTTGACGACCCGGCTGTGGATATGGAACAAATTATTGATGATTTTGATCAAGAGTTTGAAAATATAAATTTCGAGGAAATGTGTCAGAACGCCGAGGAAATGCCGACAGACGACAACAATAACGCAAGCGAAGACAACAACAGCACGAATGAGGACAACAACAACACAGAGGAACCAATTAACGCTAACGAATACCCCTGTAACGAGTGGCCGCGCGAACAACGGGAGCTGATCACGTTCGAGGATCGTGTGCAGCTGACGGATCGGTTGCTGACGGTAACTCAACACATGTATGTACACACGCGATACATACAGCCGACGGAGGAAGACGAGGAAACCAGGCTGCTTCAATACATGGAGTTGTTGGAACAGAGACAGCAGCAAAACGAAGCGGATGAGTTTTTGCAAAGACAACACGAGGCGAGGAAACAGCGACTTGAGGAAGCGGACAGAAGGAAGCAGCAGGAGTTGAGGGAGGTACAGGCAAAGGTGGAGGACGAAGAAAAACGAAACCAACAAACACAAGAGAAAATGATCAGCTTACAGTCGGCCATTCGAGACTTAGACAAGGAGATCACAGTGATCGAGGAAAATATAAGTAACCAGAAGGCGAAATTACAACAAGAGAAGGACAGGCACGAACACCAGAAACAGAAACAAGAACAGTTAGAAGCAGAAATAGGACGGAAAACACAGGTGGTGAACGTGCTGCTGGCAGAGCTAAGGAAGATTCAGGCAGAAAGGGAGAATGAGCAACAGGTGAACGAAGAGCAGCAGGCAGCGCAGTGGCAGCACGAGCAACGCTTGACGACGATCAGGCGAACAAAGAAAGAAGTGGAGGGGAAGATGGCGGAGCTACATAAGGCAGGAACGAGCCGCCAGCAAGAACAAAGCCTGAAACAGGACGGGAGAGACAAGCGAGAAGAGCACCGCGAAGAGGCGACCGACTCAAGAAATGGGGACACGAGCTACCGGAAGATGATTGAGAGAGCGCTGCAAGGCCACGTGCGGGGAAAAATAAGGACGGTGGTGGAGGAGAAAGACGGAAAGAAATTCCGTATCCGAGTGAGGAGGAATGGCGTGGCTCAGGTTCATGAGGTGCAGCGATAAGGGAAGGCTACACTCACCGAGGAAAGGAGGGAGTGTGACGATTATTTCCCGCAGCAGGGAAATTATCGCACAACACGGAGTGAGTTTAATCACAAAATGATAAACATGTATATTAATATTAAACAAATTGAGAAAACTAGTAACAGATAGAATGAATTGGAATAATAAACTTGTTGAAATACATTATGACTATTTTATTAACAATTTATTATTAATTAGTTAATTAATGTTAATATTGCAAATGATAATCACTCTGTATAAGTCATTAACAGTAATTAAGAATAGTTCGATAACAATTAACATAACGGACTAACATAAGAAATAAAGGTTCGAAGCAAGCAAACAACGGTGAGCGCGAAGTTGAGTGACACGAAACAAGGTCAAAGCAGAAGAAATAGAAAAGGTGAACAACACGAGAGCATACAAGGTCACACGAAAACACGGAAGACAGGAACAACATAAACGTGTTGACGAACTAAATAATCGAACATAGCGAAGAACGGGAACTTGTTTTCGAACAAACGAGACAACGCCAGAGCATAGCGGGAAACGTATAACGGAAGCAAGGAAAAGTGGTCTATAAAAGAACGAACAACCAAGCAACAGAATTCAGTTGAGTTTGAGCCAAGACGTCGTGAAGTGCAGAGTTAAATCCCAGCAGAGAACCAGAGTATACTTTAAAACAGTGAACAGTGAATAGTGAGCAGACATATATATACATATACAAAACTTATTGATTTGCGTGCGTAAGCCCTTCAATAAAGTGCCTTTGACAATTACACTTCGCATCGCTGCATCTGTTGTGCGTAAGCCCATCAGCGATCAACACCAACATTTATTGATTTGCGTGCGTAAGCCCTTCAATAAAGTGCCTTTGACGAATACACTTCGCATCGCTGCATCTGTTGCGCGTAAGCCCATCAGCGATCAGCACCGACATTTATTGACTTGTGTGCGTAAGCCCTTCTATAAAGTGTCTTTGACAATTATACTTCGCATCGCTGCATCTGTTGTGCGTAAGCCCATCAGCGATCAGCATCGACATTTATTGACTTGTGTGCGTAAGCCCTTCAATAAAGTGTCTTTGACAATTATACTTCGCATCGCTGCATCTGTTGTGCGTAAGCCCATCAGCGATCAGCACCAACACTTTATTGACTTGTGTGCGTAAGCCCTTCAATAACGTGCCTTTGACAATTATACTTCGCATCGCTGCATCTGTTGTGCGTAAGCCCATCAGCGATCAGCACCGACATTTATTGACTTGTGTGCGTAAGCCCTTCAATAAAGTGCCTTTGACAATTATACTTCGCACCGCTGCGTCTGTTGCGCGTACGCCCACCAGCGGAGCCCGAACGACCACGACGACACTACAAGCATTACTATTACTATTAACATTACCAGTACTATTATTAGCAGTAAAACAAGCCTTGTTAGTTTTAAGCATCAATATATTGTAACTACGAAAATAAGCGAAAGGAGTTCAAATAAACGAATCATTGTACCATAGAACCTCAGGTCTTGTAATTCGAACCCTGGACATCCGCTGAGATTATCTCGGCTAACCGAAGTTCGTTACAGTCTTCACAGTTCGCACACAGCCTTGAATGTCTTCACAGTTCGCAAACAACCTCGAACGTCTTCAAGGTTCGCACACAGCCTCGAACGTCTTCACGATTCGCACACAGCCTCGAACGTCTTCACGGTTCGACACAGCCTCGAACGTCTTCACGGTTCGCACACAGCCTCGAACGTCTTCACTGTTCGACACAGCCTTGAATGTCTTCACAGTTCGCACACAGCCTTGAATGTCTTCACAGTTCGCAAACAACCTCGAACGTCTTCAAGGTTCGCACACAGCCTCGAACGTCTTCACGATTCGCACACAGCCTCGAACGTCTTCACGGTTCGCACACAGCCTCGAACGTCTTCACGGTTCGACACAGCCTTGAATGTCTTCACAGTTCGCACACAGCCTTGAATGTCTTCACAGTTCGCAAACAACCTCGAACGTCTTCGCGGTTGGCACACAGCCTCGAACATTTTTACGGTTCGCACACAACCTCGAACGTCACCACAGTTCGACACAGCATCGAAAATCATCACGGTTCGACAGAGCTTTGAACAGCATCACGGTTCGAAACAGCTTCACGGTTCGGCACAGCCTCGAACCCCATCACGGTTCGACACAGCCTCGAACGTCACCACAGTTCGCACACAACCTCAACCGTCTTCACAATTTTCACACAGCCTCGAACGTCTTCACGGTTCGCACACAGCCTCGAACGTCTTCACGGTTCGCACACAGCCTCGAACATCTTCACGGTTCGACATAGCCTCGAATGTCTTCACGGTTCGACACAGCCTCGAACGTCACCACAGTTCGCACACAACCTCGAACGTCTTCACAATTCGCACACAGCCTCGAACGTCTTCACGGTTCGCATACAGCCTCGAACGTCTTCACGGTTCGCACACAGCCTCGAACGTCTTCACGGTTCGACACAGCTTCAAACGCCTCCACGGTTCGACACAGCTTCGAACCCCATCACGGTTCGACACAGCCTCGAACGTCATCACAGTTCGCACACAGCCTCGAACGTCTTCACGGTTCGAAACAACCTCGCACACCTCCACGGTTCGACACAGCCTCGAATGTCTTCACCGTTCGACACAGCCTCGAACGTCACCACAGTTCGCACACAACCTCGAACGTCTTTACAATTCGCACACAGCCTCGAACGTCTTCACGGTTCGCACACACCCTCGAACGTCTTCACGGTTCGCACACAACCTCGAACGTCACCACAGTTCGACACAGCATCGAAAGTCATCACGGTTCGACAGAGCTTTGAACATCATCACGGGTCGAAACAGCTTCACGGTTCGGCACAGCCTCGGACGACATCACAGTTGGATACAGCTAGGAACGTCATCACGGTTCAACCCACCTTCGAACGCCTTCATGGTTCGCCAGACCTTCGAACGTCATCGCTGTTCGACCCAGCTTCCAAAGCCATCATGGTTTGACACAGCTTCTAACGCCATCACGGTTCGACACATCTTCGAACGCCATTGCGGTTCGACACAGTTTCGAACGCCATCACGGTTTGACGCAGCTTCGAACGCCATTACGGTTCGCACACAGCCTCGAACGTCTTCACGGTTCGCACACAGCTTCTAACCCCATCACGGTTCGACAAAGCTAGGAACGCCTCCACGATTGATGGCGTTCAAAGCTGTGTCGAATGTGATGGCGTTCGAAACGGTGTCGAACCGTGGTAGCGTTCAAAGCTGGGTCGAACCGTGATGACGTTCGAAGCTGTGTCGAACCGTGAAGACATTCGAGGCTGTGTCGAACCGTGGAGGCGTTCGTAGCTTTGTCGAACCGTGATGGGGTTAGAAGCTGTGTGCGAACCGTGAAGACGTTCGAGGCTGTGTGCGAACTGTGAAGACGTTCGAGGCTGTGTGCGAACCGCGAAGACGTTCGAGGCTGTGTGCGAACCGCGAAGACGTTCGAGGCTGTTGAAGCTGTGTCGAACCGTGAAGACGTTCGAGGCTGTGTCAAACCGTGGTGGCGTTCGAAGGTGTGTCGCACCGTGATGGCGTTCGAAGTTGTGTCGAATGTGATGGCGTTCGAAGCGGTGTCGAACCGTGGTCGCGTTCAAAGCTGGGTCGAACCGTGATGACGTTCGAAGCTGTGTCGAACCGTGAAGACATTCGAGGCTGTGTCGAACCGTGGAGGCGTTCGAAGCTTTGTCGAACCGTGATGGGGTTAGAAGCTGTGTGCGAACCGTGAAGACGTTCGAGCCTGTGTGCGAACCGTGAAGACGTTCGAAGCTGTGTGCGAATCGTGAAGACGTTCGAGGCTGTATGCGAATTTTGATGACGTTCGAGGTTGTGTGCGAACCGTGGTGACGTTCGACGCTGTGTCGAACCGTGGTGACGTTCGACGCTGTGTCGAACCGTGATGGGGTTCGAAGCTGTGTCATACCGTGGTCGCGTTCGAAGGTGTGTCGAACCGTGATGGCGTTCGAATTTGTGTCGAATGTGATGGCGTTCGAAGCGGTGTCGAACCGTGGTCGCGTTCAAGGCTGGGTCGAACCGTGAGGACGTTCGAAGCTGTGTGCGAACCGTGAAGACGTTCGAGGCTGTGTGCGAATTTTGATGACGTTCGAGGTTGTGTGAGAACCGTGGTGACGTTCGCGGCTGTGTCGAACCGTGAAGACATTCGAGGCTGTGTCGAACCGTGGAGGCGTGCGAGGTTGTGTCGAACCGTGGAGGCGTGCGAGGTTGTGTCGAACCGTGGAGGCGTGCGAGGTTGTGTCGAACCGTGAAGACGTTCGAGGCTGTGTGCGAATTTTGATGACGTTCGAGGTTGTGTGTGAACAGTGGTGACGTGCGAGGTTGTGTCGAACCGTGAAGACGTTCGAGGCTGTGTTGATCCGTGATGGGGTTCGAAGCTGTGTCGAACCGTGATGGCGTGGAGACTGTAAGACGCTCGAAGCTGTGAGCTGTGTCGAACCGTGAACCTGTTTCGAAGCGTGAAGACGTTCGAAGCTGTGTCGAAAAGTGAGGACGTTCGAGGCTGTGTCGAACCGTGAAGACGTTCGAAGGTGTGCCGAAACGTGAAGACATTCGAGGCTGTGTCGAACCGTGAAGCCGTTTGAGGCTGTGTGCGAATTGTGATGGGGTTCGAAGTTGTGTCGAACCGTGGTCGCGTTCGAGGCTTTGTCGAACCGTGACGACGTTCGAAGCAGTGTCGAACCGTGAGGACCTTCGAGGTTGTGTCGAACCGTGAAAGCGTTCGAGGCTGTGTCGAACCGTGAAAACGTTCGAGGCTGTGTCGAACCGTGAAAACGTTCGAGGCTGTGTCGAACAGTGAAGGCGTTCGAAGCTGTGTCGAACCGTGAAAACGTTCGAAGCTGTGTCGAACCGTGAAAACGTTCGAAGCTGTGTGCGAATTGTGAAGGCGTTCGAAGCTGTGTCGAACCGTGAAGGCGTTCGAGGCTGTGTCGACCCGTGATGGCCTTCGAGGCTGTGTGGAACCGTGATGGCATTTGAGGCTGTGTCGAGACGTGATGACGTTCGAATCTATGTCGAACCCTGATGGCGTTCGAGGCTGTGTCTAACCGTGATGACGTTCGAGGCTGTGTCGAACCGTGATGGCGTTCGAGGCTGTGTCGAATAGTGACGGCCTTCTAGGCTGTGTGGAAACGTGATGGCGTTTGAGGCTGTGTCGAACCGTGATGACGTTCGAATCTATGTCGAACCTTGATGGCCTTCGATGCTGTGTCGAACCGCGATGGCGTTCGAAGCTGTGTCGAACGTTGATGGCGTCCGAAGCTGTGTCGACCCTTCTGTCCATCATCAACTATCGTGCTGTCAATCTACTTCAAGAGGAGCTGCCGTCCGGAGGTCCAACCATCCATAGGCGCCAACAACTCTTCCTGAGCAATTCACAGTCAGGTTACGGGGTGGTTAGAAAAGGAGAGGAAGGGCAGAGTAGGAAGCTACGAACCAACTTACCAAGAATCACTGCTATGCTGCTGGCTGTGTACACTGCGCGTGCTGACTGGCGAGTCGCTCGCCCGAAACTGATTATTTCGTGTCTGTGTTCCTCTTTTATACTCGTGGCTCTTGTTCTTCTTGTTCGCTGCTCAGGTTTTAGAGTGTTCGACGTCTTCGTTCGTACATGACGTCGTTGTTGTAGCGTGTATGACAGTGCTGCAGTTTGACATTAATTTCTTAATTATTATACACATTGTTCTTATATTTATGCTTATACTATATTATTTTCTAATACATTTATTTCGCTAGTAAATGATCTTAAAACTTACAAAGTTATTATTTCTTATTTATTTTACGTAAATAAACTTCAAAGCTGTTGTAAATAATATAATGTAAATATAAAAAGTAATGAACTTCACTAATCGCGCAATAATAACCTTACATCTATAATTTCCTATTAACTAATTATGTATTCGTTGAACTATAAACTTACTTATGAATAAAATCAAAATAATTAATATAATGGCAAGAATCAAAAAGAAATTTATAAAACAATGAAATAAATGTTGGGACGGATTGTCCGATCCGTCTCAAACTAATGAATTTCAATGATCGTTTTATAGTAACCTTTCTTTTATCTAATCTCTCATTAATCTTTCTTTAATCTTTTATTTCTTTTCTTTCAGTAAACTTAATTAATACTGTTGTAAATGTAACTAACCTAATGTAAATATAGTGAAAAAATGTTATCAAAATAATGAACTTCAATGATAGCGTTATAATAACCTTAAATCTAAAATTTCCTACAATCTAATTATTGAACTGTGAACATAATTTTGAATAAAGTCAAAAGAATTAATATAAAGATAAGAATAAAAAATTCATAAAACAATGAAATAAATGTTGGGGCGGATTGCCCGCTCCTTTTCACTCTCCCCTCATTTCGCAGAGAGTCGTACCTTTGTTGCTGCGTAGCGGGCGATGTGTACGAAGTGGGTGACTTCCGCGATTACAACTTTGAAATTCCGCTGCCCCTTCTGTTTGCTTTGCTGACTGCTTTTGGGTTGGGCTCGCAACTCATCTGGCTTGTTGCTGTTATTTGTGTTTACCCTGCCGGAGTTGGGGTGTTGGTCGTGGCCGCTGGTTTCTAGCTGTTGTTGCTTATTTGCTTCGTTTCTCGCTTCCAGAGCTTGAATCGCTACTGGAGCTGGTGTCGCGAAATAGTCCTGGCCAATATTACCGTTGGGCCACTCGTTGTATAGTTTTATACATGCCTAGGTGTACATCTGTGTGTTGTGTTTTGCAAGAGTCCAAAACCAAAAAATACTTCTGTCGCTTTTAGTTCACTTTATTTTTACATTTAAAACTGACGACTGCCACTCATCACGCTTTTTTCACTACTCACTTAAAATTAGTCTTTAGCTTTTACATTAACTTCGGCGTCGGCAGGTGACACCGCTGAAATAGGTCAGTTATTTATGTATGTCGCAATATTAAAACTTCTCAATGGAATGCTTCACTTTTCTAAGTAGAACTTTCTTGTTCGGTGTTGCAATTTTTCTTAGTTGCGTTTCTTTTCTTTTTAATGTCTGAAAAAGTTCTGCCTAAAAGTATTCTTACTTGCTTAACTTTGAATTGTTGATATGATTCAATAATTCGAGGTTAACATAATAAGTCATTCATTTCATTAACTTTAGCAGAAGTTAAGTGCGTTCACCGAGCGAAGCGAGGCAAAAGTGCTGCGCGGGCATTTTAACGATTCTGGGCTTGCTTTGACTGTTGTGTTATTTAAGTCGATCGTGGCCTTGAACTAGTTATGTTTCATTTGACCTTGAATATTATTGTTCCGTTAAATTGGCTGTTGTGATTGCGACATATGGCATGTGGTTGCTGTTATAATCTTCTAATAATGCAAACAGCTTCGAAAGAATTAACAAAATAACTTTTCAGTTTTATTTGAAAAACAATATACAGCAATTCTCAAGACGATCTGAACAACAATAATTTTCTATTATTCTATTAATGATTTTTTAAATGACAGCAAACAACAATTCAAATATATATTCAATTACAAAACAATTGAAATAAGCAAGTTATTATACAGTAGTATAATAATGATTCATGTAAGATTGCGATTATTCCAATAGTTGCATCATGATTCTCTCTAAGCCCTCGTTCCCTTTGATGAGTTGGCACTCAAAGTTTCCATACGCTGCCTCCTTCTTGTCCAATCTTGGACGGGATGTGGCGATACAGGTGCTTATCATTAATCGTGTAATCTGGGTACTTTTGGGGGTTGTCTTGAATTTCCTCTTTCTTCCATTCAATCCAGGGACACTTTTTGGACGCGTCACAGGTACTTCCTACATGTTCTAAGACATCTCGTGTTTGCCAGGATAAGGCATCGGCGACTACTTTCAATTTGCCTTTGCGATATTGAATGTCGTATTGCTGTTGTTGGAGTACCAACGCCCACCTGGCGACTCTTCCCGATGGGCTTTCAATGGAATTCAACCATTTTAAATCGAGATGGTCCGTTAACACTGTGTATCGGTATGCCTCCACATACTGGCGCATTTTGCGGATGTCCCCAATTATTGCCAGGCATTCGTTCTCAGTACATGAATGGTTAGTTTCTGCTGCCGTCAGCCGGCGACTTGCGTACGCAATCACTCTTTCTTCGCCTTCGATATTTTGCAGGAGTACAGCGCCTAAGCCTTGGTTGCTGGCATGTGTAAGTAGAATAAAGTTTTGCGAGAAATCCGGGCATGCCAGCACCGGTGCTTCGGTGACCCTTTTCTTCATTTCCTTGAATGCCTTTTGCTGTTCTGTGGCCCAGGACCAACGAGTGCTTTTCTTTAATAGTGCCATCATTGATTGCACGATTGTTGAGAATTATGGTACAAAACGCCTGTACCAAGAGGTGCCTAGGTATCGGCGGAGTTCTTTCAGAGTTTCCGGGGTTTTCAATTCTCTTATTGCTGCGACCTTTTCTGGATCCGTCCGGATTCCTTCAGGTGTTACGATATGGCCGAGATATCGTATCTCCTCCTTGAAGAATTCGCACTTTTCTGGGTTTACCTTTAAATTAGCTTCCCTCAGCCGTTGCAAGACTCGATGTAAGTTTTCTCTGTGTTGCTCCATTGTTTCTCCGATGACCACTATATCGTCTAGATAGATGGAAGCGTACGGTTCAAGCTCTGAGCCGATGACCTGGTCGAGAATTCGTTAAAAAGCGGCCGGCGTGGAATGGAGTCCAAATGGCATCACCGGCCATTGGAATAGGCCGCGTCCTGGCACGGTAAATGCTGTATATTGCTTGCTGAGTTCCGCCATAGGTACTTCCCAATAACCATTCTTTAGATCGAGGGTGCTGATGACCTTTTTGACCTTTACGTTTCCCAGCTTGTCGAACATATGCTGAATGCGCGGCAATGGGTAGCCGTCTAGAATCGATTTCGGATTGAGCTGGCGGTCGTCTACACTGAGACGCCATTTGTTATTCTTTTTTCGCACTAGAACAAGTGATGCGCTGTACGGGCTTTTGGAGTTTTCGATGTATCCATTACTGATAAGTTCGTCGATTTGTTCATTTATTATGCTCTGCATCGCCCGATTTTTAGGGAAGTATCGCTGTTTGAGGGGCCGTTCATCTCATGAGGATCTGGTGGGATGTCAAATTCGTTGTTCCGCTCATATTTTGAAACGACTACAGTTCTCGTTGGAGAAAGTCATCGATGTTGTCGTTGGCTCGTGCTATTGGACAGGTGGCTTCAGTTGACACACTTTTTCCTTTTTGCAGGCGGATTGGTTGCCATCCTATGGTCGTGTAGGAAGTCAACACCCAAGATAACTTTGGAACGATCACAATTCGTTACAATAATATTTGAATATAAATAGTTTTAGATTAGACAATTAGATAGACATACATATGTACATACATATATCAGGTACTTATAAAGAGCAAAGCAAAAGACTAAATAAAACTGAATAAACTTACACTCGCGTTAACCACATATACTTGCAAACATACCTACCGTATCAACGATAGACAGAGTAAAAAAAACAGAAAGATTCCAAATCGACCACGAAGAAGAGAACTGGAATTAATACACAAAACCTGTTCCTTCCAAGTGAACGCATGTAAACAAATACAAACTACGAATACATAGCTACACAAAAACACAAATATGTACACTTCCACATCGAGTAGAGAAAACCAGAAAACATACATCTACAAAAAAACTGCAGTCCTGCAGTCAAATAGCAAACATCTGACTGGTAAAATGTTATTTGGAATGGAATTTGTCTCCATTCACGGCCGATTCCATTGGATATATTTTACGATTCTGTGACGAACATTTTTGCTCCGGATCGGCTCGCCGGTTCCGTCCCACAGAAACTTATTTATCGAGGACCAACGAGAGAGAGAGGAAACACACGCCCGATGCCACGAAGAAAACACACTTTAATTTCGTTGAAACCTTTTCCTTTATTAGATTCTTCCTGTGTTTAGCTCCCCTTTCGCCTGCCGCTTGCTTGCCGTACACGCTGTGGGCACTCGCGCGGCGTCGGTTACTGTCGGATCTCGTCGGGTGCGCTCGGTGGGGTTCGCGAGTTGTCGGACGAGGACCGGTTTGACCGCTCTCGTCGGGTGCTGTCGGCGGAGTTCGCGAGTCGTCGGACGAGGGCCGGTTTGGCTGATCTCGTCGGGTGCTGTCGGCGGAGTTCGCGAGTTGTCGGACGAGGGCCAGTTTGGCTGATCTCGTTGGGTGCTGTCGGCGGAGTTCGCGAGTTGTCGGACGAGGGCCGGTTTGACTGATCTCGTCGGGTGCTGTCGGCGGAGTTCGCGAGTCGTCGGACGAGGGCCGGTTTGGCTGATCTCGTCGGGCGCTGTCGGCGGCGTTCGCGAGTTGTCGGACGAGGGCCGGTTTGACTGATCTCGTCGGGTGCTGTCGGCGGAGTTCGCGGGTGGTCGGACGAGGGCCGGTTTGGCTGATCTCGTCGGGTGCTGTTGGCGGAGTTCGTGGGTGGTCGGACGAGGGCCGGTTTGGCTGATCTCGTCGGGTGCTGTCGGCGGAGTTCGCGAGTGGTCGGACGAGGGCCGGTTTGGCTGATCTCGTCGGGCGCTGTCGGCGGAGTTCACGAGTTGTCGGACGAGGGCCGGTTTGACTGATATCGTCGGGTGCTGTCGGCGGAGTTCGCGAGTCGTCGGACGAGGGCCGGTTTGGCTGATCTCGTCGGCTGCTGTCGGTGGAGTTCGCGGCTGATCGGACGAGAGCTGGTTTGGCTGATCTCAAAAAAACTGATCTACAAAAAAACTGCAGTCCTGCAGTCAAATAGCAAACAGCTGACTGGTAAAATGTTATTTGGAATGGAATTTGTCTCCATTCACGGCCGATTCCATTGGATATATTTTACGATTCTGTGACGATCGTTTTTGCTCCGGATTGGCTCGCCGGTTCCGTCCCACAGAAATTTATTTATCGAAGACCAACGAGAGAGAGAGAGGAAACACACGCCCGATGCTACGAAGAAAACACACTTTAATTTCGTTGAAACCTTTTCCTTTATTAGATTCTTCCTGTGTTTAGCTCGCCTTTCGCCTGCCGCTTGCTTGCCGTACACGCTGTGGGCACTCGCGCGGCGTCAGTTACTGTCGGATCTCGTCGGGTGCGCTCGGTGGGGTTCGCGAGTCCTTGGGCGATTTTGCCCATTTTCAATACGAAACACCCCAACATAGCAACGAATATTTTTGCTAAATTTCATTTTTAAGTCTTAATCCGTTCTCCTGTGATCGTGATTTCAACGGACGGACAGACAGACGGACAGATATCGTTATTTCAATTTTGGTGGTGATGCTGATCAAGAATATATATACTTTTCCATACCTACATATCTTGTCTAGTTCTATGCGTTACACACTCCGGTAGAAAGTGAATATATCCTCAACCTTAAGGTGCAGGGTATAAAAACGAATATTTTTTGTATAGTTCTTGGACGAGTAACATAAGTCGCGCGATACGTATGTCTACTATGTTAGACCCACTACTATCATAGACATTATAATAATATAGCAAAACAAAATAGAATTTATTCAATTCAAGGAATCAAGGAAAGGCCTTTCGGACTCATTGCAAATGTAATTATTTTCTTTGCAATGCCTCGACTCATTGATGTCATAAAATTTTACTTCTTATGAGCTTCGTTTCGAAGCTACATACATACGATTTGTTGTTTTTTAAAGTCGCCATACCTGTCTAACAAGAAAATGTCGGACGAGGGCCGGTTTGACTGATCTCGTCGGGTGCTGTCGGCGGAGTTCGCGAGTCGTCGGACGAGGGCCGGTTTGGCTGATCTCGTCGGGTGCTGTCGGCGGAGTTCGCGAGTGGTCGAACGAGGGCCGGTTTGGCTGATCTCGTCGGGCGCTGTCGGCGGAGTTCGCGAGTTGTCGGACGAGGGCCGGTTTGACTGATCTCGTCGGGTGCTGTCGGCGGAGTTCGCGAGTCGTCGGACGAGGGCCGGTTTGGCTGATCTCGTCGGCTGCTGTCGGTGGAGTTCGCGGGTGGTCGGACGAGGGCCGGTTTGACTGATCTCGTCGGGTGCTGTCGGCGGAGTTCGCGAGTTGTCGGACGAGGGCCGGTTTGACTGATCTCGTCGGGTGCTGTCGGCGGAGTTCGCGAGTCGTCGGACGATGGCCGGTTTGGCTGATCTCGTCGGCTGCTGTCGGTGGAGTTCGCGAGTGGTCGGACAAGGGCCGGTTTGGCTGATTTCGTCGGGTGCTGTCGGCGGAGTTTGCGAGTGGTCGGACGAGGGCCGGTTTGGCTGATCTCGTCGGGTGCTGTCGGCGGAGTTCGCGAGTGGTCGGACGAGGGCCGGTTTGGCTGATCTCGTCGGGTGCTGTCGGCGGAGTTCGCGGGTGGTCGGACGAGGGCCGATTTGGCTGATCTCGTCGGGTGATGTCGGCGGAGTTCGCGAGTGGTCGGACGAGGGCCGGTTTGGCTGATCTCGTCGGGTGCTGTCGGCGGAGTTCCCGAGTGGTCAGACGAGGGCAGGTTTGGCTGATCTCGTCGGGTGCTGTCGGCGGAGTTCGTGGGTGGTCGGACGAGGGCCGGTTTGGCTGATCTCGTCGGGTGCTGTCGGCGGAGTTCGCGAGTGGTCGGACGAGGGCCGGTTTGGCTGATCTCGTCGGGCGCTGTCGGCGGAGTTCGCGAGTTGTCGGACAAGTGCCGGTTTGACTGATCTCGTCGGGTGCTGTCGGCGGAGTTCGCGAGTCGTCGGACGAGGGCCGGTTTGGCTAATCTCGTCGGGTGCTGTCGGTGGAGTTCGCGGGTGGTCGGACGAGGGCCGGTTTGGCTGATCTCGTCGGGTGCGGTCGGCGGAGTTCGCGAGTGGTCGGACGAGGGCCGGTTTGGCTGATCTCGTCGGGTGCTGTCGGCGGAGTTCGCGAGTGGTCGGACGAGGGCCGGTTTGGCTGATCTCGTCGGGTGCTGTCGGCGGAGTTCGCGAGTGGTCGGACGAGGGCCGGTTTGGCTGATCTCGTCGGGTGCTGTCGGCGGAGTTCGCGAGTGGTCGGATGAGGGCCGGTTTGGCTGATCTCGTCGGGTGCTGTCGGCGGAGTTCGCGGGTGGTCGGACGAGGGCCGGTTTGGCTGATCTCGTCGGGTGCTGTCGGCGGAGTTCCCGAGTGGTCGGACGAGGGGCGGTTTGGCTGATCTCGTCGGGTTTTGTCGGAGTGGACTTACCTGTGCGCTGGCTGCTGGTCGACTGTCTCGAGTTTGAAGTTGCTACTCCTTTTATAGCAGTCAGTCAGCTGTTCGATCGTCTGCCGTCGTTTCGGCGTTGAGTTAAACTTAAGGCTATCCCGTTTCTTAATAGGGTGGTTTACAACATCAGTTCTTTACTCTAAGATAAAACTATTTTTGTTTTCTAGCAGCAATACTAATAATATATATAATAATATAATATATATAATAATATTTCATTAAATTTTATTTAATTTCATTAACAATATTATTTGAGAATTCTTATAGGTTTCATACCACTAACTTAAATTAGGAACAATGTTGTTTAAGCTGGTTGTGAGGCGCAAACGAGCCGGCGACTTGCGCGGTAACACGCCCCTCTCACTTGCGGGGTGGGAGCTCTCGAACTCGTACATAGCCGCTGCGCCGTACAGTGAAACTCAGGGCCCGCCCTTGCAGGGTCTCACAGAAGGTCTGCCGGAACTTAGTTTGTCGTTTGCGCCATGCGCCTCGCAGTGCTAGGTTGATGTCCCGCTGTAGGGATGTTGGAATGCTTCGCCGTGCAGCCCTACCCATGGTCCGGTGGCTGGAGGATCTTCCGTGTCGGATCTGGTGGCCTCGGCCTCTCTCTCCGGGGTGACCTCGGTGGGAGTGGAAACGGCGGTATTGGCTGGCGCAACCTCGATTGGTGCGTGCGGAGCCGGTTGTCGCTTGGGTACCTCGCTGAGTTGCTCGTCGTCGCTGCTGTTGTCGCTGTTGCTGTTGCTGCTGCTGCTAGTGATGTCGCTACTGCTGTCGTTACTGCTGTTAGTGATGTCGCTACTGCTGCTGCAGTTGTTGTCGCTAGTGGTCAACTCTGGTAGGCCAATCTGTGACAGGAGCCGGCCATTTCCGTGGCGTGCATGTAGCGTTCGGAGGAGTCGGCCCAGCTTACGACTTTGTCGGCCGGCGACTCGCTCGTTTCCCCAGGCTGTCTCTTCGATGTCGGCCAAGTCGCCCCCCTTCGTCAATATGACCTCGGCGAACCACAATAACAAGGCGCCGCAGTCTTCCGTATTTAGCTGCGTGGGTTTCCGCAGTAACCGTGTGGGAAATGCTTCGGCAGAAAAGAGCTGTGGGCTAAGCGCGCCACCCTTCCGGTCCTGGTACTCGCAGGCGAGATACTCACGGCATCGCTGCAGCCTATCGTCGTAATCGTGTGGTGGTAAAGAGTCCAGGACGTTTATATACATGGCCGTCGTGCCCACGTTGTTGAGGCCCTGAATATCTATGAGGTACCAGTGCCCCTGGTCGTTAACGGGCATCAGTACGTGGCTCTTTCTGAACAGGTCCACGTTCTTGGTCCAGCGGCGAACCTGTCAATGGCGGAGTTGTGGCCCCATTGCTGGATCCAGCGACGTCAGCTTTGCCATGAACAGGGCACTGTAGCAGTGGGCGCGTTGTTGTTGGATTTGAGGCAGCCTCTCCTGGAGGGACCATTGGAGGTAAACATCGATGAGGACGTCGTAGACGCCCTCATGTAGTCTTTGACGTATACGCTGTGGCCTCGGGCCGGCGGATATCGGAAGCGGAAGCCGTCGTCTTCGGCGTTGGCGTTGAATCTTTTCATCGTTGTGGTGGTGTTGTGGTTGCCCTTCTCCGGCCGGGTCGCGTCGGCACGGACCGGTGGTGGTTTGATTGCACTGTTGTCAGCGCGAATGGCCGCACGTTCCGGTACCTGGAGCGTGGTTGGATCAGTCGTTGTCGATAAGGTGGCGTGTGCATCGTTGTGGCCGAGGGACGCTGATGGCGGTGAGGCAACTCCTGTGTTAGGAATGGCCCTGCGTTGGTCGCCCTGGTCCGGCTGGACCACGTCGGGACGCACCGATGGTGGTTCGTTCGGGCAGTGGGTTCCGGCATTACCGGTCGGGTGTGTTGTTGCTGTCATGGTCGTCGAACGAGCAGCCGTCTGGGGATCGGCGTACTGAGCGTAATGACTGGATGGCGCCTGCGTGGTCATAGTCAAACGCCGTACGTCTATTTTTGGCAACGCGACCAGTGGTGGAGCGTCCAGTAAGTTGAACCGTGCTCTGGGACACGCTTCGCTTGCTGAATGTGCTGTGGACAGAGGTGCCAATGGCGGCGGCGACGCTGATAGTGATGCGACCTTAGCCCGTCTATCGATTTGCCGTGCTGTTGGGTGTGTTGGTGGCGTCAACGGCGGTACACCGGTTTTGCAAGAGGCGACCCGAGATCGTGGGCCCGAAGATATGCCTGGATTGTGGACTGGGATTTTGACACCAGTGCCCGGCCGTGATCGCTTCTTCGCTGGTTTGTTGGGAATCTGGTCGAGCAGTTGTATTCTCGGCCGCGCGTCCCTCTCTGCCATGACTCGTCGGCGGAATGCGGCTGCTGTTCGCTGGAACTTGCGGTTCGTAGTTGGGCTGTGCTTTTGCATCGTGTCTGTAAGAGAGGGATGCGTTAGTGCGGGTTTGCCGGTATCAGCTCTCGGACTGTCGTTCGTCGAGTGGTATGTTTTCAGTTCACTGACGTGTGCGGTTCGGTTTTTAATCGGGGGGGGGGGGGGGGGGGGTCTGTGATTGCAGTTGCACGATTACCGGCGATGTGAACCCCACAACCGTGTACGGCCCAGCGTACTTTGGCCCTTGGCGTTGAAGTCGTCAGTTGCTTTGGAAAGGAGATGCTGTTTCACCAGGACTTGTTGGCCTATGGCGGGTGTCCAGTGTCGTCGGCGCAGGTTATAATGTCGGGACTGCTCCTGTGATGCCCGTGTTATGTTATGGCGCACAATTTCGATGAATTCTTGCAGTTGCTGCGCCAGTTCGGTCGGGTGCCGCGGTTGGGTTCCCGTTCCCACCGTAACCAGGTCGTAAGTAGCTCCAGGTAGTGGTGGCTCACGGCCCTGCGTCAAGTAGGCTGCGCTGAAACCAGTTGTCTCTGATACGCTCGTGTTGACCGCCAAGGATATTTCTGGTAGAAGGTCGTCCCAAGTCCTCTGCTGGTTTTTAGACAGCTGAGCGATGATAGTTTTCACCGTGCGGTTCGTTCTCTCCGTGGGATTCTCCTGCGGCACGTGTGGTGCAGTAAACTGCTGGCGGGTCCCGATGTCGTTGATGAACTTTTTGAACTTATGGCTGGTGAACTGCGTTCCGTTGTCACTCAGGAATACCTTCGGAGCTCCGTACCGTGCCAGGATTCGCTCCCTCAGGGCTTTGATCAGGGTGTCTGAGATGGCTTTGCGTAGTGGGATCAGCTCCGCCCACTTGGAGAATCTGCCGACTAGGACCAGTAATATCGCGTTCCCGAGTTTCGAACGCGGCAATGGTCCCTCGAAGTCGGCGCAGATTGTGTTCCATGGCTCGTCAGGGATCCTGGTTAGCATCTCTCCTGCTGGTGCTTGTTGACTCGCCTTATAGCGCTGGCATGAATCGCAGTTACGAACGTAACGGCTGATGTCGCGAAACATCCCTGGCCAGTAGTATCTATTGACGATCCGATGTATGGTTTTCCGTATTCCCATGTGTCCGGCCGAGGGGCTGTCGTGATTTTCATACATGATTTGTCTTCGTAATGGAGTTTTTACACATAACTTCCATGGCGAGCAGTCTTCATCGTGTGCGCTACGTGGAAAATGACGATACAACTGTTCGGCTACGACCGCGTATTCGGGGAACCTCTCTGGCTGCTGTATTACTTCGTCGAGTCTTTTCTGGGGCCATGCACATGTTGTTGCTCCGTCTGCTTTGGTGGGTGGTTCGGCGGCTCTCGTGAGCAGCTGAAGCGTCTGCCTGGGTTGGCGTGAAAGTGCATCGGCGACCACGTTGCTCTTGCCTTTTCGGTACTGCACTGTGAATTGGTACTGTTGTAGCTCCAGGACCCAGCGGGCGATTCGTCCGGTAGGGCTGTCAATGGAATTCAGCCACTTGAGCGACAGGTGGTCTGTGATGACGGTAAAAGCGTAGCCCTCTAGGTAAGGCCTCATTTTGCGAATACCCCAAATAATGGCCAAGCACTCCTTTTCGGTCGGAGAATAGTTCTTCTCGGCGTTGTTCAGATGGCGGCTGGCATAAGCGATGACCGTCTCGGCCCCATCGAGAACCTGTGTTAGGACGGCTCCAAGTCCAAAGTCACTTGCGTCTGTCTGCAGCGTGAACATCTGAGTGAAGTCCGGGCAGGCCAGGACGGGAGCTTGTGTCAGTTTCTGCTTAAGTTCCTCGAAGGCTGACTGTTGTTCTTTTCCCCACTTCCAGTGTTTACCTTTCTTTAGCTGTGTGGTCAGTGGTTGCACAATGGTAGCAAAGTCGGGTACGAACCGTCGGTACCACGAGGCAATTCCCAGGAAGCGTCTTATCTCGCGTACATTCTGTGGTGGCTGCAGCTCCATGATGGCTGCCACCTTGTCGGGGTCCGTGTGTATCCCTTCTTCACTGACGACGTGTCCGAGGTACTTAACTTTTGTCTGAAAGAAGTCGCATTTCTCTGGATTGATGCGAAGGTTGGCTGCTTTCAGGCGTCGGAGGATCTCCTTGAGTTTCCGCGTATGATCCTCTATGGATGTTCCAGTGACGATGATGTCGTCCAAGTAAGCGAACGCAACCGGCTCCATTTCGGGTCCTAAGGCACGCTGGAAGGTGGCTGGGGCGGAATGGAGTCCGAATGGCATCACCCGCCATTGGAAAAGCCCACGTCCTGGGACGGTGAATGCCGTATACTTCTTGCTGTCGGCCGCCATGGGTATCTGCCAGTAGCCGTCTTTCAGATCCAGGCCGCTGATGAACTTGGCGTTGCTGGTCGTTTCGGTGATTTTGTGACTGGCGGGTATCAAAAAATTTCTGGGAGGCTCGCCCTGTCTTTCATCGTTCATTATTAGGGTACTTCCACCCAAGCTGAGAGTAGCTCATGCGGCCCGCAGGAAGTCAAGGCCTAAGACCACGTTGTTGGTTGAGGTTGGCATCACGATAAATGTCGTCCGAGCCAGCAAGTCTCCTAGTGTAACTTGTGTCACCACTCCCTACCTGAGGGCTTTGGTGGAACCGTCGGCCAGGGAGACGTCGGTGTCGATAGGTATGATTTTGCAGTCGCTGCTAATCTGGTTGGCGACTCGTTGGCTGATGAAACTCGCGGATGCTCCGCTGTCAATGGTAGCAAATGTTTCCATACTGCCTACCACCACTTTCGCATGGATGCGGTTTCCATCGTAGCGGAGGTCGTTGTTGGAAGACCCTTTTATTGGGAGGTGGTCTGCCCGCGTGCTTGACCACCTCCGGCGGCGTTTCCCTGTTGCCTACAGCAGTGGATAGTGCGGATCCCTCGGCGGCCACACTCCCAACAGAAAAGCAACGGCTGCTGTTGACAACCGCGCGCCGCATGCCCTGTCTGGCCGCATCGTCTGCAGGCGGTCCTAGGGTCGATGTATCGTTCATCGCGGGTTTGTGTTCTTTCGGTAGTCTTCGGTCCTTGTGTGGGTTGCGGTTTTTCTTCCGTGATGAGCCGGTGTTGCTCCCGCCGCGCTGGCGCAGGATACCGCTCCCTGATCCGTTCGAGGTCTTCGGCTAGTTCCACCAGCTCCGCGAGTGTTGTGAAATCCCTTCGCCGAATATACCATTGGTAGTCGGGGTGTAGGTTCTCGAAGATGCGCTCGAGCTTCCGTTCCTCGGAGTAGTTCGCGTGCCGCATAAGGTTTTGAATTTCCAGCAGGTATGCCTTGAAGGATTCCTTCGGCTTCTGCAGTCTTCCCCTGATGTCGTCGTCGAGGCCGGTCCAAAACCGTGGGGGTAGGAAGAACCTCAGAAAGTCCCTTCGGAAGTCGCTCCACGTAGTCCAGTGCTGATTGTTGTTCCGGAACCATATGAGCGCGCTGTCTTTTAACAGTTCCGGCATGGTGCGTGGTAGGCAGTCTATCTTCATCCCGTACGTGTCGGCTAGTTCCTCGATCCGCTCGATGAAGGATATGGGATCCTTGGTCCCATCAAACTTCACTGCCCACTTCCATACCTGCTCGATCAGTACGGGTGTGGGGTTGTGGTGAACCGGTTGACTCGGCCATTCCTGGTCCGGTGTCTTACTTCTTGACGGAATCGACTGCGGTGGTGCCGCGCAGCCCTTTGAACTAGACGCGCCTTTCATCTGTGCCGTCGTTGGTATCGGGAGCGTTAGGTCGACCCAGTCTGTAGCCGTGTAACCTCCGGTCTGCTGGCTCTGTTGGTTTGAGTCTGAGTTTCTGGGTCATCTCCGGTTTCGTTGAAGAACGCGACCAGCTGTTTCCGCAATTCCTGAACGGTCCCAAACGTATCCAGGTTGAATGCCTCGGACAGGGTAACCAGATCCTCTTTCCGCAGGTAGTATACCCACTTAGTAGATGGCATGTTCCTGCGCCGATTTTATTTTGGTATACCTGTGATGAAACTATTAACACCAGAAATGTATGCCGTAAAATAAAACTCAGAGGACAAAATTTTCATAAACTTTATTTAATAATTTTGTGTTAAAAGGTGCAGCCGAAGTCGGCTTGAACTGTGCTTCACAGATTTGTTAGCCTGTCCCACAGATATAGCAAGAAAGTGTATAATAAATTTTTTTTTGTTTTATATTTTGATAGCCAGCGCACTGATTGTATGTTATGTTCGTAGCACGCGTAATTGATTTCTTTGATTTTCCCCAATTTTAATTCACTTTTCTTTAGTAGTCACGGCACTCGTAGTATCTTTTCTCTTCAATAGTAATCGCGTCGCATTTAGTATAACCTTACATTTTTTTTGAAATTTCACTTGTTCCGGATACCGAGTTTTTATTTCGCATTTGGAAATGTCCCTCGCGTAAATTGGTCACCACACTGATCTTTCCCGTGTTTTCCAACGAAACAAAATTCCCTTCGGAAGTTGTTATGGTTTCACTGGAAACTGGTGGCTTATGTTTATATAATAAATAGCTTGCCACGCTTTGTTCACTGATGTTTAATTTTTTTTTTTTTTTGTAGCTATTACTTATGTCTCTTGTTCTCTTTTCTTTTTTTTTTTTGTGTTTATTTCGCTGTGTCACTGTTCACTGATCGCTATTGTGTGCACTGTATTTATCTTAGTTCTGTTTATTATTTTTCACTTTGTCACTGGTTCGGATGTTGTTTTTTTCACTTGTTGTTTGCTCTCTCAGCTCAAGTCCCTGCTCGGGCGCCACTGTGACGAACGTTTTTGCTCCGGATCGGCTCGCCGGTTGCCGAGGCGTTCCGTCCCACAGAAATTTATTTATCGAGGACCAACGAGAGAGAGAGGAAACACACGCCCGATGCCACGAAGAAAACACACTTTAATTTCGTTGAAACCTTTTTCTTTATTAGATTCCTCCTGTGTTTAGCTCCCCTTTCGCCTGCCGCTTGCTTGCCGTACACGCTGTGGGCACTCGCGCGGCGTCGGTTACTGTCGGATCTCGTCGGGTGCGGTCGGTGGGGTTCGCGAGTTGTCGGACGAGGGCCGGTTTGACTGATCTCGTCGGGTGCTGTCGGCGGAGTTCGTGGGTGGTCGGACGAGGGCCGGTTTGGCTGATCTCGTCGGGTGCTGTCGGCGGAGTTCGCGAGTGGTCGGACGAGGGCCGGTTTGGCTGATCTCGTCGGGCGCTGTCGGCGGAGTTCGCGAGTGGTCGGACGAGGGCCGGTTTGACTGATCACGTCGGGTGCTGTCGGCGGAGTTTGCGAGTCGTCGGACGAGGGCCGGTTTGGCTGATCTCGTCGGGTGCTGTCGGTGGAGTTCGCGGGTGGTCGGACGAGGGCCGGTTTGGCTGATCTCGTCGGGTGCGGTCGGCGGAGTTCGCGAGTGGTCGGACGAGGGCCGGTTTGGCTGATCTCGTCGGGTGCTGTCGGTGGCGTTCGCGGGTGGTCAGAAGAGGGCCGGTTTGGCTGATCTCGTCGGGTGCTGTCGGCGGAGTTCGTGGGTGGTCGGACGAGGGCCGGTTTGGCTGATCTCGTCGGGTGCTGTCGGCGGAGTTCGCGAGTGGTCGGACGAGGGCCGGTTTGGCTGATCTCGTCGGGCGCTGTCGGCGGAGTTCGCGGGTGGTCGGACGAGGACCGGTTTGGCTGATCTCGTCGGGTGCTGTCGGCGGAGTTCCCGAGTGGTCGGACGAGGGCCGGTTTGGCTGATCTCGTCGGGTCTTGTCGGAGTGGACTTACCTGTGCGCTGGCTGCTGGTCGACTGCAGCGTTGAGTTAAACTTAAGGCTATCCCGTTTCTTAATAGGGTGGTTTACAACATCAGTTCTTTACTCTAAGATAAAACTATTTTTGTTTTCTAGCAGCAATACTAATAATATATATAATAATATAATAAAATATATATAATAATATTTCATTAAATTTTATTTAATTTCATTAACAATATTATTTGAGAATTCTTATAGGTTTCATACCACTAACTAAAATTAGGAACAATGTTCTTTGGGGATTTCTTATAGGTTTCATACCACTAACTTAAATTAGGAACAATGTTATTTGGGTGACTTTCTTATAGGTTTCATACCACTAACTTAAATTAGGAACAATGTTGTTTAAGCTGGTTGTGAGGCGCAAACAAGCCCGCGACTTGCGTCGTTACAATTCGCACACGCGTTATTTCGATTGTCGCTTTTAACGAGCTTATCCGAACATTGCAGATCAGCCTTTGATCTGATGCAAACACTAATATATTAGTACCACAGTAACAAAAGACAAAGGTTCGCATTTTTGAGGTATCTTGGTGGGCCCGAGAAAACCTCGTATAATAAATAACAACCTTGCAAACGGCTCTTGTATTTAAGCGACCCATTGGCTCTTGTATTTTAAGCGACCCAATGTGGCTCTTTTATTGAAGCGACCCGTTGTGGCTCTGTATTTAAGCAACACGTTGTAGCTCTTGCATTTATGGCTTAAATTTATGGTTGTGGCTCTTGTGTTTTAACCGACCCGTGGTAGCTCTTGTATTTTTAGCGACCCAATGTGGCTCTTTTATTTAAGCGACGCGTTGTGGCTCTTGTATTTAAGCGACCCACTGTGGCTCTTTTATTCTAAGCGAACCACTGTGTCTCTTGTATTTTAAGCGACCCACTGTGGCTCTTGTAGCACTAAATTATAAGAATTGGTAAGTATATATAATAAATACGATACTCAACATTGCGTCCGAGCTGAACCTCCCTGAGTCAGTGCTAGATTGGGGGAAACACCAATCGAACGAAATTCGGAAACGCAGCTTGAAATATAATTCGCAAGTGGTTGCGAGATCCACTTGCCACGAACCCTGGGACGAGTGAGCTATTCCCGGCTGGGAAAAAAAACTCGTCGTTACAACTTTATCTATGGCGTTGGACGTTCCTAACATGACAGGTGCCTCTACTGCTCTTCGTATATGTAAAGTGTCACCGTAAGCCATCTTGGCTAAAACCAAAACCTTCAGATGTGTGTCCGGTGTCCACATTTCGTCGGCGAAGCTCTCAATTGTATCAATTGTTGCTTTGACCCACACGTCATCGATGCATACTGTGTACGTCAGACGGTGTTTTGTGATATTAGTTGCGACTTCCAGATCCAGCATGATTGGGAGGCGTTGTTACTCGTCATCTCGGTTCGCCAACGCTGACGTGAGACCTTCTGGAGTTTCCCGGTTGACAGCAGTCAATGCTTCTTACCTCTTTCCGTCCACACTTCCAGCAGAAATACGTCTTTGGGTTGGCACAGTTCCTTTCGACGTGTCCTTGATGCACACAGCGGCGGCACGCCTTATCTGGATTTACCACAAGATCTGTAACCTGCGCTGCCCGATATGTGGCGATTTTTGCTGTTGCGGTTCTTTCTGCTGCAGACATTCGAAATCTTCTGCCAGGCTCGTTAATTCTGTTAGGTTTGAAAAGACCTTTCGCTTGCTACACAATTGATATTCCGGTCGGCTGTTTCTAAAGATCCGTACTAGTTTTTGGTCCCCGGTGTAACCGGCATGGCGCATTAGATCCTGTAGTGAAATTACGACAGTTTTGCATTTTTCTTGCGATTTCTGGATTCGTTTGCGAATTTCCTCTTCTAAGCTTTCAAAAAATCGTGAAGGTAGAAAGAATGTAAGGAAATCTGTTTTGAAGAGATCCCATTCTTTCACACTGTTTTTTATTGTTGCGGAACCATGTTAATGCCTAGTCTTGAAGCAATTCTGACATGGTCCTCGCCAGTGGATTAGCGTTCATCGTATACATTTGTTCATTTTTCCACACGTTCAATAAATTCCAAGGGGTCACGACTGCCGTCAAATCTTATCGATCATTTCCTGACTTTGTCTTTGGCCCGCTCGTTGGGGCGTCGAAGAAAGTTTGTCTGGTGCGGCTTTGTTGCTTCTGGCTGTCCATCGTTGTGTTACTAGTACTGGGTGTAGTTTTTTAAGTAACGGTCTGTTCCAATTCTTCCAACTATTTACGCGTTTCGTCAGAATGTGCTTCGTTGATGAAGGAGACTAGTGAATTGCGTAGTTCCTCGACTGTGCCGGTGTCCTGTAGTGAGAACTCCATACATATTTCTAGGAGAGATGTCTTCTTTAAGTTGTAGATCCATCCGATAGTAACCATTTTGTCGTTGTATTTTTTTCTTAATTACTAGGATGGAGTTGTAGTTCTAGTAAGCGTAGAATTTCATCAATTGTCCCTGTTTTGGTGCCAGCTGTAAAGTTGTTTCTCTGGCGAGGGTATGACTCAGCAAGTAACCAGGATTCAATTCACAGAACTATTTATTTTTTGTGTAAAACAATTGATGGAATCTTTAGTAAAAATCGTTGCTTATATTTAATTGGCAGCACTGTCATTTGCACTTCTCTGTAGTCCTCTTTAGATGTTGTCCTTGTTATCAGTCGTTGGGTTATTATTTTCGCCGCTGCTGTATGTTCTTTGAGTGGAGGTTGAGCGCGATGCGATGATCACGTCGCTTGCAGCGGTGTCGGCCCGTGATGACGTTCGAGGCTGTGTCGAACCGTGAAGACGTTCGACGCTGTTTCGAACCGTGAAGGCGTTTGAAGCTGTGTGGAACCGTGATGGCGTCCGAAGCTGTGTCGAACCGTAATGGCATTCGAAGCTGAGTCGAACCGTGATGACGTTTGAAGCTGTGTCGAACCGTGATGGGATTCGAAGCTGTGTCGAACAGTGATGGCGTTGGAGTTGTAGCGTTCGAGGCGACAAAGAGTAGCGTCTCTACCAATGGCTGCGGAGGGTGGCGTATGTCAACCTCCGTCGCCAACTTACTTCAAAAGGAGCTGCAGTCCGGAGGTGCAACCATCCATTGGCGCCAACAACGTCGCCGTTGTAGCGTGTATAACAGTGCTGCAGTTTGACATGCATTTCTTAATTATTACTGACATTGATCTTATATTTATACTTATACGATATTATTTTCCAATACATTTTATTTCACTAGTAATTGATCTTAGGTCGAACAAAGTTATTATTTTCCATTGATTTTCCATTTCTTTTATTTAATCTTTCATTAATCTTTCTTTAATCTTTTATTTCTTTTCTTTCAGTAAACTTAATTAATACTGTTGTAAATGTAACTAACATAATGTAAATATAGTGAATAAATGTTCAATCAAAATAATGAACTTCAATGATTGCATTATATTAACCTTACATTTTTTATATTCCTACTAGCTAATTATGTATTCGTTGAACTGTGAACATAATTATGACTAAAAACAATAGAATGGTAAGAATAAAAAAATCATAAAAACAATGAAATAAATGTTGGGGCGGATTGCCCAATCTGTCTCAAACTAAAAATCTGAATGCTTCAAAAATTATATTACCATTATCATCTAAGCCTTTGAATAATACTTTCTGTTAGTATGTTAAGGATAGTAGAAAATAAGTAAACTTGTATAAGATAAAATGTAAATAAGGAATCACAAGAGAGTCTCTCAGTCTCCGGCGTCGATACAGACAAAATCATCAGTAGCTAGCGGCTAAGTGCTGAAATCCTCCTTTCTTACTCCTCGTCTCTTATCAGTTTTGGTACACCTATAAGTGTCCTTGCTTAAGAGAATCCTTCCGCCTCCCTCTTGTCGGTACATAATTGCAAAAGAATTTTGTGACGGAGCAAGTCACCAATGTTCGTTTGTATCCACACATGCCAAGCGGCCACCAAATTAATTTTTTTCATTATACCACTGTAACTCATGTATTATCTTTTTATATACATATAGAGTTTATATAGAGTTACGGAGCGTCCCGTGAGAAAAACCATGTACGACATCAGTGTATTACAATTAATATTATTATTAATTATTTACTAGTGTTTTCTGTAATTACGTCCGCATCCTAAAATATTGATATATAAACCACCCAAAAGGAGAATGTGGTTAAATTGTAGTTATTAAGGTAGTATAAAGAAGTAAACACCAAGCCAAACGAACAACGATGATCGTCGAAGAGCTGACTGCCAGCCTATAAAAACAGCAGCTCAGAACGAGGGAGAGTTCTACGCAAGCAGCCATCCAGGTAAGTCACAACAAGACAGCTTCCGAAGTACTTTGAAGAAGAGCCTATTTCGGTTACTCGTTCTCGAGCCGAAGTAAGCCGACGACAATCGAAGCACGCTGACGAAGAGCCTAGTTCGGTTACTCGTCATCGGGCCGAAATACGATGAAGGCTTACGAAATGCTTTGACGAAGAGCCTATTTCGGTTACTCGTCAAAAAAAAACCGACATCCCCCGAGCAAAAACGAAGCACGTCGACGAAGAGCCTAGTTCGGTTATTCGGTTATTCGACGGTGTCTCTATTATCCCACGCTATGCTCTATATATGACTACTTTACAATAGATGTTTCTTTAAAAAATAAATAAGTGTTTATACTATATCTTCTATTTATGTGTGTACTAGCAAAGAAATACCAAGCCGAAATTCGTAAATTTTTAAAAGAAAGATTTATTTTCACCTGCCATAAAAAATTCTCCTTCTCTCTTTGTCTCGTTCACCCTGCCATAAAGTGAATAATATAGTTACAACTTCATTAAAGATTATCTATTACCTTTCTATTTTCTTAAAATATCTTTATTTTCGCCTTTGTTTGATGAAACGCAAATATATTCCTCCTGCTGCCTGTAACATAAACGATTTTGGATCAAACTGGATTTCTTTAGATGTTCTAGAGAAAGATTCAACGTAGTAATCCTTCAGAATATATACCAAACCTATTTTCACTTGCAGAATTCCAAGACGACTACCAATACAGCTGTGAGGTCCACAACCGGAAGGCATGTAAGCCCGATGGCAAAACCATTGTGAATTATCTCCCGCAAAGCGTTCTGGATGGAATTTTAGAGGGTTGGGCCAATACTGCAATTAGAACTATAGTAGTCTTACTAACCTTGGCATCTCTATGAAGACCTAAAATGGAAATGTAGATAGGCATTCCAGGCGGCACTTCGAAATCGAAAAGAGGTTTCAATGGCGTACATTCTCTATTAATGAATGACGCCGAGGGATATAGGCGTAAAGCCTCTGCCACAACCTTGTCCAAGTACATTAAATTCGTAATTGTTTCATACGCTATATTCCCATGCAGAGCAGTATGTACAGCTTCATTAATTTCTAAATGTGGTCTTCTCTGAAGCTCAGACTGTTTTGCTAACTCATACAGCTCCAAAGCAATCAACGACGAAGAAGTCTCGAAGGCCGCTAGTAAAAAGATCGCTGCTTGTGATGCTATGAAGTCGGGGCAGTTAACGAAATGTTCCATGTTCACAAACTCTTCCTTAAAGTTTAAAAGCATGTTCATTAGATGGTCCCCAGTAAAGCCTTGCTGCCGTTTTTCGATAATCTGATTAATGATTTGCTGCATGAATTCACTATAGTTAGGTGTAAAATCCGTAGTTATAAATGTGCTCGTGAGTTCCGGCAAGAAGAAGATCAGAAAAAAATGTAAGACTTTAAGAAGCTTGGGCTCGAGTAATTCTTGCCACTGCTTTCTGAGCGGCGCTTCAGCGTCTCTCAGACAATCGGTATCGATGCCGAACAACAGCTTCCATGCCACATCCGTCGTAAAAAGGGCGCATAGTTCCTTGTTTCAATGATAACTGAGCTATGGCCGCCTTCAATCATTTTAAATCGCCGCTCCATGTGCACTTCAAGTTCCTTGGCCTCCTCTAGCATTTGGGGATACATGCAATGTTTCATTCTGCCGCTTGTGTCACCATGCACTTTCTGCTCTCACGCCATATGGAGTACTTTGCCAGCGGCAAGCTTAATGAACCCATTGGGTCGTTGTGGGGATCAGCCGACTCGTAGCGGCTGAGGAACATATTGGAACTTTTAATTAGCACCAGATTAATTAATTCAGTATCCCGTAATAATACCACTGGCTTTGTAAAGATATAGAAACCGCTCCCCACATGAAGTCACGTCTGTGTACAGCCGTTTAAAGAACTCACCGAAAGAAATATTCATCCGGAGCAATTCTTTTTGATTGCCCAGCAAGGGAAATGGATTGATACAGGGAACTTCTTGGCGTTGCCAGTATGAGAAGTTATACAAAAGCCAAAAGTAACCTGCTACGAGCAACACACCAACAAATAAAAGAATCATTGGAGGAGTGCCGACAATTCCTACAAAAAAAGTAAGTAGAAGTACTAATACTTAATAGCAATTAAATTAGTTACATAACATATACAACAAAGATGTAGCACAATTAACATTTTAATTTGAAAAAAATGTAATAATCTATTAACGGGTATATGCTTATTATCGCCGCTACTAAAGAAACGCTTATCGCCGTTTACTAAAATTTTGTTCAAACTTGGCAACATTATCTGCCACTTTTTTTTTTTTATACGCTACACCTTCAGGTTGAGGGTATATTCACTTTCTACCGGAGCGTGTAACGCATAGAACTAGACAAGATAGGTATGGAAAAGTATATATATTCTTGATCAGCATCACCACCAAAATTGAAATAACGATGTCTGTCCGTCTGTCTGTCTGTCTGTCTGTCCGTTGAAATCACGATCACAGGAGAACGGATTAAGATTTCAAAATGAAATTTGGCAAAAATATTCGTTGCTATGTTGGGGTGTTTCGTATTGAAAATGGGCAAAATCGCCCAAGGACCACGCCTACTTTTTATATCGAGAGTGCAGGTACCTCTGTTTTGCCTATTAAAAAAGGCCATATCAGCATCAATGTTTGAGAGAAGACTAGAAAATTTTTTATGTAGGTTTAGAGTAATGCTCCCAGTTAATATGCCAAATATGGGCGTGATCCGACCACTTTTAGTTTCCTACAAAAAAAGTAAGTAGAAGTACTAATACTTAATAGCAATTAAATTAGTTACATAACATATACAACAAAGATGTAGCACAATTAACATTTTAATTTGAAAAAAATGTAATAATCTATTAACGGGTATATGCTTATTATCGCCGCTACTAAAGAAACGCTTATCGCCGTTTACTAAAATTTTGTTCAAACTTGGCAACATTATCTGCCACTTTTTTTTTTTATACGCTACACCTTCAGGTTGAGGGTATATTCACTTTCTACCGGAGCGTGTAACGCATAGAACTAGACAAGATAGGTATGGAAAAGTATATATATTCTTGATCAGCATCACCACCAAAATTGAAATAACGATGTCTGTCCGTCTGTCTGTCTGTCTGTCTGTCCGTTGAAATCACGATCACAGGAGAACGGATTAAGATTTCAAAATGAAATTTGGCAAAAATATTCGTTGCTATGTTGGGGTGTTTCGTATTGAAAATGGGCAAAATCGCCCAAGGATCACGCCTACTTTTTATATCGAGAGTGCAGGTACCTCTGTTTTGCCTATTAAAAAAGGCCATATCAGCATCAATGTTTGAGAGAAGACTAGAAAATTTTTTATGTAGGTTTAGAGTAATGCTCCCAGTTAATATGCCAAATATGGGCGTGATCCGACCACTTTTAGTTTCCTACAAAAAAAGTAAGTAGAAGTACTAATACTTAATAGCAATTAAATTAGTTACATAACATATACAACAAAGATGTAGCACAATTAACATTTTAATTTGAAAAAAATGTAATAATCTATTAACGGGTATATGCTTATTATCGCCGCTACTAAAGAAACGCTTATCGCCGTTTACTAAAATTTTGTTCAAACTTGGCAACATTATCTGCCACTTTTTTTTTTTTATACGCTACACCTTCAGGTTGAGGGTATATTCACTTTCTACCGGAGCGTGTAACGCATAGAACTAGACAAGATAGGTATGGAAAAGTATATATATTCTTGATCAGCATCACCACCAAAATTGAAATAACGATGTCTGTCCGTCTGTCTGTCTGTCTGTCTGTCCGTTGAAATCACGATCACAGGAGAACGGATTAAGATTTCAAAATGAAATTTGGCAAAAATATTCGTTGCTATGTTGGGGTGTTTCGTATTGAAAATGGGCAAAATCGCCCAAGGATCACGCCTACTTTTTATATCGAGAGTGCAGGTACCTCTGTTTTGCCTATTAAAAAAGGCCATATCAGCATCAATGTTTGAGAGAAGACTAGAAAATTTTTTATGTAGGTTTAGAGTAATGCTCCCAGTTAATATGCCAAATATGGGCGTGATCCGACCACTTTTAGTTTACATAGCCCATGGAGGGTTTTACATGGATTGTATTGAAAAGTATATAAGTTGCCTGAATAATGGTATACATAAGATTGTAGTTTGTGAACCAATAATATTCTGTTGGGAAAAATTGGCGGGCCACGCCTCCTTTTTACCCATCCACCCAGTATTGCAATATATTTTTATACCCTACACCTAAATTTTGAGAGCAAACAAATAGTATCGGTCTTTGTAACGCACAGAAATAGTTAAGCAGCTATAATTATAGATTATCTTCCGAACTTGGGCGTGAGCCGCCCACTTTGAGTTTATATAGGTCATGGAGTATATATGCAGCTTTAAGGTGTAGGGTATTTCGGCTACAGCCCGGCTGTAGACAACACCTGTACTGGTTTTTTTTTTTTGGAAGAGGAGGGGTGATCTTCCACAGATACCAGTAACTGGCATGCACGATTCACACCAACGGGTGCGCCTACGTACTAAAACCTAAACTCCTCTTGTGATAGAAGTGGGATTGTCGAAGTAGACCTGATTCGGGTCCTTTTTCGTCCCACCGCTATCCTACCAGAACCTAGTCTCTAGACGTGTGGAATCTATCCAGCTCCGTTCTCATGACCAGGTCCTGTGACATTAGAAGCAAGTCGCGAAGGTTGACACCACTAACATCGTCATCATTAATAAAGTGTCGAACCAGTGTAGTCAACCTTCTGCTTGCCACTGCTGGACTCTGGCACAGTACATGCACCGCTGTCTCATCTTCTTCCTGACACAGTCTACAGATCCCATCTTCAGCAAGACCTATCTTTTCGAGATGGTATCTGAAGTTACCGTGACCAGTCACTATTGCTGCTAGCCAGCTCAGGGTCCTCCTTAGGGGAAGTTGGGTGACCCATTTATTTGGCCCGCCCATAGGGCTGCGCATAACGACCCTAGCTTGTCTACACGTGGTTAAACTCTCCCATCTTTTCAGGTGGGAGACTTCCATTCATCGTTCGACTATAGCTTTTACCGATCCTTTGCTCAGAGCAACTCTCGGCTCGGGTCCAACAAAAGTCGATGATGAACACCGCTTTGTGAGTACATCAGCCAATTCATTACCATCGTTACCGGCATGCCCTTTTACCCACATAAGTGTGACCTCATTAACTTGAGCACACCTGCTAAGTTTTAGAGCACATTCTTGAGCCAGCTTCGAATCCACGTGTGTCCGATCCATGCACCTAATCACCGATTGATTGTCAAGCGCAATCAAGATAGTCTTATGTTGCACCTTTTCATCAATCAGGTGATCCAGTGCGTGTACAAGCCCCAGCATTTCGGCCTGATATACCGACACATGTCGTCCCAAAGATAGCGCACAGGCCAGGTTCAACTCTACCGAGTGGACTCCGGCTTCCGCCCTCTCTTCTCTTAATGACCCATCAGTAAATATGCATATGTCATTCTTCTCACACTCCTCGTGTGTTTGACCATCTGTTATGAGGCTATTGTGTCTCTTTATTGAGGCTATAGTCTTACTCATACTATCGGTTGGCATCAGCGTCTCCATGATCTCGGTGTTAACGAGGATACGCGGTCAAGAATACGCCTATGCCCTACCACCGCACCGAACTCATTCCAAGTGTCACAAGTCTTCATGCGCAGTGCTGCGAGTGCCGCCGTCTTCTTAATAAATGAGTCCAACGGGAGCAATCCTATCAGCGCCTCAAGGGCAGCAGTCGGGGATGTACGCATAGCTCCCGTAACAGCAATGCACGCCAGACGTTGGACCGCATCAAGTCTACCTCGTATTGTCTTTTGTTCAGATTTAGGCCACCAGACAACCGAGGCATAAGCAATAATGGGTCTAATCATTGCAGTGTATATCCAGTAAATGGCACGGAGGTTTAATCCCCAGCGTAAACCATACACTCTTCTACACTGGAAAAAGGCTCGCTTCGCCCTTTGGATCTTATTCTCAATATGATCACTCCAGGATAGTTTACTATCAAGGATTACTCCTAGGTATTTGACCCTCCTGGAGATCTTGATTTCATCCCCAAAGAGGCTAAGCGGCCTCATGTCCAGACCTTTCCTCTTTCTTGTAAAGATTATCATGTCTGACTTACTCGTATTGATGGTCAGTTCCTGTTCTCTACACCACCTCTCCACTGTTCTGAGAGCATGCCTCATAACGTTGGTGATGCTGTCCAAGAACCGTCCAGGAACCATCAAGACTATATCATCCGCATAACCCACAGTGTGTATGCCAATATCATTTAAACTTTGTAAGAGAGTGTCCACAGTTAAATTCCACAGAAGTGGGGAGAGAACGCCCCCCCTGAGGGCATCCTCTCCTCACTCTCCTCTTAAGTTTTGACTTGCCACGCTGAACATTGGTTACCCTGTATTTCAACGAGTTGTCCACCCAATTTACAATCATTAAACTGACCTCTCGGCAAACCAGAGCGTCCCGCAGTTTATCGAAGCCTATTTTATCGAAGGCTCCCTCTATGTCCATAAAGACAGCCATAGTTATGCCTCCGACTTCCAGCTCCTTCTCCACAACCCTTACCATTTCATGCAGGGCAGTATCAATAGACCTACCAACACGATATGCGTGTTGACCTCTACTTAACGGTCTACTCACCAGCGTCGACATTTCAATATAATCAGCCACAATCCTCTCCAACGTCTTTAGTAGAAAGGACGAGAGGCTAATTGGCCTGAATGATTTCGCCTCAGAGTAGTCACTTTTACCCGGTTTGGGGAGAAAAACCACCTTTGTTTCTCTCCACCCCTTTCTAATGTACGCTGTCGCTAGACAGGCTACAAATACTTCGTGTAGTCTTTCCAGAAGAGCGTCAATGCCCCACTGAAGCAAGGCCGGAAATATTCCATCCAGTCCCGACGATTTGAATGCTGAAAAGGTTCTAACTGCCCTTTTAATACCGTTCGTAGTCACAATCCGATCCGCCTCCCTTCTGCCAACCCTGTTCACACAATTATTAATGCAGGAGCAGGGCCCATCAGGAAGGAGGCTTCCCGGGAAGTGTACTTCCATCAGGGTCTGCAACGCTTCACCTACAGTATCCGTCATGGTGCCGTCTACTTTTCGCAGAAGGCCCAGTCTTGAGACGGGATCTTTCGATATTGTCTTTTGCAATCTGTTTACATCCGACATATCCTTTACACTACTACAAAACGCTCTCCATGTCTCCCTTTTACGTCGACGGATAGCATTCTTTAGTAGCTTTTTCTTTTCCTTATAGGAAGCCCATGATTCAGGACAAGCCGTTCTTATGTGCTTGTTAAAGGCTTTCCTTATCTCCTTCTTCATGGACTCAAGCTCATCATTCTACAACGGTGTCTGATTCGCCTCCTCCACTACAGATTTGGGACAAGCCACTAGGAACGCATTGTTCATGGATATGGTCAGGGCCTTGACTTCGATCTCAATATCCGCGTTGTTCTAAGAACATGATATTGCTTATTTGCTAGTAGATCCCGTAACATTTCAGTATACAGAGTACTGTTTGTATTGGAGGGAACTATCCGCAAATTGCAAGTTTTCCTCTTCTTGGAGCAGTAGAGAATTTCAAATCCAATGGCCCTGTGATCGGACATCGTTAATATGTCCAGAACCATCCAGTTTGTCACTCTCCCCAGCATCCTGGAATTCACTACGGTGATGTCGATCACCTCTGTTCTGCGCGCATCAACAAAGGTAGGTTCGACACCCCTATTTGCAATGTATAAATGCTTCATCATCACAAATTCGAGTAGAGACTCTCCTCTGTGGTTGTCACTGTTGCTACCCCACACAATATTATGTGCATTAAAGTCACAGCCAATTGCTAAGCCTGCATTCCTCTCCGCGCAGAATCCCACCAGTTCCCTAACCTCATTTGTAGGTGGGGGCTCCGGCGAGTCGTACGGAAGGTACGCAGACGCAAGAAAAAAGGAACCAGCACCATCACCTATTCTTACCACCGTAAGATCCAGCGTGCTCAGGTGAGGACAGAATACTGCTAGTACTCCGTGCCTCACCAAGATTCAGGTCCTATGTCTGCCTCCCATCTTAGAATAAAATATCTGATGTGGGCAACACATGACTTCCTTGTATGACGGCAATTGTATGGTTTTATTTCAAGAGCGGTTGATATATTTTATTTATATTTTAAAATTGATGTTTCAAAAATTTTTAATATTTTTACTTCCATAATGAAAAAAATTTCATAGGCTTCTCTTAATTTAAATAATTTAAATAGTAGTAAGTAAAAACAAGGAAGTACAAATTAGTTTCCACACAGCTTTAACTATCAATCGTAGTAATTTTGATTTCCCTGTTTAGTTCTGTAAGGGTACAACCAATTTTTGTAAAAGATATAGCAGCATAACATTCATTTATCATTATCATTTATGTAATTCGGATAATGCATGCTTCGTGTTCCTTTGGCGAAGAGTCCTTTTGGTGCGAACCATCATTAAAATTGGAGCTACAAAATTGTGTCTTATGTAAGGCCCAATATACTTTCTAGGAGTGTTTGTTTTTGAGTAATGTATGAAATTTGAAAAAAACTATATGAGAAGTGTCCTTTTCGCGCAACCGATTGCATCCAAAAAGGGAGGTGCACAACTAGGTCTTATAAGAGTCTCAAATACCAAATTTCAAGTTTCTACGATTCTCCGTTTTTAAGTTATTGAGGATACGTACATACGTACAGACGTACAGACGTACATACGTACATACGTACATACGTACAGACGTACAGACGTACATACGTATAGACGTACATACGTACATACGTACACACGTGACGACCAAACTAGTCAAAATGGACTCCGCGATGGTCAAAATGTGTGTTACCATCAAAATCTCAATATCGAAATTTTTCATGATTACAATACTTTCTTGTATTTACTACGTATACAAGGAAGTAAAAAGGTTGGCACTTCTACAAGATAGACCCTTGATCGCGTTGTGGGCTATCCAGGGTTCTTGCAATATGGCTACATCCAGCCCATCCGACACAAAGCGCCTAACCAGCCTAACGCAGCTCTACTATGGTGCAGGTTGAGCTGAACTACTTTTAATTTAGCCTGGCACAGGCCCTCCTCCCGCCCCGACTTTCATCTCTTTGCGGGAGTGGCCGCCGGTTCCGCGCCAGGCGCTCCGCTCTCTCTATTCATCCTTTCTGAATTTGACCACCGCTTGGTCAAGCCCGCAGTTGAGCTTTGCTCCCATGCGCTCGATAGCAGTGGCTTCTTCTTTGGGGCACCAAACCGTGAGAACGACGCCTTCTTTTCCTGCTGCACCGAATTTGCCCGTACGAATGACCCTCCATTTTGAGGTGTCCTTCACGCAGGCATTCTGCCGCTGCAGCCTTCCGAGGATGACGTCCTTGGTCGCGCTCGTACCATGAACAAGGATGGTCGCCTTACTCACCTCTCTCATCACACAGAGGCGGTCGATACGTAGGCGGGCATTCTCCCACAGACCTTCAAGTCCACCCACGCATCGAGCCAGCCACGCCTTGGATTCTTGGTTCCTGCATTTAAGTACAAGGAGTGCCCATAAGGAGATCACCTTCCGCCACTTTCGCAAAACAGACACCCTCACCGGCAGGTTTCGTCATCATAGCTGCCTTCTGCTCTGCACTGGTCATCATTTTCTGATGACTCGTGCTAGGCTTCCCACCTGCAGCTTGATTCTCACCTGCAGTTACCCGCAGGTCCTGCTCCTCCGCGCCACGAATCTCCCGCGGACCCGTACTAATTTTCGGGGTGCCTCGGTATCTTTTCGCGGATGACGAGGATTTCGGCGTTGGTTCTTCTGGCGAGAGTTCACTGAAACGCCGAGTCAGGTTGCTCAGTGATCTTTTCGCCCTCTGGCGCTCCCTCTTCCGCTGTTGCTTTGGCTCCGCTCGGCTTCCGAGGGGGCGTCAGCCACATCAGTTGGATCCAGACAGGGCGTGGCTGACCTCTCGATCTCCGAGGAGACACCCTTGGTCTCCTTCTGGCTTTTCCGTAGGGATTGCGGCAGACTCGGCTGACCGCTGAACATTTTCCAATGTCCCTCGGTCCACCTTGTCGGTTGGTAAGCCTTTCGGCTTAACAATGTCCGAAGGTGCTGAGCCCTTTTGGGGTTCCATACCCTCAGACATCACCGCATCCGTTACGTCTTGTTTTTTATTTTCTTGATTTTATTTTTTTGTTTTCGTCCATTAGATTTCCACGAGTATTGCGGAAGTAATGGACCATCCCGGCAGAGCCGCCTACCGGAATTAGGCATTTGATACTACCGAACTCGACCGGGCATCGATAGGGACCGTTATCGACTGACCAGTTTTACCACCTGTCAGCCATGCAGGTATACGGCACGGCTACCTCAACACCTACACCTTCGGTGGGATCGACTTTTAATGAGGATAAGGTTGCCCCGTTACCTCAGACCCTCCTCCTTTATCCGGGCTTGGGACCGGCACCCGACCACGTAAGCCGTGTTCGTGAGGCGGAGTTTTATCTGCCATTTAGTAATTGATAAATTCATTACAAAAAAAAGCACTCACGCAAGATCAGGAAAAATTCAGGGTTTCGGTTGAAGTGAGACCTTTAATATATTCGGTGACTTCAGAGCGTCCACCAAAAAAGATCTCGTGTATGATACCTTTTTTAGGTGCCCTACCCAGTTGTTGTACAATTATTTTTGCAAAACGCGGTCCGAAGCCGAAAGCGCCAATTATTTCTGTGCACTGTGGACCGAAGTCGAAAGTTACTGTTAGTTCAGCTGCTGTCGGGCCGAAGCCGAAAGAAGTAGAAAATGCGGTGGTTTTTCAAAATTGCTTGCAAACTACTTCGGACGAAAAAATATTCTAATTCTGCACTTCTTATACGTTGCGAGATGGTTGAACTAAGCGCGAATTGAAAGATTTGGCAAAAGCGAATAAAATGTCTTGCTTATGTGAAGAATGCTACTTGGCGGATTTCGTCGTTTGTTCAATTTGATATTTTTTTATTTTTATTTCTTTATAATTTATTTTTCTTCATTTGTTTTAATAAAAAATATCTGATGTGGCCAACATTAAACTAGGAGTGTTTGTTTTTGAGTAATGTATGGAATTTGAAAAAAAATATATGAGATGTGTCCTTTTCGAGCAACCGATTGCATCCAAAAGGGGAGGTGCACAATTAGGTCTTATAAGAGTCTCAAATACCAAATTTCAACTTACTACGATTCTCCGTTTTTAAGTTATTGAGAACACATACATACGTACAGGCGTACATACGTACACACCTCACGAACAAGCTAGTCAAAATTGATTCCGCGATGGTCAAAATGTGTGTTACCATCAAAATCTCAATAGTCGAAATTGTTCATGACTACAATACTTTCTTGTATTGACTACGTATACAAGGAAGTAAAAAGGAAGAAAATGATAAAAGAAGAATAAAAAAATATGTAAAGTATGATTAAATGAAAAGTGGAGAGAATGCTTTGCCATTGGTTGGCTTTAAACCCGCTTCCCTTGTGTTTTAATTTTTATATGGTGGCTCAGAAAACAGTGTTTTGTGGATAATAAAGAGAATCGTAACATGGCATTGTGCCTGTTACAGTGTGCATTTCAATCATACATGCGAAGTTAAATTTTAAAATTTTCATAAGATTTCCAAATCCTTATCCGTTCAAATTTACTAGATTTGAAACAAATGCGAATAAAACGTATAACGCGGCTCCGGTCTATAGCCATGGTATGCGAGTACCAGGGGAACTCGGTATATAATTTATTTGTTCTAGACACCTTTAATAATAACAGTTCTTTATTTTTCTCAATCATTAATTAAATTCAATCAATTACCATAATAGAGGAGGAGGAAGAGATATATAATATATAGGCATTCCCAAAATTTATAGATATATTATTACGAAAAGCCTAGTGGATGCAATATTGCTTTCGATTACTTAATCCACTAAATATTGAGAGTGTTCTGGTCAGGTAAACAGAATGCCGAGGGATGGAAACACGACTGGAGCTGAAAAATAACATGTAAGTTCTAAATAATTTTCAAATTTAAATTGCGAATTATCAAGTTGAACAGACTCAAATTTAAAGCAAAATAATTTCAATCGAAGGTAGCATACATGGAAGCTACCGATCAGCAGTACTGGTACACCAAGCTTCCTGAAACTGCAAACTTTCAGCAATGAGGTGAAAAAGAAACTTGTTAAAACAATGCCTTTTGGGTAACCATGCCTCATTGCTATCGTGACTCAATCCACCATTTCGTTTCCTTTCTTTTGCTTATTTAAGCCAAATTTAAGAAAGTAAGTAGGTGAAAAAGTAATTTGTTGAAAACATGCCTTCTGGGTTTTAACAAATTACTTTTTCACCTCATTCAGCATTAGCAAAAGAAAGGAATCGAAATGCTGGAATGAGTCACGATAAAACGAATTAATTTTTTGATAATGCTTTGCCACAAAAAGTTTTGTCTTCAGGAGCGAGGAAATGGAGCGAGGCAAATTCTTAGGAATTCTAGAAATTTTAAAGATCCTTTCACTGTAAAAGCGTTATGCTATGTTTACACAGACCGCAAATCGCGCAAATCGCCAAAGTTTTAAGATTTGCATACGATTTGACAAACCAAATTGAATGCATTTGACAAACCAAACCAAATGCAAAAGGCGGTGTAAATTGTTTCAAAAGTGCGATTACAAATTCGCAATTTGCGGTCGGTGTAAACATTGCATTGGATGTATCCTTGGTGAGGTCTAATTTAGAATATTGTTGCATCGTATGGTATCCGATCTATGCTTCTGTAATCAATAGAATTGAAAGAATATCAAGAAGATTTACTAGGTATGCAATAATGATGTTACGGTGGAATAGTGCGCGTATAATGGTCTGTGATCTCTATTAGAACTTAAATCACTTAAATGTCACCGTAAGGCTTATTGTGTTACGTTTATTTAGAGACATTCAGTATACGGGCCATATTATCCACAAATTCTATTGTGGGCCACATCCCTGCCTACTTTTATTAAAAATTAAAAAGTGATTGGAAAATTACGTGTGGAATATAAATTCACCATTATGGAAACAAAAAAGAATTTATAAAAATGTATTTATTAATATTATTAATAATAAGAAAGAATATAAATTATTTTTTGTTGGAGATTATGCACCACTTTGGATTTGTCAAATCATCAAAATTAGGTGTTATAATTTGGCTTCATGTAATTTTTAAAGTCGATGCTAAATGTTCATCAGTTAATTTGGTTCGTTGTGCAGTCTTATTCACTTTATTTGAAAGAAAATCTGTTCACCAAGATATGTGCTACCAACCATGGACAATTTGCGAATAACAAAGTGTTCATCATTTCATTTTCAGTTGTATTTTTAATTTTTCAAATTTTAATGCTGGATATTTTACTAAAAGAAACTTACAACTAGAAAAATTTGATAAATTCCCTTTTTTAATTTTTTTCCACAGCGATACTTTTTGTTTGAAGGAATTAATTTGATCATATAATGAAGTTATGAGTATATTTCTACCTTGAAGCTTAGTATTGAGTTGGCTGAGATGCCCAGTAATATCAACTGAAAAAGGCAAATTTTGTATCCAATTTATATCTTTCAGTTCTGACCAGTCATATTGATTGTATGCTGGCTGCCCAAAGACTCATCGCACTACAAGTACGCAGAGCCTTCAGAAAAGTTTCGTGTGAAGCAGCAGACGTAATTGCAAGAAGACTACCAGTGGACATAGCGGCTAAGCGAACGTAGACTACTTTTAGCTTTTAGCAGAAATGCTTTTACGGCCTCCTCACGCAAGACCTAACTGTGGTTTCGCGACGAATATCCGTTCCGAAGATAGGAGATGCTTAGCGGTTTAAAGTCGCACACTGATTAAAGCTTTTGATGCTTTTACTCCTCGTTACAAAAAAAACACGAATTTTTTTCGTCAGATGAATCATATTCCTGTTCTCGACATATTCGGATTCGGAAATTTCATGAACAAAATCGCCACGAAGCATACGAAGAACCCGCTGCGAAGCAGAAAGACATCAACAAAATAAGTTGTAACTAATCAAAATCTGCCATATCGATATGTATATAGATATGGGCCCATATGCTATGCACATAAGCTTCATCACGAATGGAAAAACAACTCGTTTAGGAATAATTACAAGAAGACAAAATAAAATGGAATAAATTAAAGAATAGTTCGACAGAATAATTGTATTTAAAATTCTGCGAAAAAATTTAAATGTTGAAATCCTACAGTAGCACAAGAGCTACTGTTAGCAACATTATAATATTAATAGATATTTAGAAATTATAATATTAAAAACCTTATAACTTTTATGTTATAATTTTCGTACAAAGGCGAAGAATACATATTTCTTATTATTATATATCTTAACTTTTATCTTTATAGGTTCGAACTTTTACCTTAATTTTTATCTTTTGTTTGAAATTAAATATTTTTCATAATTTTTCCGCATAGGTTTAAACACTTTCTTGGGCAGAAATTCTTAGCACTCTGCTTTAAACATTTTTTTAAAGAAGAAGACTTTATGAAATAATAACATGACCATACCTCATGTAGATATATGTATTTTTTGTGTAATATAATTGTCATCATATTTTCAAATTCCTTTAAAATAAAATGGCTGCATGAAGAAACGTTACGTTCTGTAATAAGCTAGCCGACAATACAAAGATAAAGTAAAGACTATTTTAGAAAGTCATTTCTAACAAGACAACCTTTCTTGGTTGCACAATTTTATTTCTAAATTATATTTTCTCCCAAGCAAAACCATTTTAAGGATTAGCATATTCATTCTTCGGTAGATACCTAGGTATTTCAGCAATAATTCATCACATAATATGGCGAATGTTAGTAACGAATTCAAATTTCGAAAGAATATTTTTTAAAATTGAATCTCTTTTCTAACTTATTTATATATAATAAGTCAAAACAATAAATTAAATTACAAATAGTTTAATTTCTAATATTTATAACTATGTCCACATTAGTTTGTTAGAAGGGATGCATTCAATTAAAAATTTCGTTATTCTACATAATGAGCAATTGGTTTCCATGAAGAATATGCACAAAATATGTTGGCACAAGCACATTTCGTTGAGGGCAGAGTTCCATACTCAAAATAAACTTACATTGAATTGCAAATTTGTTTTCAAAATATGAACACATAAGTTTTTTTTATTTGATAACTTTTTAAGCAAAACAATAGAAGTTAAACAATATGTTTAGTGTTTCGCTTTGCTAATAAGAAACCTCATTTTTTATATTACGGTCAGTTGTTTCTAGACTTTAGATCAGCATGTCAATCGGACTTCTTGAAATATTCGGTCTACTTGCGGTCCTATCACTAATAATTCATTATTACTTGAGATATCATTTTAACTACTGGCTGCGGCACAAAGTACCACAGATTAAACCAAATATTTTTTTCGGAAACTTGGGAGGACTGCTTCGGATGCAAAAAAGTCCTGCAGAGTTTTTCCTGGACCTATATAATCATCCAAATGCTGTAGGCCAACCGTTAGTTGGCATTCACCTCTTCCATAAACCGGCGATATACGTGCGTGACCCAGAACTAATAAAACGTATCTTAATGAAAGATTTCTCCAAATTTTCAAATAGGTGAGAAACGTTCAAATAGGAACGTAAGAGAATTGTTTTACTAATTACTTGCGACTCTTAGATACTCCAGTTCGGACACAAAAGCTGACCCAATTGCCTCTCTAAACATGTTCTTTTTGAAAAATCCAGCCTGGAAAGAAATACGCAGCAAGTTTTCGCCATTTTTTACAACCGTCAAAATTAAGAATATGTTCTATTTAATGAAAGAGGTGAGTCGTGTCAAGAAATCTCAAATATGAGCAGGAAATCACAAATATGAGAATGAGTTTGTTTCTTCAGAAATTATGTTCATAATTTTTGTAGGTGGGGGACGAATTGAATGCTCACTTGTTGTCTCAACAAATTGAAAATTTGGAGCAGCAGTCGTTTTGTTTGGAAATGAAGGAATTCTGTGCACTCTATACTACTGACGTCATAGCTACGGTAGCATACGGTGTTAAGGCAAACAGTTTCAAGTATCCTAATGGTGACTTCCGCCGCAACGGACGTAGGATATTCCAATTCAGCATAAATCGTGCCATCGAGTTATCAACAGCGTTTTTTATGCCCGCTGTTATGTCATTATTCGGCTTTAAAGTAACGTAATCAGATAAACTTTCAGACTGCATCGAAATATTAGAAACTTTTTCCAATTAGATTGTACCAGCGGACTCTTCTGATTTCTTCCGTTCCACAATAAACTATATTATGCAAGAACGTGAACAATCAGGAAAAACCCGGAACGATCTGATCGATATTCTTATCCAATTCAAGGACTGGTCAAAACGCCATCGAAAAAATTACAAATTTAGTTTCGAAGGTGACGTTTTGATTGCGCAGGCTGTATTGTTCTTTACGGCCGGCTTTGAAACGTCCTCAGCAACTATGTCATTCATTTTATATGAACTAGCGAAGGCTCCGGATCTGCAACGCCGCCTGCGCGAGGAAATACGCTTCGGTTTGGCAAATAATGGAGGGAACATCACAACACAAATGATTGACTCCTTACAATACCTACAAATGGTAATCAATGAAGGGCTCCGCTTGTACCCACCGCTTCCTTTCTTGGACCGCGAATGCACTGTGGAGCCAGGGAGCACCTACTCGCTAGAACCCTTCAGCGATTTTAACATACCACGTGGCATGCCAATTTACGTAGCTGCATATGGAATACACAGGGATCCTGAGGTTGGTTTCACTGAATTTTATGCTACAAATTTCAACTCAATGACTTTTCAGTATTATCTACATCCAACAGTTTTCGATCCAGAACGCTTTTCACCACAAAAAAAAAAGTTACTCATTCCCTGCACATATATGCCATTCGGTTTGGGTCCTCACAGCTGCATTGGAGAACGTTTTGCCCTGCTACAAACTAAAATTGGTCTTGTTAGTTTTTTGCGAAATCACTTTGTTGCCGCTAGTGAAAAGACTCAAGATCATATGAGGCTTGATCCGAGAGCTATAAATGTAATGGCAAAGGATGGTATTTACTTGGATGTAGTACGAGATCCTTTGAAAATATGAGTAGTTGATAACTTTACACAATTTGGGATGTTAACAGTTCCTATTGATCAGCCGCACTGCGACTGTTTTCGAGACGTTTATCACGATTGCTAAAGTCGATTTGTTTTTAAAATAAATAATTTTTGATAATTGAAATTATTTCTTTCGTGTTGCACAATCCAAAGAAAACCCCTTTAATTAAAACAATTCGACTATTTAGCGTGCGCCAGTAAATCAATTTGCAATATCATTTTGATATACATATAAGTATCCATATTAATGCAGTTCTGCACGCTTTTAAAACTATAATTTAAGACTGAAGCAAAACGCCAGAAATATGAAGTTTTTTAATATACATTTATTTCTTGCATTACAATAATGATCGGTGACTCCAATTTAACGTCGAAATAGGTCTGTCGTGACTAAGATATATACGACGGAAGTAGTAGGTAGCATAGATGACTAGATGTGACACTCGCTATTCGCCGCTTCAAAAAATCGGTTTGACATTTGACTGTTTGGTATGACGAACTCACGTATACAATACGTGAGAAGTATCACGTTGTTGTTCTTGTTTCTTTATCAATCAATGTGTACGATTTCTTAACAGTGCAACCGTATGTGCTAAAGGGTTTTGGAGCCCCCAACTAGGCCAATAACGTATAATTTCCAACTATTTTGTAAAAATTTGTATTCAGTTTCATTTATACAACTCTGCTAACATCGTTCTAAAATATTTTCGCAATTAGGCGCATAATTGTGTATTTATAACAAAAAAGTTTTGATTACCGACTGCATTTATAGGAAATATAATGAAGCAAATTAGGAAATGCTGTGTAAAATGTGATAGAATATATTTATTAACATTAAAACTATGTTTTATACATGTTTCTCACGGATAAAAAACATAATATTTATAATTATTTATTTTGACGTTTCGATAAACAACCCCCTTAAAATAAATTTTCCATCAGTGCTTGCTACAAAATTTTTTGCGGCGAGGCTACATTATTTTACGGCGAGGCTACACTTTTTTACGGCGAGGCTACACTTTTTTTGCAGCGAATCAAAGTTTTCTTTCATTGTATCAGTGCAATTCCAGCAAAAATGCATTAGTGTATAAGGGACATTTTCGAGTGTCTCATCTACTAATCTATGGTAGGTAGTCTCTAGAAACACAGTAAATTCTATATATATGTCTTATCTATGTATATATTTATAAAAATTTCATGTCTGTTTGTATCCCGGCTAATCTCAGAATCTCTTTATAAGACGATGGTAAAACTTATTTAAGTCATAGTTCAACTCCTATGAAGGAAGTTTTCTGTATCATTAGTTTTTTGACATACTAGACATGCACTAATATCAAAGTGTTTCTATTAATCGCTAACTTCGGGACGAATCAAATCACCATTTTTCCAATCAGTCACTTCGTGTCGATTGTTTCCGGAAGCACTCCTCAGAACTAGTGCGAATGGTAATCAGACTTGAAAACTTAATACATAGTTTTGTTTCGGTATTCATTTTTCAGCGAAAAATTCGAAACCAAGATTGTATTCATTGCAGTTCTCCGATACGTACTAAACTAGTCGAAAAGGACTCAATGGTCAAAATGTGTATTACCTTTAAAATCTCTATTGCAATAGTTTCTTGTACTTCCTACGTATACAAGCAAGTAAAAATAGATCTATGGGCTTAGTAATTACATATGGAAATAGGAATTAATTGTGGAGCAAAGTAAATATATATTTTTATACCCATTTTTATGTTAAATGGGATTACCTATTCCATTTCTGATGAGAGGAATCTTACAAGTTGTAGAAAGCATTCCTGTGCCAACGAGCATATATACACAAAGAGATTATATGAGATTTTACTCGTTGCTTCAAAAAAAGATCGGGTCGCTGCGATTAGAACTATGAACAACTATAAAGGAATGGATAACGCTGACTGCGGAGCAGCAGTAAGAAACAACAAACGAAGCTCATAAGTAAAATTTTATGACATCAATGAGTCGAGGCATTGCAAGCAAAAGAGATTTGTAATGAATTGGAAAGGGTAGGAGAAGGGAAAGGGAAGACTCCTTGAATTGAAGAAATTCTATTTTGTTTTGCTCGACTGCACTAACAAAATAAACGCAGTCTGTCCGTCTGCTAAGGTTGAATATGTTTTTTTGTGCTTGGTTTGGTTTTTTACGTTGAAGATTTGGTGATGTTTGATTTTGTCAGTTTCAGGGCATTTTTCGGCATCATTTCAATGGTTTAGAATTTGCCACTGAGGTTTAGTGGAGCGGGGGAGAAGCTAGGGGCTCTTTCTGCTTATGATTTCTGATCAATTTTTACATTTTCAGCTTCTGAGCATTTTTGCCTCTTTCATTCAATTTGCTCCTTTTCCGCTTTAACTACAATTTTAACTTTAATTTTAAAATGTTACGTATGTACATTTGAATAAAACTTGAATAAAATTAACTAAAATCTTCTCTTATTTCTAATTAAATATATAAATATAGTATTCTATAATCTTTGATTAAACTTTCTAAAACTGGCGAAAAAGTCATACGCAAAAGATAAAATAAGTTCAAATAATGTTTATTAACAACATACTACTTTTTTAACTGTTCAACGCGTTCAGAATCAATATTCCGCAGGCTTGGTTGCTTCTTACGTTTACAAATTGCTAGATAATCTTCAAAATTATTAAAATTACGCACCTTTGCAAGTTTTACAGATTTTCCTTCTTCTAAAAGTATTATTTGAAGTAAAGCACGATAATAAACTGATATGTTTGGCAACTCTTGTGCAGCCAAAGTGCGTTCAATGGATTGAGAAGTTAACATACGAGCATTCCGTCCCAACTGAACTCGTTTTTCTTTCAGAAATCTGCTCATTGGAAAACCTGGCTCTGGTTGCTCTTCCCTTATAGATTGATTAGAGAAAAATTCTTGCCCAGAGAATTCTTGCTCTTTAAGAAGATGATAACAGCAACCAATGTTGCAAAGTACCTTCAAATTTGTCTGTTTACTAAATACTTTTAAACTGGTGGACGCTAAGTTCCCGCAAGTGTGCAAGCCAGTCAGGCAGAACTGGAGCTTTTTCGATGCTGTCTATGTATTAGGGAAATGTTCATTTATTAGACGAACAAAATCTAAATCGGTGGTTATGAATTTTGACGTGGTTTTGTAATTATGTAGTGAGGAATCGACTCTGGCATTAAAGCAATGCTGCTTGTCTTCTTTTATTTCTTTTCTGCGTCGTGCTGAATTAATACCCAACTTCTCCAACGCCGCACGTTCAGTTAAACTCTTCCAGGCACGCTTTTAAAAAAAATATTTTATACTTTAGGTCATAGTCATGTATATACATCAAAATCCACCAGCTTAGTTCTACCTGGAGCTTTCGGTGACGCTGAATGAAGTTATTTCTGCAATAATAGGAAAAACAAAACACCCTAAAAAAAGCAATCCTTTTACAGTGAAGTTTTTATATACTCCTCTTTACGCTGCTGTCTTTGAAATTTTCCCTTAATTAGGATACTCAATTGTCGTAGCCAGCAAACAGGCTTCACTATTTTTGATTTTTACTGCAAAGTTTATTGCATTTTTCGGGGTGTTTTGTTTCTTCTATTATTGCAGAAATATCTTGGCAAAATATTCGCAGGTAAAAATATAAGATTTCGAATGCATGAATACGGACATTATTTTAATTTTATTTATCACAAAAACAAAAAATCGAGAAAAAACGTAAAAATTATTGCATCTCTAATGCTTCTAATGATGTTTCTCTTGTAATAATATTAAATTACGCATACTTAATAAAAATAAGATAACGTAAAAATTAAATCTCACTTGCTATATATTTGGATTAAAAAATCTTAAATTTTGGTCCGACATACATTAAATCGCGTGCGCGTGCGCTTAAAATATTTTTTATTGAACGCGCACGCAGTCGGTTTCAATAAAAAATATTTTAAGCGCACGCGGTCGGGTTCAAAAATGAGCGTGTACATACCCTGCCTTGAACACGACCTGCTCTGTAGCCTTCATCGTAACAATTTTTGATAATTTTCTCCTCAGTAAGAACGATATCGTTAAATACGTCGTTTATATCGCGTTCCACTGAAGCCATTGAACGTGATGAAAACTTTAAAAATATAAATATCTGTGGTCTCACAAGGATAGTCTTACAAAAAAGGAAAATCAAATTAATAGTGTTATTCAGAACTGCGCCTTTGTCGTCTCATTTATACCGCGATGCAGAAAGTCTTCAAGTAAAGTCTACAGCAGAGCCGTTAACCACTTAAAATCCACTATCACAATGTCTATAGCTGAGAATAGACTTTCGTTACTTCGTAACAACTCCTTCGTAACGTTGTTTGCTCATTGTTTTTGCTATGAAGATTTTAGTGGTTGAATTATTAATGATCCTGTAAAATTGTTTTTTGCGACCAAATTAAGGATTATAAATGCAGGAAAAATAAAAGGTAAACTTAAGAAATTTGTTTGTTTTGTTTTTCTATTGTATTTTTCCCTTAATGTGATGCAAAATATACCAAGAATTTTTATTTCTTTTGCAAACCTTACAACGCATGTTGTTTTCCTTGGTGGCCTTCTATTTTTACGACGACACAAACACAACAGAGGTAAACATTCGCGCTCGGAATCGTGAACTTCGGGACACTTCAAATATTTATTTTTTTTTTAAAAAATAAAGATAACTATTCAAAATAAAATAATAATATTCATTAGGTATTAGGAACATTCATACATGAATATCGGTAACAATTCAGTGGCAAACTACATTTCTATTAGAAGTATACAGCTCAGGGGTTGTAGACTTTATTGAGTCGTTGACAACCACTGCTATAGACTTTCCGATAAGGCTTTTGTAACGACCGACTCGTAACGCTTTAGCAAAAGCATAGGGGAGACACAACGCGTTGACTTTCAAAAGTCGTCGTTGACTCTGACACAACGCGTTGACTTTCTGAGCTAAAAATGTTGTTAAATGGTTGTTAAAAGACAACGGCAACCACTGATATAGACTTTCTGAATCAAGGTATTGTAGCGATTAAATTTTGTGACACAAAATTTAACGTACATACAGAAGCTGGCATAGAAACAAGCTTAAGGACAAACGCAGCAAACTCGTTTTCATAACGTAAATTAACAAAACTAGTCAAACGAGTTTGCGAAATAGCTCGAAAACATTGGAAGCAGCAAATACGTCGTATCAATTACATCAAACAGTTTCGGAGTTTGACGAAAGCTTTAAAGCTTTTCACACAATTTGGAAGAAGAAGAGACGACGATAAAAGAGCGAGCACACAGCGCATCGAGACAGTCTTTTACCAACCACAAACGTGGACAGTATTTTACCAACCACACCCGTGGACAGTCTTTTAGCAACCTCACCCGTGGACAAGACGATCAGCACCATAAGGACATCGCAGTCAGCACTGTAAGGACTCTGAGTCGGCATCAAAAGGACTCCGGGTCGGCATCAAAGAAACTCGCAGTCAACAGCGCAAGGACATTTCATTCGCCGTCGCAGTCAACGTCGAAGCCAACGCCTCAGTCGACGTCACAGTCAACGTGGAAGCCAACGTCGCAGTCAACGTCGAAAACAACGGCTCAGTCAACGTCGAAGCCAACGCCTCAGTCGACGTCTCAGTCAACGTCGAAGCCAACGCCTCGGTCGACGCCGCAGTCAACAACGAAGCCAACGTCTCAATCGACGCCGCCATCAAGAGCGCAGCTAGCGCACCGCTGCAACCAATATCGCCCTGTCGGTCTGTGGGTTGATACCCCGAGGCAGAAGGACAGTCGGTCTGTGGGTTTATACCCCGCGACTCATAGCAACAACACAGCGGAGTGACTCGCGCCCCAGGAGAAACTAACAAGAAATTTCCTTTCCAGTCTAATTAATTAAATTATAAAGATAAATTTAACGATTTGCTTACAGCCTAATCAGAGAACTTTTTAATTTCCAGCAATCTAACCATCACCAACACGGCAACCACGATCAGAAGATGATCGGAACGAGACTAGAGCGGCTTCACCTAAGCTTGGTGAAAAGGAATTTCATCTATCGATACCCACAGTCAGCGAAAACGTCATCAGCGAACCTAGCCGAAACATTATGTTTACGAGACCACGGGAAATGGTGGTGGAGCCGGCCAGTATCATCGACAAGGTTCGAAAATGGAACGTTCGATACGACGGTGGCAAGGACCCGTTACTCTTTATTGAAAAGGTGGAAGAATTCACAGGAGTATACCGGATACCCGTAGATTATTTACCGCAGATGATGCCGGAACTGCTTCGGGACGGTCCACTCACATGGCTTCGGAATAACAAACGCGACTGGAGAAGCTGGAGCAACTTTAAAACCGCTTTCTTGAAGTTTTTCTTATCGAGCAGGTACTTCGAGCAAATAGAGGACCGAATCAGGATGCGCACGCAACGACATCACGAATCGTTCAAGGACTTTGTGTTAGACATCTGCGATCTGATGAGAACAGTTAGAGTGTGTGTTTCGTAACTCGCGGCAAGAGTTTCAGCTCTACATAAAAAGGAAGGACTTTTCAAGCCTCGACGAGTTGGTCAGCCTAGCAGGGAAATATGCAAACTTGTCAATTTTTGTATTTTCTGTTTACAAGATGTTTGTTTTTGTTACAATTTTCATACACATATTTGAATATTTAATACTGTCCTTCTGCCTCGTGGTATAAAGAAACAGACCGACAGGGCAATGTTGTTATGAGTCGCGGGGTATAAACCCACAGACCGACTGTCCTTCTGCCTCGGGGTATAAAGCCATACACCGACAGGGCGATGTTGTTATGAGTCGCGGGGTATAAACCCACAGACCGACTGTCCTTCTGCCTCGGGGTATAAAGCCATACACCGACAGGGCGATGTTGTTATGAGTCGCGGGGTAAAAACCAACAGACCGACTGTCCTTCTGCCTCGGGGTATAAGTCCACAGACCGACAAAGCGATATTGTTATGAGTCGCGGGGTATAAACCCACAGACCGACTGTCCTTCTGCCTCGGGGTATAAACCCACAGACCGACAGAGCGATATTGTTATGAGTCGCGGGGTATAAACCCACAGATCGACTGTCCTTCTGCCTCGGGGTATAAACCCACAGACCGACAGGGCGATATTGGTTGCAGCGGTGCGCCAGCTGCGCTCTTGATGGCGGCGTCGATTGGACGTTGGCTTCGACATTGACTGAGACGTCGACTGAGGCGTTGGCTTCGACGTTGACTGACACGTCGACTGAGCCCTTGGCTTCGACGTTGCCTGCGACGTTGGCTTCCACGTTGACTGCGACGTCGACTGATGCGTTGGCTTCGACGTCCTTGCGCTGTTGACTGCGAGTCCCTTTGATGCCGACTCGGAGTCCTTTCGATGCAGACTGCGAGTCCCTTTGATGCCGACTCGGAGTCCTTGCGTTGCTGACTGCGAGTCCCTTTGATGCCGACTCGAAGTCCTTTCGATGCAGACTGCGAGTCCCTTTGATGCCGACACGGAGTCCTTTCGATGAAGACTGCGAGTCCCTTTGATGCCGACTCGGAGTCCTTGCGTTGCTGACTGCGAGTCCCTTTGATGCCGACTCGAAGTCCTTTCGATGCAGACTGCGAATCCCTTTGATGCCGACTCAGAGTCCTTACAGTGCGGACTGCGATGTCCTTATGGTGCTGATCGTCTGGGTGTGGTTGTTAATTGACTGTCCACGGGTGTGGTTTCTAAATCACTCTCCACGGGTGTGGTTGTTAATCGACTGTCCCGATGCGCTGTGTGCTCGCTCTTTTATCGTCGTCTCTTCTTCTTCCACATTGTGCGAAAGCTTTTGTCAAACTCCGAACGTGTTTGATGGAATTTATAGGACGTGTTTGCTGCTTCCGATGTTTTCGAGCTATTTCGCAAACTCGTTTGACTAGTTTGGTTAATTTGCGTTATGAAAACGAGTTTGCTCCGTTTGTCCTTGAGCGCTTGATTCTATGCCAGCTGTGTATGTACATTAAATTTTGTGTAACAAAATTTAATCGTTACATTTTCCCCTTACTTGGGGTGGCGGGGTTTTGGCGATCGAGTGTTGAATCATGGCTCATGCGGCCGGTTCCTCTTCGAATAATAGGGCTTTCGTTGATTAAATAAGTTTATTTATTTTCTACCTTTTTTCCCATTCATATTTCTCGCTTATTGCGCTAAATTTTTGTTGCTCTTACCTTTTATTAAATTCAGTTGGGTTTTTGCTACGTTAATCAAAGTTAATATTGATTTTTTTTTTTTTTTGTTGGTTTGTTTATACCGTCGTAGCTTTATTACTGCATATATATACGTTTCTGAACTGTTTGCTACAAATGTCTGTGTGATTTTGTTCTGACTTTTGCTTCGGCAATTTCCTTTCTTCGTTGTTGCGAATGATTCGCTGCTGCAAAAAAATTCTACATTTTCAAATGGAGTGCTTTTTCCAAAATTAAATGTAAATTATTTGGATTTTGTATTCAAATTAATAAAATATTTTGGTAATCTAATCTAATCTTTTCGTTAATCTAATGCAGAATGATGTACGTGATTTTCTAATTTGTACTTTAGATAATCTTATATTGGACAATATTTATTGGGTTTGTTTATTTTTCTATGTTGGTTTAGAAACGGTTGTGGTTGCCCTGTTGTGCCTCAAAGTTTTACTTGCGACGACGATAGCAGCAATCAATGCTTCGCACGCCTACTTTCCCACACGTCCAGCAAAACAATAGTTGAGGGTTTCGGCAGCCTCTCTGCTGGTGTCCGTCTTGGCCGCAACGGCGGCATGCAATGCTGCGGTTGATGGGCCGCACGATAATAAACTGATATGTTTGGCAACTCTTGTGCAGCCAAAGTGCGTTCAATGGATTGAGAAGTTAACATACGAGCATTCCGTCCCAACTGAACTCGTTTTTCTTTCAGAAATCTGCTCATTGGAAAACCTGGCTCTGGTTGCTCTTCCCTTATAGATTGATTAGAGAAAAATTCTTGCCCAGAGAATTGCTCTTTAAGACGATGATAACAGCAACCAATGTTGCAAAGTACCTTGAAATTTGTCTGTTTACTAAATACTTTTAAACTGGTGGACGCTAAGTTCCCGCAAGTGTGCAAGCCAGTCAGGCAGAACTGGAGCTTTTTCGATGCTGTCTATGTATTAGGGAAATGTTCATTTATTAGACGAACAAAATCTAAGTCGGTGGTTATGAATTTTGACGTGGTTTTGTAATTATGTAGTGAGGAATCGACTCTGGCATTAAAGCAATGCTGCTTGTCTTCTTTAATTTCTTTTCTGCGTCGTGCTGAATTAATACCCAACTTCTCCAACGCCGCACGTTCAGTTAAACTCTTCCAGGCACGCTTTTAAAAAAAATATTTTATACTTTAGGTCATAGTCATGTATATACATCAAAATCCACCAGCTTAGTTCTACCTGGAGCTTTCGGTGACGCTGAATGAAGTTATTTCTGCAATAATAGGAAAAACAAAACACCCTAAAAAATGCAATCCTTTTACAGTGAAGTTTTTATATACTCCTCTTTAGGCTGCTGTCTTTGAATTTGCTTACAGCCTAATCAGAGAACTTTCAATTTTCAGCGATCTAACCATTTGCTTACAGTCTAAACGATAATATTAAATCTTCAGCAACTTATTGTAAACTTATGTAAGAAACGTATCCTTAGGCACATCGAGAAACACTGTAACCTCAAATCAAAAGCAATTCAATAAAGTTGTTAAATATAAAATTTGATTTATTACGTTCTAACAAATAAATAACTGAACGAGACCTTGGACTGGACTGAGTTATATCCAGAAGAAGAGAAAGCATCGTTACAGTGGCGCCCGAGCACGGACTTGTTACATCAAATATCTAACAACCAGCGAGCACTCAATCTGGTTAAAGATAAAATAATGTCGAAACGTTAATGGATTTACACACTACGCAAAGACCAATTAATTGAATATGCCAAAGAATTCGAGCTTGACGAGACAGGAACCGCCGATGAACTGAGGAAGCAGTTCGTCGCTTTTGTCATAGCAGCAGAGAAGGATCCCGTGGTATGGAGAAGGATCGCGCGTGCTGGAGTTGGGGGCAATGGACTCCGTGGCCCGAGGTCCATCACCATTGTCCTGTCGGTCTGTGGGTTTATACCACGAGGCAGAAGGACAGTATTAAATATTCAAATATGTGTATGAAAATTGTAACAAAAACAAACATCTTGTAAACAGAAAATACAAAAATTGACAAGTTTGCATATTTCCCGCAAACCTGTATAGACAGTCATATTCTAAGAGCCATATTTTAAGCGTCACGGTCGTCTCAATATCGTCTGTAAATCGTCTCTGGCAATCCAAGCGTCGAGTTTAGGACGATTATCGTCTCTAACTTACGATATTCTCGTCAGTCACGAAAAGGTTGCAATCCAAGCGACATTTGTCGGCTTATTTGAGACGATTATCGTCTTAAATCAGACGTTTGCAAATTAGGTTTCGTCCCAATAAAAATTTGATATCAGTATTATTATAAACCTTATTTTAGTGTTTACTAGCTTTGCCCCGGTGCGCTTTGCTGCCCCACTAAAAATGTTAAAAAAAGATAAAGTTTGTTGTTTTCTAACTTGTTTAGAAAAAGAAAATATAAAAGATTGTCTAGATAATAGTGCTAAAATTATTCTAATGCACGTGGATAAACAATGTTTCTTGTTTGTCTGTCTGGCGCCTAAACGTATATATAGATTAATTAATCCACATTAATTCTTATATATAAGATATTTTCTGTACATAATAAGAAGATATTTATGAAAATTTATAATTATAATTATAATTATAATAAAAGATAGCGAAACCTTCGCCCGCTTCACAGGGCGAATACACAAAAGAAACTTGCGAAATTTCTTTTCAATTTTCAGTAAAACTCATCCACAATCAATTTCTTACAATAATTTATTTTCAAATAAAAAGGTCGAAAATGAAAATACTTTAAAAATTAACTTAATGCTCTTTGATAAACAACGTTTTTAGTTTTTCCATCTTTTGTGTTTATAAATAATGCAGAGGGTTTACCACAACGTGAACAACCAACATACAATTGTCCATGCGAGAAAACAGGTTGCTCCAAATCTAAGCCACAAATATTCAAAGTCTGACCTTGAGCTTTATTAATGGTTATAGCGAAGGCAAGACGGACAGGAAATTGAAGCCGTTTAAATTCAAATGGCATATCTGATGGAATCATTGGAATTCGGGGGATTAGAACGTTTTCGCCTCTATATTTACCACTCAGAATAGTTGCTTCAATTAAATTGGCCATCAGTTTTTTCACGGAAAGTCTGGTGCCATTACAAAGCCGTGGTTGATTTATATTTCGGAGCATTATTATCGGTGCTCCCTCTTTCAATGCCAAATAATGTGGTGGCAAGCCTGGCAAATCAAGTGAATTCAAAAATTCAGTAGGATAGTTCACTACCTCATCTTCATTTATTATCGTATCCACTGATTTGTATGCAAAAAATTGGCCATCTATTTCTTGCAAAATACTTGCATTTAAATCGTTCACGTCTTTATTTTTTCCTGCCAATATTGCGCGTTCGCTCAACCAATCATGATTCCTGTACTTCTGCAATATATTTGGAAACATTAGCTTTGCCCCGGTGCGCTTTGCTGCCCCACTAAAAATGTTAAAAAAAGATAAAGTTTGTTGTTTTCTAACTTGTTTAGAAAAAGAAAATATAAAAGATTGTCTAGATAATAGTGCTAAAATTATTCTAATGCACGTGGATAAACAATGTTTCTTGTTTGTCTGTCTGGCGCCTAAACGTATATATAGATTAATTAATCCACATTAATTCTTATATATAAGATATTTTCTGTACATAATAAGAAGATATTTATGAAAATTTATAATTATAATAAAAGATAGCGAAACCTTCGCCCGCTTCACAGGGCGAATACACAAAAGAAACTTGCGAAATTTCTTTTCAATTTTCAGTAAAACTCATCCACAATCAATTTCTTACAATAATTTATTTTCAAATAAAAAGGTCGAAAATGAAAATACTTTAAAAATTAACTTAATGCTCTTTGATAAACAACGTTTTTAGTTTTTCCATCTTTTGTGTTTATAAATAATGCAGAGGGTTTACCACAACGTGAACAACCAACATACAATTGTCCATGCGAGAAAACAGGTTGCTCCAAATCTAAGCCACAAATATTCAAAGTCTGACCTTGAGCTTTATTAATGGTTATAGCGAAGGCAAGACGGACAGGAAATTGAAGCCGTTTAAATTCAAATGGCATATCTGATGGAATCATTGGAATTCGGGGGATTAGAACGTTTTCGCCTCTATATTTACCACTCAGAATAGTTGCTTCAATTAAATTGGCCATCAGTTTTTTCACGGAAAGTCTGGTGCCATTACAAAGCCGTGGTTGATTTATATTTCGGAGCATTATTATCGGTGCTCCCTCTTTCAATGCCAAATAATGTGGTGGCAAGCCTGGCAAATCAAGTGAATTCAAAAATTCAGTAGGATAGTTCACTACCTCATCTTCATTTATTATCGTATCCACTGATTTGTATGCAAAAAATTGGCCATCTATTTCTTGCAAAATACTTGCATTTAAATCGTTCACGTCTTTATTTTTTCCTGCCAATAAATAAAGATAAATATAAAAGATTGTCTAGATAATAGTGCTAAAATTATTCTAATGCACGTGGATAAACAATGTTTCTTGTTTGTCTGTCTGGCGCCTAAACGTATATATAGATTAATTAATCCACATTAATTCTTATATATAAGATATTTTCTGTACATAATAAGAAGATATTTATGAAAATTTATAATTATAATTATAATTATAATAAAAGATAGCGAAACCTTCGCCCGCTTCACAGGGCGAATACACAAAAGAAACTTGCGAAATTTCTTTTCAATTTTCAGTAAAACTCATCCACAATCAATTTCTTACAATAATTTATTTTCAAATAAAAAGGTCGAAAATGAAAATACTTTAAAAATTAACTTAATGCTCTTTGATAAACAACGTTTTTAGTTTTTCCATCTTTTGTGTTTATAAATAATGCAGAGGGTTTACCACAACGTGAACAACCAACATACAATTGTCCATGCGAGAAAACAGGTTGCTCCAAATCTAAGCCACAAATATTCAAAGTCTGACCTTGAGCTTTATTAATGGTTATAGCGAAGGCAAGACGGACAGGAAATTGAAGCCGTTTAAATTCAAATGGCATATCTGATGGAATCATTGGAATTCGGGGGATTAGAACGTTTTCGCCTCTATATTTACCACTCAGAATAGTTGCTTCAATTAAATTGGCCATCAGTTTTTTCACGGAAAGTCTGGTGCCATTACAAAGCCGTGGTTGATTTATATTTCGGAGCATTATTATCGGTGCTCCCTCTTTCAATGCCAAATAATGTGGTGGCAAGCCTGGCAAATCAAGTGAATTCAAAAATTCAGTAGGATAGTTCACTACCTCATCTTCATTTATTATCGTATCCACTGATTTGTATGCAAAAAATTGGCCATCTATTTCTTGCAAAATACTTGCATTTAAATCGTTCACGTCTTTATTTTTTCCTGCCAATATTGCGCGTTCGCTCAACCAATCATGATTCCTGTACTTCTGCAATATATTTGGAAACACACGTTGAACCAGTTCCTTTTTCGATTGAGTGATATTACAAAAATTGCTTGGTAATGTTATTAATCCGGTTGATTTATCGACTGCAACTTTACCATTCCCAATTTCCAAAAGTTGTTTTGAAAATTCAGCTGCAGAAGGATCATTTTGCAATTGTACACGTACATTTTGATTAAGACGCAATGTTTTAACATATTTCCACAAAACTGAAGACTTCAAACATGCGTTTAGCTCATCAGCAGCAGTAGATCGTGGAATGACAGGTAAAGTTTGCCTAAAATCACCTGATAACAATATAAAGGCGCCACCAAAAAGTCTTTCATTTCCTCGAAGATCTTGCATGGTTCGATTTAATGCTTCTAATGATCTTTTGTGAGCCATTGTACATTCGTCCCATACGATTATTTTACACTGCTGCAAAACTTTTGCCATTGCCGACGTTTTGGAAATGTTGCACGTAGGAGATTCAATCGTTGTTATATTCAAAGGCAATTTAAGTGCAGAATGCGCAGTTCGACCACCGTCTAATAAGGTAGCAGCAATTCCAGATGAAGCAACTGCAAGAGCAATTTTATTATCCGATCGTATGGTTGCCAGAATCAATGACAGCAAAAATGTTTTTCCAGTGCCTCCTGGTGCATCAATAAAGTAAAATCCACCTCCTTCATTGTTCACACCTTCCATGATTTTGTCATAAGCATATTTCTGTTGACTATTCAATTGTGGAACTTTTAACTGCACAAATGTTCTCAATTGATTACGATCATATTGTTGTTCACGATGCATTTCTTGATTAATAACATCATGAACTGCACGATTAGGCGCTATCATTCCTAACTGCACTAATATTTTGTTTGCAATCATTATACACATGTCTTCAATCAAAATCAAAGCTTCGTTATGCATTTCCGGTGTGATTTCTAATTCAGGATTTGAAACTGAACGTCGCACTCTAAGTAAAATGTCTTCCGTCATGTCATCACGAAATTTATGCCATATTTCAAATGGATTTGATGGACTGCATGTAGATATTATAATTGCAAATAATGTTCGTATTTGATGTGGAGATGATGAAATTACGGAATCAGCAAGTGTAGCTTCCCAATGCATATCATCTTCAAGTAGATTCAAACGCTGGCATGCTTGCCGATAAGTCGCACACAATTCACCATCGACTGTTCTTAAATCTTCAAATGACGTAGGACCACGAACGTTAATCAATAATAAACGCAAATAAAAACATTCATAACGTCTACGATATAACGGATAACCATCATTACCAGAAATTGTTTCCGCTATTAATGCTCTTGGGTACCGTTTTGTGCATTTTCCTTCAGCCATGCACGGTGAGTTGACATTTAATGCCCCACATGGTCCATGAATCATGTGCTTCGTAACTGATTCAAACAGTCCTGGATCAATGATTGGATTAGGAATTTCGGCTGATATTACGCTATCAATTTCATTTGGCGTAATTTTATCAACTAACCAAACCAAAATATGTGCATGCGGAAGTCCTCTTTTCTGCCATTCCACAGAATACATCCAACATTGAACTTTTCCAAACACTTGTTGTTTGACAATAAAATCCATAAGCGTTTTCAATTTTTGCTTGAACACACGCGCAACAATATCGTGGCGATCAGAAGCACTTTGACCATGAAACATATATTGCTTTATTTCATTCCATTGAGGATTACAGGTGAAAGTAATAAATAAATCGGGTCGATGATAATGCCGAACGTACGTCATTGCGTCTTGCGCGTACTCGTGCATGTGTCGTGGACTTCCAGTATATGTTGCTGGTAATATTGTCATTTGGCCAATATCGTTGATATTCCCATCATTCTGAATTGCATCGCGCAAATGAATATATTGTTCGGATTTTAACTTTTTCTGATTAAATCGAATAAAATTCAATCGTTCAGACTCAATTTTAGCGTAAACATCAACTATAAATTGGTTGCAAAGCCTTCTACAATTCAATATATGATTAATTTCGTTCAGCCGAACCATTAATCTGTACGAATAATAGTTCATCGCACTAACTTTTTTTGCTGTTTCCAAGCCTGAAATAAATGCGAATATTAAGTATCAATAATTCACAAAATGTGTGATGCATTTTATTGTAACTAACCAGTTAAACGATGTTTCATCTTAATATTGAAATGGTAACCATCCTCGCCTTGCCAAAACAAAATTGGGTACTGCAACGCATCATAACAACGATGAGTTTCCGAAACATGCACAACACTTTGATCTCGACGATGAAGTACAATATCTCGACTGCTCGCTCCTTCATCCACAATTAATACGGCAACTTCATCAATTGTTGGTGCGTTTAACCTTCCAGCATGAATTCCACCAGGTGCTTTATCGGCCCGAATAACAATTCTATGAGAATCCGAAGGCATTTGATCAAGGGCAGTTTGAAATAATTTGATCAAACAATTTTCATCGTGAAAAAACTGCTGCAATCTTTCAATTATTCCTCTTCTCACTGCATTACTATCATTTGGATTTTGTGCCACCACACAACGCCGTTCAATTTCAACATCTGAATTTCCCATGAAATAAATTTGCAAAAAGGAATGATTGGAATCCAAACATGGTAATAACGATCCAATTCGATGATAGATTTGACCTTGAATCTGCATACATGAAACATTTGATTCAATCTCACGATAGAACTCATTGTTAGTGTCGTGTTCAGTAATTACCTTAAAAGTCATGAATCCATCTCTGATTATATTTGTGGCGCCGAAAGACGTCATTTGGAAACATGAATTGTACTGCTGTATTTTAGACAAAAAATGATTCGATTCTGGAGTCAAACCAGAAACTAATGACCTCAAAGGCTCAGGAGGAGGATTCAAAACAGGCAATTTTACTTGTCCATTTGCACAACACATTCCAGGAGTTTCCGATGGAAATTTCAATGCATTGCACTGTTCACAGACATTAGTCATAGTTCCGATTGAAAGGCATGGAAGAGAACAATAGTCAACTTCACTATCATAATTGAAAGCAGCACGCATTACTCGCTGATTAATATTGTCATTGGCACGACTTCTAACAGCGCGATTGCGACTCATTCTCGCTCGATCCGAAGAATTACTCGCGAATCGTTCTTCGATTGTTTGAGCAGAACGCGATCTCGATTGACGCTCTCTTTGCTGTTCAAGTCTCACTTCACGTTCCGCTTCAGATTCACCTGCTCTAACAGATGCAACTCGTCTTGTATTATGAGTACGACGACCAATATTGGCGCCACGTCTCGGTCGCGGCATAATTATAACTAAAAAAAAAACAAATAATGTTTATAAGTGTTTATAGTGTTTATAATAAAACACATTTCGTCTTTTTCTTGATTCGCTTCGGTTTGCTGCTCATCACTTTTAAACGCTTCCATATTTTCTGTCATACGTAACACTGTTTTGGACTTGACACACCCGAAACAGAGTAATTAATCGGCATTAAGCCTTTTATAATTTTTAATTGTTTTTCAAAATTTAAAATAAAATTCTATGTGTGTCAAAATAATTTGTCAAAACAAAGCAATAATGGAAGACATTTACAATTTACTTACTTCCATTGTCAAATTGAAATTCAAAATTAAAACGTCAAATTTATTTTTCAATTTACTTTGATTCCTCTGTTTTCCGTTATGCAAAAATAATAATTTTTTTTAAATGAAATTTTTTTAAATTATTATTTCACACAAACCTTCTACAGGCAAATAATGAAAACATACCAAAAAATCAAGCAAATCGGACTTCACGTTCGCATGTTATGAACGTACAAACGAACAATTCATTTTTATATATATAGATAAGCGTTAGTGTTTATATCCTTATATAGAAATAGGCATGATAGAGATTGAAAATATATATTAGTATTATTATTTTGGAAAATAATATTATTCTTTAATGAACAGTTACTTATTGTTGGGTGTTGTGTTTCCCAAGTTTTATCGAAGTTTCCATATAGGTTTGCGGGAAATAAGCAAACTTTTCAATTTTTGTGTTTTCTGTTTACAACATGTTTTTTTTTTTGTTACAATTTACATACACATATTTGAAATTCAAATATTCAATATTCAAATTTTGAATATTTATATATATTGTTACGTAATTTCCAAAATTACCGCTTGAACTCTCTTCAGGTTCGATCACTGGTTTGTGAATAATCGTAAATTCGAAATAATAAAAAGTCGTTAGTTTTAAATAATAAATCAACTATTAATTATTGCTTGCTCTTATTTTAACACTTCTTTACTATCGTTGTTTATAACTTGTACACGTAAACACTTATACACGAATTTTTATTTGAAGCTATTCAACTATTTTATTCTTATTCAACACTTTTCAAACTGTTACTTCCACGATGTCACTTTGTTGCTTTCCAAAATCAAACTGTCTTCGCTGCTGTGGATTGTGTCTATTTATACTGTTCGATAATAATCGCTACGTTATCGTCAGACTACTCCAGATCTTACTAGATTGTCGAGAAACTTCCATTTGCATGAATTGTTTGTTTCAGCAATGAATCATGTTCTATTGTTAATGCTGCGTAGTGGAAATATCAAGTAGCTTCTAGATCTTTCGCTAGCGCTCGTTAGATGTCATTGTACTCCAGAAGAATGTAGACTGTGATTTGGTAACACTGTAACACTCGTAAATATTGCACGTAACGGCGTGTAGATGGCGCTGTATACCACATTATTGTATGACGTATAGATGGCGCTGTATTTTCGCCACAATATCTTTATATTTGATATTTCTGTAGGCTGTATGGCAAAAAGTTTATCTTTTATTAAATATCTTAAAAATTACTGTTCAAGCTTAAGAAATGGCCGACGCAAGTCTATTACTTATGTATTTATATCTATTTTATCAATCACTGCAAATTTTCACACTTTTTTGCACAAGGTTTCAAAAATAAAAAACACGCGTATTTTTCTTGGTTGCAATCAAAGCGAAATCTAAAGAAAATAGTAACAACATTTTTGCCAGCAACCATTATGATCACCAGTACTGAAAATTCTATCTTCTTCAAAAGCCTTTCTTGCACGTAAAAATAGCGAAGACCGCAACCTAAATTGAGGTGACGTTCACCTCACCTCAGTCACTCTTGGATTGCAGTGACTGAGTTTTCGAGAATTTCGAGAGACGATTATCGTTCTCGTCTGCGTGGCGCTTAGAATATGGCTGTAAGCGCCACGGAGACGAGGACGATAATCGTCAATCAAGAGTCATGAAAATAAAATTGTCTATCTATTACGTGAACGTCACCTAAAGTCAAATTGCGTTCTTCGCTACTTTGACGTGCAAGAAAGGTTTTTGAAGAAGATAGAATTTTCAGTGCAGTTTTAACTTTTTTTTTTTAAAAGTTAAAATAAAATTTTAAATAAAAGTTAAAAGTTAACTTTAAACTTATAGTTTTCATTTTAAAAGTAAAAGTTTTTTAGAAACTTTTATTCTTGAAGGTCACCGATAAAAGTTTCTATAAAGACTTTTTCTTCGGACTTTTTTGAAATAAGAGTTCTTTTGAAGAGTTTTTCGCAGAAGGAAAACATGCATGAAGATTGTTGAATACGTGGCGAGATTTGGGAGATGGAAGAATTTTCAGCGGTACATATTTTACTGCATGTGAGAAATGGAAGGAAGCAGTTAGAATTAATAACTAATTTAAGATCTTTTGTGTATAGAGCAAAATACAGTGATAGATATTCATAGACATATGCAAATGGTATATGCAGCACAACAGGTTTCGCGTAAATGCAAATGTTGCATTTAATAAATATATTTTGTTAAAAAATAATTTGTAGCAAAGATAATTGCGTGATATTCATCAGATCTTTTTGAAATCATCATTCATGTTCGCTGCCTGTACCTACGCATCACGACCGAAGCCCTTATCAGCAGGTATAGCGACGTCTTGCTTTGAAACAACAACTCATTGCAGCGATTGTGTTTGAATGTGGCAGTGTTGTTGTTGTTGCTGTGTGTTTACGTTTCATGTCTTATGAAGAACCTAAAGCAGAAAGACTTTGTAGGGGCAGACCGTGTCCACATATCTCCTAAACCAGAGGAGCGATTTGTTTTTGATGTTACTCTTTTAGTTAATTGTTACAGGTGCAAATATGTTGATGTATATGTTTGATTGTTAGAAAATAAAAATCTCAAGATTTCCCCTCACAGCAAGACCCTAAGTCTCCTGGTTGAATGATTTGTGTGGAAAGGTGATTGTGGAAGATGTGAATTGTGAAAGTGTGTTTGAACAGGGAATTAGGGAAAGTGGGAATTGTGAATGGAAAGGGGAATTATTGGAAAAGATTGGAAGGATGGGAATTGGAACGGGAAGATAGGTGAAAAAAAGAAAAAAAGAAGTGAGCGGTATATAGAAAAAGGCTTGATTTTAATATAGTGAAAAAAAAGAGGAAAATTTAGATGAACGTAATAAAAGACAGTTTATGAGAGGGTGAAAGAATGCAAGAAAAGTGAATAATACTTATTATTATAAAAAAAAAGCAAAAAAGAGAAAACATAGAAAAGATTGCCATAAAAAAACAGCGTGAAAAAAGTGCGCCAAAATGTGTCTGCATTGCGCCAAAAATTTCATTGGGCAAATAAACATTATTTACATAAAACAACAAAGAAATACAAAATGAACAAAGAAAATCTAAACGTCCACAAACAAATTTAATTATGCAAGAATACAAAGTACGTCGTGTAAATAAGTAAATAAATAAATATACATATATACCACGAAAACATCACTATAGGCAGAAACTCAAAAATTACTATCCAGCCAAAACCAACAATTAATTTCAACATAATCAATATACAAGAAAAGTTATAAAGATAAATGTATAGGACAAACACAATTCCTGCGTTCGCTTGAGGAGAATAAAATCCTGTTCTGACATGTTTAACTCCATACTTTTCTAAAAACTCAAGTTCCGCTCACTTATCGAAGTTCCGCTTGTTCCTGCCGAGTACAACCTCACTTAAAAAAATTTTTTCCGTCGCAGCTTCGTACTTGACCTTGCGCTGGTGTAAACTTTTACAGGACGACCTATCTGGCTATTGCTGCGGATCACTGGATCCTTCCTCTGTAGAATCCTTACAGGTTGGCCGGGGACTCCTCCTTTAGTGCAGAGATCCCCGGATTCCCTGCAGGATTCGCGTTTCCCGGCCGAAATTCACAATACGAAATATCACTATGACAAACAAAACACGTCATATTGTGGAATGCCGAGTTACACTTCGCGTCAAGTTGGTTTTTCTTGAAGTAGTACCCAGGCATTCCGTAACTAAAACATAAATTAACATGAAACGGAGATTGACAAGATACTTGGTTACTACAAAAAGGATGAGACACAGACGTAAACGGACGTGGACCTGAAGGACGCGATACCTGAGGAGGTCTTTGCACTTCTTTTCTATGGGGTATGTTGAAGTTGTGCCGCTGAGGAGCCAGGGCCTCCACACTGGTTGAAGGTTCTCCCTCCTCAAGCTCAAGATGATGTTAAGCCACTCGGCCCTGCAACACCACGCTGTGGTTCCACACCCTGCCCCTCTTGCTCCGACATCTCTGATATTTTCTCTAGTTTGGCCGAGAAGCTACTAAGGGTGACGGTCAAACTACTGGACTCCGACCTAGCCCCTTCACTACTTGGAGGTTGTCCAAACACCAAGCTAACGCACTTGCTGAAATAGTCTACTAGGACAAAATCTACTCTTCTTTCTATCACAGTATCTATCTGGTCGAGTACTGAACCTAATATTTGATTTTCTAGAGCCCTACTAACGCTTCTAGTAATAGGTCTCCTTGGCTCAGACTTTCGCTCGCGTTCCATGCACGAAACACTCACTCCAATACTCAATCACAAACTCACACTAAGGGGAAACTAATAAAAACAAATACAAAATTGGAAAAACGGTAACCGGAAAGTAAGTAAAAGAAAAAAAGAATGCCAAAACAATAAAAAAAAATCCAACAACAACAACCACCTAAAAAAAAAACAAAAATTATTTCAAAAAGTAATACAAATAAAAATAAAAGATGTAAACCAAAATAATGAAATAATAACACTAAAAACTGAAATTCAAAAGCATAAATAAAAAGTTAAATATGAAAAAAAAAATAAAAATATTAAAAAAAAGGTAAGCTCAAAAGTAAATAACAATAATAATTAAGTAGCAAATTAAATAAAAAGAAATAATATGCAAAAATAATAAGATAATAATGAAAAGAAAATAAGACAACTATATAACAAATGGAATTTAAACAAATAAAAATAAATGGAAATAAAAAGATTTAGGAAAACCAAAATATAAGAAAAATATAATTGGAAATAAAAAAATCTATAATTCAAAAATATCAATATAAATTTGAAATATGGTTTTAGGCTGATGCGCGAAGTGTTGACCCAGCAGGCATTCAACACCTGAACGTAACTGTCCGTTTAGTCAAGTAACCGTCAGCTAAAATATCCCAAAACCCCCAAATAGTCTGTCTATGTTACAATTTCGGAACGTGGCACAACTGTACTTCAGTCTTGACTAAGGTTAGGTTGCCACGCCCCCCTGTAACATTTAACCCTCTTGAGTGTACTGGAGATTCGCCTCACAAGTTGGTAGCGAATATGCCTTTTTTACCTTTTGCAAATCAAACTTAGTTTATCCGCTTGGCTCACGACTGCTAAATCTTCACCTTTTACAGACCTCACACGACGCATTATCTCATAGGAGTTTGCGTGTTGCATTATGTGAGCCCAAACGCGGCGTAGTAGGGTGCCAAACCGATTGAACAGTGGACAACACTTCTTAGCACAAACGCTGCGTCACTAATATACAGGTCCCAGTTTCGTTGGTTCTCTCCTACAAACGAACGCACAGTTTGCAAAACTGAACGGTTTAACCTTTCAGTTGCGTTCGCTTGAGGAGAATAAAATCCTGTTCTGACATGTTTAACTCCATACTTTTCTAAAAACTCTTTAAACATGCCAGAAACGAACTGTTTTCCATTGTCAGAATGAACAAACTCAGGGACACCAAAAACATGAAACACACTACTTTCTAAAAACCTAACTACATGAGCGGAGGTGGCACTTAGCATTGGTTGTAGACATACGAAGATGAAGGAATTGCCGTTCTTTGATCTTGGATAGGGGTCCATAATATCTATGTAGAGACGGTGGAAGGGTCGTTCGGTTATGTATGGTTTGCCCATCAGTGGACGGTGCATTGCTTTGGACTTTTCGCTGCCCTTGCATACTTCACAGTTTTTAACACAATATTGCACGTCGCTAACCATTCCCGGCCAATAATAATTTTGTCTTAACCGAGCCAGCGCCTTGTGAATTCCCCCATGTCCAGCTGAAGGTGAGCTATGACAAGCCTCCAGTAATCTAGAACGCAATTCGGACGGTACCCAGAGCTGCCAAGCGTGATCCCCTTGAACCACAACACCCGTCATAAAACCCGTACGTCTGTACACAAACCCGTCCGAAATTACTAAATCTGGTAGTTCGTCTTTGTTTTCAGTCACTGTCTTCCTCAATTCCCCATATTCTTCCGAAGAAAAAGCTGGGGAATTTAGGTCAACATCAAGTGATCTGTCTACCAGTCCTATTTCTTCCAGATACATGCGAGAAAGACTATCCGGCACTACATTTTGAGAACCTTTTCGGTGTTCAATATTAAAATTGTAAGCTTGAAGTTTTAAACTCCATCTGGCTAATCTTCCAGACAAGTCTTTTTTGTTCATCAACCACTACAAGCTCGCGTGATCCGTAATTATGGTAAAAGGTAAACCTTCCACATAAGGACGGAACTTCTTCACGCTTAATACCGCAGCGTAACACTCAAGCTCAGTGACACTTTAATTTTTCTGAGCCTTATTAAGTTTCGCTGACATAAACGCTATCGGATGCTCGTTCCCTTCATCATCCATCTGAAAGAGAACTCCCCCCAGCCCTTGCGTAGATGCGTCACATTGGATATAAAAATGTCTGTTAAAGTCCGGATTACTAAGCACTGGTGCCGAAGAAAGACTGCGCTTCATCTCTTCAAAGGCATGCTTACCTTCGTCAGTTAGCGCAAATTTCTTCATTTTGTCTTTCTTGAGACAGTCATGCAGCGGAGCTGCTATGGTCGAATAGTCCCTAATGAATCTGCGGTACCAGCATGACATCTCTAGAAACCGTCTTAACTGTTTTGGTGTTCTAGGTTCCGGAAAGCTTGCTTAGGCAAAGATTATAGAATACAAAGATATGCCACTCTCATATAAGCAAGCGTCCTCACAAAAATTCGGATGGGATTTAGCGTAAATCCCAGTAGAGCTTTTCAGAGCGGCAATTGAGAGAGAGCGAGTTGGAATTCTCTCAGTTCGATTTTATTTGCTCTTTAATAACATAGAAGCGGGAAAGGGAAACGAAGAAGAAGTTTATGACGATCAGAAAAACCAACAATTTTAATCCTATTCCTTCTTCCACACGCAAATTCCCTTCGTTATGCGTGTGTCTAATTTCTTGCTTCCAAAATTTTGCATTTCTGGAGTTTTTAATGGTTTTGAATTGATTTTCTGGCTTGCGTTGACGAAGGTATAAACTAAGTCGGCATATTTGCTGAACGGTACGCTATAAAACTAAATAAATTTTCCTATATACATATTTGTATTTGTATTTTTATTTAAAACATATTTGTATACAATGCACTAAGAACAGATCTTTTATAGCATATTAATTGAAAATTTAACAATAGAATAACAAAAAATACTTGCCAATAACAAGTTGAACAATAAGAAATAAAAATAATAATAAAACTTAAGACTAAAGCAAAGGAAGGGAAAGCAATTCCGAAAAAGTAGAAATTAAAGAACAAAGATAGAAAGAGGACAGAGAAGTAGGAAGAAGAAGGGCTCATGTTTGCGAGTTAAGAAAGTACGCCTTGAGTAAGTTAATAAAGGAACTCTCAACTGCTGTTGCCTTGAGGCTACTGGGAAGCCTTTTCCACAGACTGATGGTACTGATAAAAAACAGTCTTCCAGTATTAAGATACGCATAATGTGGAATGATGAAGTTACGCGACCGAATTGAATGACCAAATTGCAATTTAGAATATAGATAATGAGGCATTCCAGTACGGATGAGCCTAAAAAGAAAAAGACAATTCCTGAATTTTAAGTAGTCAAATAAATCACCACCAATGAGAAATGTTCTCCATTCACCAAGATGGTCAAATCGTCTTAGTCGACACACAAATCTCGTAACACTATTGAATAATATTCTTACTTTATGAGTGGAAACTGAGTCAAGATTACAGTAAACGACCTCAGCATATGTCAAAATTGGAAGAATTAGTACCAGGACTAGTTTTTTACGAGTTTCGATTGGTAGAAACTTAGCAGCATACCGCAAGTTACGCAGGACACAATACGCTCTAGAGACAACTGAATTAATATGATCCGTGCATGTTAGCGAAGAATTGATGCAAAAACCAAGACTTTTTATTCTGTTCACATACTTAATGGCTGAGTCACCTATATATAATGGAGGCAATAAGGATAGATTCGGGACACTGCGAGCAATCGGAATAACAAATGTCTTAGAAACATTTAGCTTCAGATTATTCCTCTTAGACCAAAGAGTAATATTCCTAATGTCATCATTCATACACCCACATAACTCATTAATAAGAGGAGGAGGACGCGACAAGTAAACTTGCACATCATCCGCATAAGCATGCATTCTGACATTCTGTACTACAGAGAATAAATCATTCAAGAACAAAGAGAACAGCAGAGGGCCTAACACTGAACCCTGAGGTACATCGGAATCAACCTTCTTGAATTCAGAAAACGAATTACCAACTTTTACTCTCTGAAGCCTATCAGTCAGAAAGGAGTTAATAAGATTAGATGCACTAGATGAGAATAGAAAGTTCTTTTTTAATTTATTTCACAAGAGTACATGATCAACACTATCAAAGGCCTTCGAGAAGTCTAAAATGCTCAAAAGAGTAATCTGCCGTTGATCGAAAGCTATTCTAATGTCATCAGTGATTTTCAGCATAGCCGCGGAACAACTATGCTTGGGTCGAAAACCAGATTGAAGTGGATTGAGCATGCTGTTGCTATGAATGTGATAGCTAATTTGAGAGGCAATGATAGACTCCGTCACTTTTGAAATGACAGATAAGATGCTGATAGGACGAAAATCCGCAAACTGTGAAGGATTAGACTTCTTAGGAATGGGTAGAACGATACCTAATTTCCATAATGATGGAAAATATGACGTAGTGATGATTTGATTGATTATTGCAGTAAGAGGTGAGAGTACAAACGGTAGAATAATTTTAATAAATCTGATAGAAATTTTGTCAAATCCGATTGACAAGGATTTCACTGCCAGTACCTTCGATGCAACTTCAGACTCAGACACACCCGAAAAATAAAAAAGGTCATACCTATTGGCATCACACATATATTCTTCAGTGGTAGTGGTGGTTAACGTATTCGATAAAAAATAATTATTGAGATCAGAAGGGTTCAGAGCACATTGTGTATTCCTTTTACTTCCAATTCCCAAGTCCTTTACCTTTCTCCATAGTTGCTTTGACGATAAAGATGGCTTAAAGGTCGAAGCAAAGAATCTTTCCTTGGATTGCCTCACCAAATAATTAGCCGAATTACGTGCCCTTCTATAGTTCACCCAATTGGCATCAGCTGGAAATCTTTGAACCTTCGAGTGCAGAAAATTTTTTAATTTAATGGCAGCTTTAATTCGTGCAGAGTACCACGGACAGCCACTATTCCTAACTCTAATTGTTCGTGTTGGCACAAACCGATCAAATAAGTGTTGAACCATATTTACAAAACACGACACTTTATCATCCAGTGATATAGTACTCAGCAATTGAACCCAGTCAATCATTGCACAAACACGATATAAATCTTCAAAATTTATGGATTCATAGTCAAAATAGGAGAAGCTGGTTGGAGGAGACCGAGAACCGAAGTTGATGTCCAGTGTTAAAAATAAAAGATCATGATCAGATATAAAAGAGAGTTGCGTAAACAGTAACATTAAGGAAGAGTCAGAAATGAAAAAGTAGTCAAGTAGGCTCGGTTGCGCATTACTACAAAAACGCGTTGGAAGGGAATCATTAACAACCGATAAACCTGACAAAGAGGATAAATCCAGAATATTGGCTGTATAAGAATCATTCTCTAATAAGTTCACGTTAAAATCACCACAGACGGCCAGATAGTCAAAACACATAGTACAATTACTTAGGAGATCAAATAAGGGATTCAGATCATTAGTTTTATTTGGGTTGTAAGCACAAGATAGAAGCAAGCGGTACCTGGAATCACTCACTGAAACACCCAAGTACTCTACATCAGAGTTGGAAGATTTAAATTCAAGCCGAGAGGAGTATTCAGACTTCACATAAATAGCGACCCCGCCACCACGCCTACATGTCCTGTCGCAACGATATAGTTTGTGGTTTTTGAACCAATAATAGAATCAAATATTCCATCATTGAACCAAGTCTCGGTGACAGCAATCACATCCACTGACGAATCCTCGAACAAATTCCTAACGTAATCTAGTTTACTGCTGGTTAAACTGCGAGCGTTAAAATTAACTACATTGAATCGATTATGTTGTTTACAAATAATCTCCAATAAAGTTCTTTGACCCAAATCAGTACCATCACTAACACAAGTCTGTCTACAAGTAACCATTAATGAGCAAACGAAGCAGAAGAGAGGCACCACAAGTAAATAAATAAAAAGAACCGCAAAGCAAATAAAAAGACGGCAAGTGTATTTACGGTTTCAATGTCCTCAACAGCAACAGGCTCACTATCCACGTCCTTTCTAACAAAGACTCTACCTCCAGCAGTGTAGGCGGCAAACAGCTTTTTTTGGCGCTTCAACAGGAGAGCATGCCTCAAGACGTCTACTTCTAATTATGCTCTCATGCACATGAAGTTTACCATCAACAGCAAAGCCCAGTTCGCTCAGAGTAAGAGCGCGCTTATTTAGCCTACAGAAAGACGAGACTGCACGTAAAAAGCGAGTACGATCCCGACTGGAACGCAGCTTCAAGATTACAGGTCCAGTGTTGTTGCTATTTTTGGCACGGAACGCATCGCACAAGGTCGGAGCAGGTTTGCAATCAACCACAGAGCATAACTTATTGTAGACACATTTGACATCCTCTCCTTGTGAGAATGGAATTCCAGAGACAATTACATCACCAGAAATAGCCTCACTCTCAAGACGAGTAAGCCTTACACCCAAGTCTGCCATCTCATTTTTGAGAGAGTTGTGACTGCTCTCTGCATTATTTAACCGTTCCACAAGCGAGACCAGTTCAGTTTTGAAATTACACACAACTGCACTAAGTTCGCCGAACCTACTCATGATGCGGTCCTCAGCAATCACGAGAGACGCTGAAACATGCTCGATAATACTCTCTCGCAATTTAGCAATCCGCTGATCAAGCAGCGTCGTAAGCGTGGACAGATTAATCTCACCTTGCCGATCAGTAAAAGAGGCAGAGGGGGTGGAAGGGCTAGCCCACGCACCAGCACATGTTGTATTAACAACGGCACTATTTCCACGCGTAACACGTTGGATCGAACCTCCCGCTTGCTTTAAGCTCGACGCGCCAAGGTTTTTCGCACCAGCAGGCATATTGAAAAATTAAATATTAACTTCTTGGCTAGTAACTTACAAAAAACGAAGCAAGACTAAAAACTTTCGCAAACTGTTAGCCAGAAAAATTAAGGTTGATCAACTTAAGACCGCAAGCACTATAGAAAAACACGTAAAAAATTTCACCGCCAACTTAAAACACGTCTATACACCACAACGCATGACTAATATGTATAAGGGAAATATCGTAGTTCTGGATATTTGATTATTGTGATAATTATCTTCAATATTTCAATTCTGATCTAATTGATTGATGTTTGAATAAAATCGGACAAAAGTTTGTTGCGAGCATATTTAGCATTGTAGGACCTGTAATTTTCAGGTTTTTGTAAAAGTTATGTAAATTATTATTATTACTGTAGGCAGTAATGTACTGCGAACCTTAAACTAGTAGGTAGAAATTATTTTACAAATTTTCGCTTTCGACAATTGCAGGGTATAAAAAAGTTCGGTGGATTCCTATTGCAGGCCCTAGCAGCAGAAACCAAAAGCCAATGCACATACATTCAAACGCATGCAAAGCAACCAAACAGAAAATACGAACAAACCAAAGTGCATGAAAAAATTAGTTCGATATGTATGTATACATACATAAATATATGTATTTGCATTATAAAGAATAGAGTAAACATAATAACATTGGGAATAATAAAATGACAAAAAGACAGAATGCAAAAAATTTAAGGTTGAAATATTATAGAGAAATAATTTTATTTGAAATAATATTTAAAATTTAAATATTAAAGAAATATGATAATTTAGACGTGCTGTGAAGAATTAACTTTAAATAAATACGAAAGAAAAGCATTAGCAAGTACTGTTGGAATATTGCAGCATATTTAAAAGAGAGTTTCCATTAATAGAAATATTAACTTTTATTTATAAAGCAATATAATTGTCTTCAATTTTATTATTATCCATCAAAATAAAATCACATACAGACTTACATTGGAGAATATTACGTACATTATCATTATTATTATTAGTTGTATGGAATAGTGCACTGCGACCTATGATCTATTGTGCCTCCTGCTCGAGCTTACAATTCCTGTAAAAGCCCTATCCTTTCCAGAAAGCTGATTGTTTTACTCAGCTTCACGAATCTTACACTTTGCTCACTCATATACACTGTCTCAAAAATCGCCATTCTTGCCGGCCCCAGCGCCGCACATGAAGTGAGTATATGAATTGGGGTTTCTTTTTCCCCCATCCAAAACCTGCATGACTGGTCATCGATAACTCCTATGGTATATAGGTGCTTCCTCAGTCTGCAGTGACCCGTTAGAAGACCGGTCATTATTCGTAGCCTATTTCTTGGTAGGTTCATGCATTCTCCGAAACGCGCTTGGTTGTATATTGAAACGACCTTCTCGCCTCGGTCCTACTGAGGCGGGGTTTCTTTTAAGGTCCTTGGACCGTCTATAGCCTGGGTATGCTCGCGGGTGTCCAGGGTCGTACTCAAGAAAATTTGTAAATGATGAACCCGTATTTGGTGTTGTTAAACTTTATTTATTTTACTTCAGCTCTTAGGATCTAGCTTATTGTTTAACTTATGGTGCTAACAATATGATGTGTAGCTGCAATGGCACCTTGAATGAAAGATCTTGATGGGGAAAGAAAGAAAAAAAAAACTGTGCGGTGCTGTGGCGACGTATATCGGTATTGCGAGATGTTTTTTCTTTGTAATGCGTAACTGCGACGGCTTGTTGATTGGAACCCGTTACGCGAACCTTGTCCTGCGGACCGTTTGGCGTGGAATAAGCGGTAAGCAGAAGCTGCCACCGAGGGAGGGAGAGAGAGAGAGAGCTGTTCCTCAGAGAACAACAAGCGATTCTATAGCAAATCGACAAGTTGAACTCCGCGAGAGCGGCTAGCGAAGAGAACGACGAGCGATTCCATAGCAAATCGACAAGCCGAACTCAGCGAGAGCGGCTACGGAGAACAAAGAATAGAAGGGAGAGAGGGAGAGGGAAAGGGAGGGCTGTTCCTCCGAGAACAACAAGCGATTCCATAGCAAATCGACGAGTTGAACTCCGCGAGAGCCGCTAACGAAGAGAAGGACGAGCGATTCCATAGCAAATCGACAAGCCGAACTCAGCGAGAGCTGCTACGGAGAACAAAGAATAGAAGGGAGAGAGGGAGAGGGAAAGGGAGAGCTGTTCCTCAGAGAACAACAAGCGATTCCATAGCAAATCGACGAGTTGAACTCCGCGAGAGCGGCTAACGAAGAGAACGACGAGCGATTCCATAGCAAATCGACAAGTCGAACTCCGCGAGAGCGGCTACGGAGAACAAAGAATAGAAGGGAGAGAGGGAGAGGGAAAGGAAGGGCTGTTCCTCAGAGAACAACAAGCGATTCCATAGAAAATCGACGAGTTGAACTCCGCGAGAGCGGCTAACGAAGAGAACAACGAGCGATTCCATAGCAAATCGACAAGTCGATGTCAGCGAGAGCGGCTACGGAGAACAAAGAATAGAAGGGAGAGAGGGAGAGGGAAAGGGAAAAGGGGCCTACCACTAGTTCCTGCTGATACCGCGATTCAAGAAAGACTGACTTGCTGAGCGTTACTGTGCTCAATTTATTCTTCTCGCTGTATTTTTGTTTCATGTGTTCGTTCGTTGCCTTGCCGCTGCGCGGGTAGTGTGGTCTCGCTTTAACTCCTCTGCTTATGATTATGTACTAGAAAACCGGTTTGTGTTTGTTATGTGATCTGTGCTTGAGTGCTCACCGCTACCCGATTATCTGCAATGTGATACTGGGTGATTGTAATTTTGAAAGTTTGATTTTTACATCATAATTACGGGAATGCTATTCGTGTTCTTAAAAAAATATGTACTTTATTGTTTCGTGTACAAGAGAAAACTTATAAATATAAATAGAAAAATGCATAAGTCGTGTCTACATAATGTAATAGTTTATGCGCCTCATTTCGATGCGCCGAAATGTGTCGTCAAATGCCCGTTGCTTCTGGGAGGAAATAAAAATTCGCGTGGCGCCCCCTCGGGACATGCGTACTCTATATGTACGTTCCTCGGCGACGTGAAGGAAGTTCACCTGCTGCCCCTTTCTCTTGCACGCTGCTGCCTCCTGGATACTTGCCCTCACTTCGGCCGGGGCACAAGCGAGGTTGATCTCCTCCCACTGCGCGGCTAGGGTATATTCTGCCTCGGCTGGGCGGCGTCTCTTCGGGCTTGTGGATGCGTCATCGGTGGTGTCTTTGGTGCGTTGTTTTGGCGCTGGGACGCTACCGTTGTCGCCGGTATGCCCTTCACTCGGCGGAACTTGCTCTGATTTCGTCTGGGGAATTGCTGCATAGCGCAAAGGTGGGAAATTTGGACGCCTCCCACCTGTGCTAGCCAGTGCGCGAATAATGCTGGCGATCCGGAGTCGGCCACCCCGATATTCAACTTGGCTGGGCCATTCTTTGGGGGACGAATTGTCTTTAGCCAGATGGCTGGTCAGGAACCGCTCTACTGTTAGCAACATGAATATGCCACAGTTGTAGCCGTCTGTTTGCGACTACTGGAGCGTTGTCATTGTTGTACATGATTGGCCGGGGTAGGTTCGGGAAGTGGACCCGGTGTTCGCCTCTGAGCATCCTCATCAGGTTTCGTGTCAGGATGGTGTTCCTAATGGCGTTTGTCCCCAAGGAGTCCAATATTAGGATTCTGCATTCGGTGAGCTACCCGTCTAGATTTCTGGTGGATGACTGCCGCGAACCAGTGATCGTCTTTCTTCACAGGTATCACCAGCACTGTCTTCTGGAACACGGCTATTGCTCGCAGTTCCCGCCTGACCCTGGCGTGGTTGTACGGTGCGAATGTCAGGGCGTCGTGGAAAAAGGTGCTGAGGCATGCGACCTGATTCCGCAGCTAAGGGGTACCATGGTGTTCTCCACCCACTTCAAATACAGATTAATGACGGTGTCATTGAGGAACAGTCCCTCCGACAATCTCATGTAGTCCTCTTTGACCAGGGCGATGCTTTCCCTTCCCGGTGGGTATTTTAGTAATACCTACGTTGTCTCCTCCCCTGACTCTGAGGATAACTCCATCACTTCCACAAGGCGAGCGTGATGTTCCATGTTGTTGTTGTCGTTCTTTTTGTTTTTTTTCAAAATTGTTGTTTTATTTATTATTATTATTTTTTTTTTCTAAAAAAACTTGTTATTGTTTTTTTTTAAAATTGTTGTTGTTTTTTCACTGTTGTTGTTGTATTAAGGATCGCTGTTGTTGTTTTTACTATTGTTGTTATTTGAATGATTGGTGTTGTTTTTTTTCACTATTGTCGTTTTCACGATTGTTGTTGTTGTTGTTGTTTTTCACTATTGTTGTTGTTATAGTTTCAATGATTGTTGTTGTAGTTGTTGTTGTTGTCACTATTGTCGAATTCACGATTGTTGTTGTTGTTGTTGTTCTTTTTCACTGTTGTTGTTGTTGTTGTTGCTTTAATGCTTTAATGCTTGTTGTTGTTTCTGTTGTTGTTGCTGTTGTTGTTTTTACACTTGTCGTTATTAAGGATGACTTTACACTTTGATGACAACTCTACTACTGAACCTATTGTTCGGGGGATGCTTTCTTTTATAGGCTGCGACTGGTCGGAACTAAGGTGGCGGCTGCTCTTTGGTTGGTGTTAGTGTGTGTGCAAGTTTTTTTTTGGAGTGTTTGGTTTTCTGTCGCGTTGTTACCACGTGTGTGAGCAAAATTGCCGTTTGCTCTGCGTAGCTCATCCTTGCTGTCCGGGTGGTGAGGCTTGAGGTCACCGATGTGAGCCGTTTTACTTTTTCCTCCGGGGGTTCTTAAGGTGACAATTACTGGAGAGATACTGGTCTATCACCTGGAAAGGTCCCTCGTACTTCGGAGCCAATTTGGCCGCGAAATTTTCCGCGGCTTTGGACAGGTGATGACCTCGTACTAACACCATATCTGAAACCCGCGGAGTTCAAGCCCTTCGCCTGAGGTTGTAATGCCTTGCCTGTTCACGTGATGCCATTTACATGTTCCGACTATTTGGAATATCTTCTGCAGCTGGCTCGCCTTTTGCTTTGGTTCCTGTGCTTCTTGGCCGGTGCCTAGAGTGACGTCATCGTAGAAGTTGTTGGGAAGCCTCGGTTCTCGACCTTGTACCAGGAACGCGGGTGTGTAGCCAGTGGTACTTGACGTGCTACTGTTGACGGCGAGTGCTATTTCGGGAGGATGCTCATCCCAGTCTCGTTGATCAATTCCTGTGTATTGAGCGATCATCGTCTTGATAGTCCTGTTGGCTCGTTCAGTGGGGTTTTCGTGTGGGGTATAGGGTGCTGTAAACTGCTGTCGCACTCCAACGCTTCGTAGGTACTCCTTGAACTGCCGGCTGGAGAACTGGACGCCATTGTCTGTGAGGAGTACCTTGGGTGTTCCGAATCTGGCAACAATCCTTTCACGGAAAGCCCTCTGTAGTGTCGTGGCTGTAGCCTTCCATAAAGGAACTATCTCTACCCATTTCGAGAACCTGTCTAGGAATACGAACAGCATGTTGTGTCCTTTTCGTGACCTTGGAAGGCGACCGACAAAATCTGTACATACGGTGGCCCATGGTTCCTCTGGCACTCTGGTCAGCATCTCGCCAGCGGGCTTCCTCTGATCCGCTTTGTGCCGCTGGCAAGAATCGCAACTCCTCACGTAACGGCTAACTTCCTTGAACATGCCAGGCCAATAGTATCTCCTTACCACTCGTGCGATGGTCTTGCGTATGCCTAAATGACCGGCACTAGGTTGATCATGGTTCTCTGGTAGAACTTTTCGACGATCTGGGCGGCCCACACACAGCTTCCACGGATCTTCGTCGTCGTCGCCGATGTCGTGCGGTATGTGGCGGTAGAGCGCATCGTTGTTGAGCACATAGTCTGGATACTTCGTGGGTTCGTTGGCGACCTTCTTCTTCTGGGCTTCCAGCCAACTGCAAATGTCACCGCCGGTGCCCAGTCTCCCGTTGACCTCCTCTGCGTCTCTAGGCTGCCTCGACAGTGTGTCCGCGACTACATTGTATTTGCCCTTCCTGTATAGTACTTCGTATGAATGCTGTTGCAGCTCCAGTGCCCAGCGTGCAATTCTTCCTTACGGGTTGTCAATTCCATTGAGCCATTTCAGCGCCATGTGATCCGTGATAACTTTGAGGTGGTACCCTTCCATGTACGGCCTCATCTTTCGTACTGCCCAAATAATAGCCAGGCACTCTTTCTCCGTGGCCGAATATTTCTTCTCCGCCCCCTGTAGATGTCGACTTGCGTATGCAATCACGCGCTCACATCCCTCTTAGTCCTGTATCAACACTGCGCCGAGTGCGACGTCACTGGCGTCCGTTTGCAACGTAAATTGCTTGCTAAAATCTGGGCATGCCAGCACTGGTGCTTCAGTCAATTTCACCTTCAGCTCCTCGAACGCTTGCTCTTGCTCGGATCCCCAGTGCCATCGTTTTCCTTTTCTCAGCATACTCGTCAAAGGAGGGACGATCTTCGTGAAGTCAGGCACGAATCTTCTGTACCAAGACATCGTACCCAGGTATCTTCTCAGCTCTCTTATGTTCGTGGGCGGCTTGAGCTCCTTTATCGGCGCAACATTGTCTGGGTCAGTCTTAATGCCCATGGAGGTGACTAGATGTCCCAAATACTTCAGCTCGTTTTTGAAAAAGTGGCACTTTTCCCTGTTGATGCGAAGATTAGCTTGCCGAAGGCGGTGAAAGACGCTGCTTAGATGCTGCTTGTGTTCGTCCTTGGACCTGCTTACTACCACGATGTCGTCTAGATAGGAGAAGGCATTTGGTTCCATCTAAGGCCCGATGACTTGGTCCAAAAGTCTCTGGAAGGTGGCTGGTTCGGAGTGGAGACCAAATGACATCACGCGCCATTGAAAAAGGCCTCTGCCAGGAACAGTAAATGCTGTATATTACCGGCTGCTTGGTTCCACCGGGACTTGCCAATACCCATTCTTGAGGTCGATTGTGCTGATGTACTGTGCTCCTCTCAGCTTTTCCAGGATGCAATTGATGCGTAACAATGGATAGGCATCGGGTATAGACTTCGCATTAACCTGGCGGTAGTCTATACACAGCCGCCAATCGCCAGTCTTTTTCTTGGCGAGCACTATTGGCGAGCTGAACGCGCTCTGTGAAGGCTCTACGTAGTTCTGCTGCAGCAGGTCATCGAGTTGCTTGTTGATGATCATCTGCATGGCCGGGTTCTTTAGATAGTAGCGTTGTTTGACTGGCGCTTCGTCCCTCATGTTTATTCGGTGGCTTGCCAAGATGGTCACCCCAGTCATTGCTTCGAATACCTTTAATTCTCTGCTCAAGAAATTGTCAATCCAAATCCAAAAATCCTTCTTGAATTCCTGCCATCGCAACTAGGGCTTGTTGTTGTTGCGGAACCAGTCGAGTCCTTTGCCCTGCATGATCTCAGGCATGGCCCTGGATAACATGTCTAGCGAGATCCCGTAAGCGTTGGCTAACTCCTCCAAGCGTTCCACAAATTCAAGTGGGTTAATTCTGTTGTCGAAGCGTATGGACCACTTACGCACCTTGTCCATTACGTTATGAATCATCTGATGTTGTTCCGTTTGACTCGGCTGTTGCCCCTCTCTTGCTTGCGTCGGGACTGCCGCTTTCTGCTCTGCTACGCCCAATGCTTGGTGGACGCTTGATGATGTTGTCGCATGTTCATAACTTGATGCTTGGTGCATAACACTACTACCTGCTGTTGAGGTCGCTGGTGGCATCGTTAACTGAATCGTCGGCGGAGTCGGGCGTGTAACTGGAGATGGGCTGCGTGCGTACTGCCGTCATAATTCTCGCAAGCGCTGTACTTCTTCTGCTTTGAGGTCCTCGTTGTAGGTAAATGAGGAGAAAGTGTGCTTGAGGTCTTCTACCTTGCCCTCGACTGCCAAGCCGAACTCCTCCATACATTTAACCAACTCCTCCTGTTGCTGCTATCCACCTTCGGACCATGATGCGCTTCGATGGCTGCCTTCCCACTGGTGGTAAAAGTAATGCTTATTCACGCACAGCTTTTTTTTTCTTTTCTTTCCTCTTGTAAGCGGTGTCTCGTTGCTATCCTGAGCTGATTTGTTTAACCGGGTCCCTGTTCGGGCGCCACTTGAAACGACCTTCTCGCCTCGGTCCTACTGAGGCGGGGTTTCTTTTAAGGTCCTTGGACCGTCTATAGCCTGGGTATGCTCGCGGGTGTCCAGGGTCGTACTTAAGAAAATTTGTAAATGATGAACCCGTATTTGGTGTTGTTAAACTTTATTTATTTTACTTCAGCTCTTAGGATCTAGCTTATTATTTAACTTATGGTGCTAACAATATGATGGGTAGCTGCGATGGCACCTTGAATAAAAGATCTTGATGGGGAAAGAAAGAAAAAAAAACTGTGCAGTGCTGTGGCGACGTATATCGGTATTGCGAGAGGTTTTTTTCTTTGTAATACGTAACTGCGACGGCTTGTTGATTGGAACCCGTTACGCGAACCTTATCCTGTTTCACGATTGCTTTGATGATGTGTACTAGTTTCAACGCGACGGTGTTGCTACTTATAACGCGACGGTATTTAATTTACTTGTACTCGATGCTTGTGATTCTGTATGAAATGGAACCGTTTGTTAAGATCGGCGTGGAATAAGCGGTAAGCAGAAGCTGCCAGCGAGGGAGGGAGAGAGAGAAAGCTGTTCCTCAGAGAACAACAAGCGATATAGCAAATCGACGAGTTGAACTCCGCGAGAGCGGCTAACGAAGAGAACGACGAGCGATTCCATAGCAAATCGACAAGTCGAACTCAGCGAGAGCGGCTACGGAGAACAAAGAATAGAAGGGAGAGAGGGAGAGGGAAAGGGAGGGATGTTCCTCAGAGAACAACAAACGATTCCAGAGCAAATCGATGAGTTGAATTCCGCGAGAGCGGCTAACGAAGAGAACGACGAGCGATTCCATAGCAAATCGACAAGTCGAACTCAGCGAGAGTGGCTACGGAGAACAAAGAATAGAATGGAGAGAGGGAGAGGGAAAGGGAGGGCTGTTCCTCAGAGAACAACAAGCGATTCCATAGCAAATCGACGAGTTGAACTCCGCGAGAGCGGCTAACGAAGAGAACGACGAGCGATTCCATAGCAAATCGGCAAGTCGATCTCAGCGAGAGCGGCTACGGAGAACAAAGAATAGAAGGGAGAGAGGGAGAGGGAAAGGGAGGGCTGTTCCTCAGAGAACAACAAGCGATTCCATAGCAAATCGACGAGTTGAACTCCGCGAGAGCGGCTAACGAAGAGAACGACGAGCGATTCCATAGCAAATCGATAAGTCGAACTCAGCGAGAGCGGCTACGGAGAACAAAGAATAGAAGGGAGAGAGGGAAAGGGAAAGGGAGGGCTGTTCCTCAGAGAACAACAAGCGATTCCATAGCAAATCGACGAGTTGAACTCTGCGAGAGCGGCTAACGAAGAGAACGACGAGCGATTCCATAGCAAATCGACAAGTCGAACTCAGCGAGAGCGGCTACGGAGAACAAAGAATAGAATGGAGAGAGGGAGAGGAAAAGGGAAAAGGGGCCTACCACTAGTTCCTGCTGATACCGCGATTCAAGAAAGACTGACTTGCTGAGCGTCACTGTGCTCAATTTATTCTTCTCGCTGTATTTTTGTTCCATGTGTTCGTTCGTTGCCTTGCCGCTGCGCGGGTAGTGGGGTCTCGCTTTAACTCCTCTGCTTATGATTTTGTACTAGAAAACCGGTTTGTGTTTGTTATGTGATCTGTGCTTGAGTGCTTGCCGCTACCCGATTATCTGCAATGTGATACTGGGTGATTGTAATTTTGAAAGTTTGATTTTTACATCATAATTATGGGAATGCTATACGTGTTCTTAAAAAAATATGTACTTTATTGTTTCGTGTACAAGAGAAAACTTATAAATATAAATAGAAAAATGCATAAGTCGTGTCTACATAATGTAATAATTTGTGCGCCTCATTTCGATGCGCCGAAATGTGTCGTCACAATATCCCTAGCGGAATTTTGGAGTACCCCAAGCCTGCTTGATTGTTCCAGTATTTCACTCTAAGTTCTTGCTCTTCGACCCTTAGCTTCTGCTAAATTATATTCGGTGCAACTCCACAGAACGGTTCGGGCCACACTAGTAAAGTATTAGCTCCCTCTCTTGCTAGGCGTTGTCTTTGATACCAACATGCCCTGGTAGCCACAATAAATGTAACTTGTTTTTTTCTCCGAGCATGTTAAGTTTCTCAAGGGATTCCCATACAACCCTAGAGTTGATACGGTATGACATTAGTGCCTTGATTGCAGCTTGGCTGTCAGTTAAGATTGCAATATTTTTCTTCTCGAAATTCCTATCCAGACTGAATTTTGCACATCTGTCGATAGCAATTATTTCGGCTTGAAAGATGCTTGCATAGGTGCCCATCGGTTCCGAGTATCTTGTTCTGGGTCCGAAGACTTCAGCCCCAGCACCGCTTGTCATTAAGGACCCATTTGTATACCATGTAATCAAATGCTTGTCCAGGATATACGTGTCTGTTAGTCCTTTCCATTCCTTCTTGTTGCTTAATTCTGTTTGAAAAGATTTCGTTTTTAAGCGCTGATTCTCTTTTGTGGTTTTCGTCGTTTTCCATTAAAAACGACGCTGCGCTGCTCTGTTTCACCGAATGTGTATAAGAACGCCGAAAAACGAAAACGAAGGTTGTTGTTGCTATTTTTTCGCTATGTGTTACGAGTTTGAAAACGAAACGAATGATTCTCGATCTTCATACTTTATCCAATCGTGAGTGACTTCAGACGCATAAAAAAACCAGTCGTTTTCGTAAAAAAAATTTGTGTTTTGAGGAAAAATATTTTTTCCTGGAGGCTGGCTTCATCCACGGAGCCACTTCATCCAACAGATGCTTGAAGCAATCCCTGTTCATCCGAAAGTTAGAGCGAAATCTTTTCCGAAAAAGAAAGAAAAATTTTATAAACACTCTTTCAATTGTGCATCAACAAAAAAGCAGGACTTACTCAGCATCTGGCATTTCTAAAATATTAGAATTATCTCTAATGTTTCTACGAAGGATGGCCATGCTTTGTCCTGATTCCTCCTCTTCGCGCAAACGACGTAAAAAACACCGGTATCATTTTATTAATTTTGCTTTATATAATTTATTATTAAAACAGTAAAACAATATGCTCGCGTAATTATCTCACAAGAGTAGCTTGTCTCTTGTGCCAATTTACTTTGCATAGAATAGAATACTAAAAAATGGTTCTTCACTTCGATTTTCACAAAACTTTAAAGCCATCCACTCAAAATTGGCTGCACACTGTCTAAAAAATTCTGAATTACGTCAATTGCTGGTGCATTGTAAGAAATGGCAGCATTGTTACCACGCAAGACCTTACGAAACGAAACGAAAGTTCGTCAAAGCCTTAGGGAATCAAACGTTTGAAATAGTTTCGACGACGCCGGCAGAGCAACTGAGAGGAACGATCGTTTATCGGGAATCAAGGCCTAAAACTGAATTTCTGTTTCATCCCGTCTCTTGGAAAGAGATATTCAGGAAGATTTTTAAGGATCTTCTGACTTCTCCTTCCAGCTCTTATTATAGTGTCGTCATTACTTAGTTGCATCCTATAGTGTGCCCTCTTTGCCTGCATTTGAATATGCAGATGTAGAGGTGTCAGTTCCAATAGGACTTCCATCAGTAGTGTGGGACATGTACGCATAGCTCCGGTTATACACAAGCATGCCAGTCTCTGTACCCTGTTTAAGGTTTTGCGTGTAACAGTTTGATGTGTCCTGCCTGCCCCAAGCTATAGCTCCATAAGTGATGGTGGGCCTAATTACCATGACATATAACCATCGCATAATTACCGGTACACATCCCCATCTCTTCCCTGCGATTGATTTACAGATCATTAGTGACCTTATTGCCCGATTGACTGTTGAGTCAACATGCGGCTTCCCTCTTAACCGTTGGTCTAATATTACGCCTAGGTATTTGGCTTCCTTCACATACTTGATTTCCACTCTCTCTATCAATATTGCTCTGTATGCATGCTGACGCGGATGGAGCAAGAGCTAATTTTTTTCATCGTTCCGTATAAAGTTGTCAACTAACTTTTCTATGGTCTTTAGTAGAAACGATGTCAAGCAGATTGCGCGAAAGGATTTGGGAAGAAATATATCTTTCTTCCCTGCCTCAGGTAAAAACACAACCTTTGCTTGCCTCCATGCTTCTGGTATGTGCCCCAGAGCTAGGCTACTTTTCAGTATTCCCGTTATTATGGGAATTATACTGTCTCCCCCCCTTTTGTAAAAGTATGGGGTATATGTTGTCGTAGCCTGGCGACTTATATGGTTTGAAGGTCCCAAGCGCCCACTTAACTCTGTCCTGAGAACACAATTTCCCTGCCAGAGTTGTCGGGTTCCTCCTGCTCCTCAGTGACCGATCCCGGAAAGTGAGTTTTTAGTAGCAGTTCTTCTTTTCCTCCTCGCTTTCGGTAAAATCACCCGAATCTTTTTTAAGAGATGCGCATATACTTGCGCTCTTTGATAAGACTTTGTAGAGTCTGGAGGCCTCAGATATTCCTGAGTTATTTTCACAGAATTCGCGGAAATTCTTTCGTTTTGCCGCTCTGATTTATTTGTTATAATTAGTTAGATTCACAGTATATTCTGCCCATTCCCTAGTATTTTTTGCTCGGTTGAACAGCCTGCGAACCTCTTTTCTTAGTCCTTTTAGTCTAGAGTTCCACCAGGGCACTTCCCTCGTCTGGATGATCTCCCTAATGGGACAGCTAGACTCATATGAGGTAGTAATGGCCTGCTGAAACGCCGCAACCGCCGTTTCAAGTTCCGCTCTCGATTTGTGTCTCGTATTAACCGCAAGCCGAGATATATTGACGCCCAATTGGTCTTTAGACATAACCCAATTGGTTCGTCTTGGATTACGGAATGTTTGCCTCTTAACAGGCAAACCTTTGACTTCGTACCTTATTATCCTATGGTCGGACAATGAAGGTTCTTTGGATACCGTCCAGTTTTGTACCAGTCCATCCATCAGTTTATTGCCCAACGTAATGTCAAGTACTTCCTGCCTCGTTCTAGTGACAAATGTTGGTTCATTACCCACATTATGAATAATTAAATTTTCTATTAAAATATATTCTAGGAGGTACTCACCCCTTGCATTGTTGTTGGTGCTTCCCCATGCTTCGTTGTGCGCATTACTGTCGCATCCCAATAGCAATGGTATCCTTCTCCGGCGACAATGTTCCACCAGTCTGACCACGGTATCGGTAGGTACCCGTGGTTCATCCCCTGGTAGGTAGCAAGAAGCAACGACAACGTCCTTTACTCCTCTCCCAGTATTTACCGGCAGCTGTATAGCTACCACGTCCCTGGTTAGGAATTCTGAAAGACAAACGTAGTTAATATTTTTCCTTAGCAGTATACCCGTACTTGGGACTTCGTTACGATTATCATATATTACCTGCGTGTCGTGGCTTGAGAGTCCCAATATCTTCCCCTTGTAGGCCCAGGGCTCCTGTATTAACACCATGTCAAGTTGTTCCTTGACCATCACCCTCACGATATTAGCCGAAGCGGCTCTCGCATGGTGAAGATTCACCTGGGCAATGTTGGTGTTAGACATAAGGATTCTAAAGCTCGACCTCTGTCAGAGTAGAATCACTATCCTCTAACAGGGTCGCCTCCGTCAGAGCAGAGTTGCTGTCTTCCAACAGAGTTTCTTCTGACAATTTGTCAATTTCCATAGCGGTAAGGTCACGATTAATACCCTCACTTTCATGAGGTAGGAGATCGACCTCCGCCACAACTTGGCTTTCCGCTACTTCAATTGCCAGATGGGAAGCGACATCTGCTGGTATTGCTGCCTTATCGGCCCTAGCATGTGCGTTCGCTTCACCTCGCTTTGCCTCCCTTGGTTTATGGAAATGGATCCGTACGAAACCAACCCTGTACTTGATGGTACAGTTGTTTGCTTTGATGGCTTCAACAGACCAATGGACATTAGTTTCCCATGACCTTCATCATTTGATTTGAAGACTCTCCAATTCTTAGTCTGGAGGCCCTCATTTTGCTCTACAAGAAGCTGCAACAGCGATGCGGTATTATTTCCCGCCGCCTTAGGAAGAAACGCTGTTGCCATATGTATGCATGGTATTTCATCCCCCATGCAAGTGGTCAGCTCGACCTCCTTCCATCCAGGCAACGTAGGTATTGTGGCTTGAAGACACTCCCTAGTTCCCTCTCCCGCACAGTCTACCAGTATAAATCCTGGTCGAAAGTGTATCCCGTCGAATTGGATTTTGGTCCTCCAAACCTTGACCATTTCGGACACAAGCGCCTCCTCAATTGTCCCAAGTTCCTCACGAGTGAGTATTACCTCAGGAAACGACTTTGGGAGTATCGCCATTCTGATACCCTTAATGGCCCCAGCATAAGATATACCGGTTCTCTTAGCTGGCGGTATAACGGGAGCTTTATTGATGCTGACCTTCTGTCGTTTAACCTCCACTACAACAGGAGGGGAGATTTCCGACGGTCCCCTTTTTTTGGGTCGCAGAACCACTGTTAGGTCTGCCTTTGACCTTCTCTACTGCCTCATCATGGGACATGCCGGCTGCCCCGTCTAGATCCGTAGTATTCTGTATAAGCAATGGCACCTCGAGCAGGATGTGGTTCCACACCACTAATGCTTACCACCTCACGTACATGTATTACTGACCCATTAGGAAACATAGTTGTTTGTGACTAGTGTTTTGTCTTAATTCTCTCCTTATCCTTCCTCTATCCGCTCCTCTTCTTTTTTTAGGGGAAAAAAAAAATATGGCACAATATTGTTTTTCTGTTGTGGGTATGGTGGTAAGAAACCACGCCATATTGCCGGCGAGCCTATCCGCAGCCACCGTGGCACGCCACCCTAACCTTGCTCACAACAACTTCTGCAATTTATTTAGATTTATTTAGGAGAACTATCATTTTTATATAATTTGATAAATTGATTAGTCGCACGTTAATAAAAACTTAGTTAACTTGTAAACGGTTCACCCGATTTCAATGCGATTTTCACCATTCTGACAGAAAATCTTTCAGGTTTCCGCATTTGTACAAAATAAAAAATTAAAGAAAAATTAAACAAAGATATCTAATGCATATTCCTACTGTTATTCTATATTATTGCTACATTTTTTATCCAAATTTTGTTAAAAAACATAATGTTGCAGCTCAATTAAAATCTACTGCAACGTAAAACTTATTAAAAGGAAAGTAAACCAATTTTATTTAGTTTAATCTGTCGATGCGTTTTAATTTTATATTTATTTTATTAAAACTATTAACACTGAATGTCAAGAACAGAAAGAAAAACTTGTAAGTTGGTGTGTTGCCTCGTTGCTAGCCCAAGTCAAAATGAAGGAAGTTCCGGGCTGCATTGCTAATCACTTGATTTTGGGTTGGTTTACGCAGATTTCATTTCCCGTGCTGTCTTCATGAAGTGTTGCCAACATTCTCTTCCACGGTATGACAACGATGTTGATCAATACCACCAGCAGCAACACTTCCTTTGGATCCTGGTCGAACGTCCAGCACTGCAATCTTAGCGGCGGGTCGATGATACTCGCCATGGGCAGTCCATACAAAGACGCTTCGCACCTGACCGTCTCTGACCGTTACAACGTTTGTGATTATTCCTTTAGGCCAAGTGCACCGAGGAAGATTCGGATCGACTATAATTACCACGTTGCCGCATTCGATTGGCTTCACCTTGTCGTGGCACTTCGTCCTATGTCTCAAGAGGGGAAGTACTTCCGTGACCCACCGCTTCCAAAAACATTCCACTAAATATTGTGAATGTCCCCAGGTGAATGTCCTTTTGGTGTATTGGTCAGTTGCATCGAATAATACGAGACTTTTACTGCCGTTGGACGCTCCGAGCAGAATGTGGTTGGGGGTAAGGGCCTCATTCTGTGCTGATTTCAGCTGTAAGTGAATAAGCGGTCGGCTATTCAGGATGTTTTCCACTTCAATAAATAGATTGTGGCGGCACTATTCTGTAAAGAACCTTTTTTGCCGAACGAATCATACGTTCCCAGGCGCCTCCCATATGTGGGCTTGCAGGAGATATAAATGACCATTTAGTGTCGCTGGTAACAAATTTTTCTCTCAGATTTTCAAACTGTAGTTTTCGACATTCTTCACGTAATTCTCTTTCAGCTGCTATGAAATTCGTTCCGTTATCGCTAAAGAATTGCAGCGGAGTTCCTCTTCTGCCGATAAAATTTCCAATCGCAATTACACAGGAATTCATTGATAAAGAATAAGCCAACTCAATGTGTACTGCTCTGCAAGTTAAGCATGTAACAACACGCCGTACCTCTTTTCCTTACGTCGTCCCACTGTTGTTGAAAATGGACCAAAGAAGTCTACGCTGGTGTACGTAAACGGTTGTGTTGCTATGGAAAGACGCGCCGCTGGTAACTGTGCCATTTCGGGAATAGCTGGATGTGCCGACTGATTTTTACAAATCTGGCAAGCACTTCGTATCGATCTTAATGTACGTTTTAAGTTTGATAAATAAAATTTCTGTCTTATTTCATTGAGAGCTGTATCATGGTGAATATGATGGTATTTACGGTGATACCAATCGATTATTAACTTTGTAATCGCACGACATTTCGGCAAAATTATTGGGTTTTTAGTATTAAACCCAACCGGGGCATTAACAATACGTCCTCGACATCGCAAAACGTTTCTATCATCTAGGAAAGGCGAAAGATTTCTCAGAGGACTTCTGTTATGCATAACCTTTCCCAAACATGCGTAAACTGCGATGGAATTGTGTCGTCCCAGTCTATGCCACTTCTCAAAATTTCTTGAAAGAGGACTCTTATACGTATAGTGTAGAAGGACAAAAAGCCTAACAGGTCAAATATCGACATGATGAGCCGAAGTAAATCACGTTTAGTCGGTAGCTTGGTGCCGCTAAGTATGACTTTGCTAGCCTTAGTGAATTTTGTGTTAAATGTAAATAAATCATTTTGCGTTTCCCACCATAAACCTAGCACCTTTTCAGGCTCAACTAACTGATCGATTGCCTGTGCAGTTTTACAGAAATGTTCATCATTCGATGTATTTTTTAAAAATTTGCTCAACTCTTGAGAATTGGTTACCCAGCTTCGTATTTCAAAGTTCCCGTTTTTGTGTACAAGACTTACGTCGTTAACAAGTTGTTTTACTTCGCTAAGCTCATCTACGCTATCAAGCATATCATCCATATAATTATGCTCTATAATTGATTTAGCCGCTCTGGGAAACCGCCCCTTTTGTTCCCGCGCGTTTTTATTCTTTGCCATTTGAGCAATACATGGTGAGCAGGTTGCCCCAAAGCTACAGACTTGGAGGACATATACCTCAGGAGTAATTTCCTGGCGACAATCCCGCCACAAAAACCGCTGAGAATTTTGATTTTCGTCGTGTATTTTAACTCTATGAAACATTTTTTTTATGTCGCCTCATATGCCGATTTGCCCTATTCTGAAATTGTAAAGAATCTTAACAAGAGGCACTAATAGGTCTGGCCCCGCTTCCAAGCATTTGTTTAAAGATATATTTTTAAACTTGCTGCTGCATCCCACACTATTCTTGTCTTATTTGGGAATAATTTTTGTGAATTTCGGAATTAGATAATTTGCGAATATAGTGCTTCTTCTCCATATCTCGGATAAGAGTATTTACGCAGAACTTTAAATCTTGATTATTAGAAAGTTGTTTTTCAAAGCAAAGAAGTCTTTTCATAGCCATAGAGAAATTGTCAGGCAGAGTTAAATTACTTGAGCGCCAGAATAATCTGGCAGTGAAACTTTCACAGCTGCGGTGTACCTTTCTCTCAAATTTTTCCACAGCAGTGGCACCTATTTCGCTGCCACAACTTCCATGGAATAGATTATCTACTCTCATACTTTCTAACATTAGTCTGTCTAAAGCAACGTCATTGTCGCATTCACATACATGTAATTGATGTGTTTTATTCCAAAACTTCGCTTCTTCAGTATCGACGGAACCACAAATAGTCCAACCGATTCTGGTTTTCGCAGCCGGAGGCTCGTTTATTTTTCCTTCTCGAAACTTTGTTGGCATCGTTATATGTTTATTATTTAAGCCAATTATTATGCTTCGTACTTGGTTATGGTACGAACTAATAGGCAACCCTTTTAAGTGTGCAAACTTGTTAGCAAGTTCTTCATACATCATAGTTTGCATGGGCGAATCTCACTTTTCAACAGTGTGGACATCTTGCACCAGAAATCTTTTACTATTTTCGCCGTTAGCTGATATTTTAAGGTTTAATAGTTCTGCATTTGGTTCCACGCGGACGGACCCATCAGTCCAACGAATACATAATTCTGTCGGTTTACCCTTTATTTCTAACATCGTTATTATGCTTTTAGCAATCATGGTGGGGCCTGACCCGTCATCTAACAAAGCATACACGTCTATACTACCCTAGCTTCCATATATAGTTATTGGTAAAAATTTAAAAAGAATGTTGGAGGTTTTGACTACCTGTATAGCAACCTGCTGATTAATTTTATTTTCTTGCGCAGGCTTGTGCAACATCTGATGATGTTTTTCTGTGCAATCGCCCAGCCCACATTCTCTTTGTTCTCTACATATGCGTAAATCTATATATATCTATATCTTTTTTTCCGAATTAATTCCCATTTTTTGGTGTACGACAGCTTCCTGAATCGACCACAAGAACAAATAGGGTCGTCCTGCAAGCACATATCATCATTGATGTTTTCAGCGTGCAACGCCCAGTTTAACCGACGCTGTGGTGGAAGCCTAGCGATCAACACACTAAACAATATCAGATTGTTTAAATGTGTCTTTAAATCACATGCCACCATAGTAGCCACCAGGTTTCTTACTTCTAACGACAATGACATCAAACTTTCTAGGTTTTTTTCATTTACAAAAAAGAAACGCACGTATCTTTGCTAAAAGCGAATTTATGATTTTTTCCGGTCGACCGAAAACCATTCGTAAGGTTGATATTATCTGAGGCACTAATGCTAGAATAAGAAGCTGACTGCTAACACTAGTAAGAGCTTGACCTTTTAGCGCATGCTGTAGCCTTAGTAAATTATCTTCATTTGAAAAACCACAAAGTTTGATGGAATATTCAAAATTACTTATGAAAGCGGGCCATTCTTCCGCTTTACCTGTAAAAATGGGAAGATCCTGCGACACAGCATGGCGAGCATTTGTTTGTTCGGGACGTAAGCAATTATTTTGTTTTGCCGAAAACATCACATAGGCCCGCTCAGCACTTTTGCCGATGTCCAACTCATCGTGTACGGATAATTTTTCTTCATTGGATTTACTTTTGTTTAAAACGGTGTTTTTACATTTGCATGCATCGCAACTCCAATCCATATTGGCAATGGCGGCGGTGACTTTGGCGCATTTATAATGATACCATTTATCGCAATCATCACATTGTACCATGTCATCTTCGTTGTTCCTTTTGCATATTCCGCATATTGATTCCTCATTATTAGCAGGATTGATTGACGATGTAAATGTATAGGCTTGGGATAGTTAGCAACTTAAAAGAATGTTGCAGCTCAATTAAAATCTACTGCAACGTAAAATTTATTAAAAGGAAATTAAACCAATTTTATTTAGTTCAATCTGTCGATGGGTTTTAATTTTATATTTAATTTATTAAAACTATTAACACTGAATGCCAAGAACAGAAAGGAAAACTTTTAAGTTGGTGTGTTGCCTCAATTCGTTCGTTGGTGTGTTTCCTCGTGTTCGTGAAAAACTTTGAATTTTGCATAGAAGTGTTCGTGAAAAATTGGAAATCTGATGAAGAACTCCCCACCAGAGACCCCTACTCACCTCTTGACGGCAGGAATTTGAGTAGTCGGAGACGACAAGATTTTGCCTTTGTTTACAACATTTTATGTATCCCTTAACACTTTGTTTTGAGATTTCAACTCAATTGTAAACTTGTAAAAATAAAATAAATTATTTCGATTAAACGCATATTGATTTTATCTATGATTATTACTTTACATTAAGTGTATATATATATATATATATATATATATATATATATATATATATATATATATATATATATATATATATATATATATATAGTGATGGTATTAAATGTTCGCAGAACAAAAAATCTGAGTGAATATTCTAATATGTCTTATATTTACAGGAAATTTAATACACGTTTTTATTATGCGTTTAATACCCAACTACATATTTCGGTTCCGTTTACAAAGTAAAATTATTGTTTATATTTCAAGACTTTTATTTTTGGCATAAATAATACATTTCAGATTTTTTACAGCTTTCTAGTTGTTAACATTATATAACCTTTTATTTCCTTAATAATTGTGGTTCATATCGGGGACTTCAAATTATTTCGTTGGCTGCATTTTAACTTTAACTTAATCCAGTCCTCATAAAACACTTCAATAATATTTTTCTTACTTATTTATGTTAATACAAAAAGTATATTATACATCTTCTCTAAAAATAATTTATAAATTTAGGTTATGAATTAATAGAAAGAAAACAGCATCAATGTAGTATTGGCATATCTACATTTTCATTTCCACCTTACTAGTGAATTTTATTACCCGTTTGCAAACTGCGTATGTTTCCGCGTACTTTTGCATGTACTATGGTACTTAAGTAGTGTTACTATATTACTACTTTTTGAGGAAGAACATGATTTCGCTACATTAAAATTACACTAATGTGTTTGAAATTCTTAATTGATTATGTAATGCATTATCTCATTTTCCTTTTTCAGTTATTTTTAAAAAACGAACATTATCAAAGTACAATTTTGGGACCATACACTTTTGGCAATTTCGTAATGTAATAATTTCATGAAATTCCTTATCTTTTCACCTCAAAGAAGAAGAAGTAGAATTTCATAATTTCATTTATAATATAATAACATAAAAACATGAATTATTAATGCTCTCATGTAATTGAACTATTGAACAATATTATCAAATACATATTGGCACATATATATACAGCAGAATTCGTTTTTGAAGAGTGCAGTAACATAAACGAATGTGTGCTTTATGGCCGCATTAACATCAGCATAGTTCAAAAAGCCAATCAGATGTGACGTCGCGTGGTGAATAACACGTACCGTGACGTGAAGAAATCGAAAAAACCAAGTCACAAATCTTCGGAAACCCGAGGGAGTCAGGCATCTCGTTATCTCTGAAAAGAAGGAAGTTTCGGGCTGCATTGCTAATCACTTGATTTTGGGTTGGTTTACGCAGATTTCATTTTCCACGCTATCATTCTTCATGAAGTGTTGCCAACACACAATTTTATAAGGTTATCAAATTTTCGGCAAGAATTTACTTATGAAGCTCACAGCTCTAATTCTTAAAAAGTTATTTCCCAATGATAAAAAATTCGGCATCTCTCAATAATAGTCGAGCTTACGAGTAGAGGTAAACGTCACATAGGATAGAGTCGCCTTTGCCAAAGGCACCTTTGTGAATACAACTTTTGCAAAAACGGGACTCTTAAGGGGGCGTCGGCTTAAGGCGACAGGCGCCCTCCTGAATTACACTATAATAGTTGTAACCAGAGACGACGAGACCCCGGACTCTTCTAGTACCATCAAAAAATGCAAAATGAAAACCCATGTACACTATACATGAGAATTCCCATTGAATTGTTTTTGCTTTTAGACGGGCCGCTGCTGCTATGGTTACACAATGACAGAGATATCCATTTACTGAAAACAATTTACAACTGATACAATGTTATAAAGGGACTTTACTGTTGAAAATTATTATTTTGCATGGAAAATAGAAGAATTAGCATATATTCGATTATTAACTTGTTAACGTAAAAAATAAAAAATTAGACAATCAAATACAAAATGTTTGTTATGGTTTGACAAACTTACAGAGAATATGTTAATTTTATTTAGTTAAAGAGCTATAAGGAAGCATTTTTCATACTATTTTTTATATTGTTGAATTTAAATTTTATTGTTATTTACTTAGTTAAAGAGCTAAAAGGACACATTTTTCATACTACTTTTTATATTGTATTTCCACACCGCCCGTGAAGTATACAGTTCGGTGCGTTACCACTTTTTTGGGTGTCGTTTCCCCTGTAGGCATATTTCACCCTGATGCAAACACGCTAAAAGTGCGTTATGCGAAGTAGTTTTTGTCTAAAAGTAGAAGTTGATGCATCTCTGTTAAAAAATCTTATTACGAAATAAATTCGAACTCTAAAAAATAAAGCAACGAAAGCCTCACTGCTGCAGTTATTGCAACAAACAAAGGGTACCATTACGAGAAGTTCAGCAGTTTTTCCTCTAACATATCTGCTTGTGTACAAATTGCAATTATTTCTGCTTGCTAATTAAAGCGCAATAGCAAAACCCATCTTTTTAATTATACTTCTTATGGTATTTAAATAACAACATTCCATTGAACAGCGCTTTTTAAGTGATTTTTACTTTTAAAAGCCCTTAACTTCTAAACTAAGTCTTTGCGGCAAAATTTTAGTATTATACTATTTTTTGGAAATGCAGTGGCTATTTAATTTACAATAAGTTTTATAAATCCAAATTAGTTAACTATTTTTTACTTGAGCACGTATGCGAAAATGTTCTCTAAAATATTAACTTCACTTACTCTTTTGGATTGGAATCTCTGAACAAACATTGTATCGAAGTTTCAGTCCAAGTCACAGAAATAAAAGCACGGGAGAAAAATCGCTAAGTTTAATCAGTAATTTCTATTAAAGAACGTTGTTGACAACTTATAAGTTTTATAAAATAATGAAGCGAGAACATTTTTAAAACTAATTCGTCAAAGTAAAATTCAGAAATCTTAACAAAATGTGGTTATTTAGCGGAGTGAATATTGTACCAAAAATACACTTTTTGTGGTAAGAAGAAGAAGAGTGTAAACACGAAATAAGGTTTCGATTTTTTTGTGTACGCAATGCCTCCGGCATGGATGCACCACTTCGTACTATTTTGAGTACATTTTTTAATGACGGAGTACGGATTTTCAACCCACGGTACATAATATTTTCATGACACGTGGCAACTCTTTACTCTATTTACAAAAAAAGAACCAAAACAAACGCCATGATTTTGGAGTACGAAGTACATTCTTGGTTTCGTACTTTCTCGCGTTATTCTTCCATAAGAAACCTATGTAAAAAAAACGGCCCAGAGTACGTTGTACTTTTCGTACCCGCTTCACTTTCGTATTCGTAACAAAACACTATCGAAGTACTTTTTTCGAACGCAGAGTACGTTTTGTGCCCGTCTGCAGTACTATTGCAATAGGCTGTGGATGCAACCTTGGCCTCCGGGGTTTTGCGTAAACAAAAATTTACATGGATTTGTTGTTGGGATCCTCGTCGATTAACGCACACATGCATTAAATTTTTAAGAGTCAGGGGTCTCATCGTCTCTGGTTGTAACGACCACAATTCGTTACAATAACATTTTAATAGAAATAGTTTTAGATTAGACAATTAGATACACATATTTACATATATTAGTTAATTATGAAGAGCAAAGCAGAAGACGAAATAGAAGTAATCAAACCTACACTCGCGTTAACCAGATGCACATACAAACATACCTACCGAACGAGAAACAGTGTAAAACAAAACATAAAGAATACAAACTGACCACGAAGAATAGAACTGGAATTAATAAGTAAAACCTGTTTCTTCTAAGTGACCGCATCTAAACAAATACACACTACGAATACATAGCTACACAAAAACACAAATATGTACATTTCCCGATCAAGTAGAGAAAACAAGAAAACAAACATCTACTGACATATATGCAGACATGCGAATATGTAGCAAACAAGCGACGGACAAAATGTTGTTTGGAATGGAATTTGCCTCCGTTCACGGCCGATTCCATTGGAAATAGCTTACGATTCACACATGCTTTATTTCGATTGTCGCTTTTAACGATCTCATCCGAACATTGCAAATCGGCCTTTGATCTGATGCAAACAATAATATATTAGTAAAGCAGCAATAAACGACAAAGGTTCACATTTTTGAGGTATCTCGGTGACCCTAAGAAGGCCTCGTGTAATAAATTGTATTTTAAGCGACCCGTTGTGGCTCTTTCTTTAAGCGATCCGTTGTGGCTCTTTATTTAAGCGACCCGTTGTGGCTCTTTATCTAAGCGACCCGTTGTGGCTCTTTATTCTAAGCGACTCGTTGTGGCTCTTTATTTAAGCGACCCATTGTGGCTCTTTATTTAAGCGACCCGTTGTGGCTCTTTATCTAAGCGACCCGTTGTGGCTCTTTATCCTAAGCGACCCGTTGTGGCTCTTTATTTAAGCGACCCATTGTGGCTCTTTATCTAAGCGACCCGTTGTGGCTGTTTATTCTAAGCGACCCGTTGTGGCTCTTTATCTAAGCGACCCGTTGTGGATCTTTATTTAAGCGACCCATTGTGGCTCTTTATCTAAGCGAATCGTTGTGGCTCTTTATTCTAAGCGACCCGTAGTGGCTCTTGTATTTTAAGCGACCCATTGTGGCTCTTTTATTCTAAGCGACCCGTTGTGGCTCTTGTATTTTAAGCGACCCACTGTGGCTCTTTTATTCTAAGCGACCCGTTGTGGCTCTTGTAGTAAAATAAAAATAATAAAAAAAAAAATAAAAATTGTTAAGTAAATATAATAAATACGATACTCAATATTGCTTCCGAGCTGAACTCTCTGAGTCAGTGCTAGATTGGTGGAGACACCAATCGAACGAAATTCGGAAACGCAACGTGAACTATTATACGCAAGTGGTTACGAGATCCACTTGCCACGAACCCTGGGATGAGTGAGCTATTCCCGGCTGGGAAAGAAAAACTCGTCGTTACAAATGGCGCCCGAGCAGGGACCGCTTTTTTCTGGAAGCGGTTCATTACACACACAAAATGAACAACCGATTGTTCAAACAGGCGGTGCTTCCATACAAAGAAGTAACTCACCGCAGCAACAAGATATTCAACAGAGGAATATTTCACCAAATCAGCGCAGCATTTCTCCGCACCAGCAAGCTGATAAATTAAGCAATCCTTCGAACCAGTCAAGGAGTAATTCACCAGATCAGCATGAAAACAAATGCAGCAGCGCACCGAGCCACTCGAATGCTCAAACCATGCATTCAAAGCCACAGCAAGTACAAGTTAACTATGATGAAAAACTCCCAGAGAATTTAAGTTTCATCTACAAATTAAATAAAGAGGAGTTAGAAGCCCAAATGAGACTTCTAAGTCTGCCAATAGATAACACCCGGAAGGATATGAGACAACGCTTAAGCCAACATTGCAAAGAGCAACGATCCAGACGGAACTCGGCAGAGCGCGGTAATCCCAAAATCCGCGGTAATACGAAGACGCCAGGGGCCTCGCGAAAAAGCGAAAGAATACATCATGAGGTTTACGACCAGAGTACCGTCTTTATATTCGACGCAGTGATTTTAACGATTTGAATTCGCTCATGAGCCATACCGATGAGTATGAGCATATTCGTGGAGAAGAAGCTCGTCACAACCGATCACATGTTTCCAAATGGATAACCACTCAAGATTATGCACGCCAGAGCCACTGCTGGCGATGCGGTAAACCAGGTCATAGACCATGGAAACCCGAAATTATTCTGTTGGCATTATGGAAAGGCGGACATACTATCGCGAGATTGTAGCTGCCACAATAAAATGACAACCCCATATGGAATTATGGACACTTATGATCATCCAATGTACAGAATACCGATTGTATGCAATGAGAAGCCAATCAACGCTCTGATAGACACGGCGCCTCACTTACTCCAATAGGCAGAACGGTCGATGAGTATTTACAATATAAGTGCATTCCCGAGAAAGGTAAAGCTCAACAACTATCACTAGCTAATAGCCAACCAGTGTCAACCGAGAGAAGTTACTATGACACCATAGTCATAAACGAATTACGAGTGCGACAAGAAGTTCATTTCCTACCAGGTCTCTAAGAAGAATTAATTATAGGAACCGACTTGTTGTCAAAATAAGGATGCAAGCTACTAATCGCCGGCCAGACTATTCAAAGTTGCTCTCCACCTGAATTAAAACGGAGTACAACTGCCAGTCCTGAATTCGTCGATGAGAGCAAGACATCGCTTTCAACCAGTAAAGCACAACAACAGTTCACGCCAGGAAACCTGAACCCGTACACCAGCACATGTCGCAACGAGTTAAGGAAAGAGCCAACCAAATTCAGACCAACTGTACAGTCCATTGGACAATTTCCACAACCATATAAAAAGAAGTCGAATACCAACAAATGTCGCAGGAAATTAAGAAGGGGTCCAAGACCAACAGGGCAGAAACCTCACTCAAACGAGCGCCCAAATAGTAAACCAACAAATACGACCAAATGTATTATTCATAAACCGAAATCGAAGCCTAAACCGGTGTTAGTCAAAATGACACGAGCACAACGTCTACCGCCTACCGTACCGTACCGCAGACATTATGTGAGTCCCGCCACCGCACAACAACCGTCTCAACAAGAAAGACAACATTATTCTTTCACAACCAGCAAACACAATCGCGAAACAAAGCATGGGACATACGCTTTATCAAAGATGAACGAACGAGCTCAACTACGATACCGAGACATCAATGAAGTCGTCGCCAGTAACAGACATAGCACATTTTGGTTCAACCGGTAGCATCACCGCTGTTCGCCTTCACCGAATTATTACTTCTTTTTGTTTTTTTTTCGCGCTAAGACCACAATTCGTTACAATAACATTTTAATATAAATAGTTTTAGATTAGACAATTAGATACACATATTTACATATATTAGTTAATTATGAAGAGCAAAGCAGAAGACGAAATAGAAGTAATCAAACTTACACTCGCGTTAACCAGATGCACATACAAATATACCTACCGAACGACAAACAGGGTAAAGCAAAACATAAAGAGTACAAACCGACCACGAAGAATAGAACTGGAATTAATAAGTAAAACCTGTTTCTTCTAAGTGACCGCATCTAAACAAATACACACTACGAATACATAGCTACACAAAAACACAAATATGTACATTTCCCGATCAAGTAGAGAAAACAAGAAAACAAACATCTACTGACATATATGCAGACATGCGAATATGTAGCAAACAAGCGACGGACAAAATGTTGTTTGGAATGGAATTTGCCTCCGTTCACGGCCGATTCCATTGGAAATAGCTTACGATTCACACATGCTTTATTTCGATTGTCGCTTTTAACGATCTCATCCGAACATTGCAAATCGGCCTTTGATCTGATGCAAACAATAATATATTAGTAACGCAGCAATAAACGACAAAGGTTCACATTTTTGAGGTATCTCGGTGACCCTAAGAAGGCCTCGTGTAATAAATTGTATTTTAAGCGACCCGTTGTGGCTCTTTCTTTAAGCGATCCGTTGTGGCTCTTTATTTAAGCGACCCGTTGTGGCTCTTTATCTAAGCGACCCATTGTGGCTCTTTATTTAAGCGACCCGTTGTGGCTCTTTATCTAAGCGACCCGTTGTGGCTCTTTATCCTAAGCGACCCGTTGTGGCTCTTTATTTAAGCGACCCATTGTGGCTCTTTATCTAAGCGACCCGTTGTGGCTGTTTATTCTAAGCGACCCATTGTGGCTCTTTATCTAAGCGAATCGTTGTGGCTCTTTATTCTAAGCGACCCGTAGTGGCTCTTGTATTTTAAGCGACCCATTGTGGCTCTTTTATTCTAAGCGACCCGTTGTGGCTCTTGTATTTTAAGCGACCCACTGTGGCTCTTTTATTCTAAGCGACCCGTTGTGGCTCTTGTAGTAAAATAAAAATAATAAAAAAAAAAATAAAAATTGTTAAGTAAATATAATAAATACGATACTCAACATTGCTTCCGAGCTGAACTCTCTGAGTCAGTGCTAGATTGGTGGAGACACCAATCGAACGAAATTCGGAAACGCAACGTGAAATATTATACGCAAGTGGTTACGAGATCCACTTGCCACGAACCCTGGGACGAGTGAGCTATTCCCTGCTGGGAAAGAAAAACTCGTCGTTACATAGTCTATTCAGAAATGCGCCTTTGTCGTCTAAAGGGCCCGTCAAAGAGAACAATTATTGTGGTCTGCCGCGCGGCAGATTGTAATTTCTGGTTTGTGTTTCAAGCAAGCACGTCAAACAGACTTCGCGTGTCATGGCGGCAGTGTTGTCGATTAAAAGTTCACAAAATCTTATGGTAGTATTAGTATATTGTGAGATTATGAGTAAAAAAATGATAACTAGAATTAATTGCGTTGTCATTTTAGCTGAGAGAAGACGTTTTTTTCTTTGTTTTTTTATTTTTTAATTAAGAATTTTTTATCAATATGTTTGGGATTTTGATTGGGTTGTTGAGAAAAACCCCATGCTTTTATTATACAATCCATGAAGATTACAAAACTGTTACAAAAATGTGAAATTTATCATATCATATCACAAAATTCCCCGAGAAAATCACAAATCCCATAAAATGAAATCATTTACTATCAATACGGCATTGTGCTATTCACGGACAAGAACAGATGACTTGTATATTCCATGACGTGTCGCGCTCTGTTTGACCACCTCCGCGATGATCGCCGCTCAGCGGAAATTTTTGCCACGTTCTGGTTGACCGTAGCTTTAGGCGACAAAATTTGTATTTGTGTATTCAGAATTGCCACAAAAGCAACTTGTGGCTTGACTCTCACAAAACTTGCACTATTTCGCTTAATTTTAATGGGCATTCAGTATTTAGATGTAAAAATTTTTATTTTCGGGTTGAATTATAATATATTGAATTTATAATATACGTTGTGACGGAAAGTAACACTTTTATTTTGAGCTGATTTCTTGAAGATCGTCTTCAAGGAATGCAGTAACTTTGAATTCTGCGTACCCAATTCAAGGTGGACTTAATTGTGAATTATACAATGCAAACCAAAGCATCATGCAATGCAAACGAAATATACAATGCAGGGCAAATAATTATTACAACATTGGTTGAACTGAAACAAAACGGAAGAACAATCACTGCACAAATGTGATTAAGCGAGCACACCCAGAACCTGTTTTGGTTCAACAATACAACAATACAACGCAACTTCAATTCAAACAGAAGCGAGTAAACAAAAGCATTAATACAAGGTCAATGTAAAACTATGTACAAAGATTTTGCACACGGCACTAATTAGTAGACAAAACGCATAACCGATTTTACATGCTGACGACGCCAAAAACGAAGAAGACGAAAAGCATAATAAGAAATAATACAATAATAATTGCATTGTTGTCGGCACAAATTATGCAAGCATAATTAGAACAACGAGAAAACGCCAAAAGGAATGTGCCGGAGTAAATATTTGAGTTATCACATAAAAGGTGTTCAGACAATAACTACCGTTGTCCTGAATGTTATAAAAGCGCGACTTTGCATGGAAAGCGTCACTTTTGTATACGGATCCAAAGCGGTGAGTGCCTTATTCTATTATGAAATACTAATCCTTGTCTTTTGCTTTTATGCGGAGACATCCTTAATCGTTGCTATCCCTGATCTTTGCTTATCTTGATTCTTGCAAATCTTGATCCATGGAAATCTCGATCCTTATCTTGTGCTCTTATGCGAAGACATCCTTGCTCCTTGGAAATCTTGATCATTGATCCTTGTCTTGTATGCGGAAACGAATTAACATCATAATTTGCGGCAAATACACGCAAGTACACGCGTCCGGCCAGTCTACGATAGCCAGTTTAACGTAACTAGTTTGCCGTAATTTCTCCACCGGAGCGAATCCACCAAAATTAAACCGGAACCGTAACTACTCCAGTGGAACTAGACTCACGTAATGAGCCATGGCAATATTATGTTAATATTAAGCCATGGCAGATACATATGTAATTAAACTGTTATTAGCTAGTAGTCGTAGACATCAAACGTTAACCAAATAAAGATTAAAATACACAATAAGCCTTTCGATTAGTCACGAACCTTGGCCGCGGCGAGTATATCCTGGCAAAGAAAACATCGTTACAATGTATTTAAAAATTTGTATTAAAATAATAATTTAAGTAAAACAACGCAAATTTTCTCACATTTTTAAGGAGAACTATGCTCATTACAAATGCAGTTCTACATACAAATCCGAAATTGTTAATGAAGTGCTATTATTATTGCACACAAAAGTTCTTCCAAAATTATATTTCACATTAATTTGTAATATTATTTTCATAATAATATATCAATAACAGAAATAAAAGTAATAATATGTTATCAAATATGTACATACATATATGTATCCATGTACATACTAGAGAGCTGCAAATTGCTTTTCAATTGCCTTGCCTTCAATGGCAGCAACGTGCATTGCCATTGCCTTGCATTGCCGTATCGCATCAAAGGCAAGCAATTGCCTTGCCGTCGACGCAGACGGCAGTACATTGGCAATGCAATTGGCAGTACAAAGTGCAAGAAAGGTTTTTGAAGAAGATAGAGTTTTCAGTACTGGTGATCATGGTGGTTGCTGGCAAAAATGTTGTTACTATGTTCTTTAGATTTCGCTTTGATTGCAGCCAAGAAAAATACACGTGTTTTTTATTTTTGAAACCTTGTGCAAGAAAGTGTGAAAATTTGCAGTGATTGATAAAATAGATATACATACATAAGTAATAGACTCGGCCATTTCTTAAGCTTGCACAGTATTTTTTAACATATTTAGTAAAAGATAAACTTTTTGCCATACAGCCTACAGAAATATCAAATATAAAGATAAATATAAATATTCAAAATTTGAATATTGAATATTTGAATTTCAAATATGTGTATGTAAATTGTAACCAAAAAAAAAAAAAAAAAATTGTAAATAGAAAACACAAAAAATTGAAAAGTTTGCTTATTTCCCGCAAACCTATATAGAAACTTCGATAAAACTTGGGAAACACAACACCCAACAATAAGTAACCGTTCATTAAAAAATAATATTATTTTCCAAAATAATAATAATAATAAAGGTATAGGTAAGGCGTAGGCTTCGCTAAACCGAACCTATACAAACACTGGCCTATACTATTCCACCCCAGGATACCATTTCATGGTAGTGGACGTTTTTGTGGGCGTGTCAAGGTCGAATATTAGACTTTGGCGATAACTTCTTAAGTATGAGGTGTATTGAAGTGGATGAGGTGTCATTTGAAAGGTATTTTTGAGAGCTATTTTTACATTTTTAACCTTTTTTTTTGATATTTTTAATAGTTTTGGAGATAATTGAGTTTAACACCAAGTCACTGCAGAACTTAGTTTTCTTTGCTCTCTTCATACGTTGTTGCTATTTCTATGCGTAATTGCTATATCAGTGTGTTGTTGTTGTTGTTATTTCGGAGTTGCTTTTGTTGTTGTTTTTATTAAAAATATTTAACAAAAATCGCGCGATGTGATATTTTAATTGTTGTTGTTGTTTTTCTTTTTACATTTTTAACCTTTTTTTTTGATATTTTTAATAGTTTTGGAGATAATTGAGTTTAACACCAAGTCACTGCAGAACTTAGTTTTCTTTGCTCTCTTCATACGTTGTTGCTATTTCTATGCGTAATTGCTATATCAGTGTGTTGTTGTTGTTGTTATTTCGGAGTTGTTATACATTATAAAATAACAAAAATCGCGTTATTGTTGTTGTTCTTGTTTTCCAAAATGAAAAATTTTTCACCTGCAGCATTATTGTTGTTGTTGTTTTCCAAAATGAAAAATTTTGAACAAAAATCGCGCGATTTTTGGTAAAAATATTTCGCCTGCGGCGCTAATCTTGTCATTGCTTCTGCAAATGCTTTCATCACTGCCTACTATTTATACTGAATAAGTAGACTCCCTACTTATTTCAAAGTATATCTCGAAAAGTAACCACAAAACGTATAGCATATTATACATCGTTACAAATGTAAAAGAACACTCTTACTGAATTTCACATTTGCCGTTATACCTTGCGAAGGCAATTTCCAAGAAAACGGCTTCTGTTTACTCAGATAATCAATTAATTTCCAATAACTGCTAAGCTATTACAATTACAGCGGAAATAAAGCCATTGAAAATACCTTTCATTCGGTAGCCATATGGACTATATAGGTTGAATATTTCCGGAGTTATTGACCTTTTAATGTTCGACCTTGACACGCCCATAAATCCAAAATGGCGACCAATACCTGGAATTTGCCAGCGGATTCCAAGAACTAACGGTACCAGCAACAGTAAAATAACGGTAAATTTGGCCAAAAATTACGCACGGCCGAGACCCCTAAACCTTACTTGTCCCATAATAATAAGGATATAAACACTAACGCTTATTAACACTAAAATAAGGTTTATAATAACAGTGATATCAAATTTTTATTAAGACGACAACTAATTTAAAAACGTCTGATTTAAGACGATAATCGTCTCAAATAAGCCGACAAATGTACTTGGATTGCAACATTTTCGTGACTGACGAGAATATCGTATGTTAGAGACGATAATCGTCCTACCTCGAGCCTTGGATTGCCAGAGACGATCAGATGATTTTTAGACGATATTGAGACGACCGTTACGCTACGATCAGAACGCTTTTCCGAAATTACATCAAAAAAACAACAAACGTGAAGTTCACAATAACTATACAACATCAGCGCAACACATGCATAAGTCTTACCCATACTCACTTGTAGCGAAGTCGCGACCAACAAAAAAAACCGAAGCAAATCCTGGACCCCTCCAAGAGCTCAACCATGAAAAAATGGCAAGAGGAAATCGCTGACAAAAACAAAGCTTCAAATAACTTCTCACCATACACCAGAATCAGCACCAACTCAGTCACAATTAACTCCAAGCCTGGCCCAGACACACATCCTAGCCCAATCACACCAACAATCGGTGAAATTCTTGCTCCAATGAATAATGAACTGCTCAAATACAATCTCGACAAACACATTAATGCTTGCAATATGATTATTACACGAATCCTTACGGATAAAAACGCAAAGTCTTTTTTCAATACGAAATCACATCTCTCTCTCCAAAAGACAAAAGAACAGCTCGACAAGCTCAACACAACCCTCGACCTAAATAAGTTGAATGACCAGAAAAACACAAAATCAGATAATTAGAATATTACAATACAGCATTCAAAGCCTTAAAGCCAATAAAGACGTCCTAGACATTTTCCTCAACAAAAATCACATAAGCATTGCAGTTCTCTCGGAAATTTTCTCCATTGATGAAAACCAGCAATACTCGAAGCTCTCCCAGTATAATCTTCTGTACAAAACCAGACCAAACAACTACGGCGGTGTTGCTATTGCTTTCAAAAAACAAATACGCTTTTCCAAAATCCAATTCTCCTCTCCCTTAGACATTCTCGTTGCCAAAACTTGCAACTTGACAAAAAAATTTAGTCATTGCATCTGTATATTTCCCTCATTCAGTCAAAATCTCAGTTTTTGAGGAGGAACTCAACAGACTTTTGATCCTCCTGCGAAAATACAACAATGTAGTACTCTGCGGAGATTTCAATGCCAGAACACATACCTATGGTGACAACTTCACTTCTGCTAGAGGCAGAAAGCTACAAAACTGTATGGCACAATCGAACTTTGTTATCCTAAATAACACCAAACCCACTTTCAGAAAATCCTTTCACCAAGATTACTCATCTTCCTCCGTTCTCGTCCTCTCTTTCACGAACTCTGACCTACGTGTAACGTGAAACGTTCTTGACTACACCCTTGGCGGCAGCCACCACTTCCCCATCATAATGGAGCTCAATAACAAAAGCCGACAGTCCACTCCATTTCTCTCCAAAAACAAACTTTTCAAAAAAAATTGAAAGCCTGTGTCTAAGCGAAGAGATTGACACGATTCAATATGACTTCAAATTTGCAATTAAGCAATCAACCAGACAGTTAAGTGCGAATACCATCCACTCGCCCAAGCAATGGTGTACCCTAGAGGTTGATAGACTCTACAGACTAAAGATAGCCGCGCAAAAGAAATACAACATAACTAAACGATTTCATGATATGCTCAATGTAATTTCGACCACACAAAACTTCAAAAAAATTATCAAAAAGGCGAAAACGGAAATTTTCGCAGAAAAAATTGAATACTACTCAAAATACCCCGATCTCAAACTCCTCTTTAAGTTTGCAAACAGTTGCAAAAACTCTGTGCAAAAAACACTTAACAACGACTGGTCCAAAGATAACGATCTGAATTTTCTAGAACACATTAAAAATCAAGTGTCAGAAACAAACTGCCATCTAAATCTCACTAAGGCACCAAACCCTGATGCCACACCTTTCTCTTTTGATGAGCTCACGAACGTTTTAGAATCAAAGTCCAAACAATCGGCAGGTGGATGTGATGGGATAACGTACGAGTTAATAAAAAAATTAAGTAAATCCTCTAAACTTGCTCTACTGAAAGCTTACAACCGTATGTGGAGACTGAACCTAAAAACAAAGACCTAAACGACTTTTCGAATTTTAGGCCAATAGCACTAATATCAGTTCTATTAAAGATTCCAAACCTAATGGTCAAAAACAGACTAAACGAATTCATAGAGAACAATAACATTCTGCCAAACCTTACTTTTGCATACAGGAAGAACCTGTCGACCAACATATGCATAAATAACATCACCCATTTCATAGGTACCGCTAAGCAAAATAAAGAGTTCATAGTAATAGCAGCGCTGGACATCTCCAAGGCATACGACTGTGTTGACCTAAGGATCTTAAATAACATACTTACTGACATTAACTGCCCAGCAAGCATCAGAAACTGGACTCTAAATTTTCTATGTCACAGAATACTGAAATTAGGCGAAAAACAAATAACCGTAAGCAACGGGCTCCCACAAGGCAGCTGCCTTAGCCCCATACTTTGCAACATGTACACGAAAAATGTACACTCGCTAAGTGACAGGAATACAAAAATTTTCCAATATGCTGACGACTTTCTTATATGCTCTAAGCACGTAAACTACGAAGGTGCGATCACAGACCTGAACAAGCAATTAACGAAGTTTCACAATCTACTTTTATCTCTTAACCTTAAACTTAACTTTGAAAAATCCACCATCATGTATGTTGCAAAAGGCCAAATAAAAATCCCCGGTATAACAGCCAACAATACAAGAATCAAGAATGTAGAATACCTAAAGTTTTTAGGGAGGTATATCAAAAATAGTCGTATCCTCAAGGAAAACATTGACCACATTATACCCAACACCCAACGAGCAATTAACGCTATAAAAATGCTAACTTCCAAAAAGAAAAGACTCAGACCCGACACGGCCATAAACCTAACCAAATCTTTAGTCTTCTCCAAAATTGAAGCGTCATTAACCTCCATGGCTCACATGCCCAAGTACATTGCAAACAAAGTGCTTACTTTCCAAAACAACCTCCTCGTAAGGTGTCTCGGCCTGGTTAACATTGCACCTACAAACTCCATGTATGCTCTTGCATGCACCCTACCTCCACCGGAAAGAGCTGCGTACCTAACTGCCAAAGAGATTATCAAACTCAAATTTTTCCACTCGCACATTTTCGAAAATCTGCAGATCAACAAACTAACGAGCCAAGCTGCAACAAAATCTTTTTCGAGTTCATAGACATAATCAACAAAACAGCTACTGCGTTACTCAATTCAAGAAACCAAAAGACTCCACAAAATCTGGAGATCAGTACCAACACAAGTAATATCCCAAAGAGATCACACAAAACGAGATTATCAAACTCAAATTTTTCCACTCGCACATTTTCGAAAATCTGCAGATCAACAAACTAACGAGCCAAGCTACAACAAAATCTTTTTCGAGTTCATAGACATAATCAACAAAACAGCTACTGCGTTACCCAATTCAAGAAACCAAAAGACTCCACAAAATCTGGAGATCAGTACCAACACAAGTAATATCCCAAAGAGATCACACAAAACAGCGATAAAACAAGTATATCTTGAAAAGCTAAATGAACTAAAAAATGCTAACGTCGTTATTTTTGCTACTGATGCCGCCATCCTCGAGTGTACGACTGGCTGTGCTATATGCAACATCACCAACGATGACAACTTTCTTTTCTGCATTGAAGAAAAAGTTTCATCATTAATTGGTGAACTAATAGCCATAAACAAAGCCATCACAATCATAAAGGAAGACAATATTACCGATGCTGCAATTTTCACAGACAGTCTAAATGCATGCATTGCTCTCAAGGAAGTGAATTCAAGTAATTACATAGTTAGGGATATCCTACATAAGGTTCATACGAATGACAGACTCAAACTGAAAATAATTTGGGTTCCATCACACTCTGATGTGTACTTCAATGATAAGGCTGATTACTTTGCAAAACAAGCTGCCACCAAAGGCTGTATAATAGAGATAAATTACACTATTAAAGAAGCATGCAGAAAGGTTTACCAAAGGCTGAATTCTAAATGGTCACAAAACTATAAATCAATGGTTATTGGCAGCAGCGCCTGCTTCTCTGAAATCTTCCCGACCATCCCCAAAAAAAAATTTTGGTTCAACAAGTCCTTCTCTTCACACGAAATAAAATTAATAAACAGACTCCTCACAGGCTACACATACAACAAAATCTATTTACACAAAATAAAAATTGCCGAGAACTATTTGTGCGAACTGTGTGAATGCCCTGAAAGCAACGATCACATTCTTTTCCAGTGCAAAAAGTACGACAACACAAGAACAAACTTCAGCTTTTTTAAACACTTTGACGACGTCAAATCACAACTTAATTTTTTATAAACAACTACTGAATTTCATAAAAACCTCACAAATAGAACTTTGAACCTCTTCTCTATAAACCCATCCAATCCTATTCGTAACAAAAACCACAGTGAACTAAAAAAATTTTTTACCAAAAGTATCCAAGAGCTATACATGTAGCACAAGTTTTCGTTGGCAGTATAATCCTTTGATTTGCCATTCTACCTGTCCAGAAGTTTACCCCATACTTCGGATACCACATTTCAAAACAAAAAAAAAAAAATTTTTTATCACGTTCGAGGGCTTCAGTGGAACGCGATTTAACGACATATTTAATGATATCGTTCTTACTGAGAAGAAAATTAGCAAAAGTTGTTACGACGAAGGCTACAGAGCAGGTCGTGCTCATGGAGACCTTAAGGGCTACAAGTTAGGGAAAACTTCAGCTGGGAAAAGAGTGTGGAACAATATACAGATTTGTTTTAACTCAACTGCAGGTATCACAAAGGGTTCGCGTACACAAGGCGCTAATACAACTGCAGTTGGCTATCGACGATTTTCCGCGCGTTAACGACCCAGATCAAGATATTAGCGGGAAGATTGAAAATATTCGTTCACTTGATAAGCGCCTAAGGTCTATGCTTCCAAAAGAGCAATTAGGTGCAGTGAAATCAACTGGAGCTCCTTTAAACACAGCATTTAACACAAGTAGCTATTACAGTTTATAAATTTTAAGGAAACGATGAGTGTTGTACAAATAAGGCTTCATTTGGAGTCGATTCTGTCCTATATGCAACCCTATTGGGGACTCGTCAATTGCCACATGGTCAACTATTTGACACATAACCATTGGGAAAGATTTGTGCCACCGCTGCTTCGTGCCGAGGTGGCAGACAGTAAGCAGAAAGTAAATCAGTGCATAGAGGCAATGTTTTGGTTCAAGAATAAAAAACATTTGAATACCAAAGATTTTCCTGAGTTTGGAGAATTTTTAAAAGAATGTGAGAAGTACCGTTTGGCCAATTTTAAAGATGTAATTTTTACGCCGGACGAATTGAGAACTCTATATGGAATAATGTCGCATGACCCGAATGCGAAAATTTCTATTAAAGAATTCATGAAGGAAAAAAAGAGACATGAGGTAACGGCGTACTCTGATTTTAGATTGCATTACATTAGTTAAAAACTTATTTCTGTAAGACATTATTCATTATTTAATAATTTTTTTACGTATTACTTAAATCATATACAAGTAATATGTTTTAATCTTGGAAATCAAAATTAATAATGTAAACTTCTTTTTTTGTTATTCGTCATAATGTACTTTTTTTCGTAATTATCGTTTATCTTAAGGTTGAGCTGGTAGCAGAACTAGTGAATGATATAATAAGTCTACTGCGATCTAAAGATGAAAATGTGGAAATGATTGTGGTAGACGCTGGTGACGGAATAGGTTATCTTTCTTCGCGACTAGCATTGCAATATAATCAAAAAGTGCTCGGTATCGATTTTAACGAAGACAATACTAAAAATGCAATAGAGCGTCACCGAAAGCTCCAGGTAGAACTAAGCTTGTGGATTTTGATGTATATACATAACTATGACCTAAAGTATAAAAAATTTTTTTTAAAAGCGTGCCTGGAAGAGTTTAACTGAACGTGCGGCGTTGGAGAATTTGGGTATTAATTCAGCACGACGCAAAAAAGAAATTAAAGAAGACAAGCAGCATTGCTTTAATGCCAGAGTCGATTCCTCACTAGATAATTACAAAACCACGTCAAAATTCATAACCACCGACTTAGATTTTGTTCGTCTAATAAATGAACATTTCCCAAATACATCGACAGCATCGGAAAAGCTCCAGTTCTGCCTGACTGGCTTGCACACTTGCGGGAACTTAGCGTCCACCAGTTTAAAAGTATTTAGTAAACAGACAAATTTCAAGGTACTTTGCAACATTGGTTGCTGTTATCATCTTCTTAACGAGCAATTCTCTGGGCAAGAATTTTTCTCTAATCAATCTATAAGGGAAGAGCAACCAGAGCCAGGTTTTCCAATGAGCAGATTTTTGAAAGAAAAACGAGTTCAGTTGGGACGGAATGCGCGTATGTTAGCTTCTCAATCCATTGAACGCACTTTGGCTGCACAAGAGTTGCCAAACATATCAGTTTATTATCGTGCTTTACTTGAAATAATACTTTTAGAAGAAGGGGAATCTGTAAAACTTGGAAAGGTGCGTAATTTTAATAATTTTGAAGATTATCTAGAAATTTGTAAACGTAAGAAGCAACCAAGCCTGCGGAATATTGATTCTGAACGCGTTGAACAGTTAAAAAAGCAGTATGTTGTTGATGAACATTATTTGAACTTATTTTATCTTTTGCGTATGACTTTTTCGCCAGTTTTAGAAAGTTTAATCCTTCTTGATCGTTTATTGTATCTGCAGGAGTTAAATTACAATCAAAGTTTTCTTATATCTCTATTCGATCCTGTAATATCGCCAAGGCATTTTTGCATACTCGCTTTAAAGAGCTGAAACGAAGTTAACGATAATATGTATTAATAGATTGTTTTAACAAAAGCTGTTAATAATAAACTACTAACTCAAAGTTTGTAAAATTATTTTATTTGTACAGTTCATAGTAGCACAGGAATGCTTTCTACATCCATTTAACATATATCGCATTTAACATTGTATATGTATATTTACTTTGCTCCACAATTAATTCCTATTTCCATATGTAATTACTAAGTCCATAGATCTATTTTTACTTGCTTGTATACGTAGGAAGTACAAGAAACTATTGCAATAGAGATTTTAAAGGTAATACACATTTTGACCATTGAGTCCATTTCGACTAGTTTAGTACGTATCGGAGAACTGCAATGAATACAATCTTGGTTTCGAATCTTTCGCTGAAAAATGAATACCGAAACAAAACTATGTATTAAGTTTTCAAGTCTGATTACCATTCGCACTAGTTTTGAAGAGTGCTTCCGGAAACAATCGACACGAAGTGACCGATTGGAAAAATGGTGAAATGATTCGTCCCGAAGTTAGCGATTAATAGAAACACTTTGATATTAGTGCATGTCTAGTATGTCAAAAAACTAATGATACAGAAAACTTCCTTCATAGGAGTTGAACTATGACTCAAGTAAGTTTTACCATCGTCTTATAAAGAGATTCTGAGATTAGCCGGGATACAAACAGACATGAAATTTTTATAAATATATACATAGATAAGACATATATGTAGAATTTACTGTGTTTCTAGAGACTACCTACTACTTCCGTCGTATATATCTTAGTCACGACAGACCTATTTCGACGTTAAATTGGAGTCACCGATCACTATTGTAATGCAAGAAATAAATGTACATATATTAAAAAATTTCATGTTTCTGGCGTTTTGCTTCAGTCTTAAATTATAGTTTTAAAAGCGTGCAGAACTGCATTAATATGGATACTTATATGTATATCAAGATGATATTGCAAATTGATTTACTGGCGCACGCAAAATAGTGGAATTGTTTTAATTAAAGGGTTTTTCATTGGATTGTGCAACACGCAAGAAATAATTTCAATTATCAAAAATTATTTATTTTAAAAACAAATCGACTTTAGCAATCGTGATAAACGTCTCGAAAACAGTCGCAGTGCGGCTGATCAATAGGAACTGTTAACATCCCAAATTGTGCAAAGTTATCAACTACTCATATTTTCAAAAAATCTCGTACTACATCCAGGTAAATACTGATAGTTTTATTGATAGAATAATAAGTAAGAGAAATCTCAATGACAGTAAGAAAACATATTCCTCATATATATAAAACAATTATATGAACAAGTATATTATTTACAGTACAAAATCTAATTTCTAACACTCCCACTAGATGGTTGTACTGTTAATCCCAGTAAGCTACAGCAATGTGTGGTTGAAAGTGGTAGTCCTTTGGTTAGTATGTCCGCGGCCATCTCTTCAGTATCTAGATATCGAATCTCTAATTTCTTTTCGTTGATTATATCTCGCGCATGATATGTGCTGTTTTGTGATAAATTAATTGCACTTTTATTGTCACATCTCAATATTATATCTTGATTCTTGTCGTAAAGTTCATGAAATAAGGACTTTAGCCACAGGGCTTCCTGTGATGCTGCGGCTAGGGCCATGTACTCAGCTTCAGTTGTTGAGAGCGCGACGGTAGGCTGCTTCTTTGAATTCCATGATATGCTTGCACCTTGAAATTTAAAGATATAGCCTGTGGTAGATTTCCTGTCGTTCGTATCTCCAGACCAGTCGTCATCAGAGAATCCCTCTAAGTCTTTTCTCTAGTCTTTTGTAAATTCGAGCTTATAATTGCTTGTGCCTTTCATATAACGCAGAACGCGCTTGACAGCTATCCAATGAGCCTTTCCATGACTATTATTAAATTTTGACAATGCTCCGGCAGCGAAGGATAGGTCAGGTCGAGTTACTTGGGCAGCATATATGATGCAACCGATGGCTTCTTGATATGGAACAGAAAGGCTATCCATTCTCGTGGTCGCACATAAGTCTTTTGATAGCTTCTGATTTATATCCAGCGGTGTTGTGACTGCTTTGGAAAGATGTTTTTGGACGTCTTTAATATATTGTTCCTGGTCGATCCACAGTTTTCCTTTCTTGCGGTCTCTTGTTATCTTGATTCCAAGCACGTATTTGGCTTCTCCCAGGTCTTTCATTTTGAAATTACGAGGTAGATCTTCTTTGATATTTTTCTTAGTGGTTTCGTTGTTTGTAAATAAAAGGATGTCGTCGACGTATATTGCTATGTATGTTATTTCATTATTCCTTTGACTGTAGTAGATGCAAGGATCTGTTCTTGATTGCGTCAGTCCCATAGATTTCAGCGTTCTATCTAATTTCTTGTTCCATACGCGACTTGCCTGCTTCAGGCCGTAAAGGGATTTTCGCAGTCTGCAAACCTTTCCTTTATCTTTGTTGAAGCCTTCTGGTTGATTCATATATATTTCCTCATCGAGTTCACTCTTCAGGAACGCTGTGACCACATCGCAGCTAGACTTAATAGCAGGCGAAGGGATGAATAGCGTACTACGGGGGAGAATGTCTCCTCGTAATCTATTCCATAACGCTGAGAATACCCTTTAACAACTAGTCGCGCTTTGTACCTCTCGATATCTCCATTAGAATTGCGTTTTGTCTTGAAAGTCCATTTGCAATCAATGGCTTTCCTTGTGGAAGTTCTGTGAGATCCCAAGTCTTGTTTTCGAGCAGCGTATTGAATTCCTTATCCATTGCGTACCGCCATTGCTTGCCTTTGGACTGTTCATTGCGTCCTTCACTGTCTTTGGATCACTGATCGCTTCACATGCACTGTAGGATATATAGTCGTCTCTAATTATTGGCTTCTTGATTCTTGATGATCTTCTTGGCAGTTTTTCAGTTTCGATTCTGATTTCTGGAGCTTCTTTAACCTCATCATCCGAATTGTCTGAATAGAAGACTTCTTCATCCGTAACTTCTCCTTCTGCCAAGTTTTCTGCCACTTCTCCCACTGTCAAGTTTTCTTCAACTTCTCTTATCTGGCTTATCGGTTTCGGTTCAACTTCTCCCTCTGCCAAGTTTTCTTCAACTTCTCCCACTGAATCGGTACTGGGAAACACTTGATAGTATGAAGCATCGTCGGTAGTAGTTTTGAAGGTTGCTGCTTCAAGAAACACTGCGTCTCTGGCAATCACTACCTTTTTCTTCAAGTTATCGTAGAATCTATAAGCTTTCTGGACCTCGCAATATCCGATGAAGTTGACTTCCTTCCCTTTGGCGTCCAATTTCTGTCTTTTTTCTTTCGGGATGTGAATAACTGCTTTGCATCCGAAAACCTTTAGGTGCTTTAAGTATGGCTTCATTGCTGACCAAGCTTCTTCTGGGGTTATATACTCTAGACGCTTGCATGGTGTTCGGTTTATTAAATAAACCGCTGTATTTACAGCTTTAGCACAGAATTCTTTTCCAAGGCCGGATTCAATTAGTAAACAACGTGACTTTTCGATGATTGTCCTATTCATTTGCTCAGACATGCTGTTTTGTTGAGGTGTATACAGAACCGTGGTTTGATGTTGGATTCCGTTGCGCATAAGAATTCGTTGCATTTTGTTGTTGCAATATTCTTTAACATTGTCACTTCTTAGTATTTTGATGCGTTTTCCTTTTTGGTTTTCCACGAAACTTTTAAATTCTGTGAATTTAACGACTACTTCCTCTTTGCGCTGTATGAAATACACGAATAATTTTCGCGAGAAATCGTCCATGAAGATAAGCATGTAGCGTGAACCACCAATTGAAGTTTGGACCGCATACATCTGTATGAATTAATTCTAGAATTCCTTTGGCTCTCGTTCCTGTCTGCTTGAAAGGTAGTCTTGATATTTTTCCTTTTAGACAAGTGATGCAACTCTCGTTTAAAGTTCCTTGGTTAACTCCATTTACTGCTCCGGTGATCATTCTTTTGATGACTTCATTGCTGGCATGTCCTAGACGCTTATGCCAGGTTTCATCTTCCGTGTCCCTTGTCTTTGAGATATAAGCCTTTTCTTTTTCAATTTTATATAACCGAAACATATCATTCACCAGATCTCCTGTCGCAATTATATCGCCGTCGGTGTCAATAACTTTGCAGCCTTTACTGTTGAACTGCACTTCATGGCCTTTCTTTACTATCTTAGAAATGGAGAGTAAATTGATGCACAGTTCAGGAACGTGTAGAAGAAATTGGTTGAAACACCAATCGAACGAAATTCGGAAACGCAGCTTAAAATATTGTTCGCAAGAGGTTACGAGACCCACTTGCCACGAACCCTGGGACGAGTGAGCTATTCCCGGCTGGGAAAGGAAAACTCGTCGTTACAACCTTCTATTGCTTTCCTAAGGTTTTTCATTTGGAAGTATGCTGTGACTGCAAATTTCCAATCCTCAAAGTTTTCGCTCCCTCGTAACTTGTCGATATGCATGTTTGTAGACATCGTTGAATTACAGTATGTTTTCCTTAATACTGCTTATACCATTTCAGTCTGCAAAAATTTCCACACTATTCAATGTCCACGAATCTCCACAATGTTGAATATGCACATTTTTCCCCTTTTTTTTTTAAATTCAAAATTATTTTATTTTTCTGGGCCCATAACCTGATAGTTTTATTGATAGAATAATAAGTGAAAAATCAATGACAGTAAGAAAACATATTCCTCATATATATATATAAAACAATTATATGAAGAAGTATATTATTTACAGTACAAAATCTAATTTCTAACAAATACCATCCTTTGCCATTACATTTATAGCTCTCGGATTAAACCTCTTAGGATCTTAAGTCTTTTCACTAGCGGCAAGAAATTGATTTCGCAAAAAACTAACAAGAGCAATTTTAGTATGTAGTAGGGCAAAACGTTCTACAATGCAGCTGTGAGGACCCAAACCGAATGGCATATATGTGCAGGGACTGAGTAATTTTCTTTTTTTGTGTGGTGAAAAGCGTTGTGGATCGAAAACTGTTGGATGTGGATAATACTAAAAAGTCATTGAGTTGAAATTTGTAGCATAAAATTCAGTGAAACCAACCTCAGGATCCCTGTGTATTCCATATGCAGCTACGTAAATTGGCATGCCACGTGGTATGTTAAAATCGCTGAAGGGTTCAAGCGAGTAGGTGCTTCCTGGGTCCACAGTACATTCGCGGTCCAAGAAAGGAAGCGGTGGGTACAAGCGGAGCCCTTCATTGGTTACCATTTGTAGGTATTGTAAGGTGTCAATCATTTGTGTGGTGATGTTCCCTCCATTATTTGCCAAACCGAAGCGTATTTCCTCGCGCAGGCGGCGTTGCAGATCCTGAGCCTACGCTAGTTCATATAAAACGAATGACATAGTTGCTGAGGACGTTTCAAAGCCAGCCGTAAAGAACAATACAGCCTGCGCAATCAAAACGTCACCTTCGAAACTAAATTTTGTAATTTTTTCGATGGCGTTTGGACCAGTCCTTGAATTGGATAAGAATATCGATCAGATCGTTCCAGGTTTTTCCTGGTTGTTCACGTTCTTGCATAATATAGTTTATTGTGGAACGGAAGAAATCAGAAGAGTCCGCTGGTACAATCTAATTGGAAAAAGTTTCTAATATTTCGATGCAGTCTGAAAGTTTATCTGATTACGTTACTTTAAAGCCGAATAATGACATAACAGCGGGCATAAAAAACACTGTTGATAACTCGATGGCACGATTTATGCTGAATATCCTACGTCCGTTGCGGCGGAAGTCACCATTAGGATACTTGAAACTGTTCGCCTTAACACCGTATGCTACCGTAGCTATGACGTCAGTAGTATAGAGCATAGATTAGTAGATGAGACACTCGAAAATGTCCCTTATACACTAATGCATTTTTGCTGGAATTGCACTGATACTATGAAAGAAAACTTTGATTCGCTGCAAAAAAAGTGTAGCCTCGCCGTAAAAAAGTGTAGCCTCGCCGTAAAATAATGTAGCCTCGCCGCAAAAATTTTGTAGCAAGCACTGATGGAAAATTTATTTTAAGGGGGTTGTTTATCGAAACGTCAAAATAAATAATTATAAATATTATGTTTTTTATCCGTGAAAAACATGTATAAAACATAGTTTTAATGTTAATAAATATATTCTATAACATTTTACACAGCATTTTCTAATTTGCTTGGTTATATTTCCTATAAATGCAGTCGGTAATCATAACTTTTTTGTTATAAATACACAATTATGCGCCTAATTGCGAAAGTATTTTAGAATGCTGTTAGCAGAATAGTATAAATGAAACTAAATACAAATTATTACAAAATAGTTGGAAATTATACGTTATTGGCCTAGTTGGGGGCTCCAAAACCCTTTAGCACATACGGTTGCACTGTTAAGAAATCGTACACATTGATTGATAAAGAAACAAGAACAACAACGTGATACTTCTCACGTATTGTATACGTGAGTTCATCATACCAAACAGTCAAATGTCAAACCGATTTTTTGAAGCGGCGAATAGCGAGTGTCACATCTAGTCATCTATGGTATAGAGTGCACAGAATTCCTTCATTTCCATACAAAACGACTGCTGCTCCAAATTTTCAATTTGTTGAGACAACAAGTGAGCATTCAATTCGTCCCCCACCTACAAAATTTATGAACATAATTTCTGAAGAAACAAACTCATTCTAATATTTGTGATTTACTGCTCATATTTGAGATTTCTTGACACGACTCACCTCTTTCATTAAATAGAACATATTCTTAATTTGACGGTTGTAAAAAATGGCGAAAACTTGCTGCGTATTTCCAGGCTGAATTTTTAAAAAAGAACATGTTTAGAGAGGCGATTGGGTCACCTTTTGTGTCCGAACTGGAGTATCTAAGAGTCGCAAGTAATTAGTAAAACAATTCTCTTACGTTCCTATTTGAACGTTTCTCACCTATTTGAAAATTTGGAGAAATCTTTCATTAAGATACGTTTTATTAGTTCTGGGTCACGCACGTATATCGCCGGTTTATGGAAGAGGTGAATGCCAACTAACGGTTGGCCTACAGCATTTGGATGATTATATAGGTCCAGGAAAAACTCTGCAGGACTTTTTTGCATCCGAAGCAGTGCTCCCAAGTTTCCGAAAAAAATATTTGGTTTAATCTGTGGTACTTTGTGCCGCAGCCGGTAGTTAAAATGATATCTCAAGTAATAATGAATTATTAGTGATAGGACCGCAAGTAGACCGAATATTTCAAGAAGTCCGATTGACATGCTGATCTAAAGTCTAGAAACAACTGACCGTAATATAAAAAATGAGGTTTCTTATTAGCAAAGCGAAACACTAAACATATTGTTTAACTTCTATTGTTTTGCTTAAAAAGTTATCAAATAAAAAAAACTTATGTGTTCATATTTTGAAAACAAATTTGCAATTCAATGTAAGTTTATTTTGAGTATGGAACTCTGCCCTCAACGAAATGTGCTTGTGCCAACATATTTTGTGCATATTCTTCATGGAAACCAATTGCTCATTATGTAGAATAACGAAATTTTTAATTAAATGCATCCCTTCTAACAAACTAATGTGGACATAGTTATAAATATTAGAAATTAAACTATTTGTAATTTAATTTTATTGTTTTGACTTATTATATATAAATAAGTTAGAAAAGAGATTCAATTTTAAAAAATATTCTTTCGAAATTTGAATTCGTTTCTAACATTCGCCATATTATGTGATGAATTATTGTTGAAATTCCTAGGTATCTACCGAAGAATGAATATGCTAATCCTTAAAATGGTTTTGCTTGGGAGATAATATAATTTAGAAATAAAATTGTGCAACCAAGAAAGGTTGTCTTGTTAGAAATGACTTTCTAAAATAGTCTTTACTTTGTCTTTGTATTGTCGGCTAGCTTATTGCAGAACTTAACGTTTCTTCATGCAGTCATTTTATTTTAAAGGAATTTGAAAATATGATGACAATTATATTACACTAAAATACATATATGTATCTACATGAGGTATCGTCATGTTATTATTTCATAAACTCTTCTTCTTTAAAAAAAAGTTTAAAGCAGAGTGCTAAGAATTTCTGCCCAAGAAAGTGTTTAAACCTATGCGGAAAAATTATGAAAAATATTTAAATTCAAACAAAAGATAAAAATGAAGGTAAAAGTTCGAGCCTATAAAGATAAAGGTTAAGATAGATAAAAATAAGAAGTATGTATTCTTCGCCTTTGTACGAAAATTATAACATAAAAGTTATAAGGTTTTCAATATTATAATTTCTAAATATCTATTAATATTATAATGTTGCTAACAGTTGCTCTTGTGCTACTGTAGGATTTCAACATTTAAATTTTTTCATAGAATTTTAAATACAATTATTCTGCCGAACTATTCTTTAATTTATTCCATTTTATCTTGTCTTCTTGTCTTCTGCTGCTTCACACGAAACTTTTCTGAAGGCTCTGCGTATTGGTAGTGCGATGAGTCTTTGGGCAGCCAGTATACAATCAATATGACTGCTCAAAACTGAAATATATAAATTGTATACAAAATTTGCCTTTTTCAGTTGATATTACTGGGCATCTCAGCCAACTCAATACTAAGCTTCAAGGTAGAAATATACTCATAACTTCATTATATGATCAAATTAATTCCTTCAAACAAAAAGTATCGCTGTGGAAAAAAATTAAAAAAGGGAATTTATCAAATTTTTCTAGTTGTAAGTTTCTTTTAGTAAAATATCCAGCATTAAAATTTGAAAAATTAAAAATACAACTGAAAATGAAATGATGAACACTTTGTTATTCGCAAATTGTCCATGGTTGGTAGCACATATCTTTGTGAACAGATTTTCTTTCAAATAAAGTGAATAAGACTGCACAACGAACCAAATTAACTGATGAACATTTAGCATCGACTTTAAAAATTACATGAAGCCAAATTATAACACCTAATTTTGATGATTTGACAAATCCAAAGCGGTGCATAATCTCCAACAAAAAATAATTTATATTCTTTCTTATTATTAATAATATTAATAAATACATTTTTATAAATTCTTTTTTGTTTCCATAATGGTGAATTTATATTCCACACGTAATTTTCCAATCACTTTTTAATTTTTAAAAAAAGTAGGCAGGGATGTGGCCCACAATAGAATTTGTGGATAATATGGCCCGTATACTGAATGTCTCTAAATAAACGTAACACAATAAGCCTTACGGTGAGATTTAAGTGATTTTTGTTCTAATAGAGATCACAGACCATTATACGATGGTAGCGCACTATTCCACCGTAACATCATTATTGCATACCTAGTAAATCTTCTTGATATTCTTTCAATTCTATTGATTACAGAAGCATACATCGGATACCATACGATGCAACAATATTCTAAATTAGACCTCACCAAGGATACATCCAATGCAATGTTTACACCGACCGCAAATTGCGAATTTGTAATCGCACTTTTGAAACAATTTACACCGCCTTTTGCATTTGGTTTGGTTTGTCAAATGCATTCAATTTGGTTTGTCAAATCGTATGCAAATCTTAAAACTTTGGCGTCGCATTTGGGAAAAATAGCTCAAATGCGCGATTTGCGGTCTGTATAAACCTAGCATAACGCTTCTACAGTGAAAGGATCTTTAAAATTTCTAGAATTCCTAAGAATTTGCCTCGCTCCATTTCCTCGCTCCTGAAGACAAAGCTTTTTGTGGCAAAGCATTATCAAAAAATTAATTCGTTTTATCGTGACTCATTCCAGCATTTCGATTCCTTTCTTTTGCTTATGCTGAATGAGGTGAAAAAGTAATTTGTTAAAACGCAGAAGGCATGGTTTCAACAAATTACTTTTTCACCTACTTACTTTTTTAAATTTGGCTTAAATAAGCAAAAGAAAGGAAACGAAATGGTGGATTGAGTCACGATAGCAATGAGGCATGGTTACCCAAAAGGCATTGTTTTAACAAGTTTCTTTTTCACCTCATTGCTGTAAGTTTGCAGTTTCAGGAAGCTTGGTGTACCAGTACTGCTGATCGGTAGCTTCCATGTATGCTACCTTCGATTGAAATTATTTTGCTTTAAATTTGAGTCTGTTCAACTTGATAATTCGCAATTTAAATTTGAAAATTATTTAGAACTTACATGTTATTTTTCAGCTCCAGTCGTGGTTCCATCCCTCGGCATTCTGTTTACCTGACCAGCACAATCTCAATATTTAGTGGATTAAGTAATCGAAAGCAATATTACATCCACTAAGCTTTTCGTAATAATATATCTATAAATTTTGGGAATGCCTATATTGTTATAATCTTCTAATAATGCAAACAGCTTCGAAAGAATTAACAAAAGAACTTTTCAGTTTTATTTGAAAAACAATATACAGCAATTCTCAAGACGATCTGAACAACAACAATTTTCTATTATTCTATTAATGATTTTTTAAATGACAGCAAACAACAATTCAAATATATATTCAATTACAAAACAGTTGAAATAAGCAAGTTATTATACAGTAGTATAATTTAATAATGATTCATGTAAGATTGCGATTATTCCAATACCCCTTCTCAATCGCACAACCCTAACATCAAACTTAATTTTTTATATTTTATAAAATCCACTGCTTTTGTACATATATCTGCTACTTGATCTTGAGTGTTAATTGATTGAATATTAATGAGTTTATTTTCTATGCAGTCTCTAATAAAATGATGTTTAATATTAATGTGCTTAGCCCGTTTTGATTCCGTTTTGAATACAGCCTCTATTATCTTCAAATATTGTTATTGCTTCATCATCAATTTGTTTTAAATCTTGTAATAATCCTCTTAGCCAAATTGCTTCAGTTGTTGCTGTACTTTGTAACGAGTTTTGTTCCTTAGGCTGGGATAAAACTCAGTCTGTCCAGGGTTCGTTAAAGGGGTCTCGCAACCCTCTAACATTCAACGTATTTCCGAATTACTCACGACTGTCTTCGCGACAGTCTAGCACTGACTCTGTCAAGAGTTCAGCTCGGACGTTGTTTATCGTGTTTTTAATTTATTATTTTATTATTATTCACTTAACAATTCTTATACTTATATTAATGCTTAACAATTTCTATACCTAATAATACGTACAATGAAGGGGGGATAGAGTATCCCGCAGCAGAAGGCTGCACAATGTGTATAACCTATTCAAAGCACCAAAGGGGACGCGGAGGTTGGTGGGAAGTACAACAACTTCCTGGCAGAAGGCCTCGATATGCGGAAGGCGAGTGGTTAGAGTGAGAGCGAAAGTGCTACTCGGGCAGATGGCCTTAAATGTATTCGGTGACGTCAGAGCGTCCACCAACAAAAGTCTCTGGTTTGGTACCTTGTGTAGGTGCCCTACCTAGTTGTTGTACAATTATTTTTGCACAACGGAGACCGAAGTCGAAAGCCACTGTTATTTCTGTGACTGAGGCCGAGGCCGAAAGCGTCAGTTATTTCTGAGCGCTGAGACCGAAGTCGAAAGCCACTGTTAGTTCTGTGACTGAGGCCGAAGCCGAAAGCGTCAGTTATTTCTGAGCGCTGAGACCGAAGTCGAAAGTCACTGTTATTTCTGTGACTGAGGCCGAAGCCGAAAGAGCTGGAGGGAGGAAGGGGAAAGGGATCCAAAAAAACACAAAGACTTTGCAACTACTGCAAACGACTCTGATCGGTTTCCAACTCTGAAAATATTTTGCAGTTTGCGCATCCTATACGTGGTATGATGGTTAAACTGTTTGAGAATTCAAAGCTCTGATTACGAATCAGCGGGAAAGCAAAAGCGAATAAAATGGTTTTTGCTTGTGTGACGTATGTTAGCGCCTTCGAAACCCGTACTTGGCGGATTTTGTGGTTTGCTTAATTTGATGCTTTTTTTTATGTTTTATTCGTTTATAATTTATTTCTATTAATTTGCTTCAATAAAAAATAGAAAACATATTTAAAGAATAAAAAAAAAGAATATAAAGAAATTGACTGCCGCTGTTCGGTTTCGAACCGGCTTCCCTCGTGTTGGGATTTTTATGTGGAAGCTCAGAGAGCAGTGTTCTGTGTATAATAAAAAGAATTGTAACATGGCATTAATTATGCCTGTTACAGTCTATCCCTATTTTGGTTGACAAAAAAAAGGAACAGGATGGTTTGTTTATTGTATATGCATATATGTATATATTTATATATATTTTTTTTTTTTTTTTTTGTAATAGTGAGTAAGTATAATTCGAAAAAAACAAATATAATGTAAATCTAGAAACTAATGTATTTTCCTTTCTTGGTTTAAAGTTTTTTTCCTTGTGTATATGTTCGTATAAAAAAAAAAATATAATGTAAAATTAAGGTATTTCGTTTGTTAATAGTAAATATATATGTTCGTATAATATAATGTAAATATAATGTAAAAAAATTAAGGTATTTCGTTTGTTAATAGAAAAACAATAAAAGTATAATAGTGTAAATAATGTTTTGATGCTTTTGTAACAACAAGAAATAAAACGCGAATGTGGGTGATAATGTTGCTTACTTCTTTTAGAGCATTTGATGTAGTTTTTTTTGTGGTAGCGAGTTCTAAAAAGGACGGAGCTGTGCGTGTCCCGGGTTGGTGGTGATGATCCGCCAGGTGTCTCCGTGGCTGATTTTCGCCCATCCATCTTGGACAATCACGTTAGCTACTCCTTCCGGTCTTCGGATTGTGAATGTCCGTCGTTCCGGTGTATGTTGTGGTGCTATTTTTATCTTTTTTACCCATTGTAACGATGCTTTTCCTCTCTCGCCTGGATATCACTCAGTCCAGTCCAAGGTCTCGTCCAGTTATTTATTAATTTGAACGCAATACACCGATTTCGATATTAACAACTTTATTTACTTAGATCTTGACAGAAATTACAATAGTTTGAAATATGCTTATAGTTACGTTTTAGCTAAGATAAGTTTTATATAACAAGTTTACAAGTGTTTGGCTGAAACAGAGTTTATGATTAAGAGTCTGAAACAGAGCTTATGATCGTTAGGCTGAAACAGAGTTTATGATTAAGAGCCTGAAACAAAGTTTATGATCGTTAGGCTGAAACAGAGTTTATGATTAAGAGCCTGAAACAAAGTTTATGATCGTTAGGCTGAAACGGAGGTTGTGATTAAGAGCATGTCGATTATTTGGTTATCTTACAAATTTATGCTGAAAAGAGACTTTGATTAGCGTGTCCACTGTCGCGGAGTAAAAACCCAACAGACCGACAGGGCGTTAAATATAAATAGCCGCGGAGTAAAAACCCAACAGACCGGCTGTCCTACTGTCGCGGAGTAAAAACCCAACAGACCGACAGGGCGTTAAATGTAAATAGCCGCGGAGTAAAAACCCAACAGACCGGCTGTCCTACTGTCGCGGAGTAAAAACCCAACAGACCGACAGGGCGTTAAATGTAAATAGCCGCGGAGTAAAAACCCAACAGACCGGCCGTCCTACTGTCGCGGAGTAAAAACCCAACAGACCGACAGGGCGTTAAATGTAAATAGCCGCGGAGTAAAAACCCAACAGACCGGCTGTCCTACTGTCGCGGAGTAAAAACCCAACAGACCGACAGGGCGTTAAATGTAAATAGCCGCGGAGTAAAAACCCAACAGACCGGCTGTCCTACTGTCGCGGAGTAAAAACCCAACAGACCGACAGGGCGTTAAATGTAAATAGCCGCGGAGTAAAAACCCAACAGACCGGCTGTCCTACTGTCGCGGAGTAAAAACCCAACAGACCGACAGGGCGTTAAATGTAAATAGCGGCGGAGTAAAAACCCAACAGACCGACAGGGCGTTGTAACTGCAGTTACGCTTGCAAGAAACGACGTTTCCTATGTTTTCTCACCTGATTTAAACCTCCACGGTGCTGTAGCTGATGTTATAGATTTATGACGCGGCGGCGTAAATGCGGCGGCGTAAACTGAGACGATGACTGCGATGTCGGCTGAGACGTTGACTGCGACGTCGACTGAGACGTTGACTGCGACGTCGACTGATACGTTGACTGCGACGTCGGCTGAGGTCCTTGCGATGTTGACTACGAGTCCTTGCGGTGCCGACTTGAGGTCCTTGCGATGCTGACTGCGAGTCCTTGCGGTGCCGACTTGAGGTCCTTGCGATGCCGACTTGAGGTCCTTGCGATGCTGACTGCGAGTCCTTGCGGTGTAGTTTCGAAATTATTGTTCACTAGTGGGGTTTCTGAACGACTGGCCACGGGTGTGGTTCCTGAACGACTGTCCCGATGCACTGAGTGCACGCTCTTTTATACTCTGCTCCTCATTCTGTGAGGAGCTTTAAAGCTTTCTCCGAACTTCGGACGTGTTCGCTGGAAATGATGCGACATGTTCGTCGCTTCCAGTGTTTACGAGCTATTCAGCAAACTCGTTTGACTAGTTTTCTCCATTTACTTTGCGAAAACGAGTTTGCTGTGCTTTGTCCTTGACTTTGATGCTAAGTGTACTTCTTTGTATGAACATTAAATTTTATCAGCAAAATTTATCGTTACATTTCCCCCATGTTTCGGGGGGCCTAGCGGAAGACTGCTGTGTTGAATGCTGCGGTGTTTCGTTGCCTTCCCCAGGCGTCTTGTTGTCTGCGCCGGTATAGATTCGTCGTTGATTAACAGGAATTTGTTGTTTCTTGTGTTGAGGTGTTGAGATTAAGACTGTTTCGTTTATGCACTTAAATTTTCAGGGTCGTGTACCATGTAGGAAATCGGCGTCTTCTGCAGGCGGCGGCGATTCCTCTGAATATATTTCGGCGTGCTAGAATCTGTTGCTTCGTTTTGATTGATTTGTTGCTCTCGTTTGTCGCTAACCGCCGCGGTAACCGAGTTGTCTGCATTTTCCTCGGAATTGGTTTGCAATTGTGTTAAGCCACTATAACTCATAAAATCGTAGTTTGATTAAAGGTGGTGATGTAATATCTAAAGGAAACGAGTAATATAGAAATTTGGGATGACAACATAAAATTAAATAAATGTTTGTTGTGCCATTCATGACAATTGTTGTTGTTGCTCCCGCGGCATGTGTTTTCTTTGAGTGTTTGTAATTACTGCTGTGGCGTCTGTTTGCGCTGTCCATTTGTATCGGCGGTGACATACGGTTTTAACTCGCTAACGTGAACCGTGTGCATTTTGACATGTTTTAAATCTTTTATCCTTGCAATGACCGGTGATATAAATGATATTACTCTGAAGGGTCCTTTGTACTTGGGTGCGAGCTTTGCAGCGAAGTAATCAATTCCTTTCGATAAATTGTGTTGTTTGGCTAACACCAATTCTCCAATCTTTGGTGACCACTGTCGACGCCTCAGATTATAGTATCTGGCTTGGTCAGCTGTTGCTTGTGCTTGTCTGCCTCGCACAATTTCGAAAACTTCTCTTAGTTGTTTTGCTCTCGTGATGGCGCTCTGTTCCGGTTGTCCAGTTACTTGCGTCTCTTCATCAAATAGCGCTGCTGGCAGCCTCGGTTCCCGTCCTTGAACCAGAAATGCAGGACTGAAGCCCGTCGTCTCTGACCTGCAAGAATTTATGGAGAGCATTACCTCTGGTAGACTTTCGTCCCATTTGCGCTGTTTTCCGGCTGTTAGTTGTGCGATCATAGTCTTCACTGTTTTGTTAACGCGTTCCGTGTAGTTTTCTTGAGGTGTATAAGGCGCGGTGAACTGGTGTTTGACTCCAATGTCTGCAAGAAAATCTTTGAAGTGTTTACTTTTAAACTGCTTTCCGTTGTCGCTGACGAGAACTTTAGGAACGCCAAATCTCGCTAGAATCCGCTCTCGAAATCCTTTTAGTAAGTTGTCGCCAGTGGCTTTCCGAAGTGGTATTATTTCAGTCCATTTTGTAAATTTGTCGAAGAAGATTAATAATGACGTGTTTCCATGTACAGAGCGTGGCAGTGGACCGACGAAATCGGCACACACGATTGCCCAGGGCTCCTCTGCTAGCTGCGTCAACATCTTACCTGCTTGTTGTCGCTGTTGTGTTTTATAACGTTGACATGAGTCGCAACGGCGGACGTAGAGGCTAATATCGCGCATCATACCTGGCCAATAGTAGCGATTCATAACTCGTGCTGTTGTTTTTCGGATTCCTAGGTGACCTGCAGTCGGGGTGTCGTGATTCTCGTGAAGAACGCGTGCGCGCAGGTATGCAGGAACGCAGAGTTTCCACGGTGCGTTGTCATCGTTGCCAAGCTGACTTTGGATGTGTCTGTATAGCTGGCCTGCCTCTATTCTGTAGTCGGGAAATTTTTCCGGCTTCTCTCTGATCTCTTGTAGTCGTCTCTTGGTCCATGAGCACGTTGGTTGAGTCATGCTGTCTCCTACGGCGTTGGCGATGGCGTTCGATGGTTCAGTGCATCCCTTTTGAATTAGTTCGTCTCCCTCTTTGTGAATAATCTCCTGCGCGGTTGCTTTCCTAGAAACGTAGCGCTGTTTGATTTTGTTGTCATCATTCATCGTGATTGTATGGGAAGTCATGTTCGCTGGGTCTTCTAGTCTTTTAAATATTGCTAATTTCTTCCGCAGGGCGATTTATTTGTCGTCGGAAGTTCGCTGATTCTCCTTCTCATCTCCTTCGCTGTCGGCGCATGTATTAATTGTAATCGTCTCTGCTTGTTGGTAAGCATCTCGCAAGTTCAAAGTAAACTCTCCGCAAGTCAAGCAGGCTCCAACGTTCGCAAGGAAATCCATTCCCAGGAGTAAGTCGTCCACTGCACCTAGAAGGATAAGCAACATGGTGCGAATCGTGTCCTGCCCTAAACTGAGTGGCGTGTCAAGATAATGTGTCACTGTTCCCTGTGAACCATCGGCCATCCGTATGTATCGCGGCGCCGTGAGCGGTTTTCGGTCTATTCCGAGAGACTGCTCCATTCGAGCGCTGACAAAGCTGCGCGTCGCTCCAGTGTCCACTGTTGCATCCACCCATCGTCCTTCAACCTTGATCTTTGCTATCAGTTGGCCCTTATGGCAGCGTAACACTTCTAAATTTTCCGAGAGGATGTCTGCCCTGGTCCCGCCGAGTCTCGGATCTGGCGGGGGCGCTCTTCGTTTCCCTGATGGTTCTCCTGCCTTCCACTAGGACGGCGATAGCAGCAATCGATGCTGCGAACTCCTAGCTTTCCGCACGTCCAACAAAACAACCGTTGCGGATTTCGACAGTTTCTCTGGTGGTGACAATCTTGGCCGCAGCGTCGGCACGCTGTGCTGGTGTTGATGGGTCGTGCTTCCGGTTGCGTTATCTCCATGTGTCTCTCGTTGTGTACCCTGTTCGTCGCGGGCCTGTTTTCGTAACGTGCTCTTGGTGCATGTTGTCGAGGTTCATCATGTGGGCGACTGCTCTGGCGCAACGTCTCGTCTGGCTTCCCCTGGATACATTCTAAGTCCTCCGCTAGACTGACTAATTCGTCGAGGCTCGAAAAGTCCCTCCTCTTTATATAAAGTTGAAATTCTTGTCGCGAGTTTCTAAACACTCGTTCTAGTTTTTGCGCCTCTGTGAAGTTCGCTGTTCGCATAAGATCGCAGATGTCCAATACAAAATCTTTGAAAGATTCTCGCTGCCGCTGCGTGCGCATTCGAATTCGGTCCTCTATTTGTTCGAAGTAACTGCTCGATAAAAAGAATTTAAGGAATGCTGTTTTGAAGTTGTTCCAGCTTCCCAAATCGCGTTGATTATTTCTTAGCCATGTGAGTGCACGATCGCGTTGATTATTTCTTAGCCATGTGAGTGCACGATCGCGAAGTAGTTCCGGCATTATCTGAGGTAAATTGTCTATGGGTAACCGGTAAACTCCCGTCAATTCTTCGACTCTTTCAATAAAAAGTAACGGGTCCTTGCCACCGTCGTATCGGACGTTCCATTTTCGAACTTTGTCTATGATGCTTGCTGGGTCCATCGTCATTTCCCGTGGTCTTGTGTATATCGAACTCCGTCTGGGTTCGGTGAGGATGTGTTCGCCAGCTGCAGGTATCGCTAGGTGAAATTCTTTTTCACTTAGCTTAGGTGAAGCTGATCTAGTCTGCCTCTCGTTCCGATCATCTCCTGATCGTGGCTGGCATGTCGGTGATGGCCCTCGGGCCGCGGTGTGCGCTGCCTCTAATTCCAGCAAGCGCGCGTGCACCACAGGATCCTTTTCAGCTGCTATTACGAAAGCGACAAATTGCTTTCTTAGTTCATCGGCGTTTCCTGTTTCGTCTAATTCGAACTCCTTGGCGTATTCGATCAGTTCGTCTTTACGCAGTGTGTATATCCATGAACGCTTCGACATTTTTCCCAGATCCTTGTTGAATTCGTTGTTCGCAAGTTATTAAATATTCGGTGCACTAGGTCCCTGTTCGGGCGCCACTGTAACGATGCTTTTCCTCTCTCGCCTGGATATCACTCAGTCCAGTCCAAGGTCTCGTCCAGTTATTTATTAATTTGAACGCAATACACCGATTTCGATATTAACAACTTTATTTACTTAGATCTTGACAGAAATTACAATAGTTTGAAATATGCTTATAGTTACGTTTTAGCTAAGATAAGTTTTATATAACAAGTTTACAAGTGTTTGGCTGAAACAGAGTTTATGATTAAGAGTCTGAAACAGAGCTTATGATCGTTAGGCTAAAACAGAGTTTATGATTAAGAGCCTGAAACAAAGTTTATGATCGTTAGGCTGAGACAGAGTTTATGATTAAGAGCCTGAAACAAAGTTTATGATCGTTAGGCTGAAACGGAGGTTGTGATTAAGAGCATGTCGATTATTTGGTTATCTTACAAATTTATGCTGAAAAGAGACTTTGATTAGCGTGTCCACTGTCGCGGAGTAAAAACCCAACATACCGACAGGGCGTTAAATATAAATAGCCGCGGAGTAAAAACCCAACAGACCGGCTGTCCTACTGTCGCGGAGTAAAAACCCAACAGACCGACAGGGCGTTAAATGTAAATAGCCGCGGAGTAAAAACCCAACAGACCGGCTGTCCTACTGTCGCGGAGTAAAAACCCAACAGACCGACAGGGCGTTAAATGTAAATAGCCGCGGAGTAAAAACCCAACAGACCGGCTGTCCTACTGTCGCGGAGTAAAAACCCAACAGACCGACAGGGCGTTAAATGTAAATAGCCGCGGAGTAAAAACCCAACAGACCGGCTGTCCTACTGTCGCGGAGTAAAAACCCAACAGACCGACAGGGCGTTAAATGTAAATAGCCGCGGAGTAAAAACCCAACAGACCGGCTGTCCTACTGTCGCGGAGTAAAAACCCAACAGACCGACAGGGCGTTAAATGTAAATAGCCGCGGAGTAAAAACCCAACAGACCGGCTGTCCTACTGTCGCGGAGTAAAAACCCAACAGACCGACAGGGCGTTGTAACTATGCAGTTACGCTTGCAAGAAACGACGTTTCCTATGTTTTCTCACCTGATTTAAACCTCCACGGTGCTGTAGCTGATGTTATAGATTTATGACGCGGCGGCGTAAATGCGGCGGCGTAAACTGAGACGATGACTGCGATGTCGGCTGAGACGTTGACTGCGACGTCGACTGAGACGTTGACTGCGACGTCGACTGCGACGTCGACTGATACGTTGACTGCGACGTCGACTGTGACGTCGACTGAGACGTCGACTGAGACGTTGACTGAGACGTTGACTGAGACGTTGACTGAGACGTCGACTGAGACGTTGACTACGACGTCGGCTGAGGTCCTTGCGATGTTGACTACGAGTCCTTGCGGTGCCGACTTGAGGTCCTTGCGATGCTGACTGCGAGTCCTTGCGGTGTAGTTTCGAAATTATTGTTCACTAGTGGGGTTTCTGAACGACTGGCCACGGGTGTGGTTCCTGAACGACTGTCCCGATGCACTGAGTGCACGCTCTTTTATACTCTGCTCCTCATTCTGTGAGGAGCTTTAAAGCTTTCTCCGAACTTCGGACGTGTTCGCTGGAAATGATGCGACATGTTCGTCGCTTCCAGTGTTTACGAGCTATTCAGCAAACTCGTTTGACTAGTTTTCTCCATTTACTTTGCGAAAACGAGTTTGCTGTGCTTTGTCCTTGACTTTGATGCTAAGTGTACTTCTTTGTATGAACGTTAAATTTTATCAGCAAAATTTATCGTTACACCATTCTTCAATGGCCCTTTGGTTTCGTTGTGGCCCTTTTGGTTCGGTTGCAGGCGCTGCTTTCCCTGTCCTGGATGCTTGTTTAGTGGGTGCTTTCCGCGGTTGTGGTGTGTGGGATGCTCGTAGCTCGGGTCTATTCTTATTTAACGCTGCTCGGATTGCGGTTAGTTTGACAGCGGGTTTCTTAGTTTTATGTGCAGTGGACACTGTCATTGCACGGTGGAGTATCTCCTGCCTTCTCTGTGACTCTATTGGTGGCACGAAAGGGGGAATCGGTGTGACCCATTGTGTTGCGTTTACGCCTGGTCGTTGTGGTTTTGTTGGTTTCCGGAGGTGGCCATTTTATTTATTTATTTTATTTATTTTCTTTTTCGCGTGACGTGTGATCGGTTTGATTGATTGAGAGTGACTGATTAATTACTTGCGTTGGAATACTGTGGTACTTTTCCACTGTGGTGAGTTAGGTGTCTGGGGTGAGTGTTGATCGTGGTGTGAATTTGACTTTTTTCGTGTGAATGGGTTGTTTGTGGGGAAGATTTTGAGATCTTGCACATGCACTCGGAGTTTTTTATTTGGGTGTGATTCATCTGCTAGAATTGCTATGTTGGGTGATGTGTACTGGAGTATTTTGTGCGGTCCCACATATTTTGGTGCGAATTTTTCGGTAAAGTGTTTTGCCGCTGACGAGAGTACATGATTTCTACGGAGGACGAGGGATCCTATTGCAGGTCTCCAGGCTCGCCGTCGTAGGTTGTAATGATGTTTTTGGTGTTGGGTGGCTTTTTGATTCTTGAGGAGAGCACGTTGGTATAATTTAGTGAAATCGACTGAGGTTTCATCATATGGTGTTATGTTTACGGTGGCGGCTATCCTAGGAGCTGCTGGGTTTCTTCCGAAATTCATTTCTGATGCCGAGAGGGAGGTAGCTTCGTGAGCTGCGGTGTTGATGGCGAACATTATTTCTGGGATTTTTGCATCCCAGTCTTTATGTGTCTCTGTGTACATTGCAATCATTGTTTTGACGACGCGGTTCGCACGTTCGGTGGGGTATGCGTGGGGTGCGTAAGCGGCCGTGAATCTGTGGTTGATGCCGTACTGCTCTGTGAGTGTTTTGACAGTTTTGCTCGTGTATTGGGTGCCATTGTCACTGATGAGAATTTGTGGGCAGCCAAATCGAAAAATGATTCGCTCTCTTAGATAGTGCAGCATGATGCACTATCATGGTTGCTTTTCGTACTGGGATGACTTCTACCCATTTTGTGAATTTGTCGGTAAATACTAATGCGCTGGTGTGGCCTCTGGGTGAGCGGGGAAAGGGACCCATGAAGTCTGAGGTGACGATTTGCCATGGTCGGTCAGCGACCATAGTGTTCATTTCGCCACATGGTAAGCCTGTTCGTGCCTTGTATTCGGCACATGTTAAACAAGTGCGGACGTATTGTTTTACGTCGTTGTGTATGGTGGGCCAGTAATATCTTTCTCTTATTTTCCTTAATGTTTTGTATGTGCCCAAATGTCCGGCAGTGATGGCGTCGTGGTTCTCTTCGAGTATCCTCTTGCGGTCTCGTTCGTGAACACAGAGTTTCCATTGCTCGGTATTGGGTCCGTCTGTTGCTCGTTTTTTTATATACCGATAGAGTTTATCTTCTTTTGTCATGTATTCTTGATTATGACGGTTGCCTTGTTCTGCTATCTCTTTTTGTTTTGTGGTGTACCAGTCGAGTGCTGTTAAGCTCATTAATACCATATTCTGAGGATTAGTTTCGGGAATTGCATTACGTGATAAAGCATCGGCGACGGTATTCAAGATTCCTTTGCGGTACTCGATTGTGAAATCAAATTGTTGTAATTCTAAAGCCCAGCGGGCAAGGCGGCCAGAGGGGTTCTGTAGTGAGTGCAGCCATCGTAGCGAATGGTGGTCTGTAATCACCGTAAATTTGTACCCTTCGATGTATGGTCGTAGTTTTCGAATGCTCCAGAGGATAGCGAGGCATTCTTTCTCCGTAGTGGAGTACTTCTGTTCGAGTTCATTGAGCGTTCGGCTGGCGTAGGCGACTACTCTTTCTTATGTGCCGTCGTTTTGAGTGAGGACTGCACCGAGTCCAGTGTCACTTGCATCTGTTTGCAGTGTGAATGGTAGAGAGAAGTCGGGACAGCAAAGAAATGGTGCGGAAGTAAGTGCTTTTTCAGTTCTTGGAAAGATTTCTCCTGTTCTGGTCCCCAATTCCAGCGAACGTTTTTCTTAAGTAAAGTGTTCATAGGTGTTACGGTGGTGGAAAATAACTTGATGAAACGTCGATACCATGATGCGATTCCTAATACTCTACGGAGTTCTTTGATATTTGTTGGTGCTGGCATTTGGGTGATGGCGGAAATTTTCTCTGGGTCGGTATGAATTCCTTGTGGCGTAATTACATGACCGAGATAGTTAAGACGATTTTTGCAGAAATGTGATTTGTCGAAGTTTACTCTGAGGTTTGCTTCTTCGAGGCGCTTTAGTACAGTTCGGAGGTTTGTGATGTGTTCATGTATGGTTTTGCCTAATACAACAATATCGTCGAGGTATGCAAATGCATATGTTTCTAACTCGGGGCCGATGACTTGGTCGAGTACTCGCTGAAAAGTTGCTGGTGCGGAGTGTAACCCAAATGGGAGCACTTTCCATTGGTACAGTCCGCGCCCTGGTACGGTGAATGCAGTAAACGGTCGTGATTTTTCTTCTAAGGCGACCTGCCAGTAGCCATTTTTTAAATCGATGGTACTGATGTAGTTAGCTTCTTTTAGTTTATCGAGAATAGACTGTATTTGCGGTAGAGGATATGCGTCGGGTGTGGAGATCTTGTTTAGTTGGCGGTAGTCAACACATAAGCGCCAGGTGCCTGTTTTCTTCTTTACTAGAACTACAGGTGAGCTGTATGGACTTTTTGTTGCCTCTATTTTATCTTCTTGTAGTAAGGTGTCAATCTCGCTATTTATTATCTGTTGCATCGCCGGGTTTCGTGGGTAGTACCTTTGTTTGAAGGGTATGTCGGTATTTACACGAATGGTGTGTTGTGCTATGTTACACGGTGTACAGATTTTCTCCATGCGATTCTTTGTTTCGCTTATTAATTTTTGGAGTTGTATTTGTTCGTCTTTTTGACTGCTGTAGTAGAGAGCAAAGTTTTCGTTGGCTGATGTTGTTTTTAGTTCATGCCCACCGATGCTGATGTGGATGCCGATTAGTTTTAAGAGGTCTGTCCCGAGTATTAAATCTTCGGTCAGCCCAGGCATATGTTGCAGATGGTGGTAATAGACTTTGTTATTTATTTGTATTTTCGTTTTTCCGTAGTTATGGACGGTTACGGTTTCCCCATTGGCCAGTGCGATCGGTATGTCTCTTGTGCGGTTTTTTGTGCGTAGGTTAAGTTTACGCTTTAGGTTGTCGCCCATAAACGTTAGAGACGCTCCGGTGTCAATCAAAGCATCGACTGTGTATTGCTCACACTTAACTGGTATGTAGCGGCCAGCGACGGGTGGTGTTTTAGTGTTGTTTTGGTGGCATGGGCAATCGCGAGATAAGATTCCCATTTCTCCGCAATGAGAGCAGAACAGTAGTTTCTTTGTTGGGCACTTCTTTTTAGGGTGTCTTGGCTGTCGGCAAGACCAACAATGTGTACGCCGATCGTATGTAGGGGGCGTTAGGCAATTATTTGCGTGACGATTTGTTCTTGTTTCTTCACTTCTAAGATGTTCATATTCCTCTGCTTGCGTCATTAATTCGTCTAGATTGTTGAAGTCGTTGCGCTTGATGTACAGTCGATACTCGGGGCGTAGTCCTTCATATGCTCGCTCGATTTGTTGCTCACTCTTCATGTGTGGGTGTTGTCTTATCAATGTCATTAGGTGAAGAATATAATCTTTGGCACGTTCGCGATTACTCTGTCTTCTTCGCATAATTTCTTCTTCTAATCTGAGTATATGTCGCGGTGGTTGGAAGAATGTTTTTGCTGCTGTCCGGAAGTCTGCCCACGTGTGAACTTCGCTTCTTTTATATCGCCACCAGTCTCGTGCTCGGTCTTTGAATATTTCATTCAGTGGTAGCAGGAGATGGTTGTAATTGACTCCATAACAGTCGGCTAGTTCTTCAATAGTCTCCAGGAATTCGTTTAATGGTCGATTGCCATTAAAATGGAGTCCCCATCTTCGTACTGTATTCATAACGTCAATGTTATTGCCATTGCTATGATTTGCGGGTGGTTGCCATGTACCAGTGGGCGTATCATTGCATGGAGTATGTACACATGTTTTCTCTTTCTCCTCGTTGTCCCTTTTCTTTTGTAAGTGAATAAAATTGCTAATTCGTTTTCGAATTTCTTTCATGGTAGCATTTGTAGGTAACCCCTTTTCATTTAGGTATTTTTCTAACTCTTCTTTCCTTAGGTGGTAAACCCAGCTGGTCGACGTTTCGTCGATTTCTTTAATTTTTTTTGTTGTTGTTTGACGTTCTTCTGAAGAAGAATGTCCCTGCTCGGGCGCCATTTGTAACGAGTTTTGTTCCTTAGGCTGGGATAAAACTCAGTCTGTCCAGGGTTCGTTAAAGGGGTCTCGCAACCCTCTAACATTCAACGTATTTCCGAATTACTCACGACTGTCTTCGCGACAGTCTAGAACTGACTCTGTCAAGAGTTCAGCTCGGACGTTGTTTATCGTGTTTTTAATTTATTATTTTATTATTATTCACTTAACAATTCTTATACTTATATTAATGCTTAACAATTTCTATACCTAATAATACGTACAATGAAGGGGGGATAGAGTATCCCGCAGCAGAAGGCTGCACAATGTGTATAACCTATTCAAAGCACCAAAGGGGACGCGGAGGTTGGTGGGAAGTACAACAACTTCCTGGCAGAAGGCCTCGATATGCGGAAGGCGAGTGGTTAGAGTGAGAGCGAAAGTGCTACTCGGGCAGATGGCCTTAAATGTATTCGGTGACGTCAGAGCGTCCACCAACAAAAGTCTCTGGTTTGGTACCTTGTGCCTACCTAGTTGTTGTACAATTATTTTTGCACAACGGAGACCGAAGTCGAAAGCCACTGTTATTTCTGTGACTGAGGCCGAGGCCGAAAGCGTCAGTTATTTCTGAGCGCTGAGACCGAAGTCGAAAGCCACTGTTAGTTCTGTGACTGAGGCCGAAGCCGAAAGCGTCAGTTATTTCTGAGCGCTGAGACCGAAGTCGAAAGTCACTGTTATTTCTGTGACTGAGGCCGAAGCCGAAAGAGCTGGAGGGAGGAAGGGGAAAGGGATCCAAAAAAACACAAAGACTTTGCAACTACTGCAAACGACTCTGATCGGTTTCCAACTCTGAAAATATTTTGCAGTTTGCGCATCCTATACGTGGTATGATGGTTAAACTGTTTGAGAATTCAAAGCTCTGATTACGAATCAGCGGGAAAGCAAAAGCGAATAAAATGGTTTTTGCTTGTGTGACGTATGTTAGCGCCTTCGAAACCCGTACTTGGCGGATTTCGTGGTTTGCTTAATTTGATGCTTTTTTTTATGTTTTATTCGTTTATAATTTATTTCTATTAATTTGCTTCAATAAAAAATAGAAAACATATTTAAAGAATAAAAAAAAAAAGAATATAAAGAAATTGACTGCCGCTGTTCGGTTTCGAACCGGCTTCCCTCGTGTTGGGATTTTTATCTGGAAGCTCAGAGAGCAGTGTTCTGTGTATAATAAAAAGAATTGTAACATGGCATTAATTATGCCTGTTACAACTTAATGCCACGTATTCGGATTCACTCGATGATACTGCTACAGTAACTTGTTTTTTTACTACTCCATGAAACTATGCAACCATATACTTGAAAGATAAAACAACTTACTGATTTTCGATCAACTGTATCACTTGCCCCGTCAGCATGTGCATATCCTACAACTACTTTGCTGGTATATATTTTATTAAAAATTAATTTAGTAAACTTAGTTCCTTTCAAATATCTAAGTATTCTTTTTAGGGCTTGCCAATGTTCTTCCACAGGATTTTGTTGAAATCGACCCATGTATCCAACCGGAAAACAAATGTCCGGCCTAGTGCATAGCATAATATACATTATGCTACCCAACATTTCCCTATATGGTTTATGTAAAATAGCATCATCTTGCTTTTTCAAGAGTTGCAAACCTTTTTCCTAGGGCTTTTTACTGGATTACATTCGTTCAACCCAAACTTCAGCAATATCTTCTCAATATTTACTTCCTGTGACAGCTTTATACATCCATCCTTTGATTCAATTTTCATCCCCAAAAAGTGTTTAATTTCACCACAATCGGACATTTCAAAATTTTCACTTAATTTTTTTTTAAAACGTTTGATCGAATCGAGACTACTTCCTGCAATCAATAGATCATCCACATAGATGATGATGATGATGATGATAGATGACGGGTAAATTTACCTAATTTTTGTGCTTCTGATCATTTGGCATATTTTTACATTTTCAGCTTCAGAGCATTTTTGGCTTTCTATTCAATTTGCTCCTTTCGTACTTATTGAGTACAATTTTAATGGGATTGTAGAGAAAAGTAGTGCTTATTTTAAGGAGTAAGTAACTTGAATAAAATGAAGATAAAGAAACTATAAATACTCCACCTGGAATTTAGGTTTTTGGAAAATATGTCTCGGCTTAGAAATGATGAGTTTTATTTTTTTTTTTTTACCAAGATCATAAAATCATCCTTTTTATTTAATGTGTATAAGCAGTAATCATGTTTCGATCTGATAAAGCCAAGTTTTATTAGATACTCGTTAAATTTTTCATTCCAGCACCTAGGTGCTTGCTTCAAACCATAAAGAGATTTGAACAACTTGCATGCTTTACCATCTTGAGCAGTTACACCTTCAGGTATTTCAATATAAATTTTTTCCCTTAACTCGCCATGCAAGAAAGCTGTCTTCACATCAAGTTGATGAAAAAGAAAACCTTTGTTAATTCCAACCGCTAAGACAACTCTTATAGTTGTTAACTTGGCCACTGGTGCGTATATTTCATTATAATCTACACCAGCTTTTTGCAAAAAACCTTTCACTACCAGTCTAGCTTTGTATCTAGTAGGAAGCCCATTTTCATTTTCTTTAATTCTGAAAATCCACTTAGTTTTCAGAAGCTTGATGTCTTTAGGTTTATCAACAATCTTCCATACTTCATTTTTACGTAGTGAAGACAGTTCTTCATCAATTGCCTTCTTCCATTTCACTTCATCACTTCTACCACTAACTTGTGAGTATGTTTCTGGAGTATCTATGAAACAACAAGTATTCGAGATCGAAGTCCCTAGTAGTTTGATATTCATTAGGAATGAGTACGTCTCCATAATTATCCCCTTCTTGCTCATTACTGTATTTAATATATATATCTCCACAATTTAACTTTGATTTTTCTATTTCCAGTATTTGAAACGGAAAAGAATTTTCATCAAATTTTACATCACGTGCTAGAAAAACTTTCTGCTTCTGTAGATCCCATAGTCTATATGCTCCCGAAGCATATCCAACCATCACAGATATTGAACTTTTAGCATCCAGCTTCTTTCTGCATTGACTAGGTATCCACGCAAATGCCTTACAGCCAAAAACTCGCAATTTATTAAGATCAGGTTTGGTACCATACCACATTTCTGCTGGAGTGCTTTTATTTTTGAGGGATTTCGTGGGACTTTTATTAATTAAATATACTGAAGTAGACGCTGCTTCACACCAAAGTCGCTTCGGTACATTACTTTCCAGTAACATTGTCCTTACTTTTTCAATCAGTGTTCTGTTAAATCGCTCTGCAACACCGTTTTGTTGCGGTGTGTATGGTACTGTCATTTCTACAGAAATTCCTTTTTCTTTATACCACTTATCTTGACATGCTGAAATGTACTCTCCTCCGTTGTCAATTGTCAGCTTTGAAATTAAACATCCACATTTTGCGCTTACCATTGTTTCATATTCTTTCATTACAGAGAAGATTTCAGATTTTTTCTTAATTGTATATATCATGGCAAAATGTGTAAAGTCATCGCTAAAGGATACAATGTATTTTGAACCATTCCAAGCAACAGGATCCATCGGCCCACATACATCAGAATGTATTCTTTCAAGAACTCTTTTAGACTCGTCCCGGGTACCTTTAAATGGATCACGCGTTTGTTTACCTTGAACACAAACATCACAAAAACTAAAAGCTTCGGTTTTAACATCTAATCCTTTTGCGCTTATGCCATAGTTTCACCTTATCAGAATTGCATTCGTAAGCATTCTTCTGATATAAATCTATATCTATTTCAAACAATCCTCCTCGTAAGTACGCTGTGGCAATTCTTTGACCATCTTTGATTGAATTTACTTCTTTTTTGCAAAATATTACTTTAATTCCACTATTAGTAAGTTTGCGAACAGAGAGCAAATTATCACGTAATTCTGGAACATACAACACATCCTTTATTAATAATTCAATACCGTGATTGCTCACTCCACAAATTTGTCCAAAACATTTCGCAATCAATGACTGATTATCCTTGGCAACATTTATGGATACTGGTGTTCTGAGCTCAAGTAACTGGGAGAAATACCAGTTTTCATTAACCATGTGATAACTAGCGCCAGAATCCAATTTAAAAGATAATTTTGACTTTTTCATATTCTGTTTGGTGCTATCAGCCATAAAACAGACTTTTGTATTTTTCTCTACGGCACTTCGCGCATCATATTGCCGACAAAATTTAGCTTTGTAACCAAATTATTACATTTGAAGCACTTACCTTGAAATTTAAAAGGTTTCTTAAATTGCTTCTTACCAGAAAATGCCATCTTTTCTAACACTTCTTCCACTTGGCGATCAGACAACTTTGTTTCTTCAGATATTAATCTTTCTTTTACTAGCTCAAGCGTTAATTTCTAATCATCCATGTTTTGCAGTGCGGTAACAAGTGGATCAAATTTTTCAGGCAATGTTAGAAAAAGTTGCGCCAACAAGTCACTATCCTACATTGTAGCTCCAGAAATCTGTCTAATCAGCTTATCAAATTTCATTAAATGTTCTACTATTGTGTCACCATCCTTCATGCGAAGTTTTGTTAGCTCCTTGCGCACTAATAATTGACTAACAATAGATTTCTTTGCAAATACTGATTGCAAACTCAGCCACATTTCCTTTGCTGAATTTTTGTCTTGAACATAGCTTAAATAATCATTGTGAATAAAATTTACCAACCGATCTTTCGCTCTTTTATCCTTCTTCAAAAATTCAATCTTAGCTGTTGCTTCTGTTGGTGGGTCGTCTGTTAGAACATCCACCAAGTTGAGAGCAGACAGATGTGTTTTCACCCGGAACTGCCACTGATCAAATCCGCTGCCGTTAAACTGCGGTACTCCATTAGATGATTCCCTTATGTCGCCCATAACCTGTTATAATCTTCTAATAATGCAAACAGCTTCGAAAGAATTAACAAAAGAACTTTTCAGTTTTATTTGAAAAACAATATACAGCAATTCTCAAGACGATCTGAACAACAACATTTTCTATTATTCTATTAATGATTTTTTAAATGACAGCAAACAACAATTCAAATATTTATTCAATTACAAAACAATTGAAATAAGCAAGTTATTATACAGTAGTATAATTTAATAATGATTCATGTAAGATTGCGATTATTCCAATATATATATATAGATATATAATCTATACATCAGATCAAATATCATCAGATATATTGCAAAAAAAAAAAAAATATTAACATATAACTTAATATATATATATATTTTTTTTTGTATTTTAGATATTCCAAAATTTATAGATGCTAGATGCGCTGCTACAGCAATATTTGCGAAGAGAGTTTTCTCTTTACTATTGATTTTAGTTTTCTATATACACTTTACAGAGTTTTCGAACGGCACTGACTTGCACTGCAGCTGTAATTTTTGCGAACAGAGTTCTTCGGTAATGATTGATAGCCTAAACACAGTTGGAGAGGCCTGATACAACTTCAATTTTTGCCAGCCGTCAAAATCTGGCGACGAGACATAGTTATAGCTGCGTAATCGGGCGTCCATTGCATGCAAAGGTTTTTTCTACACAAACAACATCTACACAAAAGAAGAAGAAGACAGCTCTGCTCCCAGATTAGAAAATAGCCGAATGCTGGCGGCGTAAGTAAGCGACGGAACGTCGTGGGAATCTGGAAAATAATTTTTTTCTCGTTGTCCATAAGAGCCCATGTAATTTTGACAGCTGATTAATAAAGTTGTATCAGGCCTCTCCAACTGTGTTTAGGCTATGAAGCCTGAGCATTCCAACTGGATTTCTCCGAACAATAAGGTGACCAAGTATCAGTAAACCACAAAGCAACCGCGATCGACTTACGATAACACAATTGCTTAACCACAGTGCGGGAAAGTTGGTACAAGAGGTGTTCGTATATATAATGTACGATGGTTCTTTCGAACCGGCACTACTAGTCGCGTATATAGTGTACGTTGGTTCTTTCGTACCAGCACCAGTAATTTCGTACTAGTGGGTTGGTACTGCTACTTCTAGCACTGTGACCTTTCCTTCTTCTCTTCCCCCTCTATTATGTTAATTGATTGAATTTAATTAATGATTGATAAAAATAAAGAACTGTTATTATTAAAGGTGTCTCGAACAAATAAATTATGTACCGAGTTCCCCTGGTACTCGCATACCCTGGCTATAGACCGGAGCCGCGGTATACGTTTTATTCGCATTTGTTTCAAATCTAGTAAATTTGAACGGATAAGGATTTGGAAATCTTATGAAAATTTTAAAATTTGGCTTCGCATGTATGATTAAAATGCACACTGTAACAGGCACAATTAATGCCATGTTACAATTCTCTTTATTATCCACAAAACACTGTTCTCTGAGCCACAATATATAAAAATTAAAAGACAAGGGAAGCCGCTTCAAAGCCAACCAACGGCAAAGAATTTTCTCTACTTTTCATTTAATCATACTTTACATATTTTTTTATTCTTCTTTTATCATTTTTCCTTTTTACTTTCTGGTAAACGTAGTAAATACAAGAAAGTATTGTAGTCATGAAAAATTTCGACTATTGAGATTTTGATGGTAACACACATTTTGACCATCGCGGAGTCCATTTTGACTAGTTTGGTCGTGACGTTGTACGTATGTACGTATGTAGGGTTGTACGCCTGTATGTATGTATGTGTTCTCAATAACTTAAAAACGGAGAATCGTAGCAAGTTGAAATTTGGTACTTGAGACTCTAATAAGACCTAATTGTGCACCTCCCTTTTTGGATGCAATCGGTTGCGCGAAAAGGACACTTCTCTTATAGTTTTTTTCAAATTTCATACATTACTCAAAAACAAACACTCTTAGTTTAATTTAAATTTAATTTTACCTACAAGGAATTCATGTGTTGGTCACATCAGATATTTTTTATTGAAACAAATGAAGAAAAATAAATTATAAGTAAACAAATAAAAATAAAAAAACATCAAATTGAACAAACGACGAAATCCGCCAAGTAGCATACTTCATATAAGCAAGACATTTTATTCGCTTTTGCTAAATCTTTCAATTCGCGCTCAGTCCAACCATCTCGCAACGTATAAGAGGTGCAGAATTAGAATATTTTTTCGTCCAAAGTCGTTTGCAAGCAATTCCGCAGACTTTGTGTAATTTTGAAAACCCACCGCATTTTCTACTTCTTTCGGCTTCGGCCCGACAGCAGCGAACTAACAATTACTATCGACTTCGGTCCACAGTGCACAGAAATAACTGGCGCTTTCGGCTTCGGACCGCGTTTTACAATAATAATTGTACAACAACTAGGTAGGGCACCTACAAAAGTTACCATACACGAGATTTTTTTTGGTGGACGCTCTGACGTCACCGAATATATTAAAGGTCTTACTTCAACCGAAACCCTCGCCTGCCGCATATTAAAGCCTTCTGCAGGGAAGTTCTACTTCCTACCAACAACCGCGTCTCCCTTTGGTGCTTTGACTAGATGATACACATTGTGCAGCCTTCCGCTACGGTATACTCTGTCCCTTTCCTCTACTGTATGTATAATAGGTATAGAAATTGTTAAGCTTTGAATATAAATATAAAAATTGTAAAGCGAATAAAAATAAAATAATAGAAATTAAAAGCACAATACCATCGTCCGAGCTGAACTCTTTACAGAGTCAGTGCTAGACTCTCGCGTAGGCAGCCGAGAGAAATTCGGAATACGTTGAATGTTAGAGTGTTGCGAAGCATCTTTAGCGAACCCTGGTCGGACTGAGTTTTATCCCAGCCTAAGAATCAAAACTCGTTATAACACTGATTGTTACAAATAGCCGTGTTTCTTTGGTCGCGGCGATAGACTTTTGTATGGAAAAATAAGCGGGTAGCTGCTTAGTTTAGCGGCTGAAATTATACCCGCTAAAGAAATAAGCGCGGATAAAATAAAGTGTGTCCAAGTTTTTTTTTTGAAAATTATCGAAGAAATTACCACCTCAAAAGTCAAATTCATCAACTTAACATTTTTAGAAGTATTTTTCCTGAGCTTGCGTGAGTGCTTTTGTTGTAATGAATTTATCAATTACTAAATGGCAGATAATGCTGCCAAGTTTGAACAACATTATAGTAAACGGCGATAAGCGTTTCTTTGGTAGCGGCGATTATAAGCATATACCCGTGAATAGATTATTACATTTTTTCAAATTAAATTGTTAATTTTGCTAAATCTTTGTTGTATATGTTATGTAACTAATTTAATTGCTATTAAGTATGAGTACATCTACTTACTTTTTTTGTAGGAATTGTTGCCACTCCTCCAATGATTCTTTTATTTGTTGGTGTGTTGCTCCTAGCAGGTTACTTTTGGCTTTTGTATAACTTCTCATATTGGCAACGCCAAGGAGTTCCCTGTATCAACCCATTTCCCTTGCTGGGCAATCTAAAAGAATTGCTCCGGATGAATATTTCTTTCGGTGAGTTCTTTCAACAGCTGTACACAGACGTGGCTTCATGTGGGGAGCCTCTGGTCGGTTTCTATATCTTTACAAAGCCAGCGTTATTATTACGGGATACTGAATTAATTAATCTGGTGCTAATTAAAAGTTCCAATATGTTCCTCAACCGCTACGAGTCGGCTGATCCGCACAACGACCCAATGGGTTCATTAAGCTTGCCGTTGGCAAAGTACTCGATATGGCGTGAGAGCAGAAAGCGCATGGTGACATTCTTCACAAGCGGCAGAATGAAACATTGCATGTATCCCCAAATGCTAGAGGTGGCCAAGGAACTTGAACTGCACATGGAGCGGCGGTTTAAAATGATTGAAGGCGGCCATAGCTCAGTTATCATTGAAACCAAGGAACTATGCGCTCTTTTTACGACGGATGTGACATCGAAGCTGTTGTTCGGCAAGGATGCCGATTGTCTAAGAGACGCTGAAGCGCCGCTTAGAAAACAGTGGCGAGAATTACTCGAGCCCACGCTTCTTAAAGTCTTACATTTTTTTCTGATCTTCTTCTTGCCGGAACTCACGAGCACATTTAGAGCTAAGGTTTTTACACCTAACTATAGTGAATTTATGCACGAAATCATTAATGAGATTATTGAAAAACGGCAGCAAGGCTTTACTGAGGACCATCTAATGAACATGCTTTTAAACTTTAAGGAAAAGTTTGTGAACATGGAACATTTCGTTAACTGCCCCGACTTCATAGCATCACAAGCAGCGATTTTTTTACTAGCGGGCTTCGAGACTTCTTCGTCTTTGATTGCTTTCACGCTGTATGAGTTAGCAAAACAGCCTGAGCTTCAGAGAAGACTCCATTTAGAAATTAATGAAGCTGTACATAATGCTCTGCATGGGAATATAGCGTATGAAACAATTACGAATTTAATGTACTTGGACAAAGTTGTGGCAGAGGCTTTACGCCTATATCCCTCGGCGTCATTCATTAATAGAGAATGTACGCCCTCGCATGGTGGCGAAGGTTGTTCATTGAAACCTCTTTTCGATTTCGAGGTGCCGCCTGGAATGCCTGTCTACATTTCCATTTTAGGTCTTCATAGAGATGCCAAGGTTAGTAATATGTCAAATGTTGTTCGTGGTATACAAATTAGACTACTATAGTTCTAATTGCAGTATTGGCCCAACCCTCTAAAATTCGATCCAGAACGCTTTGCGGGAGATAATTCAAAATGGTTTTGCCATCGGGCTTACATGCCTTTCGGTTGTGGACCTCACAGCTGTATTGGTAGTCGTCTTGGAATTCTGCAAGTGAAAATAGGTTTGGTATATATTCTGAAGGATTACTACGTTGAATCTTGCTCTAGAACATCTAAAGAAATCCAGTTTGATCCAAAATCGTTTATGTTACAAGCAGCAGGAGGAATATATTTGCGTTTCATCAAACAAAGGCGAAAATAAAGATATTTTAAGAAAATAGAAAAGTAATAGATAATCTTTAATGAAGTTGTAACTATATTATTCACTTCTCCTTCAGAGAGAAGGAGAATTTTTTTATGGCAGGTGAAAATAAATCTTTCGGCTTGGTATTTCTTTGCTAGTACACACATAAATAGAAGATATAGTATAAACCCTTATTTATTTTTTAAAGAAACATCTATTGTAAAGTAGTCAAATATAGAACATGGTGTGGGATAATAGAGACACCGTAAAGGGGATAAAATACGTTGAAAATGGAAATATGAAAAGAGATTTGATAAGAGAATATAGGACTAAAGCTTTTTGGTTGACTAACTTCGAGGTTAAAGGAACTATCCAGAACTCGATAATTGTTGTTTACAACTTTTTTAAGGTTGGTCTAACCAGCTGTGCGTAAACACACCTAGGGATAAGCTGTAGATGAAGTTATGTAGTAAGTTCCGAAATTTGTACTTATTGATTTATTTAATTATTCTTTTCAAATCGGTTGAAGTAAAAGGGTTTAGCAAATATTCAGTCCGGCTATAGGCCGAAGAAATTAACAATAAATTTTTACAAATTGTGATGACCCTTTTTTCGTTATGCTCCGGATCGCCTCGCCGGATGAAAGTTCTCTCTCACAGAAATTTATAATTGTGTGTGACCGACGAGAGAGGGATGTAGTAAATGAAAACGCCACCACACTAAGTTTTATATCTACATATATATTGTACACTTTATTTCACCACACTTACTCCCTTTCCTATGATTGTTAATTATAAGATTAAGAGTTTTTTTGATGGAGTTTTATTTATGTATTTATTCGGCACACGATGGGCGTATGTTAGTACGAGTAACCGAAATAGGCTCTTCGTCAAAGTAATGCGTAAGCCTTCGGCGTACTGCGGCCCGATAACGAGTAACCGAACTAGGCTCTTCGTCAGCGTGCTTCGTATGTCGTCGGCGTACTTCGGCTCGAAAACAAATAACCGAAGGAGGCTCTTCGTCGACGTGCTTCGGTGATGCTCGGGGGTGTCGGTTTTTTTGACGAGTAACCGAAATAGGCTCTTCGTCAAAGTATTTCTTAAGCCTTCATCGTACTTCGGCCCGATGACGAGTAACCGAACTAGGCTCTACGTCAGCGTGCTTCGATTGTCGTCGGCGTACTTCGGTTTGAAAAAGAATAACCGAACTAGGCTCTTCGTCGACGTGCTTAGGGGATGCTCGGGGGATGTCGGTTTTTTTTTGACGAGTAACCGAAAAGGCTCATCGCCAAAGTATTTCGTAAGCCTTCTTCGTATTTCGACCCGATGACGAGTAACCGAACTAGGCTCTTCATTAGCGTGCTTCGATTGTCGTCGGCGTACTTCGGCTCGAGAACGAGTAACCGGCTCTTCGTCAACGTTCTTCGAGAATGCTCGGCGGGTGTCGGATTTTTGACGAGTAACCGAAATAGGCTCTTCGTCAAAGTACTTCGGAAGCTGTCGTGTTGTGACTTACCTGGATGGCTGCCGGCGTAGAACTCTCCCTCGTTCTGAGCTGCTGTTTTTATAGGCTGGCAGTCAGCTGTTCGACGATCAGCGTTGTTCGTTTGGCTTAGTGTTTACTTCTTTATACTACCTTAATAATATATTTATATAAAAAGATAATACATGAGTTACAGTGGTATAATGAAAAAAATGAATTGGTGGCCGCTTGGCAGGATTCTCTTAAGCAAGGACACTTATAGGTGTACCAAAACTGATAAGAGACGGGGACTAAGAAAGGAGGATTTCAGCACCTAGGCGCTAGCTACTGAAGATTTTGTCTGTATCGAAGCCGGAGACTGAGAGACTCTCTTGTGATTCCTTATTTACATTTTATCTTATACAAGTTTACTTAATTTCTACTGTCTTTAACACACTAACAGAGAGTATTATTCAAAGGCTTAGATGATAATTATAATATAATTTTTGAAGCATTCGGGTTTTTAGTTTGAGACAGATCGGGCAATCCGCCCCAACATTTATTTCATTGTTTTTATGAATTTTTTATTCCTGCCATTATTTTAATTCTTTTGTTTTTAATCATAATTATGTTCACAGTTCAACGAATACATAATTAGATAGTAGGAATATAAAAAATGTAAGGTTAATATAACGCAATCATTGAAGTTCATTATTTTGATTGAACATTTATTCACTATATTTACATTATGTTAGTTACATTTACAACAGTATTAATTAAGTTTACTGAAAGAAAAGAAATAAAAGATTAATGAAAGATTAAATAAAAGAAATGGATTATAGCGCGATCATTGAAATTCATTATTTCATAACATTTACTCACTATATTTATATTATAATATTTACAACAGTATTGAAGTTTATTTACGGAAAATCAATGGAAAATAATAACTTTGTTCGACCTAAGATCAATTACTAGTGAAATAAAATGTATTGGAAAATAATATCGTATAAGTATAAATATAAGATCAATGTCAGTAATAATTAAGAAATGCATGTCAAACTGCAGCACTGTTATACACGCTACAACGGCAACGTTGTTGGCGCCAATGGATGGTTGCACCTCCGGACGGCAGCTCCTTTTGTAGTAAGTTGGCGACGGAGCTTGACATACGCCACCCTCCGCAGCCATTGCTAGGGACGCTACTCCTTGTCGCCTCGAACGCTACGACTCCAACGCCATCACTGTTCGACACAGCTTCGAATCCCATCACGGTTCGACACAGCTTCGAACGTCATCACGGTTCGACTCAGCTTCGAATGCCATTACGGTTCGACACAGCTTCGGACGCCATCACGGTTCCACACAGCTTCAAACGCCATCACGGTTCGAAACAGCTTCGAACGTCTTCACGGTTTGACACAGCCTCGAACGTCATCACGGCCCGACACCGCTGCAAACGACGTGATCATCGCATCGCGCTCAACCTCCACTCAAAGAACATACAGCAGCGGCGAAAATAATAACCCAACGACTGATAACAAGGACAACATCTAAAGAAGACTACAGAGAAGTACGAATGACAGTGCTGCCAATTAAATATAAGCAACGAGTTTTACTAAAGATTCCATCAATTGTTTTTCACAAAAAATAAATAGTTCTGTGAATTAAATCCTGGTTACTCGCTGAGTCATTCCCTAGCCAGAGAAACAACGTTACAGGTGGCACCCGAACAGGGACAACTGATGAAATTCTACGCTGAGTAGAACTACAACTCCATCCTAGTAATTCAGAAAAAAATACAACGACAAAATGGTTACTACCGGATGTATCTACAACTTAAAGAAGACATCTCTCCGAGAAATATGTATGGAGTTCTCACTACAGGACACCGGCACAGTCGAGGAACTACGCAATTCACTAGTCTCCTTCATCAACGAAGCACATTCTGACGAAACGCACAAACGGTTGGAAGAATTGTACAGTACTAGTAACAAAAGGATGGACAGCCAGAAACAACAAAGCCCCACCAGACAAACTTTCTTCGACGCCCCAACGAGCCGGCCAAAGACAAAGTCAGGAAATGATCGGTAAGGTTTGACGGCACTCGTGACCCCTTGGAATTTATTGAACGCGTGGAAGAATTAACAAATGTATACGATCTGAACGCTATTCTACTGGCGAGGACCATGCCAGAATTGCTTCAAGTTCGACACAGCTTCGAACGCCATCATGGTTCCACACAGGACGATTTTATTTTCGTGACTCTTGGTTTGCAGTGACTGAGTTTTCGTGACTCTCGAGAGTCGATTATCGTTCTCGTCTGCGTAGCGCTTAGAATATGGCTGTAAGCATCACGGAGACGAGGACGATAATCGTCTCTCGAGAGTCACGAAAACCTAGTCACTGTAATCCAAGAGTCATGAAAATAAAATTGTCTATCTATTACGTGAACGTCATCTAAAGTTAGATTGCGTTCTTCGCTACTTTGACGTGCAAGAAAGGTTTTTGAAGAAGATAGAATTTTCAGTGCTGGTGAGTATGGTGGTTGCTGGCAAAAATGTTGTTACTATGTTCTTTAAATTTCGTTTTGATTGCAACCAAAAAAAATACATGTGTTTTTTATTTTTATACCAATCCAGATATCGAGAAAATGTACCGCCAAATATGGGTACATCCTGAAGATAGACGTTACCAGCTTGTTATATGGAGGAACAACTCTACCGAGCCGTTATAATATTACCATCTGAACACAGTCACGTACGGCACTAGGGCAGCACCATATTAAACAACAAAATGTTTGTTGAAATTGGCAACGAAGCACCAGATCATCTATCCTAGCGGTGCAAAGACAATCCGGGAGAACTTCTACGTCGATGATTGCTTGACTGGCGCCGACAACCTCGTGGATGCTCAGGAGACAAAGGTGCAACTAAGGGAGATTCTACAAACTGCAGGTTGCAGGTTACGAAAATGGTGTGCCAACCACCCAGAACTGCTGTCAGACATTCCTGTAGAAGATCAAGAAAACAAACTTGATTTTAAAGATGATGCCGACAGTGCACTAAAAACATTAGGTCTGACGTGGCTCCCGAAAGGCGACAGCTTCTGCATTAAGGTACATCTCACTGAGCATTAGGCTTGTGCTTTGTAGTTCATCAAAGTGATCGATCATTTTAGTTCAATCAGCTGCAATGAACTAGTTCGTTCAGTTAGTTCACTCGGTCAGTTAGTTCAGTTGTTATATCGGTATATACTCAGCACTTCCAACAAACATTTGGTTTGAATCGAATGTTTGGCTCCCAATCGAACATTTGGTTCTCAAACGAGCATATGGATTCCAATCGACCATTTTCAATCAAACATTTAGTTCAGTGGTTCGTTCCAACGCTTAAAGAACAACCTAAAAACATGATGTTATGCTTTTATGTATATCATGATTTACACATTTGTGGCAGAATCAAACATTTGGCTCTCGATCGAGCATGTGGATTTCAATCGAAAATCTAGTTTAGTGGCAGTTTTATGTGTATGCTTGAAAATAAATGAACACATTTAAAATAAATTTATTTTATGCTGAAGTTAGTTATTTTCAGATGCATTTCCACACCACCTAAGAGGTATGCATTTTGGTGCGTTACCAATTTTTTAGGGTGTTTGGTTCCCCAGTAGGCCTATTGCACCCGTACATTATTTTAAATAAACAATTATTTCAATAAATACATATACTGTTAATACAACTATACACTATACTATGTTTAAAATTTAAAAGCTCAAAACCTTACCAAAATACATTTGACAATATACATAATTCAATAAAAAATAAGGTACATGTAGAATCCAGTCCAGTTGAGAGGTGATTTCTTGATTCATCCTAGGAAGAAAATGTTCATTAAAGATACGTACAAGAAAATTTTTTCATTAGAACTTTTTTAATGTTATTAGTCACCTTTTTAAAACATTCATCTTTGTAATATAGCGCTAGAAAAAAAAAATCGTTAGTGATTATGTAAATAAGTAGTCGTTTACTAATAATAAAATAGTATCGCAATAAACAATGCCTATATATTATTATTGAATTATTAATAAGGATTAATAAAGATAATGAAAAATAACTTATCTCGTTTGAATTGCATTCATGTTGTTTTACACCGTACAGCACATTAGTGGTGGAGTTTAATGATGATTATTAAACAAAGCTGCAAGAAGAGGATTTAGTTAAGATGATAGAATTTGAATTGTACGAAATATACTTACTTGATACTCAATGGCGCCGTGCAGCACATTTGTGGTGGAGTTTAATGATGATTATTAAACAAAGCTGCAGGAAGAGGATTTAGTTAAGATGATAGAATTTGAATTGTACGAAATATACTTACTTGATACTCAATGGTGCAGAAAATGTCTTTATTGCATGTTGCTATGCAAGAACAACAGCTCAGAGACATGCTCAGAGCTTAGCAAAGTTCTCCTCTCGCTTATTATTTGGCCGGCAGCTGAAAAAATCCTTTCACACGGCACAGATGTAGCAACAATACACAGTCTCTTCAAAATAAATGTGTAGAGGCGAGGATATATATTTTTGCGATCGGCCCACCATACCAATGGATCACATTTGCGGTCTAAATAATCATCGTTGAGATATTTATCCATCTCAATTATAGCTGCCGCAACGTTGTTCTCTGGCCTTTTCACGCTTTGTATCTCCTGGTCATAGTCGCTCCAGATACCTGTTGTTTCGGCATCCACGCGACCGGCTTCGAGAGTGGGATTTGGAAGATCTTCTTCTGTAGGTAGCACTACACTTTGCAACTTTTTGCGTAATGCTTGAACAGCGCTGTCGTAATAAGACGCGTTTTTGAAGCCTTTTTTCTTAAAGCGTGGATCTAAAATTGTGCATTCAGCGTGAAGAGTGCTTTGCTCAATTTTACGAAAGCGCGTGTCCATGCCCGATTTCAGCACAAGAAGCATTGCTGAAGTCTTCTCGTTGTTTGATAATATCTTTGCCAAAGTACTTTGCAGCAGTTTTACAAAAACAATAACTTTCGACAAAGTAACGTTTTTTTCGGCGCTGATTTCTACCGTTTCTTCGTAAAAGAGCTTTAGAATAGGCAGGCTCTCTGCTATAATATCCCAGTCTTCAGTGGACAAGGCCAAGTCATTTCTCCGAAGCGCCACAGTCGTAATGACGGCATCTTTGATTCTCAATATTCTTTCTGACATATCATATGTAGAATTCCACCGTGTTGGAAGATCCTGTTTCAATTTTAATGCAGGCAGATCCATCCGATTTTGAGCCTCTCAAAGCTTTTTAGCGCCCTGGCAGCTGCGATTGAAATATTCAACAACCGATTTTACTCTGTCGATTGTGGGAATTATTTCGTGTGTTGCTTTTTGAACCACCAAATTCAAAAGATGAGCAAAACACCCTATTTGACGCCATTCGTTTAAGTGAATTGCGCTGACTATATTCGGGGCATTATCGCTAACTGCGGCTGTGATTTTATTGGCTATTTCCCATTCAACAAGCACGTCTTTTAAAACTTGTTCTAGGTTGACGCTCGTGTGCCTATCGCTGTACTCCTTGCAATCTAGAAGAGCGGAAGCTAATTGCCCGGACGTCGTGTCAATAAAGTGCGCAGTTACTGCTATATAGGACTCATTTTTGCGAGATGTCCACCCATCAGTTGTCAAGCAAACCGCCGGTGCTTCGGTCAATTTAGAATGTATTGTGCTGCGCAAATCAGTATATATTTTTGGCAAAATAGTGTTAGTTAACGTCTTCCTGGTGGGCAATCGATATCCAGGGCAGTGGGAAACCATTTCAATAAGGTTCTTGAACTCTGGCTCCTCCACAATTCGAAAGGCGTGATGTCCTTTTGCAACCATTTTCGCAACTTGATCATCAAGAAGTTTCACTTTGTTTATGGGCAAAGGTCTATGAACAAATGCAGTAATCTGTGGTTGGTTCGGCTGCACGTAACGTGGTCGAGGTTGCGGCAAAGGCGCATCTGTTGGTGATGTCGTAGCCGATGTTTCTTCATTTGATGTCGTTTGTCGTGATGAATCTGATTAATTATAAAAACAACAATAGATTACACATAAAATTTTTTTGGAAACGAATACATTAAGGGGTGGCTTTCGGCCTGCCGGTCTGCGGCCGCATTTTGAAAAAAAAGCCGAAGTATATCCAACTCCAGCTAAGCAACAGAATAGTATTTTGAGATTTATATTCTCATTCCACTTCTGGTACATATATGCCACCCGCCCCCCGCACCCTGCTCCTCCCCTTCCAATTATATCATGGATAATTTAGTAACTGTCTGCAGTTCTATACCCAAAACTATATGACAGCAGCAACAGCACATAACAGAATAAGGAATATGCAAACAACAACACTATGCAAACTTTTCCTAAAAACTTACCTCTCGTATAGAAGATTGCGGTTGCCTTTCTAAACGTATTTGGACTAGGGGGTGTTTTGATTTTAAATGTCGACTTAGGTTCCCTACGGAGCCCCCAGCAGTACTCATCGACGTAGAGCAATAGTTGCACTTTGCTTTTTTATCAGTGGTTTCACTAAAGTGATTCCAGATTTCACTTAACTTTCTTTTCGACATTTTATTTATTATCAAAATTTAAACTTTTCACTTCGAATTTGCGCTCTTAAAAATGCGAGTTTTTATTGTGATATGTTTCACTTATAAAGGATTTTATATTCACAAATTTAGTTTTATATAAATAAAGTTTTAGAAATATTTAATATTTTCATTTAGAATATACGCTCTTAAAAGTGCGATTTGTGTTTCTAATTACTATTCACTATTAAATTGTTAACAATTTGAAGATTAAATTGATTCAATAGATTTTTGCTATGCTTTTCGGCAGAAGTTTTTCAAAGAATTCTTCGTTATTGTAACGAATAACGGTACTCTTTCGTCAGGTCATGTTTTACACATTGCGTGTTTTTAAAAAGTATATACTATATGCACGCATAATTTATTTTTAAAATTTTGTAAGCTAAATGTAAGATTCTGAACATCTGCATAAACTAAACATGTGTTAAGTTATTTAAAAATTATTTACACAAAAGTTTATTTATATAAAATTTAATTTGTGAAAATCTTACAAATGAAATATATCAAAATCATAACTCCCACTCTTAAGATCTATTAAAATTTAAATATATAAAACCTCAACAGTTCTACTAAAAAATGTTTGAAAATGTCTCAACGCAACGGCGACCTCTTTTGAGAAGGTAAAATAATTTTAACCGCAACTATATTGGCTATAAACTACTATATTTTTTGCTAATCTTTATCCTTTACTAAATAAAAACAGTTAACATATATTCACAATATTTATTTAGTATATTTCTAAGTACAAAGTTAGCCATATTCATATTTAATAATAATGCATAATTGTGCAAATAGATATATGAAATACCTATATCTTGTATAGCGTTGGCGTATTAGGATTTCAAATACGATGTGAAAGAAAAGCAAATAATGAAATTATATTTTTCTCGATCATTTCGGACATCGTTATTCAATCTTTATTAAAGCTATGTTGAAATTTTCTGAAAAATTCTCAAAACAAAAAAAAAATATGATTAAAAATTTCACAACCAAACACATCCCAGAAATGTATTGAAACGAAATAAGAAAGGCACTAAATCTATTGAACTAAAAAATAGAATCATAGTACTGGGCAAAACTATTGCTGTTACCAGTAAAAAATGTGTCTAAAAAGTAGGTCCATAACCTACATAATTTCGTTTTATAAAAAAATTTCCAATGTTTTCTTATGTCGGATCAGATCTCTAATTAAAATTAGCGAACACGAATAAATCGCATGTTATGCTTGAAAGCACATTTGTTAAAAAAATTTAAATATCATTATAGGTTAAATTAAATGTGTCCCTTTCCATATATCCAACGATCTGTGCCTGTGCCCATAGAAAATAAATGTGTTCAAGCGACAACACTGGCTACTAAGCTAAAGAAACGAATGAAAAGTTCTAAAAATTGAACTAACTGACCGAGTGAACGATGTTGAATCGAACATTTGAACTAAGTGAACGAGATGTTGGATTGTAGAAGGAAAAATTGAACTAACTGACCGAGTGAACGATGTTGAATCGAACATTTGAACTAAGTGTTGGATTGTAGAAGGAAAAATTGAACTAACTGACCGAGTGAACGATGTTGAATCGAACATTTGAACTAAGTGAACGAGATGTTGGATTGTAGAAGGAAAAATTGAACTAACTGACCGAGTGAACGACGGGAGCTGTGATTTGTGAACTGCGTCTCATAGTTCAGTCAAGTGAATAGTTCAATTGAACTAGGTCGTTCATGAACTACGCAAGCCTACTGAGCATGCACGAACCTCAAGCGAACTATAATGTCAGATGTGGCAAGAATTTTCGATCCATCGGGTTTTCTATCCCCTGTCGTTGTGACAGCCAAAATACTAATCCCAGAATTGTGGCAGCTTAAAATTTCTTGGGACGAGGAGTGCCATGCTTCACAAGTGGACACTGTTCCGGGATAATCTGCACGCGCTTAATGAAACTACAATCGTCAGGCACGTACTCAACCAGAACGTCAGAACAACGTTTCAAATTCATGGTTTCACTGACGCGTCGGAGAAAGCATATGGCAGCCATATACGTCCGATTTATCAATGCAGACAAATCTATTGCTGTAAGATTACTATGTTCCAAGTCACGAGTAGCTCCGGTTAAGCAGCAAAGTCTACCAAGGCTAGAGCTGTGTGCAGCAGTTTTATGTGCCCAATTAATGCATCGAATTGTAGACGAGCTGAAATTGACCGACGTACCCATTTTCTTGTGGACGGATTCTTCAATCGTCTTGTCACGGATTAAATCACCCTCATTATCATTAAACACTTTCGTTGCCGAAAGAGTCCACCATTCAACGGCTGACTTTGACCAAACAAGGGCAGCACGTTAAGTCAGAGGACAATCCTGCCGATCTGATATCGCTAGGAATAACACCAAGGCAGTTTAAATCATGCAGTGTGTGGTTTTTCGGTCCGATCTTCCTCCACAAGAAAACTAGCGCATGGTCGCTGTCCTAAATCTCACCTTCGACGCTGCGGAGGACATGCTGTATAACATCAATCACCGGAATTCCTTCAATGCACTGTTGCACATTGTCACATTTGTTCTGCGTTTCATTCGCCACACAAAAACTCAAAGCAATGAACGATCCAAGGACCTCATTGCCACGCCGCAAGAGTTAAGGGAAGCATTGTCAACAACTTTGGGCCTAATTCAACGGGCCGAATTCAAAGAGAAAATTAAAGCCCTTAGAAAACGCAATCCAGTTAGCAAAACGAGCCAACTTAGCACCCTCCACCCATTCTTGGATGATTAAGGTATTCTTAGAGTGGGTGGCCGCATCGAATATTCAACACTTCCATACGATGCGAGGCATCCAAGAATTCTTCCCTACAACGATCCGCTGACCAAGCTGCTGATGAAGTGGTTCTATGAAGAGAACTCTCACTGCGGCGCCCAAACGCTTGTAGCTCAAGTTCGACAACGATTCTGGCCAATTAAAGCAAAAACAATGTTTCTATCTATTGGGTAACATTGTGTGAGATGCACCCGAGCAAGGCCGCAATTATTCAAACAAGTCATGGGTGGACTGCCAGCGGCAAGGACTTTACCTGCAAGGCCATTCATCAACGCCGGAGTAGACTTCGCAGGACTCTTTTGGGTCTACTTCAAGGTTCGAGGAATTAGGCCACATAAAGCTTATGTCGCTATTTTCTGCTGTTTCAGCACAAAGGCTGTACATCTCGAACTAGCCACTGACCTAACGACGGATGCTTTTCTGAAACAGAGTTTATGATTAAGAGCCTGAAACAGAGTTTATGATCGTTAGGCTGGAACAGAGTTTATGATTAAGAGCCTGTAGAATATTTGATTATCTTACAAATCTGTGCTGAAAAGAGACTTTGATTAGTATGTCCACTGTCGCGGAGTATAAACCCAACAGGCCGACAGGACGTTAAATATAGATAGCCGCGGATTATAAACCCAACAGACTGGCTGTCCACTGTCGCGGAGTATAAACCCAACAGACCGACAGGGCGTTAAATATAAATAGCCGCGGTGTATAAACCAGAGATAATGAGATAGGAGACTCGCTCGGTTTGCCGAAAATTTGCGTCTTCGTTTTTCAGATTTTTTCACATACAGTATACGTGTTATTCACCTAATTTCACCTCAGCAACAATATATATATTGGAAAAAAATGTCATTTCATTTCAATCAGATTTCAGTTGTCCAGAGAAATTTGTTGAAGAAGGTTGGGTAGACTATTTTTTTTAACTAAAATTTCATTTAATATTATAAATTCGCATTTTTACAGAAATTTGACAGAATGGTTGACAACAACAGTGTTCCTAACATTAATCACATCACGCAGGCAATAAATAGAATTATTCCTGGATACTAATACATTCAGATGGAGAGGATAGCCAAACACCTGAGGTAGATTTTCTGGGCACAAAGGAAAATGATCTCATTTCTTTGCTCAATCAAATTCCATTAGAGAAACTTTTCGCGTAAGTTTAATAAAAGCTTCTTTGACATTTTTTTTTCTTGAAATTCTTAATATTAATAAGCAAATAATCTTTGCAGGTCCGCTCTAAGACAAATTAGAGCTTATAAAAGGAATTTCCTTGCACATTTTAAGCAAAATTTCAGCGTTTAATCGACTATGAATCGAGTTGTTTTTGGCAATCGGCGCGCTATTGACGCTGTTTAACGCCCCACGATGTGTTTTCACTATAGTGATGTGCAAGCAACCGATTTCGCATAACCAAATAGAACGAGATATCAAATACAAATTATTTCAGTTCATGTTTAATGATAGTTAATGATAGTCAATTAAAGTACATAATTTACATCACAGTAAAAATGTCAATATGTTGTTTAGAAAACTAATTGTCTGAATAAAAAATTAAATAAATAATATATTATATACATAGATTACATTATATTATATACATATGTTAATTATTCCATATAGATACATGCGAAGATTGCTGAAAGATCTCTATTAAAAAACTTTGAAAAAAAATATATTCTAATGCGAATGAACAGCGCTACAAATCCCGTTTGTTTGAAATTTTCGCAGCAAGCGAAAGCTTCAATGTCCGTCATTTGGGATGCTAACAAACTCTGTAGTCCTATTCTGTGTGAGGCAGAAACAATCAATTGATGAATTGAAAACAAGAAATTGATAACGATTTATATTTGCTTGGATTCCTCGTTCGATGAAATTTGTAGATTCCATTTTCACCTCGAATGTATTGTTAGCATGATTGCTTAAAATAAGTAATTATAGTACCAAATTTGCAAAAACTGTATGTTAGAAAAAATTTACACTAAAAATGTTGTTAATTTAATAATAAAAAAAGAGATCAAACTGAGTTGAAGCATTACTTAAATAAATAGATTTTTTTAACAACTCCAATGGCAATTTTATTTTAGATAAATATGTTTTTTGATAAATAGTAATAAAATAGCAAACTACTTAACTACTATAGTACTCGCAATAGTACGGGAAAACATACGTAGTTTGCAAACGAGTAACATTTTACATGATGTTTTTACTACAGAGGTGAAACCAAAATGCAGATATGCCAATATATAATTCAATATTATTCTTTTTATAGAAATGTATAACCGGAATTTATATGTTATTTTTATAAATATCACATAATTTCCTTTTTATGCTTATAAATAAGAATAAAAATATCATTAAACGAATTAAAATTGCAAACTGAGCGAAAAAGGTACATGAAACTCCTCGAGTCGCATCAATAATTATAATAAAAGCTACTAGAAACCTGTTAACAATTCTCCAATTTGTCTATGCATAAAATAATGTTAAAAATATTTCTTTCCTTTGCAACCGCAACCAAAATTTTTACATTATCTACTACGTATATGCGAAATAAAAGATGTGTATTTAAAGGTTTTTATATGCAAAACATGTTAAAATATTATGTTCTTTCTGCCGGCATATAACTTCAATAATTGTAACATAAATATAATGCAATAATAATAAGTAAATCAGTATGCGATTCATCCCTATTTTTTATTTATTTTACGCAATGATACAATTTAATTGTAATCTGAAAACACTGAACTGACAACTGAAAAAACATGTAAACAAAGTAGTATTTTGAGGTGAAATGGTCGCCTCTCCTCTCGTTTTCCACACTTCATCCTCGGCGTAATCGGTAATTTTCTTCACGCTGCCCGCTCTTCAACATAGGTCTGTTCAATTTTTTCACGAACACTACCACAAAAATTCCAGGTTTTTCACGAATACCGACAAGCTTCTGGAACCCGAAGTCTAGCCGAACAAACGCTGGAATAAGTGTGGAATCTCATTATGTCTGGTATAAACCCAACAGACCGGCGGTCCACTGTCGCGGAGTATAAACCCAACAGATCGACAGGGCGTTAAATATAGATAGCCGCGGAGTATAAACCCAACAGACCGGCTGTCCACTGTCGCGGAGTATAAACACAACAGACCGACAGGGCGTTAAATATAGATAGCCGCGGAGTATAAACCCAACAGACCGTCAGGGCGTTAAATATAGATAGCCGCGGAGTATAAACCCAACAGACCGGCTGTCCACTGTCGCGGAGTATAAACCCAACAGACCGGCTGTCCACTGTCGCGGAGTATAAACCCAACAGACCGACAGGGCTTTGTAACTATGTAGTTACGCTTGGCAGAAACGACGTTTCTTATGTTTCTTACCCGATTCAAGCCTCCACGATGCTGTAGCTGATGTTGTAGATTTATGACGCGGCGGCGTAGATGCGGCGGCGTAGATGTGTCGTCGACTGCGGCGTTGACTGCGGCGTCGACTGAGACGTTTACTGCGGCGTCGACTCAGACGTTAACTGCGGCGTCGACTCAGACGTTAACTGCGACGTCGACTGAGACGTTGACTGCGACGTCGGCTGAGGTCCTTGCGATATTGACTACGAGTCCTTTCGATGCCGACTTGAGGTCCTTGCGATGCTGACTGCGAGTCCTTGCGATGCCGACTTGAGGTCCTTGCGATGCTGACTTGAGGTCCTTGCGATGCTGACTGCGAGTCCTTGCGATGCCGACTTGAGTTCCTTGCGATGCTGACTGTCCACGGGTGTGGTTTCGAAATTACTGTCCACGGGTGTGGTTTCTGAACGACTGTCCACGGGTGTGGTTTCTGAACGACTGTCCCGATGCACTGAGTGCGCGCTCTTTTATACTTTGCTCCTCATTCTGTGAGGAGCTTTAAAGGTTTTCTCCGAACTTCGGACTTGTTTGCTGGAAATGATGCGACATGTTCGTCGCTTCCAGTGTTTACGAGCTAATCAGCAAACTCTTTTGACTAGTTTTCTCTATTTACTTTGCGAAAACGAGTTTGCTGTGCTTTGTCCTTGACTTTGATGCTGAGTGTACTTCTTTGTATGAACGTTAAATTTTATTAGCAAAATTTATCGTTACATTTCCCCCTTGTTTCGGGGGGGCCTGGCGGAAGACTGCTGTGATGAATGCTGCGGTGTTTCGTTGCCTTCCCCAGGCGTCTTGTTGTCTGCGCCGGTATAGATTCGTCGTTGATTAACAGGAATTTGTTGTTTCTTGTGTTGAGGTGTTGAGATTAAGACTGTTTCGTTTATGCACTTAAATTTTCAGGGTCGTGTACCATGTAGGAAATCGGCGTCTTCTGCAGGCGGCGGCGATTCCTCTGAATATATTTCGGCGTGCTAGAATCTGTTGCTTCGTTTTGATTGATTTGTTGCTCTCGTTTGTCGCTAACCGCCGCGGTAACCGAGTTGTCTGCATTTTCCTCGGAATTGGTTTGCAATTGTGTTAAGCCACTATAACTCATAAAATCGTAGTTTGATTAAAGGTGGTGATGTAATATCTAAAGGAAACGAGTAATATAGAAATTTGGGATGACAACATAAAATTAAATAAATGTTTGTTGTGCCATTCATGACAATTGTTGTTGTTGCTCCCGCGGCATGTGTTTTCTTTGAGTGTTTGTAATTACTGCTGTGGCGTCTGTTTGCGCTGTCCATTTGTATCGGCGGTGACATACGGTTTTAACTCGCTAACGTGAACCGTGTGCATTTTGACATGTTTTAAATCTTTTATCCTTGCAATGACCGGTGATATAAATGATATTACTCTGAAGGGTCCTTTGTACTTGGGTGCGAGCTTTGCAGCGAAGTAATCAATTCCTTTCGATAAATTGTGTTGTTTGGCTAACACCAATTCTCCAATCTTTGGTGACCACTGTCGACGCCTCAGATTATAGTATCTGGCTTGGTCAGCTGTTGCTTGTGCTTGTCTGCCTCGCACAATTTCGAAAACTTCTCTTAGTTGTTTTGCTCTCGTGATGGCGCTCTGTTCCGGTTGTCCAGTTACTTGCGTCTCTTCATCAAATAGCGCTGCTGGCAGCCTCGGTTCCCGTCCTTGAACCAGAAATGCAGGACTGAAGCCCGTCGTCTCTGACCTGCAAGAATTTATGGAGAGCATTACCTCTGGTAGACTTTCGTCCCATTTGCGCTGTTTTCCGGCTGTTAGTTGTGCGATCATAGTCTTCACTGTTTTGTTAACGCGTTCCGTGTAGTTTTCTTGAGGTGTATAAGGCGCGGTGAACTGGTGTTTGACTCCAATGTCTGCAAGAAAATCTTTGAAGTGTTTACTTTTAAACTGCTTTCCGTTGTCGCTGACGAGAACTTTAGGAACGCCAAATCTCGCTAGAATCCGCTCTCGAAATCCTTTTAGTAAGTTGTCGCCAGTGGCTTTCCGAAGTGGTATTATTTCAGTCCATTTTGTAAATTTGTCGAAGAAGATTAATAATGACGTGTTTCCATGTACAGAGCGTGGCAGTGGACCGACGAAATCGGCACACACGATTGCCCAGGGCTCCTCTGCTAGCTGCGTCAACATCTTACCTGCTTGTTGTCGCTGTTGTGTTTTATAACGTTGACATGAGTCGCAACGGCGGACGTAGAGGCTAATATCGCGCATCATACCTGGCCAATAGTAGCGATTCATAACTCGTGCTGTTGTTTTTCGGATTCCTAGGTGACCTGCAGTCGGGGTGTCGTGATTCTCGTGAAGAACGCGTGCGCGCAGGTATGCAGGAACGCAGAGTTTCCACGGTGCGTTGTCATCGTTGCCAAGCTGACTTTGGATGTGTCTGTATAGCTGGCCTGCCTCTATTCTGTAGTCGGGAAATTTTTCCGGCTTCTCTCTGATCTCTTGTAGTCGTCTCTTGGTCCATGAGCACGTTGGTTGAGTCATGCTGTCTCCTACGGCGTTGGCGATGGCGTTCGATGGTTCAGTGCATCCCTTTTGAATTAGTTCGTCTCCCTCTTTGTGAATAATCTCCTGCGCGGTTGCTTTCCTAGAAACGTAGCGCTGTTTGATTTTGTTGTCATCATTCATCGTGATTGTATGGGAAGTCATGTTCGCTGGGTCTTCTAGTCTTTTAAATATTGCTAATTTCTTCCGCAGGGCGATTTATTTGTCGTCGGAAGTTCGCTGATTCTCCTTCTCATCTCCTTCGCTGTCGGCGCATGTATTAATTGTAATCGTCTCTGCTTGTTGGTAAGCATCTCGCAAGTTCAAAGTAAACTCTCCGCAAGTCAAGCAGGCTCCAACGTTCGCAAGGAAATCCATTCCCAGGAGTAAGTCGTCCACTGCACCTAGAAGGATAAGCAACATGGTGCGAATCGTGTCCTGCCCTAAACTGAGTGGCGTGTCAAGATAATGTGTCACTGTTCCCTGTGAACCATCGGCCATCCGTATGTATCGCGGCGCCGTGAGCGGTTTTCGGTCTATTCCGAGAGACTGCTCCATTCGAGCGCTGACAAAGCTGCGCGTCGCTCCAGTGTCCACTGTTGCATCCACCCATCGTCCTTCAACCTTGATCTTTGCTATCAGTTGGCCCTTATGGCAGCGTAACACTTCTAAATTTTCCGAGAGGATGTCTGCCCTGGTCCCGCCGAGTCTCGGATCTGGCGGGGGCGCTCTTCGTTTCCCTGATGGTTCTCCTGCCTTCCACTAGGACGGCGATAGCAGCAATCGATGCTGCGAACTCCTAGCTTTCCGCACGTCCAACAAAACAACCGTTGCGGATTTCGACAGTTTCTCTGGTGGTGACAATCTTGGCCGCAGCGTCGGCACGCTGTGCTGGTGTTGATGGGTCGTGCTTCCGGTTGCGTTATCTCCATGTGTCTCTCGTTGTGTACCCTGTTCGTCGCGGGCCTGTTTTCGTAACGTGCTCTTGGTGCATGTTGTCGAGGTTCATCATGTGGGCGACTGCTCTGGCGCAACGTCTCGTCTGGCTTCCCCTGGATACATTCTAAGTCCTCCGCTAGACTGACTAATTCGTCGAGGCTCGAAAAGTCCCTCCTCTTTATATAAAGTTGAAATTCTTGTCGCGAGTTTCTAAACACTCGTTCTAGTTTTTGCGCCTCTGTGAAGTTCGCTGTTCGCATAAGATCGCAGATGTCCAATACAAAATCTTTGAAAGATTCTCGCTGCCGCTGCGTGCGCATTCGAATTCGGTCCTCTATTTGTTCGAAGTAACTGCTCGATAAAAAGAATTTAAGGAATGCTGTTTTGAAGTTGTTCCAGCTTCCCAAATCGCGTTGATTATTTCTTAGCCATGTGAGTGCACGATCGCGTTGATTATTTCTTAGCCATGTGAGTGCACGATCGCGAAGTAGTTCCGGCATTATCTGAGGTAAATTGTCTATGGGTAACCGGTAAACTCCCGTCAATTCTTCGACTCTTTCAATAAAAAGTAACGGGTCCTTGCCACCGTCGTATCGGACGTTCCATTTTCGAACTTTGTCTATGATGCTTGCTGGGTCCATCGTCATTTCCCGTGGTCTTGTGTATATCGAACTCCGTCTGGGTTCGGTGAGGATGTGTTCGCCAGCTGCAGGTATCGCTAGGTGAAATTCTTTTTCACTTAGCTTAGGTGAAGCTGATCTAGTCTGCCTCTCGTTCCGATCATCTCCTGATCGTGGCTGGCATGTCGGTGATGGCCCTCGGGCCGCGGTGTGCGCTGCCTCTAATTCCAGCAAGCGCGCGTGCACCACAGGATCCTTTTCAGCTGCTATTACGAAAGCGACAAATTGCTTTCTTAGTTCATCGGCGTTTCCTGTTTCGTCTAATTCGAACTCCTTGGCGTATTCGATCAGTTCGTCTTTACGCAGTGTGTATATCCATGAACGCTTCGACATTTTTCCCAGATCCTTGTTGAATTCGTTGTTCGCAAGTTATTAAATATTCGGTGCACTAGGTCCCTGTTCGGGCGCCACTGTAACGATGCTTTTCCTCTCTCGCCTGGATATCACTCAGTCCAGTCCAAGGTCTCGTCCAGTTATTTATTAATTTGAACGCAATACACCGATTTCGATATTAACAACTTTATTTACTTAGATCTTGACAGAAATTACAATAGTTTGAAATATGCTTATAGTTACGTTTTAGCTAAGATAAGTTTTATATAACAAGTTTACAAGTGTTTGGCTGAAACAGAGTTTATGATTAAGAGTCTGAAACAGAGCTTATGATCGTTAGGCTAAAACAGAGTTTATGATTAAGAGCCTGAAACAAAGTTTATGATCGTTAGGCTGAGACAGAGTTTATGATTAAGAGCCTGAAACAAAGTTTATGATCGTTAGGCTGAAACGGAGGTTGTGATTAAGAGCATGTCGATTATTTGGTTATCTTACAAATTTATGCTGAAAAGAGACTTTGATTAGCGTGTCCACTGTCGCGGAGTAAAAACCCAACATACCGACAGGGCGTTAAATATAAATAGCCGCGGAGTAAAAACCCAACAGACCGGCTGTCCTACTGTCGCGGAGTAAAAACCCAACAGACCGACAGGGCGTTAAATGTAAATAGCCGCGGAGTAAAAACCCAACAGACCGGCTGTCCTACTGTCGCGGAGTAAAAACCCAACAGACCGACAGGGCGTTAAATGTAAATAGCCGCGGAGTAAAAACCCAACAGACCGGCTGTCCTACTGTCGCGGAGTAAAAACCCAACAGACCGACAGGGCGTTAAATGTAAATAGCCGCGGAGTAAAAACCCAACAGACCGGCTGTCCTACTGTCGCGGAGTAAAAACCCAACAGACCGACAGGGCGTTAAATGTAAATAGCCGCGGAGTAAAAACCCAACAGACCGGCTGTCCTACTGTCGCGGAGTAAAAACCCAACAGACCGACAGGGCGTTAAATGTAAATAGCCGCGGAGTAAAAACCCAACAGACCGGCTGTCCTACTGTCGCGGAGTAAAAACCCAACAGACCGACAGGGCGTTAAATGTAAATAGCCGCGGAGTAAAAACCCAACAGACCGGCTGTCCTACTGTCGCGGAGTAAAAACCCAACAGACCGACAGGGCGTTAAATGTAAATAGCCGCGGAGTAAAAACCCAACAGACCGGCTGTCCTACTGTCGCGGAGTAAAAACCCAACAGACCGACAGGGCGTTAAATGTAAATAGCCGCGGAGTAAAAACCCAACAGACCGGCTGTCCTACTGTCGCGGAGTAAAAACCCAACAGACCGACAGGGCGTTGTAACTATGCAGTTACGCTTGCAAGAAACGACGTTTCCTATGTTTTCTCACCTGATTTAAACCTCCACGGTGCTGTAGCTGATGTTATAGATTTATGACGCGGCGGCGTAAATGCGGCGGCGTAAACTGAGACGATGACTGCGATGTCGGCTGAGACGTTGACTGCGACGTCGACTGAGACGTTGACTGCGACGTCGACTGCGACGTCGACTGATACGTTGACTGCGACGTCGACTGAGACGTTGACTGAGACGTTGACTGAGACGTTAACTGCGACGTCGACTGAGACGTTGACTGCGACGTCGGCTGAGGTCCTTGCGATATTGACTACGAGTCCTTTCGATGCCGACTTGAGGTCCTTGCGATGCTGACTGCGAGTCCTTGCGATGCCGACTTGAGGTCCTTGCGATGCTGACTTGAGGTCCTTGCGATGCTGACTGCGAGTCCTTGCGATGCCGACTTGAGTTCCTTGCGATGCTGACTGTCCACGGGTGTGGTTTCGAAATTACTGTCCACGGGTGTGGTTTCTGAACGACTGTCCACGGGTGTGGTTTCTGAACGACTGTCCCGATGCACTGAGTGCGCGCTCTTTTATACTTTGCTCCTCATTCTGTGAGGAGCTTTAAAGGTTTTCTCCGAACTTCGGACTTGTTTGCTGGAAATGATGCGACATGTTCGTCGCTTCCAGTGTTTACGAGCTAATCAGCAAACTCTTTTGACTAGTTTTCTCTATTTACTTTGCGAAAACGAGTTTGCTGTGCTTTGTCCTTGACTTTGATGCTGAGTGTACTTCTTTGTATGAACGTTAAATTTTATTAGCAAAATTTATCGTTACATTTCCCCCTTGTTTCGGGGGGGCCTGGCGGAAGACTGCTGTGATGAATGCTGCGGTGTTTCGTTGCCTTCCTCAGGTGTCTTGTTGTCTGCGCCGGTATAGATTCGTCGTTGATTAAAATGCCTTATTTGTTTCCAATTTTCTTAGTTTTGTACATTAATTTAAATTTAGTCTTAAATTTTTTTCCTTATTCCTTATTTTCACATGTTCGTTTTTTCTATTGGTAAAATCTTTGCTTTCTGATTACAATTTTAAATTCCTTTTAGTTCAGTTAAATTAATCAACGTTCTCTGAATCTAGTTCTGTGTTTGCCCTAATCTTTACTTTGACATAGTTTTTTTTTTGGTTTATTAAATTCATTTTTCATTTCCATCAATTCCAATTGGATTACTTTCTTATTTCTTGTTCTTGCTTAAATCGTTGCTCTAATATATATATTTTGTTTTCTTATACTATAACCTTTTTACTCTAATGTTGTTTTCTTTCCTGACTTAATAACTTTGATTTTCATTTGCATTAGTTTACATTTCATATATACATATTTATTTTTATTATGTATATTTCTACTCGAATTTTGTTCTATTCTTGCTTCTCTTTTTTGTTTCTTATCGTTAAATTTACTGTGTTTAAAATGTTCTTTAAAATTAATGAAATGGTTATCGTTATTCTGGCGATGTCAGGTTCTCGATGTTTACAGTGCCGCTCCGTGATAAGGTGATTTTCTATCTCGTTGAGTTTCGTAATACATTAACACACTGTTTCTTTTCTGTGTTTGAATTTCCATTGTCGTGTACGGTAAGGGGGAAGATGCCGTTATCATTTGGTCGAGTTGTGATGTTGATTTCCTCGTGTTGTTTCATAATTTTTTCCTCTTCTAAAGCGTTGTGCATTACAAGAACGCGTGCTGAAATCTGTTGTTTCGTTCTGCAGATTGGTTTGCTCTCGTTCGTCGCTAATCGCTGAGGTATCTAAGTTGTCTGCATTTTCTCGGAATTTATTTGCAATTGTACTGCGCCATTATAACTAATAAAATCGTAGCTTGATTAACGGCGGTGATATAATATCTGAAAGAAACGAGTAAACTAGAAATTTCGGACGACAACATGAAATTAAATTTTTATTATGCCATTCATGACAATCGTTGTTGTTGCTCCCGCAGTCATGTATTTTCTTTGAGTAGTTTGCAATTACTGCTGTGGCGTCGGTTTGCGCCGTCCACTTGTATCGACGGTGACATACGGTTTTAACTCGGTAACGTGAACCGTGTGCATTTTGGCATGTTTTAAATCTTTTATCCTTGCAATGACCGGTGATATAAATGATATTACTCTGAAGGGTCCTTTGTACTTGGGTGCGAGTTTTGCAGCGAAGTAATCTATTCCTTTCGATAAATTGTGTTGTTTGCCAATTCTCCAATCTTGGGTGACCACTGTCGACGCCTCAGATTGTAGTATCTGGCTTGGTCAGCTGTTGCTTGTGCCTGTCTGCCTCGTACAATTTCGAAGACTTCTCTTAGTTGTTTTGCTCTCGTGTTGGCGCTCTGTTCCGGTTGTCCAGTTCCTTGTGTCTCCTCATCAAATAGCGCTGCTGGCAGTCGCGGTTCCCGTCCTTGAACCAGGAATGCAGGGCTGAAGCCCGTCGTCTCTGACCTGCAAGAGTTTATAGCGAGTATTAGCTCTGGTAGGCTTTCGTCCCATTTGCGCTGTTCTCCGGCTGTTAGCTGTGCGATCATAGTCTTCACTGTCTTGTTGACGCGTTCCGTGGGATTTTCTTGTGGTGTATAAGGCGCGGTGAACTGGTGTTTGACTCCAATGTCTGCAAGCAAATCTTTGAAGTGTTTACTTTTAAACTGCTTTCCGTTGTCGGTGACGAGTACTTTAGGCACGCCAAATCTCGCTAGAATCTAAATCCTTTTAGTAAGTTATCGCCAGTGGCTTTCCGAAGTGGTATTATTTCAGTCCATTTCGTGAACTTGTCGAAGAAGATTAATAATGACATATTTCCATGTACGGAGCGTTGCAGTGGACCGATGAAATCGGCACACACGATTGCCCAGGGCTCCTCTGCTAGCTGCGTCAACATCTTACCTGCTTGCTGTCGTTGTTGTGTTTTATACCGTTGACATGAGTCGCAACGGCGGACGTAGAGCCTAATATCGCGCATCATACCTGGCCAATAGTAGCGAGTCTTAATTCGTGCAGTTGTTTTTCGGATTCCTAGGTGACCTGCAGTCGGGGTGTCGTGATTCTCGTGAAGTACGCGTGCGCGCAGGAATGCAGGAACGCAGAGTTTCCACGGTGCGTTGTCATCGTTGCCAAGCTGACTTTGGATGTGTCTGTATAGCTGGCCGGCCTCTATTCTGTAGTCAGGAAATTTTTCCGGCTTCTCGCTGATTTCTTGTAGTCGTCTTTCGGTCCATGAGCATGTTGGTTGAGCCATGCTGTCTCCTACGGCGTTGGCGATGGCGTTCGATGGTTGACGGGAAAGGGCGTCAGCGACAACTTTTAGTTTCCCTTTTCGATACTTGATGTCAAAGTTAAACTGCTGTGATTCCAACGCCCAGCGAGCAATGCGTCCTGACGGGCTCTCGATGCTGTTGAGCCATTTGAGCGATAGGTGGTCCGTGATCACTGTGAACTTATAGCCTTCGAGGTAGCACCTCATCTTCCGAATTCCCCATATGATGGCCAAGCATTCCTTCTCGGTTGCTGAATAGTTTCTTTCCGCCTGGTTAAACCTGCGACTCGCATATGCTATCACCTTCTCTGCATCATCGAACTCTTGCGTGAGCACGGCTCCTAGTCTAACGTCGCTGGCGTCAGTTTGGAGCGTGAATGGCTTCGTAAAATCTGGACACCTAAGTATTGGGGCGCTTATCAGCGATTTCTTGAGATTTTCAAACGCCTCCTGTTGTTCGGACTGCCACTTCCAGTGTTTCCCTTTCTTCAGCAGATTGGTCATTGGATGAACTATCGTTGCAAACTCGGTTACAAAGCGTCTGTACCATGATGCAATTCCCAAGCATCGTCGTAGTTCACGTAGATTCTTCGGTGGCTCGAGGGCTTCTATCGCCGCGATCTTCTCCGGGTCGGTTTGAATGCCATGTTCACTTACCACATGTCCCAAGTATTTTGTTTCCTTCTGGAAAAACCCGCATTTGTCTACGTTGAGCTTCAGGTTCGCGTTCCGTAAGCGTCTAAAAACCTCTTTGAGATGTAGCATGTGTTCCTCCTTCGTTGCGCTTGTTACGATTATGTCGTCCAAGTAGGCGAAGGCGTTGAGCTCCAATTCTGGACCTCGTTGAAACGTCGAAGGTGCAGAGTGTAGTCCAAACGGCATGACCTTCTACTGAAAGAGACCTCGACCGGGAACGGTGAAGGCTGTGTAGGGTTTACTGCTTTCCGCCATCGAAATCTGCCAATAACCATTTTTTAAGTCAAGCGTACTGATGAATCTTGCGTTCCTGAGTCGGTCGGTAAGCGTCCGGTCTCGATCGAGAGTTCAATTGGCGGTAATCTATACATAGACGCCAAGTGCCGGTCTTTCTTTACTAAGACGATCGGAGCGCTGAAGCCGCTTGTCGATGGTTCAATGCATCCCTTTTGGATTAATTCGTCCACCTCTTTATGAATAATTTCCTGCATCGCTGGATTCCGAGGCACGTAGCGCTGTTTGATTGGTTTGTCGTCTATCATCGTGATTCTATGGGATGTAATGTTCGTTGGACCTTCTAGTCTCTCAAATATCTGTAATTCCTTCCGCAGGGTGGTTTCTGTGTCTTCGGATGTGTGCTGATTCTCCTTGTCGGCGCATGTATTGATTACCATTGTCTCTGATGGTTGGTGAGCATCTCGAAAGTTCAAAGTGAACTTTCTACAAGTCAAGCTGGCTCCAACGTTTGCAAGGAAATCCATTCCCAGGAGTAAGTTGTCCACTGCACCTGGAAGGATAAGCAACATGGTGTCAAGATAATGTGTCACTGTTCCCTGAGAACCATCGGCCATCCGTATGTATCGCGGCGCCGTGAGCGGTTTTCGGTCTATTTCGAGGGAATGCTCCATTCGAGTGCTAACAAAGATGCGTGTTGCTCCAGTGTCCACTGTTGCATCCACACATCGTCCTTCAACCTTGATCTTTGCTATCAGTTGGCCCTTATGGCAGCGTAACACTTCTAGTTTTTCCGAGAGGATGTCTGCCGTGGTCCCGCCGAGTCTCGGATCTGGCGGGGGCGCTCTTCGTTTCACTGATGGTTCTCCTGTCTTCCACTAGGACGGCGATAGCAGCAATCCATGCTCCGAACTCCTAGTTTTCCGCACGTCCAACAAAACAACCGTTGCGGATTTTGACAGTTTCTCTGGTGGTGTCCATCTTGGCCGCAGCGTCGGCACGCGGTGCTGGTGTTGATGGCTCGTGCTTCAGGTTGCGTGATTTCCATGTGCCTCTCGTGGTGTACTCTGTTCGTTGGTGGCCTGTTTTCGTAACGTGCTCTTGGTGCAGGTTGTCGAGGCTCATCATGTGGGCGACTGCTCTGGCGCATCGTCTCGTCTGGCTTCCCCTGGATACATTCTAAGTCCTCCGCTAGACTGACTAATTCGTCGAGGCTCGAAAAGTCCCTCCTCTTTATATAAAGTTGAAATTTTTGTCGCGAATTTCGAAACACTCGTTCTAGTTTTTGCGCCTCTGTGAAGTTTGCTGCTCGCATAAGATCGCAGATGTCCAATACAAAGTCTTTAAAAGATTCTCGCTATCGCTGCGTGCGCATTCGAATTCGGTCCTCTTTTTGTTCGAAGTACCTGCTCGATAAAAAAAATTTAAGAAACGCTGTCTTGAAGTTGTTCCAGCTTACCCAGTCGCGTTGATTGTTTCTTAGCCATGTGAGTGCACGATCGCGAAGTAGTTCCGGCATCATCTGAGGTAAATTGTCTATGGGTAACCGGTAAACTCCGGTCAATTCTTCGACCCTTTCAATAAAAAGTAACGGGTCCTTGCCACCGTCGTATCGGACGTTCCATTTTCGAACTTTGTCTATGATGATTGCTTGGTCCATCGTCATTTCCCGTGGTCTCGTGTATATCAGATTCCGCCTGGGTTCGGTGAGTATGTGTTCGCTAGCTGTGGGTATCGATAGGACAAATTCCTTTTCACCAAGCTTAGGTGAAGCCTAGATCTAGTCTGTGTCTCGTTCCGATCATCGCCTGATCGTGGCTGGCATGTCGGCGATGGCCCTCGGGCCGCGGTGTGCGCTGCCTCTAACTCCAGCAAGCGCGCGTGTACCAGAGAATCCTTTTCGGCTGCTATTACGAAAGCGACGAACTGTTTCCTTAGTTCATCGGCGTTTCCTGTTTCGTCTAATTCGAACTCCTTGGCGTAATCGATCAGTTCGTCTTTTCGCAGTGTGTATATCCATGAACGCTTCGACATTTTTTTCCGATCCTTGTTGAATTCGTTGTTCGCAAGTTATTAAATATTCGGTGCACTAGATCCCTGTTCGGGCGCCACTGTAACGATGTTTTTCCTCTCTCGCCTGGATAACACTCAGTCCAGTCCAAGGTCTCGTCCAGTTATTTATTGATTTGAACGCAATACACCGATTTCGATACTAACAATTTTATTTAATAAATCTTGACAGTAGTTACAATAGTTTGCAATATGCTTAGAGATACGTTTTGGCTAAGATAAGTTTTATTTAACAAGTTTAGAATCGTTTGACTGAAACAGAGTTTATGATTAAGAGCCTGAAACAGAGTTTATGACCGTTAGGCTGAAACAGAGTTTATGATCATTAGGCTGCAACAGAGTTTATGATTAAGGGCCTGAAACAGAGTTTATGATCGTTAGGATGAAACAGAGTTTATGATTAAGAGCCAGTAGAATATTTGATTATCTTACAAATCTGTGCTGAAAAGAGACTTTGATTAGTGTGTCCACTGTCGCGGAGTATAAACCCAACAGGCCGACAGGACGTTAAATATAGATAGCCGCGGAGTATAAACCCAAGAGACCGGCTGTCCACTGTCGCGGAGTATAAACCCAAAAGACCGACAGGGCGTTAAATATAGATAGCCGCGGAGTATAAACCCAACAGACCGGCTGTCCACTGTCGCGGAGTATAAACCCAACAGACCGACAGGGTGTTAAATATAGATAGCCGCGGAGTGTAAACCCAACAGACCGGCTGTCCACTGTCGCGGAGTATAAACCCAACAGACCGACAGGGCGTTAAACATAGATAGCCGCGGAGTATAAACCCAACAGACCTGCTGTCCACTGTCGCGGAGTATAAACCCAACAGACCGACAGGGCGTTAAATATAGATAGCCGCGGAGTATAAACCCAACAGACCGGCTGTCCACTGTCGCGGAGTATAAACCCAACAGACCGACAGCGTGTTAAATATAGATAGCCGCGGAGTATAAACCCAACAGACCGGCTGTCCACTGTCGCGGAGTATAAACCCAACAGACCGACAGGGCTTTGTAACTATGTAGTTACGCTTGGAAGAAACGACGTTTCTTATGGTTCTTACACGATTCAAGCCTCCACGATGCTGTAGCTGATGTTGTAGATTTATGACGCGGCGGCGTAGATGTGTCCTCGACTGCGGCGTTGACTGAAACGTTGACTGCGACGTCGACTGAGACTTTGACTGCGACGTCGACTGAGACGTTGACTGCGACGTCGACTGAAACGTTGACTGCGACGTCGACTGAGACTTTGACTGCGACGTCGACTGAGACGTTGACTGCGACGTCGACTGAGACGTTGACTGCGACGTCGACTGAGACGTTGACTGCGACGTCGACTGAGACGTTGACTGCGACGTCGACTGTAGCGTCGACTGAGACGTTGACTGCGACGTCGGCTGAGGTCCTTGCGATGCTGACTGCGAGTCCTTGCGATGCCGACTTGAGGTCCTTGCGATGCTGACTGCGAGTCCTTGCGATGCCGACTTGAGGTCCTTGCGATGCTGACTGTGAGTCCTTACGATGCCGACTTGACGTCCTTGCGATGCTGACTGCAAGTCCTTGCGATGCCGACTTGAGGATCTTGCGATGCTGACTGCGAGTCCTTGCGATGCCGACTTGAGGTCCACGGGTGTGGTTTCGAAATTACTGTCCCGATGCACTGAGTGCGCGCTCTTTTATACTTTGCTCCTCATTCTGTGAGGAGCTTTAAAGGTTTTCTCCGAACTTCGGACTTGTTTGCTGGAAATGATGCGACATGTTCGTCGCTTCCAGTGTTTACGAGCTAATCAGCAAACTCTTTTGACTAGTTTTCTCTATTTACTTTGCGAAAACGAGTTTGCTGTGCTTTGTCCTTGACTTTGATGCTGAGTGTACTTCTTTGTATGAACGTTAAATTTTATCAGCAAAATTTATCGTTACAAAGAGAAGGGAACGATAACACACATTGAGCGCGAGTCAACTATGCGGAATTCTACATTTACTCTACGAGACATCGAAGATAGCACATCATACTTCTCGGGAACCGATTCACTTGGCATTAACCAATGGATCTGCGAATTCGAAGAAAACGCAACAACAGTAGAATGGAATGATCTGCAAAAACGACAATATGGTGTTCCGGAAGCTGGGTGTTAACGGCCATAACTTTTCAGCCTTGATTGATACCGGTAGTAGTTTAAGCCTTATTAGACACGACGTGTTTGCTATACTAGGTGATATACAACTGATGCCCGAAAAGAGGCGACTACTTGGAGCCGGAAGAGGAGAACTAGATACAATAGGAAGCTTTGAGGCCGTATTAAAACTTGATAATTTAGAAGTAGAAACTAAGTTCCACGTGGTAGACAAGCAGGATATTACGAAGCCACATACGAAGCCATTTTGGGAAATTCGTTGCTGGAAAAGTTCGATTTAGTCGTTCGCCAAAACGAAGTAGACTTTAGGAAGAAGAAGACGGATGAAGAGAAAGAAATCCATAAAAACATAAAAAGAGATGATTCAAGGAAACATATTAAGGAAATCGATATTAGCAAAAACAAAAACAACGCGTTCTTAGAAGAGTTTCGCGCATTATGTATGATAGAAGAAGCAGAAATTTTATTAAGTACACCAGAACTTATGTTGTCACACCTGACGGGAACACAATCGGCGATCGTTTCTCAAATGGCACAAGAGTATTCGCCCAGTACAAGAATAAATTCCCCAGTTTCAATGAAGATTATACTTACGGACGATTTACCAGTTTATCAAAGGCCAAGGCGAATGTCGTATGCAGACCAGCAAGTCATAAACGAACAGATTGAGAAATGGCTGAAAGACGGCATAATACGGTTCACCATATGCGTCGCCAGTAGTACTGGTAAACAAGAAGGACGGGAGCAGGAGATGCATCGACTTTAGGAAGCTAAACGAGAAGATAATAAGGGACAATTTTCCCATACCCGTGATTGACGACGTGCTGGAAAGATTACAAAATGCAAATGTTTTTACGACACTCGACCTCATGAACGGATTCTTTCATGTTCCGGTAGAGGAAGATTCTACTAAATACACGTCGTTCGTAGTTAATAACGGGCAGTATGAATTTTTATTTGTACCGTTCGGAATATGCAACGCCCCGGCAGCTTTTTCGCGTTTTATTTTCTCGGCACTGAGAGATTTAATTAACGACGGAACATTGATTGCTTACATGGACGACCTCATCATTCCAGCTAGGGACGAAGAGGAAGGCATTCGAAAGTTAAAATTAGCTTTGCAGGTAGCAGCCAAAAACGGGTTTAGAATAAAATGGGAAAAATGCCAATTCCTAACACGAAGAGCCAGCTTTTTATGATACGTTATAGAAGGAGGAACTATTAGGCCATCACACGAGAAAACTATTGCTGTAAAAGAGTTCCCTATTCCAGTTGATAGAAGGCAATTGCAAAGGTTTTTGGCGCTCACGTCGTGTTTTAGGCGATTTGTGAAAGATTATGCAACCATAGCAAAGCCACTTTCTGATCTCCTGAGAAAGGATGTAAGATTTCAAATTAAAGACGAACAGTTGGCTGCAATACAGCAGTTAAAAATTGCATTAACAACCGAGCCTGTACTGAAGCTATTTAACCCCACTGCATTAACCGAGGTACACACCGATGCGAGCATGTATGGTTACGGAGCCGTTCTCTTACAAAAAGACGGCAAAGATCAAGAGTTTCATCCTGTTTAATACATGAGCAGAAAAACAAAACCGCCCGAGCAAAAATACCACTCATACGAACTTGAAGTACTTGCAGTAATCGAGGCTCTGAAGAAATGGAGAGTATATCTCCTCGGAACTAAAGTAAAAATAGTTACCGACCGCAACGCATTCGCAATGACAATGAGGAAGCATGAAGTACAGGCAAGAGTGTCAAGATGGGCGATGTTTCTGCAAGAATTTGATTACGAGGTGGAACATAGAGCTGTCCCAAAAATGAAACACGTGGATGGTCTTAGCAGAGTTGCTTGCCTATTAATTGAAGACTCCGTGAAGCACTGAATTAAAGAAGCCTAGCTTTAAGATGATTGGACCAGAGCAAGACGGAAAATATTAGAGAAAGAAACATACGATGATTTCTATTTGCAACATGGAGTAATATACAAGGATCCCAACAAGGACCTGCTTGTAATCCCAACATCGATGGAAGAGGAAATAATTAAAATTGGCTATCGTCAAGGACATTATGCAACAAAAAGAACACAGGGAATAATAGAAAGAGACTTCTATATTCGTAATATAGGACCAAAGGTAACAAATATTGTAAAAAGCTGCATCGAATGCATAGTCATGAACGCGAAAGCTGGGAAAAAGGAAGGATTACTCGCACCAACCAACAAAGGGCACCTACCACGTCGACCATGTAGGACCAATGGATACTACGAAGAAGGGATACAACTATATTCTTGTGATCATAGACGCATTTTCAAAACACACTTGGTTGTACCCTACCAAAAATACCAGCGCAGAAGCCGCCACCGAAACGTTAAGAAAGCAGTCAATGGTTTTTGGGAACCCGGCACGAATATTCACTGATCGTGGGGCCGCGTTTACAGCAAAGATTTTTGAAGACTTCTGTAGAGATATGGACCGGATAATCACCGGAGTACCCAGAGGAAATGGCCAGGTGGAAAGGATTCACAAGATCATAGTTCCAATGGTCGCTAAGCTCTGTCAAGGACAATCCACCCATTGGCATAAACAAGTCGATCGAGTTCAACAAATCTTAAACAGTACTCCAACTAGAAGCACCAAGTTTACGCCCTTCAGATTGTTAACTGGTATCGATATGCTAGTCAAAGGAAATCCCAACCTAAATTAGCTACTAGAAGAATACGCCGTTGCTGCTTTAGACGCTGGTCGAGATGAAATCCGGTTGCAAGCGCAAGAAAACATCAGAATTATCCAAGCAGAAAATGTTAATGATTTCAATAAAAAGCGAATTCCGGAGAAGAACTACGCCTTAAACCAGTTAGTCGCCATTAAACGGACAAAGTTCGGTAGCGGGTTAAAGCTAAAACAGAAATATTTAGGACCCTATAGAATCACCGAAAAGATGAACCATGGACGTTACAAGGTGGAAAAAGTTGGACAACACGAAGGACCAAAGCAAACATCGACAGTTGCAGAGTACATGAAGGCGTGCGACCCTTCGTCCGGGTCGAACGAAGCGTCAGGATTGCGACGTAACGAGATAAATCACATTGGCTGAATTAAGATTAGACTTTCTTTCATGTCGTACCATTAATAATAATTAAAAAATAAAATTGGATTTTGTTTAAAGAAATTGTCGGCGGTGCTATTATTTCATATACTACATATATGAATCCATGTACATACTAGAGAGCTGCAAATTGCTTTTCAATTGCCTTGCCTTCGTGCATTGCCATTGCCTTGCATTGCCGTATCGCATCAAAGGCAAGCAATTGCCTTGCCGTCGACGCAGACGGCAGTACAATGGCAATGCAATTGGCAGTACAAAGTGCAAGAAAGGTTTTTTAAGAAGATAGAATTTTCAGTACTGGTGATCATGGTGGTTGCTGGCAAAAATGTTGTTACTATGTTCTTTAGATTTCGCTTTGATTGCAGCCAAGAAAAATACACGTGTTTTTTATTTTTGAAACCTTGTGCAAGAAAGTGTGAAAATTTGCAGTGATTGATGAAATAGATATAAATACATAAGTAATAGACTTGCGTCGGCCATTTCTTAAGCTTGCACAGTATTTTTTAACATATTTTATAAAAGATAAACTTTTTGCCATACTGCCTACAGAAATATCAAATATAAAGATAAATATAAATATTCAAAATTTGAATATTAAATATTTGAATTTCAAATATGTGTATGTAAATTGTAACAAAAAAAGCATGTTGTAAACAGAAAACACAAAAAATTGTAAAGTTTGCTTATTTCTCGCTAACCTATATAGAAACTAAATAAAACTTGGGAAACACAACACCCAACAATAAGTAACCGTTCATTAAAAAAATAATATTATTTTCCAAAATAATAATAATAATGGTATAGGTAAGGCGTAGGCTTCGCCAGACCCCTGAACCGAACTTATACAAACACTGGCCTATACTATTCCACCCCAGGATACCATTTCATGGTAGTGGGCGTGTCAAGGTCGAATATTAGACTTTGGCGATAAGTTCTAAAGTATGAGGTGTATTGAAGTGGACGAAGTGTCATTTGAAAGGTATTTTTGAGAGCTATTTTTATACCCTACATCCGAAGGAATGAGGGTATATTCACTTTGTGCTTCCGTGTGTAACGCATTAAAGGAGGCGTGGCAGGTATGGAAAAGTATATATATTCTTGATCAGTGTCACCTCCTGAGTCGATTTAGCCATGTCCGTAGTCTGTCTGTCTGTCTGTCTGTCTGTCTGTCTGTCTGTCTGTCTGTCTGTCTGTCTGTGGAAATCACGATTACAGGAGAACGAATGAAGCTATCGCGATGAAATTTTGCACGTATATTCTTTGTCATCCGAAACTCTGTGGGATTGAAAATGGGATAAATCGGTGCAGCGCCACGCCTACTTTTTTAACAAATACTAATTCTTCTAACAATATTTCAACTTGTAGACTTAGTTTTGAGCTTCAATTTTGTTTCCGAATACATCGGTACAGGTAGATTAAATTTTTAAAAAAAATGGGCGTGTCCGCCCACGAACATATGACATTGATATAAACCGCAATCCCAGAATAACGGTTGGAAGAATTGACTTGAAATTCGGTACGAATATTCTCTGCCATCATAGATAACTCTGTATTGAAAATGGTGAAAATCGGCGGGATGTAGGGTATATAAGCTTCGGTCTGACCGAAGGTACCCTTACTAGTTATATTTAAACCTTTTTTTTGATATTTTTAATAGTTTTGAAATGCTTTCATCACTGGCCACAATTTATGCTGAATGAGTAGACTCCCTACTTATTTCAAAGTATATCTCGAAAAGTAAACACAAGACGTATAGCATATTATACATCGTTACAAAGGTAAAAGAACACTCTTACTGAATTTCACATTTGCCGTTATAACTTGCGAAGCCAATTTCCAAGAAAACGGTTTCTGTTTACTCAGAAAATCAATTAATTGCCAATAATTGCTAAGCTATTACAATTAAAGCAGAAATAAAGCCATTGAAAATACCTTTCATTCGGTACCCATATCGAGTATATAGGTTGAATAATTCCGGAGTTATTGACCTTTTAATGTTCGACCTTGACACGCCCATAAATCCAAAATGGCTACCAATTCCGGTATTTGCCAGCGGATTCCAAGAACTAACGCTACCAGCAACAGTAAAATAACGGTAAAGTTGGCCAAAAATTACGCACGGCCGAGACCCCTAAACCTTACTTGTCCCATAATAATATATATTTTCAATCTCTATCATGCCTATTTCTATATAAGGATATAAACACTAACGCTTATTAACACTAAAATAAGGTTTATTATAACACTGACGATTATAACACGATTTCACTGCTTTCTTGTATCAGTAAGATCTTAGATAAAATGGTGGCAAAACGACTCATGTGGTACATAATAAAAAATAAGTTTATCAGCAATAATCAAGTCGCTTTCAAAAACGGCCACAGTACAGCAGACGTTTTACTACATCTTCAACATAACGTGTCTACCGCCCTTTCAACCAAAAATCATGTAACTATTCTAGCGACTGATTTTGAAAGAGCGCTCGATCGCGTGGGCATCCATGTGGTTCTAAGTCAACTCGACGGATGGGGAGTAGGTCCTAAGATTTTTAACATAGTTAAAAATTTCATGACTAGCCGCAAATTTCGGGTTAGAATAAACGGTTTTTATTCGAAATCCCACACACTGGATAATGGTATCCCACAGGGGTCTCCTTTATCGGTGGTACTATTCATTATTGCTTTTGAACAATTCAACAAAATAATACTCAACTGTAAAACTATTGACTTATCTTTTTATGCAGATGATGCAATAATTGTAACGAAAGAGAAAGATATAACCAACGTTAATAAGACTTTTGAAAAGATAATTTTAGATATAAATAATTGGGGTATACAATCAGGTGCAACCCTATCAATCGCTAAATGTAAAATTCTACATATCTGTAAAAAACATAACTGTGTATATCCAGTTTTTAGCGCTAATAATTTAGTTATAGAAAATGTTAACTACTTAAATATTTTAGGAACATTGTATACATTTAAGAAAAAGTTTGGCTGCTAGGCTTCATATAATAAAATATTTGTCATCCCGATTCTCCTTAATACATGTTAATATATTAATAAATGTTACTAGGGCTCTGATATTATCCAAGTTAGATTATGGTTTACCGATATATGGCTTGGCTGTAATCACCAATATTAAAAAACTCTACGGAACATATCACACAGCTGTTCGTTTGAGCATAAATGCATTTCCAACTTCACCTATAAAATGTATGTTAGCAGAGGCTGGGCTCCCGAGTATTATAGATCGAATCACCGAAGAGACATGGATGCTCATCCCCAAACTCCTTAATACGACTAACCAAATACTACACAAAGATTTTTTGGCTACTTTCAAACACGTAGTTACAAACTGAAATCAACCATTCGTCTCTGTTCTGGCCTATGTAAACAAGTCAACATAAAACCTCCATCAAGATGTAAAAAAATTAGCTGCCAACCACCCTGGCTACTTGATCAATTATGGATTAATACCAACATTTACAAATCTAAAAAATGTGACACAAACAACAGATTTTTTTCAGCAGATATTCCTTGAACAGGAAGCTAATTATTCAAGCAACAATTGGCAAATATTATACACCGACGGCTCAAACACAATAATTTTACAACTTTTGCAGTTGTAAACAGGGACAATAATTACAGGCAGTATGTAAAGCGGTAGATTGCACACATAAAAAAGTGGTAATTTGCACCGATAGCACGTCTACCATTAAAGCTCTGGACAATATTTACATTAATAATAGCTTGATATCGGAAATCAGAGATAAGTTTATCGAAAGACAACAAAAAATAAACATTATGTGGGTCCTGGGTCATAAAGGCATTCCTGGAAACGAATCTGCCGACGCTGCTGCAAGATCTCTGTCAACATCAACAATAAAGATAGACGCACACTCACATGAAGATCTAAAAAAACTATTTAGAACCCTCCTGTCACAAACCAGACTGACGGAATGGAATAACTTCAATCATCGCTACACAACCTTCAATCCAACTGGTAAACCAGTTTTTTACCCGAAGGATATCACTCGCCACCAAACTAGCCAATATATCCGACTTAAGATTGGGCACACGAAAATAACACATGAACACATCCTCACAGGCGACGCCAAACAACAATGCCCTTGTTGTTGTCTCAAGACAACACAACTTTGAAGACAACCAAGTTCGAATTTCATATTCCGATTTACAACCATTCGAAGTTGTAAGTTGTAGTGTCGAACTTAAGCCAGAAATTTTCGAAGACAACAAACGTTTTGACGTGTCAGTTGCTTGAATCTGCATGTATTTTTGCTTTAGTAGTTTTACAGTGCGCATTACGCAAAACACTACACATTTTGTAAAATAGGGGCCCTATTCCCATTCACAACTCAACTTGAGTTGTGTTGTCTCAAGACAACACAACTTTGAAGACAACCAAGTTCGAATTTCATATTCCGATTTACAACCATTCGAAGTTGTAAGTTGTAGTGTCGAACTTAAGCCAGAAATTTTCGAAGACAACAAACGTTTTAACGTGTCAGTTGCTTCAATCTGCATGTATTTTTGCTTTAGTAGTTTTACAGTGCGCATTACGCAAAACACTACACATTTTGTAAAATAGGTCTAATTTGGTATTAAAGAAAATAAAATTAGAGCAAAAAATTCTGTGTTTTTACTTTTGAAATATATACTTATATATTTGTAGGAATATATTATATTATTGTATTGGATAAATTCGACTGATATTTACAAAACAAGATTTCAAATTTGTACTGGCAGAATAATTGCAATTAGTAGTAAAACCAAATCAGCAACGGTGGTTTATAAGACTTTCATTAAAACTAAAGTAAGAAGTAATTTGTTTACCATTTCATAACAAATAAAAATGGAAATCAGTTTCGATTTATTCTTTCTTGGTGAACAAAATCAAAGAAAAATAAACTTGACAAGATTGAGAAGGAGTATACGGGATCACTCCAATCCTTTGGAGCTTCCCAATGAGAGGTATGGTATCTGAAGTAATATTTCTGAAGTATACAATAGCTAATTTTAACGTTCACAGATTCATTGGTTACTTCAGACTAAATAAAGCAGCATTTTTGCATATTTTGGAGCAAACGGGTGACAATTTAAGAACTGCATATCATACGTCCTCAGTGCCAATTATATTGAAGCTTTCCGCTGTGCTGCGATTTTTAGCAGAGGGGAGTTACCAAAAATGCAGCGGTAATGACTTCAATGTGGGTTTAGCACAGCCGACATTTTCCCGAATTTTCGCTGAAGTGTTGAACGTGTTAGAGAGACATATTTGTCCAATATGGATAAAGGGACAACTCACGCACGAAGAGCAAAGTGCTTCCAAGGTAGCATTTTACAGGAAAACTGGTTTTCCGGGAGTGATTGGATGCGTGGATGGAACGCATATCTCCATAATCGCCCCAAGAAGAGAGGAGCAGCATCTGTACCGGAACCGAAAAGGCTACTACAGCTTAAACGTAATGATCGTAAGTAATGCATACATACATACTGCATATGCAAAGAATATATTGTTTAAATATACATTTTTGCCGAAATTTTAGGTATGTGACTACAACATGAACATCTAATGCGTTGACGCTAGGTATCCAGGCAGCAACCACGATTCATTTATCTGGAACGCGAGCAGCTATAAAGCCAATCTACATAGAAACATCCCAGAAGGTTCCTGGATATTAGGTGAGATTTTCGATATTATTTGCCGCTATACATATTACATGACATATTATTTAGGTGATGGCGGATACCCATTAGCACCGTATATAATGACTCCTTTCCGCTCCACCGAAGAAGGGAGCCCAGAAGCTCGGTACAATTATATACACTCAAGAACGAGAAATATTGTTGAGAGAACAATTGGAGTGCTTAAAAATAAATTCCGCTGCTTGCTTTTTATGCGAGGCCTGCACTACAGACCATGCAAAGCGACGCAAATTGTAAATGTTTGCTGTGCTTTGCATAATGTAAGCCAACATTTCAAAGTAGTGTTCCCTGCAGAAATATACGAAGTTATTGGTTCACGCGATGGAATGGAGCAGGTTGAAACAACCGACAATACCGAACATGCTGATTCGGTGACAGCAAGAAACATCAGGAACCAGATAATGATATCATTGTGATGCTATTAGCTTTCAATTTCCATAAATAAAAACGAATCATTTAAAACAAAAATCAAGTATTTATTAAAAAAAGAGTACATTTCATATTAAAAGAAAAAAATGGTACATTTCATATTAAAGGAAAAAAGGGTACATTTCATGTTAAAAGAAAAAAATATATATCACTTCATTTCATATAAAACTAAGACCTAAACTTATATCTACAAAATATATATCACTTCATTTTTATTTGATATAAAACTAAGATGTAAACGTATATCTAAAGCATTTTAAAAAATAATGCTATCAAAAGAAAAAAATGTATATGTATCACTTCATTTTTTTGTTATCAACTTACTTATAATACTTTAAATTGTTTATTTGGAATGAGGTTACTTATATTACTTTAAATTATTTATTTGAAAAGTTGGGAACTCTATTTTTTTTAACTTGTACTCCCTCTCCAATCTGTATTCCTCTTCAATCATGGCCAACTTCTTTTTTTTCAAATGCAATATTTCTTTATTTATTTCATATGCCTTTTTATTTATATCTAAATTCCTGTTAGCTGTACGCTTCAAACTTTTCAATGTTTCTATTATTACCTTTTGGTTTTTGGTCTGCTCATTCAGCGCCTTCATTCGTTCTTCTTCCAGGCTAGTTGCACACCGTTTCGGTCTGGAGGCAGCGACCGCATCTGATTTTTTGTTTGATGTATTACCACGGATGTCTTGATCAGTTATACATGCCTCTTCCAAATTTGCAGATGCTTCCGTCAAATTTGTGTAGTTGGCATCATTTTCGCCACCTGCGCCTGCGCCAAACGTCTGGCCAACTGCGCCAATGTTTTTGTTGAGACATGTGAGGGCTGCCACACTTTCTTCCAGCGGAGTTAGACTAATTTCCTGTGAAGGACCGCCTCCAGTTTCCATACAGCTTTTTCTATTTTGGCTCAGCTTCCTCTTTAAGTTAGCTTTATAGTGCGTCCAAACCTAAAGGGGAAAATATTTTATCAACAAATTTAACTAGAATGTACAAAGATTTTCATACTCTTTGCCATTCAGGGCCAGTCCTTGTTGGAGGTCCAAAGCTGTTTATATGGAGCGCAAATTTCTCCCATAACAATTTTATATTATTTTTATTGGAACCGAAACGAGCTGTGCCTCGCGCAATATCAGCGTGTTGCTCCATCAGCGAGACCAGCTCCTCAAGTTGTTTCTTGTTGCTAACTTTAAGGTTACTGAAATAAAAACAAAACAAATTTATAGATAATAATAATATATTAATAATAACAATATAATAAAAATAATAATTACTTTTTTTTGTCCATTTTCGTTCCTCGATTAAAAAAGTCAACCTTTCGACAAACACAACTGCTTACAACTGCTCTCTAGCAGTTGTCTGATTTTGACACATGAGACAACACCACTCTAGTTGTGTTGTGAATCAAAATACACACAATTTCTACATAGATAACTTCGAAAGACAACTTCGAAGACAACCTTCAGCAAAGTTGTAAACCGTAATACGGATTTTGCCGTCACAACACAACTTACAACTTGAGTTGTGAATGGGAATAGGGCCCTTAAATGAATGCCAAAAACTCGCCAGAATAAGAGATACACATTTCGGCTCAACTTCACCCTCTAGCAGATTGTCACTAGCCTCATCCAAGAATATTAATACAATAACTAGTTTTCTAAAAGACTGTAAATTAACCAATTTGATTTAATAAGTACATATTACAAGACATGTTAAGTTGTTAATATATATAGTCGTAGGTCCTAGCAGCCAGTACTCATCGAAATCAATTAGAACAACATTGTATATTGTCTCTAATGAATAAATAATAATAATAATTTGAAAACGTCTGATTTAAGACGATAATCGTCTCAAATGAGCCGACAAATGTTGCTTGGATTGCAACATTTTCGTCACTGACGAGAATATCGTATGTTATAGACGATAATCGACCTAAACTCGACGCTTGGATTGCCAGAGACGATTTACAGACGATTTTTAGACGATATTGAGACGACCTTTATGCTTAGCATATGGCTTTTAGAATATGACTGTCTATACAGGTTTGCGGGAAATATGCAAACTTGTCAATTTTTGTATTTTCTGTTTACCAGATGTTTGTTTTTGTTACAATTTACGTACACATATTTGAACATTTAATACCGTGATTCAGAAAGTCTATATCAGTGGTTGCCGTTGCCTTTTAACAACCATTTAACAACATTTTTGGCTCAGAAAGTCAACGCGTTGTGTCAGAGTCAACGACGACTTTTGAAAGTCAACGCCTTGTGTCTCCACTATGCTTTTGCTAAAGCGTTACGAGTCGGTCGTTACAAAAGCCTTCTCAGAAAGTCTATAGCAGTGGTTGTCAACGACTCAATAAAGTCTACAACCCCTGAGCTGTAGACTTCTAATAGATATGCAGTTTGCCACTGAATTGTTACCGATATTCATGTATGAATGTTCCTAATACCTAATGAATATTATTATTATTTTATTTTGAATAGATACCTTTATTTTTAAAAAAAAAAAATAAATATTTGAAGTGTCCCGAAGTTCACGATTCCGAGCGCGAATGTTTACCTCTGTTGTGTTAACCTCTGTTGCGTTTCTGTCGTCGTAAAACTAGAAGGTCACCAAGAAAAACAACATACGTTGCAATGTTTGCAAAAGAAATAAAAATTCTTGGTATATTTTGCGTCACATTAAGGGAAAAATACAATAGAAAAACAAAACAAACAAATTTCTTAAGTATACCTTTTATTTTTCCTGCATTTATAATCCTTATTTGGACGCAAAAAATAGTTTTACAAGATCATTAATAATTTAATCACTAAAATCTCATACCAAAAACAATGAGCCAATAACGTTACGAAGGAGTTGTTACGAAGTAACGAAAGTTTATTCTCAGCTATAGACTTTATGTTAGGGGATTTTAAGTGGTTAACGGCTCTGCTGCAGACTTTACTTGATGACTTTATGAATCGCAGTATAAATGAGACGACAAAGGCGTAGTTCTGAATAACACTATTAATTTGATTTTCATTTTTGTAAGACTATCCTTGTGAGACCACAGATATTTATATTTTTAAAATTTTCATCACGTTCAATGGCTTCAGTGGAACGCGATATAAACGACATATTTAACGATATCGTTCTTACTGAGGAGAAAATTAGCAAAAATTGTTACGACGAAGGCTACAGAGCAGGTCGTGTTCAAGGAGACCTTGAGGGCTACAAGTTAGGGTATTCACAAGGTCTTCAGCTGGGAAAAGAGCTTGGAACAATATACAGATTTGTTTTAACTCAACTGCAGGTATCACAAACGGTTCGCGTACACAAGGCGCTAATACAACTGCAGTTGGCTATCGACGATTTTCCGCGCGTTAACGACCCAGATCAAGATATTAGCGGGAAGATTGAAAATATTCGTTCACTTGATAAGCGCTTAAGGTCTATGCTTCCAAAAGAGCAATTAGGTGCAGTGAAATCAACTGGAGCTCCTTTAAAGGCATCATTTAACACAAGTAGCTATTACAGTTTTTAAATTCTAAGGAAACGATAAGTGTTGTACAAATAAGGCATCATTTGGAGTCGATTCTGTCCTATATGCAACCCTATTGGGGATTCGTCAATTGCCACATGGTCAACTATTTGACACATAACCATTGGAAAAGATATGTGCCACCGCTGCTTCGTGCCGTGGTGGCAGACGGTAAGCAGAAAGTAAATCAGTGCATAGAGGCAATGTTTTGGTTCAAGAATAAAAACCATTTGAATACCAAAGATTTTTCTGAGTTTGGAGAATTTTTAAAAGAATGTGAGAAGTACCGTTTGGCCAATTTTGAAGATGTAATTTTTACGCCGGACGAATTGAGAACTCTATATGGAATAATGTCGCATGACCCGATTGCGAAAATTTCTATTAAAGAATTGGCTATCGACGATTTTCCGCGCGTTAACGACCCAGATCAAGATATTAGCGGGAAGATTGAAAATATTCGTTCACTTGATAAGCGCTTAAGGTCTATGCTTCCAAAAGAGCAATTAGGTGCAGTGAAATCAACTGGAGCTCCTTTAAAGGCATCATTTAACACAAGTAGCTATTACAGTTTTTAAATTCTAAGGAAACGATAAGTGTTGTACAAATAAGGCATCATTTGGAGTCGATTCTGTCCTATATGCAACCCTATTGGGGATTCGTCAATTGCCACATGGTCAACTATTTGACACATAACCATTGGAAAAGATATGTGCCACCGCTGCTTCGTGCCGTGGTGGCAGACGGTAAGCAGAAAGTAAATCAGTGCATAGAGGCAATGTTTTGGTTCAAGAATAAAAACCATTTGAATACCAAAGATTTTTCTGAGTTTGGAGAATTTTTAAAAGAATGTGAGAAGTACCGTTTGGCCAATTTTGAAGATGTAATTTTTACGCCGGACGAATTGAGAACTCTATATGGAATAATGTCGCATGACCCGATTGCGAAAATTTCTATTAAAGAATTCATGAAGGAAAAAAAGAGACATGAGGTAACGGCGTACTCTGATTTTAGATTGCATTACATTAGTTAAAAACTTATTTCTGTAAGACATTATTCATTATTTAATAATTTTTTTACGTATTACTTAAATTATATACAAGTAATATGTTTTAATCTTGGAAATTAAAATTAATAATGTAAACTTCTTTCTTTGTTATTCGTCATAATGGACTTTTTTTCGTAATTATCGTTTATATTAAGGTTGAGCTGGTAGCAGAACTAGTGAATGATATAATAAGTCTACTGCGATCTAAAGATGAAAATGTGGAAATGATTGCGGTAGACGCTGGTGACGGAATAGGTTATCTTTCTTCGCGCCTAACATTGCAATATAATCACAATGTGCTCGGTATCGATTTTAACGAAGACAATACTAAAAATGCAATAGAGCGTCACCGAAAGCTCCAGGTAGAACTAAGCTTGTAGATTTTGATGTATATACATAACTATGACCTAAAGCGTGCCTGGAAGAGTTTAACTGCACGTGCGGCGTTGGAGAATTTGGATATTAATTCAGCACGACGCAGAAAAGAAATTAAAGAAGACAAGCAGCATTGCTTTAATGCCAGAGTCGATTCCTTACTACATAATTACAAAACCACGTCAAAATTCATAACCACCGACTTAGATTTTGTTCGTCTAATAAATGAACATTTCCCAAATACATCGACAGCATCGGAAAAGCTCCAGTTCTGCCTGACTTGCTTGCACACTTGCGGGAACTTGGCGTCCACAAGTTTAAAAGTATTTAGTAAACAGACAAATTTCAAGGTACTTTGCAACATTGGTTGCTGTTATCATCTTCTTAACGAGCAATTCTCTGGGCAAGAATTTTTCTCTAATCAATCTATAAGGGAAGAGCAACCAGAGCCAGGTTTTCCAATGAGCAGATTTCTGAAAGAAAAACGAGTTCAGTTGGGACGGAATGCTCGTATGTTAACTTCTCAATCCATTGAACGCACTTTGGCTGCACAAGAGTTGCCAAACATATCAGTTTATTATCGTGCTTTACTTCAAATAATACTTTTAGAAGAAGGAAAATCTGTAAAACTTGGAAAGGTGCGTAATTTTAATAATTTTGAAGATTATCTAGAAATTTGTAAACGTATGAAGCAACCAAGCCTGTTGTTGATGATTTATCTTTTGCGTATGATTTTTTAGAAAGTTTAATCCTTCTTGATCGTTTATTGTATCTGCAGGAGTTAAATTACAATCAAAGTTTTCTTATATCTCTATACGATCCTGTAATATCGCCAAGGCATTTTTGCATACTCGCTTGAAAGAGCTGAAACGAAGTTAACTGATAATATGTATTAATAGATTGTTTTAACAAAAGCTGTTAATAATAAACTACTAACTCAAAGTTTGTAAAATTATTTGATTTGTACAGTTCATAGTAGGACAGGAATGCTATCTACATCAACATATATGTATATTTACTTTGCTCCTATTTCCATATGTAATTACTAAGTCCATAGATCTATTTTTACTTGCTTGTGTACGTAGGAAGTAAAAGAAACTATTGCAATAGAGATTTTAAAGGTAATACACATTTTGACCATTGAGTCCATTTCGACTAGTTTAGTCGTGAGGTATGTACGTTTATACGTACGTATCGGAGAACTGCAATGAATACAATCAATCTTGGTTTCGAATCTTTCGCTGAAAAATGAATACAGAAACAAAACTATGTATTAATTTTTCAAGTCTTTTAGCATAACTGCATTAATATGGATACTTACATATATGTATATCAAAATGATATTGCAAATTGATTTACTGGCGCACGCTAAATAGTGGAATTGTTTTAATTAAACGGTTTTTTTTTTGGATTGTGCAACACGCAAGAAATAATTTCAATTATCAAAAATTATTTATTTTAAAAACAAATCGATTTTAGCAATAGCGACTCTTTTTTCCAGGAGCCGGAGGTAGTGGGAGAAATAGTAGCAAAGGACAAGGTGGCATGGGCGATTGAGTCCTTCTTGCCCTATAAATCAGCGGGGCCGGATGGTATAATACCGGCTATGCTTCAAAGGTCCATGCCTACGGTTCTACCACTACTCTCCGAAATTTTCGGAGCTTGTATTAGGATGAACCTAATACCTAATGTATGGAGAAGCGTAAAGGTCGTATTTATACCTAAAGCAGGTCGGCCGTCACACTTCTCCACTAAGGATTATAGGCCCATCTCCCTCTCCTCCTTCTTCTTAAAGATACTGGAGAGACTGGTGGATAGATATATTAGAGACAGAATAACACACAAGCTTTGCCTTTCTCAACATGCCTACCTAAAGGGTAGATCAGTTGAGAGTGCTTTGCATATTGTGGTTTCTCAAATAGAGCGATCAATAGCGGTCAGAGAGTATACACTTGGAGCGTTTCTTGATATAGAAGGCGCGTTTAACAATGTTAAACCAGAATCTATTAGGGAGGCACTACTGTACTTTGAGGTGCCAAGCGCCATTATAGACTGGATAATGTTGATGCTGAGAACTAGGGTCATCAGTCCGGTCTTTGGTGCAAGCAACCTTTGTATGAGAGTCACACGCGGCACTCCGCAAGGAGGAGTTCTTTCACCTCTGCTGTGGCTTGTCGTGGCTGACGAATTACTTAGGACACTTCATAGCACAGGTATTAAAGCCATAGCGTATGCCGACGATATAGCCATTTTGGTTTCAGGCAAGTTTTTGCCGACCATAAGTGAACTTATGTCGCTGGCACTGAATAAAACGATGATGTGGGCGGACAAGAATGGTCTTCAGGCAAACCCTGCTAAGACGGATCTTGTCCTTTTCACTAGGAGATACAAAATTCCAGTTTTTGAGAGACCTAGCCTAAACGGGCATGTGCTCTCACTCTCTGGTCACGTAAAGTACCTCGGCACAGTTCTGGACCGTAAGCTTTCTTGGAAGCAGAACATTGCTGAGAGGTTGAAAAAAGGTTTGAACGCTTTCTACGCCTGCAAACGGGCCATGGGTGGTAGATGGGGTCTGCCACCGTACATTGTTCATTGGATGTACACGGCAATAGTCCGCCCAATTCTTACTTATGGCTGTTTTGTCTGGTGGGAGGCGATTCTAAAGAGCTGTAACCTGAAGATATTATCGAAGGTGCAAAGATGTGTGGCATTAAGTATAACAGGTGCAGCCAAGAGCACTCCGCAAGCAGGGTTAGACATGCTTTTGCACTTTCTACCCCTCAATGCGTTTATCATGGGCTCGGCAGGGAAAAGCTTCATTAGACTTAAGGAGCTCAATCTCTGTAAGGCATTAAGTTTTGGACACACCAGTGTGCTACATGCTTTGGAAAAACTGAGCTTGGGTCCTCGGAAGAACCTATCCTTTAAGACGGATCTCATTCTCCCGAGGCTGGATTTTGAAGGGGTATCCATTATAGAGCTCCCCAGTAGAGCTGACTGGGATATGTTGAAACGCAGGCCCCCCGAAGGGCTCTTGTTTTTCACAGATGGCTCGAAAACTGAGGAAGGTACCGGAGCGGGCTTCTACTCGGAGACGCTCAACGTTCAAAGGTCATACAGACTGCCAGACGTCTGTAGCGTTTTTTCAAGCGGAAATCTTTGCAATAGAAAGAGCAGCGGATTTTGTCTGTAAGGAAAAATTAACAAATAAGGTTATCTATTTCTTTGTGGACAGTCAGGCTGCGTTGAAAGCACTAGGATCACCCTTGGTGAAATCTGATATTGTTATGAGGTGCAGAAGTAAGCTAGGAGTGCTAAGAAGTAGCCACAACGTGAGGCTCTGCTGGGTTCCAGGCCACTCAAATATTGAGGGCAATGAGCAAGCAGACCTGTTAGCGCGTACGGGCGCTTCATTGGGACTCCATGAGGCTGATACTTCACTATACGCGCCCTTTTCCATTATCAAGAGAATGATTGATTCCATGGTGACGAGCGAAGCCAATCGTAACTGGTCCAACAGGAACGATTGTGCTACGACGCGTACTATATGGCGTCAATTTAACTGGAGCAAATCGCGGCTGTTACTTCATCTATCGAGGGAACAGTTAAGGTTGACCGTTGGAGCGATCACGGGGCACTGTCCCATTGGGGACATGGTATCTAGATGGAAACCAGGTGCCAAAGTGGATCACTGCAGATGCTGCGATGACACTGATGAGGAGGAGACCGTGGCTCATCTGCTATGCCGCTGCCCAGCCTTAGCATACCGACGCTTGAATTCGTTCGGGTTTGGTTTCGTGGCTGATCTTTCGGAAATCGCAGTCCTTCCGCTCAAGGATCTCCTTAAGATGATTAGGAGCTCTAAAGCCGCCTTTACACAGCCTTTACCTGTCATAAATGACGGGTAGGCTACAATTGGAGAGGCTTAGGTAGCTGCTATTGGAGCCCCACGGGACGTTTTTAAGGGCATTCGCAATGGGCCGGTAAGGCCTAGGTGGACGTGGCGTTGTCCAAGGCAGCCACACGCCCTTCTAAACAAACAAACAAACAAGCAATAGTGATAAACGTATCGAAAACAGTTGCAGTGTGGCTGATCAATAGGAACTGTTAACATCCCAAATTGTGTAAAGTTATCAACTACTCATATTTTCAAAGAATCTCGTACTATATACAGGTAAATACCATCCTTTGCCATTATATTTATAGCTCTCGGATTAAGCCTCCTAGAATCCTGAGTCTTTTCACTAGCGGCAAGAAATTGATATCGCAAAAAACTAACAAGACCAATTTTAGTATGTAGCAGGGCAAAACGTTCTCCAATGCAGCTGTGAGGACCCAAACCGAAAGGCATATATGTGCAGGGACTGAGTAATTTTTTTTTGTGTGGTGAAAAGCGTTGTGGATCGAAAACTGTTGGATGTGGATAATACTAAGAAGTCATTGAGTTGAAATGTGTAGCATAAAATTCAGTGAAACCAACCTCAGGATCCCTGTGTATTCCATATGCAGCTACGTAAATTGGCATGCCACGTGGTATGTTAAAATCGCTGAAGGGTTCAAGCGAGTAGGTGCTTCCTGGGTCCACAATACATTCGCGGTCCAAGAAAGGAAGCGGTGGGTACAAGCGGAGCCCTTCATTGGTTACCATTTGTAGGTATTGTAAGGAGTCAATCATTTGTGTGGTGATTATTTCCATTATTTGCCAAACCGAAGCGTATTTCCTCGCGCAGGCGGCGTTGCAGATCCGGAGCCTACGCTAGTTCATATAAAACGAATGACATAGTTGCTGAGGACGTCTCAAAGCCAGCCGTAAAGAACAATACAGCCTGCGCAATCCAAACGTCACCTTCGAAACTAAATTTGTAATTTGGGGGAAATACGTTGTGACCATTCTGAAAAAAGATCCAAGCACATCGAGAAGGAAATTGGCGAGGAAGGCTGATTGTTCAGAATCGTTCGTGCGCAGGACTAAGAAGGAAGCTGGGCTGAAAACGTACATGGTGCAAAAAGTTCCGGATAGAAACGACGTCAAGAATGAAACCGCAAAACAACGAGCTAAAAAGCTGAACCAAAATTTCGTAAAAAATTCGGATGCTGCATAATGGACGACGAGACATATGTTTTAGCGGACTTTACCCATCTTCCTGGACAGGAATTTTATACAGCCGATTCTCGAAGAAATGTCGCTGAAAAATTCAAGGCGAAAAAGATGACAAAATTCCCAAAGAAATTCCTTGTTTGGCAGGCAATTTACAGGTGTGGCAAAAGGAGCAGCGCATTCGTGACATCGGGTACAATCAATAGCGAAATATAAGTGAAGGAATGCTTGCAAAAGAGATTGCTTCCATTTTTACGGCAACATGAAGTGTCCACGTTTTTTTGGCCTGACCTCGCTTCATGTCACTACAGCAAAACGGCCTTAGAGTGGTTTCAACGGAATGAAGTGATTTTAGTGCCTAGAGAAGCCAACCCACCAAACTGTCTAGAACTAAGGCCGATTGAGAGATACTGGGCTTTAGTAAAAAGGGAGATGAAGGTAACAAAAAAAGTGGCAAAAGACCTTCAAGACTTTAAAAAAAAGTGGTCTTCAGTAGCTGTGAGGGTGTCAGACACTACCATAAAACGGGGTTTCTGAAAAATTGAAACTTTTTATTAAAATATAATAATTCTTAGTTTCTTATTTTTTTTTTTTTAAATCTAAAATCAATTTGCGAAATAAAATATTTTAGTTCATAAAAATCGGTCCACTGGTTCAAAAGATTTCATCATTTTTGCAGCAGACAATTTTATTCGACGCAGTCCTTATGTTATCAAATATGTACATACATATATGTATCCATGTACATACTAGAGAGCTGCAAATTGCTTTTCAATTGCCTTGCCTTCCATTGCAGCAACGTGCATTGCCATTACCTTGCATTGCCGTATCGCATCAAATGCAAGCAATTGCCTTGCCGTCGACGCAGACGGCAGTACAATGGCAATGCAATGACAACAACAACAGCTTGTGCGTAATTTGAGGGATGTGTTACGTTTAAGTGCTACAAAAGGGTTGCAGCGAGAACACTGCGATCTACAGATATAGAAAAGAAATGATTATTAATATAAAGTTAGTTAAATCTTAAACGGCTGAACCGATTTCGATGCGGTTTTCGCCATTCCTCCTAGAATTTTATATGGAAACCGTTTAGAGAAACGCTTTATCTTATTTAAAGTATCGTTTAAATTTTTTTTGTTTAAGTAGCGATTATTGCTATTTTGTTATTGGCAATAAAAATGAAAGTAGAATTATAAAAAATATTAATAAGTCAATATATAATGAAAGTAATTTAAGTTGTTCGTGATTAAATGCTTATCGGGCTGGAATTTAAATATTATTGTGTTCAATAATTATCTTAATAATCTCGTAAGAATTTTCTTGTAATTTGAAATATACGTATGTATACATGTGCACAATATGCGCAGTGGATATCAGTGCAGGTATTCCTCCAAAAATGAAAAATTTGTTGTCTTGAAGCTTTTCACTTAAGAAACCAACTCGTCCTTGAATGAATGCAACATAAAAGAATTAGTTTTATTGCATCTTCCTCATTATTTCTCAAAAACAATTATCATTTGTTCTCTGTTTTTTCTTTCGCGTTAACCAAAGAAAGAGTTTATTATACACCATGCACATATGTATGTACATAGATATGTATGTATACGTTGGCGTCAGCTTGGTAGCAGGTTAAAATAGCATCTTCTTGATGCTGACCATCGATATGAGAGTGGGAAAATTCGTATCCTATTTCGTATTGAAATATTTTAAATAACAAGAAAATTATTACAGAACATAAAATGTAGATAATTTGAAGTTACTAATAATTCTACTTTCATTTTTATTGCCAATAACAAAATAGCGATAATTGGTACTTAAAAAAAAAAAAAAATTTTAAACGATACTTTAAATAAGATAAAGAGTTTGTCTAAACGGTTTCTTTAAAAAATTCTAGGAGGAATGGCGAAAACCGCATCGAAATCGCTTCGGCCGTTTAAGATTTAACTAACTTTATATTAAGAATCAACTAATTAGATTTTGATAGAAATAATCATTTCTTTTCTATATCTGTAGATCGCAGTGTTCTTGCTGCAACCCTTTTGCAGCACTTAAACGTAAACGATCAAAAATAACACATCCCTCAAATTAAGCACAAGCTGTTGTTGTTATTATTGTTGTGAACATATCGTCGCTGTACTTTCCGCTTCAATTTTCAGAAGCAGAAGTTGTTTGGTTTTATTTGCTTCGAACCCAGTTTCTCCTAAATTTATACTCGAAAGAATTGTGGTTTCAAAAACCAAATCTATTCGTTTTTAAAATATGAAAAATTCTTCAAGCTTCAAATTGCAGCAGTATTGGCGGCAATAGGCAGTATTGCCTCCTTGCCTACCGAAGGCAACGCAAGGTATTGCATTGCCATTGCACTGCCGTCTGCGTCGACGGCAAGGCAATTGCTTGATTGATGCGATACGGCAATGCAAGGCAATCGCAATGCACGGTGCTGCAATGTAAGGCAAAGGAAGCGCAATTTGCAGCTCTCTAGTAGATACATAGCACAATGTTTACTGAGTTCTAAATAAATAGTTCAGTTAACTATACCAACTCAGTTCTCAGAAGTTTGTGAAGGAAATGTATGGCATGATCGTCATTGCTGCATGCATACATACATACATATTCTCACAACACATATATATTTACATATGTATGTATGTACGCATGTGCGCACTGATTTCTGTACTTCTTTGACTTCCAAAACAATAAATAATGTAAAGATTTTTCGCTGCAAAAATATACCCAAAAATATTATAGAAAAATCAAACAATGATATCTAATATTTATTTTTTTCGTTATTCTATATTCTTGCTACATTTTTTATCTAAATTTTGTTAAAAAACACAATTTTATAAGGTTATCAATTTTTCGCCAAGAACTTAACTTATGAAACACAGCTCTAATTCTAAAAAAGTTGTTCCCAACACTAAAAAATTGGCATCTCTCACTAATAGTCGAAGTGCTTACGAGTAGAGGCAAATGCGACGTACGATAGATCGCCTTTGACAAAGGCACACTTTTGAATACAAGTTTTGCAAAAATGGGACTCTCAAGGTGGCGTCGCCTTAAGGCGACAGGCGCATATCTGAATTACAATATAAAACACGTGAACCAACGAAAGTTAGCAACGATTTTAGTGGTTCTTTTTAGGATCCTAATTTCCCTGAAAGAAAAAGCCCAATTTTCAATAAATCATTACAAATAAACTAGGGATCAGACAATAACAATTTTTGCTGCATTTAAAGAGAAATATTTTTCTTTCTATTTTATAAATATAAAAACGATGGATATCAGTACTCCATTCAAAGTTTGTGGAACCTAAAGCCAAAACTTAATTGATAGCGTTTAAAAAATTATCCTGTCAAAATTTGCATATCTATCTTGTAGAGAAATTTTTTCCCATTCGTTATTAATACAATCGAAATTTAATTAGTCGCATGTTGCGTGAAGCCATTAAAATTAATTTATTTTAAATTAGGGCCCTATTCTCATTTACAACTTATGTTGTAAGTTGTTTTGTCTAAGCAAAATCGGTATTACGGTTTACAACTTTGCTGAAAGTTGTCAAGCTGGTTGTCTTTCGAAGTTGTCTAAGCAAAAATAATGTCTATTCTGGTTCACAACACAACCGCAGTTGTGTTGTCTTATGTGTCAAAATCAGACAACACTTAGAGAGCAGTTGTAATCAGCTATGTTTGTTGAAAGGGTCGCATGTTTAACGTGAATTTGTTGTCTGACGCGAAAATAATGGACAAAAAATATAATGTAATGCAATGTAATTATTGTATTTCAGTGATATTTATTAATGTCTAAGATTTTACGAGAATATGAAGTGATATTTTTTTGAAACCGCATTATAATATCAACTGTTCAACAATTCTTGCAATATTTATGGTATTTTGATTTTCTTCTTCCGGGAAGAAAAAATCGACACCAATTTCCATTATAATATTTATTTATCTTAAATCACAATTGTAAACAAACCACAGTTTTTATTTTGATGCTATAAGTACTGTACTCAGTACTATAAGTACTGATCTCGCAGTAGTATTAATTGCATTTATTTTTTTGGTACTAATTTGAAATTTTTTTTTTGTAAATAAGAGTAGAATTTATCCAACAGAACAATATAAAATATCCTCACAAATATAGCAGCTTACATTTCCATAGTAAAAACACACAATTTCGTGCTTTATTTTGTAACGAACTTCGGTTAGCCGAGATAATCTCAGCGGATGTCCAGGGTTCGAATTACAAGACCTGAGGTTCTATGGTACAATGATTCGTTTATTTGAACTCCTTTCGCTTATTTTCGTAGTTACAATATATTGATGCTTAAAACTAACAAGGCTTGTTTTACTGCTAATAATAGTACTGGTAATATTAATAGTAATAGTAATGCTTGTAGCGTCGTCGTGGTCGTTCGGGCTCCGCTGGTGGGCGTACGCGCAACAGACGCAGCGGAGTTTGGTCGTTAGTTGGTAACAGCGACTTATTGAAGGGCTTTCGCACGCAAATCAATAAGTTTCGATGCTGATCGCTGATGAGCTTACGCACAACAGATGCAGCGATGCGAAGTATAGTTGTCTAAAGGCACTTTATTGAAGGGCTTACGCACACAAGTCAATAAATGTCGGTGCTGATCGCTGATGGGCTTACGCGCAACAGATGCAGCGATGCGAAGTATAATTGTCAAAGACACTTTATTGAAGGGCTTACGCACACAAGTCAATAAAGTGTTGGTGCTGATCGCTGATGGGCTTACGCACAACAGATGCAGCGATGCGAAGTATAATTGTCAAAGACACTTTATTGAAGGGCTTACGCACACAAGTCAATAAATGTCGGTGCTGATCGCTGATGGGCTTACGCACAACAGATGCAGCGATGCGAAGTATAATTGTCAAAGGCACGTTATTGAAGGGCTTACGCACGCAAATCAATAAGTTTTATATGTATATATATCTCTGCTCACTATTCACTGTTCACTGTTTTAAAGTACACTCTGGTTCTCTGCTGGGATTTAACTCTGCACTTCACGACGTCTTGGCTCAAACTCGACTGAATCCTGTTGCTTGGTTGTTCGTTCTTTTATAGACCACTTTTCCTTGCTTCCGTTATACGTTTCCCGCTATGCTCTGGCGTTGTCTCGTTTGTTCGAAAACAAGTTCCCGTTCTTCGCTATGTTCGATTATTTAGTTCGTCAACACGTTTATGTTGTTCCTGTCTTCCGTGTTTTCGTGTGACCTTGTATGCTCTCGTGTTGTTCACCTTTTCTTTTTCTTCTGCTTTGACCTTGTTTCGTGTCACTCAACTTCGCGCTCACCGTTGCTTGTTTGCTTCGAACCTTTATTTCTTATGTTAGTCCGTTATGTTAATTGTTATCGAACTATTCTTAATTACTGTTAATGACTTATACAGAGTGATTATCATTCGCAATATTAACATTAATTAACTAATTAATAATAAATTGTTAATAAAATAGTCATAATGTATTTCAACAAGTTTATTATTCCAATTCATTCTATATGTTACTAGTTTTCTCACTTTGTTTAATATATATATACATGTCTATCATTTTGTGATTAAACTCACTCCGTGTTGTGCGATAATTTCCCTGCTGCGGGAAATAATCGTCACACTCCCTCCTTTCCTCGGTGAGGCTGCGTGATACGGTTACTCGGTTGCTACTTTTTGTTGTTGTGATGGTTATTTTGTGCTGGTGTGTTTTGGTGTTGTTGTTATCTTCATATGAGCTGTTGTTGTCTTCATTTGCGTTGTTGTTGTCTCACTCTCATTGATCGTAATCGTTCCGAACTCCATATTCTTTTATAATTTTCCCACTATATATATCTGCACTTCACTTGTTTTTTAAACACTTTTCAGACTCCACTGATCACTTCTGAGCATAAACTTAAAGTGATTTTCCCGCGTCGTTTGCATGATCTCAAAACATACTTCTTTGTTTCGTCCGCTTTGTACATAACTTCAAATTTCCCGTAACTATGTGTTTAGTTTGAATTCTCTAATTACTCACTTTTGTTACTCTTGCAAACCGGTAATCGTGGTTCAATTATGTATCATTGCGTTTGATTGCAATTTTCGTGTACATGTTATTTCTTCGGCTTTTGCTTTCCTTTGCACTCACATGTATTTTCGGTCGACGACAGTTATGTAGTCGTTTTCAAGTTCACGTTTCTGACTTCTATGTATATATTCTCGTTGATGCTCTATGTACTTGATTTTCAAGTTCAAGTTCGACGATGCTTTATGTGTTTCGTTTCAAGTGCAAGTACGTTGACTTTGGCTTCGTTTGTTTCTCGATCGCTTGTGTTTGTTGTTGCTGATGTTGCTCTTGTTTTCCTTTTATTTTCTTTAGTCCACTTTTATGTATTTGTTATTCCTAGACTATGTATTATTTCTTATATCTCTTCAAGTAATTGTTGCCTTAATATTCAAAAGACGATAATCCATGACGTTATATTGATTCTTATCTTATTGCCTTAATATTAATTTTTATTGATATTACTATGATTTCGTATTTAATATTTTTTAAATAGCAATTGTTCTTATATATTTCATATTAATTCCGATTTCGATTTCATTATTTATTTCGATCGCAATTTCATTATTAATTTTCCTTATATAATATAGTTTAAATTTTTTTTGTATTTTTTTTTTTAATCTTTAGCCTTCTCGGGGTTAGCTTTAGCCTTCACCTCTTTGTTTCCTTATTTCAGGTGATTCGTGCATTGTTCGTGCTCTATCATCATCGTAAAAGTGATAATTTTCGCTATAACTCGTGTACCATAAACTTGGAATGATCGATTCTTCCAGTCGTCTTTGGTGTAACCCCACTCGTTTTCCAATATCTGATGTGTCATTCTGTTGTATTATTTCTTCGTGTGTTTGTTTTGATTCATGTTGTTAAATATATTTCAGTTCTAGTGGTTAGTTTTAGTTAGGTAAAAAAAATAACTTTAAAGAATAACTTTGTGGATTTTTTTTTTTGGACTTTGTGGAGAAGGTGAAATGCAGCATAAGGTGGAACGCAGCATTCGCATCGTTGTTGAATGTCTGACCTCAGTTTCGGAAACTTGGTAAGTAACTTTTATGTTTACTCTTAGTTTCATTGTTGTCTTGTTTTAGGTTTTCGTGGGATAATGTATTCGATGCGTTCCTCGTTGATCGATGCCACCGTCTTCTTGAACATCGGATGATTTTAGGTGAGTTGCTGTGTTCTTGGGTATAGTATGTACTTCAACACTTTTATTATATTGTTTATTAACGTTTTATGTCTTTCAGACTTCGCTGTTCCTTGTCTTGCCGCATTCTAGGTTCGGTTCGGTGTAGTCCTACTTCACGTCGTCGAACGACGTCGTCGTCGTTCAAACAAGTTTATGTGTGTTTTTTTTTTTCCTCGCGTGTTCGTTTAATTTAGTGCAAATCTGTTTCGTCTCGTCGTTCTTGACCTCGGTATTTTGCACCCCTTGTGCTGGACTAATTTGTCTTCATATTGTTTTGAGAACTCTGGTTATTCATTCGGTTATCCGGATTACTGTCTTCACGTCGCGTAGTTACATTTGCTTCGAGTGTTTGATGATGGAATTCCTTAAGTTCGCTTACGTGCGCTGTGCGAGTTCGGGTTTCTCCGTCTTTTCTAACTTTCACGATTACTGGTGATATAAAGTCAACCACGTAATACGGACCTTCAAACCGTGGTGCCAATTTCGCCGCGAAATTGTCAACTGCTTTAGACAGGGGATGTTGTTTCACCAGCACTGCTTGGCCAACTGAGGGTTTCCACTGACGACGTCGCAAGTCGTAGTGTCGTGCTTGTTGTTGTGCTGATTGTTGCATGTTTCTGCGGGCTATTTGATACGCTTGCATGAGTTTCGTTGCTCTCCCTTGCGCGTCGTTACTTTCGTGCCCCGTCCCATTCGTGACTCCGTCATATAGTGTCTTCGGTAGTCGCAGTTCTCTTCCTTGTATAAGGAAAGCTGGGCTATACCCCGTACTTTCTGATACACTGCTATTGATGGCTAAAGATACCTCTGGCAACATCTCGTCCCAGGCTTTGTGGTGACTTCCTGCGAGTTGCGCGATCATTGTTTTCAAAGTTCTATTAATGCGTTCCGTCGGGTTTTCTTGTGGTGTATACGGTGCTGTGAATTGGTGCCTGATGCCCATTTCCGCCAGAAAGTTGCGGAAACTTCGACTCGTAAATTGTGCTCCGTTGTCAGAGATCAGAACTTTAGGTACACCAAAGCGCGCCAGAATCCGTTCTCGAAAGGCTTTCTTTAAGTTCTCCGTTGAAGCTTTGCGTAGGGGTACCATTTCGGTCCACTTGGAGAACTTATCGAAGAACACCAACAACATACAATTTCCATGTTTCGACCGTGGAAGCGGTCCCACGAAATCGGTGCATAGTGTTTCCCACGGACTTTTCTCGATTTTCGACAGCATATGTCCCGCTGGTTTGCGTTGACTCGGTTTGTATTGTTGGCATAGTTTGCACCCTCGGACATATCGTTTAATATCCCTGAACATTCCAGGCCAGTAATACTTAGCGGCAATTCTTGCAGATGTCTTTCGTATACCGCCGTGTGCGGCACATGGGTTATCGTGGTTTTCCTGTAATACTTGTGCTCGTTGGTTCGTTGCGACGCATAACTTCCAGGGTATGTATTCCTCGTCGTCTAAGGTGTTCGCAATATGGCGGTAGAGTTGACCATCCTGTATGATGTAGTCGTTGAACTTCTGCGGGTTTTCTTTGACGTCTTTGATCCTTTTGTCCAACCATGGACACGTGCCTCTATCTGCTTTACCGTCCACTGCGCTGATTCTCCCTGCGGTTTCTTCTGGTTGACGCGATAAAGCGTCGGCAACAACATTTAACTTTCCTCGGCGATATTTTATGTCAAATCTGTACTGCTGCAATTCGAGTGCCCATCTGGCAATTCGTCCTGACGGATTCTCGATCGAGTTCAACCATTTGAGAGACAGGTGGTCCGTGACTACGTTGAAATGGTATCCTTCGAGGTATGACCGCATTTTCCTGATTCCCCAGATAATTGCTAGGCATTCCTTTTCTGTTGCAGAATAATTGCGTTCCGCTGGATTCAGTCGTCGACTTGCATATGCGATCACTCGTTCGTTCCCGTCGAATTCCTGTGTAAGCACCGCTCCTAAACCAAAGTTGCTTGCGTCCGTCTGTAGCGTGAATTCTTGCGCGAAGTCTGGACAAGCCAGCACCGGCGCTTCTGTCAGCTTGGACTTGAGGGTATTGAATGCCTCCGCTTGTGGTGCATCCCACTTCCAGTGTTTTCCCTTCTTCAGCATTGACGTCAGAGGTTGCACTATGTCGGCGAAGCCTGGTACGAATCGACGATACCACGATGCTATGCCGAGATACCGGCGTAGTTCTCGAACATTCGTTGGCGGCTTGAGTTGCTGAATCGCAGAAACTTTGTCCAGGTCCGTGTGAATCCCTTGCTCGCTGACCATGTGTCCTAAGTATTTCACTTCCCGTTTAAAGAAATCGCACTTGTCAACGTTAAGCCTGAGATTTGCCTGACGTAGTCGACGGAAAACTTCTTTTAAATTCTTGATGTGCTCTGCCAACGTGGACCCCGTGACTATTATGTCGTCCAAATAAGCGAATGCGTACGGCTCTAAATCTGCCCCGATGACTTGGTCTAGTGCTCTCTGGAAAGTTGCTGGGGCCGAATGTAACCCAAAGGGCATCACTCGCCAATGAAACAAGCCCCTGCCGGGTACGGTAAAAGCCGTGTACTGCTTGCTGTTCTCATCCATGGGAATCTGCCAGTATCCATTCTTCAAATCGAGACTGCTTATGTATTTTGCGTCTCGTAGCCGGTCTAGAATATGTTGAATTCGTGGAATTGGATATGCGTCCGGAACAGACTTTGCGTTCAACTGGCGATAATCGATGCATAGTCGCCATTTTCCCGTTTTCTTCTTCACTAAAACTATGGGCGCACTGAATGGACTATGGGACGGTTCAATGCACCCGTTCTCCAGTAGCGCGTTGACTTCTTCGTTGATCACCTCTTGCATGGCTGGATTTCGTGGAAAGTACCGTTGTTTGATTGGTCTCTCGTCTCGCATGATGATCTTGTGACTCGTAATGTGACTTGGACCCCTGATGTCTTCGAATTTCTTCAGCTCTGCTTGTAGAATTTTTGTTGCCTCCTCCATGGTAACCTCACGACTCTCTTGTATGGTTGTGCACCTTGTGTATGATGTTGGCACCTGATGTTCTGTCAGCTTCAGTGTCTGGCCACCACATTTAATGGTAGTACCGGTGGAGCATAAAAAGTCCATACCCAAGATGATGTCATCGACGACTTCTGGTAAAACCAGCATTGACATTTTAAAGGTCTCCTTCTCTAAGCTAATCTGTAGTGTAACTTCGCCCACGCAGGTTTTCCGTGAGTTGTCGGCTAGTGTGATCGTGGTTGCTTTTGGTATGACATTAGTATCTCTTCTAACTTTCTCCGCCAGGCGTCTGCTGATGAAGCTCCTCGTCGCTCCGGTGTCTACTGTCGCGTCGTATTGCTCGCCGTTCACTTGTACTCTCGCGTAAATCCGGCCCCTTTCGACGCACAGACTTCTGGCCTCTACTGTTCGCGAGTCGCCGGCCTCGGGATTTCCGTCTCCACTCGCCGTTGACGTGGTCCTTCCAGACCGCAGTTTCGGCAAGCTGTCCTTGGATCGATTTGGCGTTCTGGCAGTGCTTTGCGAGCGTTTCCTTGTAATGGTCGGCCAACATAATCATTCTCTTGCTGAGGACTGAGAATTTTATTATCCGGGAACTTCCACTGTGGACACACCAAGCTCATGGGTGGGCCTCCACTCGCGAGACACTCGAGGTCTGCAGCCAGCGTTAACAGTTCTTGTAGACTGTTGAAATCCACCCGTCTAATATAGAACTGGAATTCTTTCCTGCTGTTCCTGTAGATTCGTTCTAATTTTTGACTCTCGGTATAATCTGCGTATCTCATCATATTTTGTAGACGAATAACATAATTTTTAAACTCTTCTCCTTCTAGGTGATGTGATTTCCGGATCTTATCCTCCAGACTCTCAAAATAACGGGCCGGCAAGAAGAAATTGTGGAAGTCTGTTTTAAAGGCTTCCCAGTGCTGCCACTTTGCATTGTTGTTACGGAACCATAACAGTGCCCTTCCTTTCAGCAACTCTGGCATTGTCCTTGGTAGCATGTCAATATCTAGGCCAAACGTCTCTGCCAGTTCTTCGATGCGCTCTGTGAATAGGAGTGGATCCTTCTCGCCGTCGTATCTTTCCGACCACTTCCGCACGATGTCGATAACCATCGCGTAATGTGGAACCGGTACCTGCTGCGCCACTGAGATACTTCTTGGAGTCAAGCTTGAGGAAGTCATGACGGTGACTTCTGGGTCTTCCACGCTGTTCCTCATATTCGCTGTCTTCTTCTCGGACCATGCGCCAGTTTTACGTCGGTGCTTCTCCTCGAGTGCGTTGAGCTCTTCATTTACAGCGGCCTCGTGGACCCCATTTACGATCCAAGCGCTGAATCGTCTTCGTTTTTCCTTACTGGAGCCTGCAGTGGATACGCCATACGTCTCCATGACTTTCACCAGTTCGTCGTTGGAGAGCTCATGTACCCAACCGACACGAACCATCCTTCGGTATTCAATGTGTGTATTATGTAAGTGTATGACTTTGTAAACTTAAGTCCCTGCTCGGGCGCCACTTGTAACGAACTTCGGTTAGCCGAGATAATCTCAGCGGATGTCCAGGGTTCGAATTACAAGACCTGAGGTTCTATGGTACAATGATTCGTTTATTTGAACTCCTTTCGCTTATTTTCGTAGTTACAATATATTGATGCTTAAAACTAACAAGGCTTGTTTTACTGCTAATAATAGTACTGGTAATATTAATAGTAATAGTAATGCTTGTAGCGTCGTCGTGGTCGTTCGGGCTCCGCTGGTGGGCGTACGCGCAACAGACGCAGCGGAGTTTGGTCGTTAGTTGGTAACAGCGACTTATTGAAGGGCTTTCGCACGCAAATCAATAAGTTTCGATGCTGATCGCTGATGAGCTTACGCACAACAGATGCAGCGATGCGAAGTATAGTTGTCTAAAGGCACTTTATTGAAGGGCTTACGCACACAAGTCAATAAATGTCGGTGCTGATCGCTGATGGGCTTACGCGCAACAGATGCAGCGATGCGAAGTATAATTGTCAAAGACACTTTATTGAAGGGCTTACGCACACAAGTCAATAAAGTGTTGGTGCTGATCGCTGATGGGCTTACGCACAACAGATGCAGCGATGCGAAGTATAATTGTCAAAGACACTTTATTGAAGGGCTTACGCACACAAGTCAATAAATGTCGGTGCTGATCGCTGATGGGCTTACGCACAACAGATGCAGCGATGCGAAGTATAATTGTCAAAGGCACGTTATTGAAGGGCTTACGCACGCAAATCAATAAGTTTTATATGTATATATATCTCTGCTCACTATTCACTGTTCACTGTTTTAAAGTACACTCTGGTTCTCTGCTGGGATTTAACTCTGCACTTCACGACGTCTTGGCTCAAACTCGACTGAATCCTGTTGCTTGGTTGTTCGTTCTTTTATAGACCACTTTTCCTTGCTTCCGTTATACGTTTCCCGCTATGCTCTGGCGTTGTCTCGTTTGTTCGAAAACAAGTTCCCGTTCTTCGCTATGTTCGATTATTTAGTTCGTCAACACGTTTATGTTGTTCCTGTCTTCCGTGTTTTCGTGTGACCTTGTATGCTCTCGTGTTGTTCACCTTTTCTTTTTCTTCTGCTTTGACCTTGTTTCGTGTCACTCAACTTCGCGCTCACCGTTGCTTGTTTGCTTCGAACCTTTATTTCTTATGTTAGTCCGTTATGTTAATTGTTATCGAACTATTCTTAATTACTGTTAATGACTTATACAGAGTGATTATCATTCGCAATATTAACATTAATTAACTAATTAATAATAAATTGTTAATAAAATAGTCATAATGTATTTCAACAAGTTTATTATTCCAATTCATTCTATATGTTACTAGTTTTCTCACTTTGTTTAATATATATATACATGTCTATCATTTTGTGATTAAACTCACTCCGTGTTGTGCGATAATTTCCCTGCTGCGGGAAATAATCGTCACAATTTTGATTTTCTTAAAGACTCAATTTAAAAATGTAGAGTATTTTGCATAATGCGGAGTGTAACACTACTAAAGAAAAAACACATGCATATTCAAGCAACTGAAACATCAAAACTGTTGGTGGCTTCGAAAATTTCTGCCTAAAGTTCGACAAGACAACTTACAACTTCGAATGGTTGTAAATCGTAATACGGAATTCGAACTCAGTTGTCTTCAAAGTTGTGTTGTCTTGAAGACAACGCAACCGATGTTGTATTGTAAATGCGAATAGGGACCTTAAACATTTATTAATGAAAACCTATCTTTTATTAGAATTACAATATTATTTCCAAAGCAATTCGGATTACAATAATATAAATAATTTCTCGTGGGCTGCTCTTTTGGAGGAAAGGCAAAAATTTAAAAAAGAAATCTGATATCACAGAAGGCCCTTCAGTGAGATTTAGTGCCGGCAGGTACAGACATATGGATAACAGTTATTTTCAGGCCCTGATTATTATTAATATTAGTTGTAAGAAGTGCAGTGCGACCTGTTGATCTATTGTGTCTCCTGCTCTTATAATTTTACTCAGCTTCACGGATCTTACTCACTCATGTAAACTGTTTTAAATATTGCCAGTCTGCCAGGCGCAAGCGTCGCACATGATGTGAGTATATCAATTGGGGTTTTCTTAACCCCCATGCAAAACCTGTATTACTGGTCGTCGGTAACTCCCATGGTATATAGCTGTTTCCTCGGTCTGGAGTGGCCCGTTAGAAAACCGGTCACTATTCGTAACCTATTTTTTGGTAGGTTCATGCGTTCTCTGAAAAGCGCTTGATTGTATGTCCCTAGTGCTATATTAGAGTTCCCTAAGCCAGTTAATTATTCCAGTATTTTAATCTGAGTTCCTGTTCTTCGACTCTCAGCTTCTGGTATATTATATTGGGTGCAAATCCACAGAAAGATTCGGCCACTACTAGTAACCTATTGCCTCCCTCCCTAGCCTAGCGATCTGCTTCTTCGTTGCCTTTGATAGCAACGAGCCCTGGTAGCCAGAACAAATATAGCTTGTTTTTTGCTCCGAGCATATTCAGTTTCACAAGGCATTCCCATACAACACCTGGAATTGATACGGTTTTCTGTACTTCTTTGACTTCCAAAACAATAAATAATGTAAAGATTTTTCGCTGCAAAAATATACCCAAACTGCTCTTATAATTTTACTCAGCTTCACGGATCTTACTCACTCATATAAACTGTTTTAAATATTGCCAGTCTGCCAGGCGCAAGCCTCGCACATGATGTGAGTATATCAATTGGGGTTTCCTTAACCCCCATGCAAAACCTGTATTACTGGTCGTCGGTAACTCCCATGGTATATAGCTGTTTCCTCGGTCTGGAGTGGCCCGTTAGAAAACCGGTCACTATTCGTAACCTATTTTTTTGGTAGGTTCATGCGTTCTCTGAAAAGCGCTTAATGGTATGTCCCTAGTGCTATATTAGAGTTCCCTAAGCCAGTTAATTATTCCAGTATTTTAATCTGAGTTCCTGTTCTTCGACTCTCAGCTTCTGGTATATTATATTGGGTGCAAATCCACAGAAAGATTCGGCCACTACTAGTAACCTATTGCCTCCCTCCCTAGCCTAGCGATCTGCTTCTTCGTTGCCTTTGATAGCAACGAGCCCTGGTAGCCAGAACAAATATAGCTTGTTTTTTGCTCCGAGCATATTAAGTTTAGCAAGGCATTCCCATACAACCCTGGAATTGATACGTTACTGCCTTGATTGCAGCTTGATTATTAGTTAAGGTTGCAATATTTTTCTTCTCAAAATTCCTATCTAAATTGAATTTTGTACATCTGTTAATGGAAATTATTTCAGCTTGAAAAATGCTTGCATAAGAGCCCATCGGTGCCGAGTAGTTTGTTCTGGGGACTCCAGCCCCAGCACCGCTTGGCATTAAGGACCCATCCGTACCATGCAATGAAATGTTTATCCAGAATATACGTGTTTGCCAGTCCTTTCGATTCTTTCTTGCTGTTTAATTCAGTGTTAAAGGATTTAGTTAAACTGAATTTCTGTTGCATCCTGTCTCTTAGTAGGAGATATTTAAGGAGATTTTGAAGGATCTTCTGACTTCTTCTTGCAGCTCTAACCATAGTATCGTCATTACACAATTTGACTTGCGCTGGCTGCCCAAACCACTGCTCCGTATCTGATGATCTTGTGGCGACTTCACTTCGCAACACAACGTACAAATTCTGTTTACGCCAGCCGCGGTTAAATAAACAGTCACCGCTAAAATATTCAGAACAACGTACTTTGTTGCAGCGTCGTCGGCGGTCGGAGCACTTCAGCAGACGTCACCCGACACCAGGAGGCGACAGCGCGTCGCTCCGCTGCTAGCGCGGCTCAGCTTGCCGAACCATTGTTTGCGTTTGAAACAATGTAGGGCACTTGTAAGCGAGTACAGGAATGTGCAGCGCAAGCGAAAAGCGTGGGACGGCGAACGCGTATATAAAGGGTTGATCGTTCGCTCGCCCGAATTAACAAACCAGCAGCATGATCGGCTTGCGAGCATATACGGCGCTCATCGTGCTGGTCGTCGTTAGCATATACTTCGGAGCGAAGTATATACTCACCAAGCTGTGGTGGCGAACCCTATGGGATTTGCTGCCGTTCTGAAGAAGTCAGTCTCTCCGCGAATGTACGAAGGGCTACACGGCAGCGCGACAATAAGCGACACCATCTCCGAGCGAAATTAAACTTAATCATTGTATATGTAAATGAACGTTAAATAAAATAAGCATTGACTTTATGCGTGTGTGTATTATTTCAATAATAATAATAACCATAATTGGTGACCCCGATTCTGAATAGTGAACAGTGACAAAGCGAATCAAAAAAACACGAATGATTTATGTGCGAATATTGCGAGCGGATCGTAACGGCATTAACGACAATTATATTGTGTCTTGCTGCGTAAGCGATAGCATACATTACAATTTCCGTTCTAAGCATCAATCGACAAATAGTAAAATGTCGAACGCGGAAGATAAGGCCACAGCCCAAGGCGAGCAAGAGCAAAATGAGCATCAACAAGAAAGTGATGCTGCAAACACGGCAACGTCGGCGGGCGTCGCGGAACGGCAAGTGGAAGACGTGACTCTCATGCCAGTGAAAGTGCCGCCGTTTTGGCATGCAAATCCGGAAGAGTGGTTCGCCCAAGTGGAGGCGCAATTCTCGACCGCGCGCATTACATCGGATGCTACGAAATTCAACACGGTAGTCGGCGCTATAGAATCGCGCGTCCTCGAACAGGTGTACGACGCCGTTACTCGACCACCGCAGCGAGATAAGTACGCAAATCTTAAAAAGCGTATGCTCGAGCAGTTCGGCGCTTCTGAGCAACAGAAGCTCACTCAGCTCCTGTCGGGCATGGAGCTGTCAGGGAGGCGGCCTTCGCAGCTGCTCAATAAAATGCGATGGCTGGGCGGCCCAAATCTGTCCGAGCAACTGCTCGAAAGTTTGTGGTCCAGCAGATTGTCCGCAAATATGCGCGCGATTTTGCAAGCATCGGCGGGCGGCCTGGAAGACAAAATGCACCTGGCCGACAAAATACAGGAGGTTACGGCTGAGGCGCACGTCAACGAAATTAAGACGCACCCGAGCGCTGACGACCTCTGGCAACCAACTCAAAGGGCCAGCATCGCAGGAATGCCGCGCGACTTCCACTATGACGCCCGGCAAGCAACCCTCGTCGCCCTAACATTCTGCCGGCCGAGATGATGGCGTTCACCGCCGGCGGGGAGCCCCTGTACTGCGGTGGAAGAGGACAGCATGGGTTTCAATCCAATCGCGGCGATCACGCGCTCGGCCCGCGTCACCACAGGCCGACCGGAGCCCGTCCAAGGACGCCGCAACGCGCCACGGTAGCCAAACAGGGGTAAGAAGATCGCCGTTATGGCCAGGTGATATGCTGGTATCACCACACGATGGGCAACCGCGCAAGATTGTGTCGCCCCCCGTGCGATTTCGAGTGTCAAAAAAACTAAGCGCGTTCCCACGGCCGTCAGCGGGTCAGTTTCGGAAAAACTCCGAAATGCGAAAAGCGAATTTTCCGCTTGTTCGTGCGCGATGAAACGAACAAGCGAAAATTTTTAATAGACACGGGCGCTGAGGTCTCCGTCATCCCTCTAGCGAACCAGGACTACTTCAACGATGCAGAGGAAGCTAAACTGTTCGCAGCGAGTGGTTCGTCCATACCAACATTCGGAAAAAAACGACTCACCGTTGACCTCGGCTTGCAGCGAAAGTTCTCTTGGGAGTTTCTAATCGCCAAGGTGACACAGTTATTGTGGCGACTTCACTTCGCAACACAACGTACAAATTCTGTTTACGCCAGCCGCGGTTAAATAAACAGTCACCGCTAAAATATTCAGAACAACGTACTTTGTTGCAGCGTCGTCGGCGGTCGGAGCACTTCAGCAGACGTCACCCGACACCAGGAGGCGACAGCGCGTCGCTCCGCTGCTAGCGCGGCTCATCTTGCCGAACCATTGTTTGCGTTTGAAACAATGTAGGGCACTTGTAAGCGAGTACAGGAATGTGCAGCGCAAGCGAAAAGCGTGGGACGGCGAACGCGTATATAAAGGGTTGATCGTTCGCTCGCCCGAATTAACAAACCAGCAGCATGATCGGCTTGCGAGCATAAACGGCGCTCGTAGTGCTGGTCGTCGTTAGCATATACTTCGGAGCGAAGTATATATTCACCAAGCTGTGGTGGTGAACCCTATGGGATTTGCTGCCGTTCTGAAGAAGTCAGTCTCTCCGCGAATGTACGAAGGGCTACACGGCAGCGCGACAATAAGCGACACCATCTCCGAGCGAAATTAAACTTAATCATTGTATATGTAAATGAACGTTAAATAAAATAAGCATTAACTTTATGCGTGTGTGTATTATTTCAATAATAATAATAACCATAATCTCATTATTATCGCATATATTCATCGCATGATTGAAGGTGTACATCGCTATCTTTTTCTGCAATGGATCTGCAGATCATTAAGGATCTGATTGCTCGGTTTACTATTTCGTAAAGCGACGGTTTGCAGTTTAGCCTTCGGTCTAAAGTTACCCTCAAGTGCTTAACTTCCTTCATGTACATGATTTCAACTCCATCCATTGTTATTGGACCAAGTCTCTTAAGCTTGTATTATCCTCTAAATGCCACAATTGTAGTTTTGTTTGGGTTGAGTTTGAGCCCCAACTTATTTCAGCATTGTCTTGTTATTCTCAATCCCTGTTGAATTCTACCAGGGAGAGATTCTTTAAACCTACTCGACATAGTATAACTATGCCATCAGCATACTCTTGGCAGTAAAGTGCTGCTTCTGTCAGGTTGCACAATAGCTCATCAACTGCGATGCTCCACAGTAATGCAGTCATGTTCTCGTGGTGTTCGCTTACTATCCTTGTTCCAAGCATTTCAGCTATCCATTTGGCGACGGCGGCGTGCATACCCTTGTCGCTAAGTACGTCCTTAACGGCTACATGCGAAGTATTGTCGAAAGCTCCTTCTATGTCTAAAAACTCACATAAGCCAGTCTCCTTGCTCTCTAAGAAGCTTTCGATTTCTTCCGTCACCTGGTATAGTGCAGTTTCTGTTGACTTACCTGTCCTGCATACACGTCCACGTGGATGGAGTTTAAGCCCATCTTTTTATTTTTTCTTAATTATCTTTTCTACGGTCTTTAATAGAAACGATAGTGGCATGTTAAATGTTGATCAAAAACCAAAAATTATTTTTTTTTATTTCTCTGTTTTGGTTACACATGATTTCATCGCTCAATCGCCCCAAGACTGTTTTTTCTAGTACACATTTTGTTTTAGTATTTGTTTTAGAAAAATGTGGGTAAAGCCGTTTTTTGTTAATTTACTTACTTATTATCATATCGTTTGGGTTAAATTTGTGTTCCATTTATTCAATTTAATTGAAATTTATAAATTATGGAAAATATCAACGAGCTTGGTCTCCATTTAACAAATATAATAACATAATAAATTATATGATATAATCGTACTGGGACCGCAAACTATTAATTTTGGCTTTGATGTCGTTCTTAGTTGCTCCGGGGTAATGAGTATTCATTAAAGCCGCAATGCCGTGCAGCTTCGGTTTTTTTTATTCTGATCTAATAGTCTGCTCAATTAATGCTCAATTAATTCTTCCGCAGCTTCCGTTGTCCATTTTAAATTTTCTTTTTTATAATCCATATTATTTATGTTTCGTTGGAGAACAAAGCTAAAAAAATTTTATTGAATACCAAATATTCTTTCACATCAAAAAAAAGTTATTATTAAATTTTATTATAAACTTACCAATAATTAAAACAACGACAAACCACAAGCCCACTGGAGCAGCAGCCAGAACTCTAGAAAGAAGGAACATTAACAGTGTGATTTAGTTTCTGCGACCGCTTCGTATTTCAGCGAATTAGATGTCAAGGTGTTCTAAATGGAACCAAATAACGCACTTCGCGTTGGCTTCTGTTCAATAGCCGAAGCCCGAACCAACATCGAAAAGACAGAGGTCGGCAGATGAGCTACTCCCGATGGGTTTGGCAGAAAAGAAGCCGACCTATAGTGAAATTCTTAAGGACCAGATGGTGCTGGCTGTGGTCGACCGAAGTGACCCTGACGGCACCATATCGGTAGAAAATTGGAAGAAAGTGAAGGTCAAGTTGGCCGTAAGCTTTCTTCCAATGATGAAGGAATTTCCAGGCCCTGTACTCGTATTGAAGGATGCTAGTTGGCATAAGGGCCGTGTTAAGCTGATCGCCAGTGGGGATCAGAGATCTCATGATCTTTATAAGCTGGCGATCAGCCGAGTAGGAGAGGTTTGGAGGGGTGCACAATTCAAAGCCACCCAGCGGGAGAAGATCCCATCTCGGCCTCGGGCCAGAGCATGGATCCCTGCGGAACCATCTAACCCTGCTGTCGTACTGGAAATCGTCGTCTCTACTCACCTTCAACTGGAAAGTTACGAGGTTAAAGGATCCGAAAGGGGACTACAGGTCAGCGGTTCTGGCCATAAATAAGGAGTCTCTGGATCCTCTGGAAAAAGCAGGTGGGATGGTTGGATACGGGTTTACCTCCGTATCCTTAAAAGTGTATAAGAAGGACCAGGAGGAGACCAAAAATTATGCCGAGACAGATGCTGCAGCAACTGTGCCAAAAAGTCCAGTCGAAACTGCGTCTGATCAATGAACCTAACGACTACGATATCGGGTCGGAAGAGGAGATCGCAAGTAGGTTCTCTCGAACAGCCATTGTTGAGGATGCTCTCCTTAACTCATCGTCTGACCTCGACGACACAGTGGTGGAGGCATCGAACGTGATCCGTGGACCTGCGGTTGATACAGATAAACCTTCACCAGTGTAAAGCAGCATCGGCTGCTCTTATTCTTCGTCTCGCGCGTCTTCGATGACGTCGCCTTAATCCAGGAACCTTGGGTCGTTGAAGGCCAGGTCCGTGGACTCCGGGCTCCAGGCTACACTCTGATATACAGGAGGGGTGAAGGTAGGTCCAGAACCTGTATACTTATGAAGAATGGTTTTCTTCTTAATAATTTCAGCGAATGTGATTTCACCACGGTAGCGTTGGAGGCCAGAGACGGCGTATACTGGCTGGCCTCTATTTATATGGCATCCGAGGAAGTGGATCCCCCCTCAGCCACCACCAGAAGACTGGTGAAGGCGTCGCAGTGCTGCAAGGCGGGACTCGTGGTCGCATGCGATTCGAATGCGCATCATGTCATCTGGGGCAGCTCCAATAACAACAAAGAGGTGAGTCGCTTTTTGACTATATTTTGGGTGAAGATTTACACATCTGTAATACGGCAGGGGAACCAACCTGTATTATTAGCAATAGGAAGGAAGTTTTGGACCTTACGTATATTATCTTAACTTTGGGGGGGATTCCTGTTGACTCAGTTAAGCCAAACAGAAATGTAAAGAGAACAAACTGGTCTGATGAACACATGATTAAGTATGGTCTGATGCTTAGTGGTGTTCCTAACTCTTAGCACTCAAATATATAGGCACACTATTCAAAAAATACAAGAACTTAAAACTGTTTATAACACACTTTTCTCAATAAGTAGAAGAAACAAACACATAATAACAAAAATTTTTCAGATACATTAGCGAGTTATATTGTTAAAAAGTAGCATTACCTGAAAACGGACACCAAAAATTGCAAATAAAAAACCAAGTATAGCAAAAACTAAAAAAGATCAGGTTTGAAATAAATATGTGAAAATACAAAATTTCAGTTGTTGATTAAAAAATTTTTTAGCTACATGACACCTTGAGCCTGAAGAAAATCAAATAGAAATAAATAAATATTAAATAAAATAGTCAAATAATAAAATTATTAAAATAATAACTTATTATTATTATTCTTTCTATATGATTTAACGTACCCGACATTACAAGTAAAGGCATCTAAAGCATCAGCGTCTATTAGTAAAGTTTCTTCTCTATTTTTTCGCCTAATTTTTAACCTTTCATGGTCGGCTTTTCGTTTGGAGGTCACTTCGTTTCTCTTATTGATAACTACAACTCCGTTTGGATATTTGTTGTTTGCTCAGAGGTTCGTTAGCCTCTATTATAACGAAGTAATGCTCTTATAGCGATATCTAGAATGTTATTTTTCCCCATAACCGCAACTCTGTAACTAATTTGTAGCCGTACGCGAGTTATGACGGAGCCGCACACTCCTGTTAGCCACTAGACAACTAGCGGCAGCAACAAAAACGTCGCAGAGGTTCAGGTGATCCCACATTCATTATAATGCGAGGAAACATCACATTCACGAAATGTTGCCGTTATCAGCTACAACAATAACAACATCGTCGCCTGGTTTCAGATGACCTCCGGCTCCCAGCTTCGAGTCGGAGCAGCCGAAATTTTTAATTTAAGAAATGGTGACTTCGCTTTTCGTCTTCAAATATTCTATGTATGATAAAAATTAAGTTAAGTTAAAGGTTTTATATAAATAAAATCATCAAACTGACAAGTTGCGTTGTTCATTTTCTTGGCAGGGACCCAAACGAATTAATAACTAGTAAAGGTGTTGTCTACAGCCGGGCTGTAGCCGAAATACCCTACACCTTAAAGCTGCATATATACTCCATGACCTATGTAAACTCAAAGTGGGCGGCTCACGCCCAAATTCGGAAGATAAACTATAATTATAGGTGCTTAACTATTTCTGTGCGTTACAAACACCGGTACTAAGTGCGTTTACTCTCAAAATTTCGGTGTAGGGTATAAAAATATATTGCAGTACTGGGTGGATGGGTTAAAAGGAGGCGTGGCCCGCCCATTTCCCCCCCAACAGAATATTATTGGTTCACAAACTACAATATTATGTACACCATTATTCAGGAAACTTATATACTTTTCAATACAATCCATGTAAAACCCTCCATGAGCTATGTAAACTAAAAGTTGGCGGATCACGCCCATATTTGGCATATTAACTGGAAGCATTAGTCTAAACCTACATATAAAATTTTCTAGTCTTCTCTCAAACATTGATGCTGATATGGCCTTTTTTAATAGGCAAAACAGAGGTACCTGCACTCTCGATATAAAAAGTAGGCGTGGTCCTTGGGCGATTTTGCCCATTTTCAATACGAAACACCCCAACATAGCAACGAATATTTTTGCTAAATTTCATTTTTAAATCTTAATCCGTTCTCCTGTGATCGTGATTTCAACGGACAGACAGACGGACAGATATCGTTACTTCAATTTTGGTGGTGATGCTGATCAAGAATATATATACTTTTCCATACCTATCTTGTCTAGTTCTATGCGTTACACACTCCGGTAGAAAGTGAATATACCCTCAACCTTAAGGTGCAGGGTATAAAAACGAATATTTTTTGTATAGTTCGTGGACGAGTAACATAAGTCGCGCGATACGTATGTCTACTATATTAGACCCACTACTATCATAGACATTATAATAATATAGCAAAACAAAATAGAATTTATTCAATTCAAGGAATCAAGGAAAGGCCTTTCGGACTCATTGCAAATGTAATTATTTTCTTTGCAATGCCTCGACTCATTGATGTCATAAAATTTTACTTCTTATGCATTAAACACATTGTCTGCTGCTGCATCCCGCAGCAAAATGGAAGTGTCAAAATTACATGGGCTCTTATGGAGGTTGAGAAAAAAGTTGATTTTAGCTCTGCTGCTGCTCTGTTGCGTGATTTTGCTGCATGATTTTGCTGCTGCTGTCCGGCTATTTCTACTGCAATTCGGTTTGACAGCAGCAAAAACGAAGTTGTTGTTCTTTGTTGCTGTCTTTTTGTTTATCTTTTCTGGTGAAATTAATAAGGTACGTATAAAAAGTTTGTTTTGACAGACACTGCTGCTTTGCCAATGTGTTTAAATCCGCGCGATTTTTTGCTGCTGTTTATTGCTGCGGGATGCAGCAGCAGACAATGTGTTTAATGCATTATGAGCTTCGTTTCGAAGCTACATACATACGATTTGTTGTTTTTTAAAGTCGCCATACCTGTCTAACGAGAAAATATGTTATGCTTGGAAAGCTGATTTGTTATTATTAGTATTTATTAATGATACTTTATTCTTAATGATACTTATTTTTTTTTAATTTTCGTCTTTGAAAGTCGGTTGTCAATTTTTGCTTACCTTGAATGACGGACATACGCAATCTTTACGCCATCATTTTTGGTAAATAATAACTATATTTGGAATCAAAATTATCCATCTTATTTTTTTAAGTAGGAGTTTTTAGAGTTGCTAAACAAGTTTCTTGCTCTGCAGCACAAACGCACCATTTCAAATGGAAATAAAAACAAGGTTACCAAATTAAACAGATGCAATTCTTAGTTTAGTATGGGAAATTTAATTTCTGAATATATGTATGTATATGTTATATAATTGTTGCATCTATACTTTATATTTTCAAACTTATTACTTTTAATTACATATGTAACTAGCTTTAAGGTGCCCTGTACACCGCCGACTTTAGTCGGCCAGATTCGGACACAATAGTCCCATTTTCGATTCAGGAACCTAAACTTGAGTAGATTTTTACTATTACCAACTAAAGAATTCTACCCAATAAATAATATAATCAATATCTTAATGCAGGTGCTGCATACATTAAAGTTTTGATAAATATAGAACCTTAAAGGTTAAAGTAGCAGAAATACAATATTGCTTTCCTAATTATATCTATAAAGGTGCTAACAGTCTCTCTTATTTCAACATCTTATTTCAACACATCGACAGTTTACATACGAATATTATTAACTTCAATGCAATAATAATTTTGTTGATATATGATAGATTACACAAAACCGTAGCAGCAAGATACAGAAGGAATTTTTAAAACTTTTTTTATTATAACCACTTAAATTAATTTTTTTAATTTTTAACTTTTTTTTTTGTAACTTAACCACTTAAACTGTAAAACTGCTATTGTAATCTATTTTCAATTCTTATATCAATGAAATAAAATAACTTTTTCCCCATAAGATCCTATGTAATTTTAACAGCTAAATTTGCGTGTTGCTTCTTGCTGCTATAAATGTATATAATCTACTCCATAAATTTATTATTAGCACAGAAAGGTTATCACAATGATTTCTTTAACACCGTGTCACCAGCGTATAAATCTTTGATAAAATACAATAAAAAGAAAGTTGAAAGCAAATTCTGCTGATTGAACATATAAATAGTTTTTGTATAACTAGCATTGAGTTTTCCGTAATTACTTTTAGCTTTAAAAAAAAAAATTGATTAGTTATTATAATTCGATAAAGCAGGACATATTTTTAAATATTTGCGACAAATCAATATTAGATATTTAACGATTCTTGAAGGTTTATTTTAACCTTTAGGGTAATTTTAGATTTTATCGAATGTAATAACCGTGCATTTCTATTTTATGAGCGTTTTATATATTAAATTTTGTAAAGTTTTATTCCCCTTAGAATAGGGGAAAGATGAAGCATTTTGCAAAAACCATAGCATCTCCTTCTCCTGGCTTTTAAAAAATAATTCTAGCCTGGAGATTTGAAAACAAAAGTAAAAAAAAAAATTGAGCTTTTTAATAAAATATAAAGTAAACATTTTCTCTGCTTCAGAATTCTCCGATAATTCTGCAAAAAATCGTTCCAACAGCAGAAATTATGTTTGCATTATCTGCTTAATTTGCAACTTACTATACTCGTATATATATATATTTATATATATATACTACTTTCTATTTTCTTCTACGATACTAATCATTTTTGGTTATGTATAAACAGTTCGACGTCATAGTGATTGGGGCTGTTTCTTTTACTTCGCTTCCATTCGTACAATTCTGTTTGTCCAATATTCTCTCGTCCACGTTGCGATGAACACCGCAACTGTTATTCCTCTTGGAAGTTTCCATTAGTATTGTTGATGTGGACTCTAATAATGGTGTGGCCATCGACGGTCGATGTTGTTGTTCCAGTCGACGGTACTTCATTTCACTTTCGCTTTCCATTTCATTAGATTGGATTGCAGCGTCTTGAAATAAATTCCTTCTCTTGAATTTAGTAGTGCTACCAAACATGTAGACCGTAGCTTTGTTAAGGATGGGGCATAAAAATGCTTCATGTATGACAGCCGCGATGCGATAGTTTGGTCCTTGAAACGGGTCCGATACAGCTGCACATAACATATGGCTGAGATTGATGCCTGAGAACTAAATTTTTTAATTTTTGTGAAAGAATATTCGTGCTATATATTTTTATATATAATAACCTTACCATAGAGAGTGCATTCAATATTATAAAATGATACGACAACATCACAGCAACCCCTATCGCAGTCCAGTTATAATCATAAAAGTCTTCTACTTGGTATGCGCCTAAAAAAAACCCAGTAGATTATATGTATGTATAGTAAGATAGCTGGAATCGTGTAGAAAAGGAGCCTTATATACCAATGATACTAATACGATTTATGAATGCTATAAAATTTAGGAAATTTTAATCAATGCAAACGACTACACTCAAAACCTATATAAGATATGACCTTAGATGTGATGGCAGAAGAATATGTTTTTTATATAATATATCTAATTCGCTTACGAAATTTCTCCCTTTTTCTGAATTATCATCAAATTTCACATAACAATATATGTATATATATTTTTAATAATATTAATATTTTATCAGGTTCATGACATTTCCTTTACCAGTTTTTAATATATACACAGGAATTATATACAACAGGGCGTGTTGCACCCAGTAAGTGGCCTGTTCGAATGGCAGAGTGCGGCTCTCCACTTCCGGGAATAGGAACGCTAAAAACGGTCCATTCAAATTATTCATCTGTATTCTAAATAACGTTATTGTAATTTTGCTGGGCTTTGCTGCTAAGAGGTATATCTGAAAAGTTTTGCATCAGAAAGGAAAATTCTGAATATATTATGTTTATTAAGGGCAAAAAGTTACCTGAATAATTGTTTGAATATGGCAAGGATTTAATACGAAGATCGCAGATTTGCTGGCAAACTTAAATCCCATTTCGATTCCGAAGGTAAAAGTCATTGCTATCATCAGCATTAAACGGACGGTTGAATGTGGCTTCTCTATATCGCTAGTTGGGTAAACAACGATATGACCGAGATTTTTTCTAGCTCCGCGTATTATGGACATGAAAAGAATTGTAAACAATAACGACTCAATCCATCGACGCCGATTGGTCATATAGTATAAACATTCGGGTCCAGTTGTACGTGGCACATCTTCAGTTATGCCCTCAACAGCCCAGCTCCAGTCCATAATTGACTACAAAATAATGAAAGTTCTTCGATGAACTTTTATTTATGTTTGCATCAAATTGCAGTATATAAGACTTTGTTTTCTTGTTCCTTTTTATCAAAGCACCGAGTTAATCAAATTATGCAGTTGCAATGGAATCTGAAAGGTAGGTGAAACTGACTTTTTTTTTGTCACCAAACGCAAAAAGGAATACTATTGTTTTATATTGATTATTTAAATTAACAGGTTTCACGTATTTTCGACGATAAAAATGTAAATAACATTACTTAAATAGAATAGTAAACAAATGTTTTGTGCATCATAAAATTGCGAATAACTAAATATTTACTGAAATTTTCTTTTATATATTTTTGTTTTTTTTTTTTTCTTAACTACACACTCCAAATAATTACCAACTAAAACTATTTCGCGAAAACTATTAAATCATTGATAGTTTTAAAAATACGATTCTTCTGTGTTAAATACACCAAACCGCCGTATAATAAAGACGATTACTTATTTTCCAATATTTAAATTAAAAAAGCTATTACATCGATTTTATTTACAAGCAGTTTATTTAATTATGTATTTAGTTGCATGTCTATAAACGTAGTTGTTAAATGTTAACATAAATTGTGAGTAGCGCATGCGACTTCCAAAGTAATAGTGTCTCACTCACTCAAATGTTAACATGAGTTGAAAAAACCAATAACGGTGGAAATGTTGGAAAAAGAGCGGAAGTGTAAATTAACCAGGGATTTTAATGGATTTTAGAATTTAATTTAATTATAATATTGATTTTATTTTACATTTATCGCGATACAATAATTGCACCAACTTTCTATTTCATACATACATATATAAATATATAATACATAAATATCGAATTGGGGATGATTTTCTTGTAATTATTGGAAGGGGTTAAATGCGTATTGTATTACGGAGGAACATTTATGTCAAGAATTTATTGATAGAGTTATTCACGTTTCTTGCAAGATAATATTTTCGAAACAAGAACTATTAGAATGAGCTTAATGAAATTACAACTAATCGAAGAGACTAAAACAAATAAATTACAAGATGATGAAATGTGCATAGCAATGCTTCTGTCAGAGCTATATTTATTGTTTTTCCAAATTTGAGTCAGATTTTCAAAGTAGTTAACAATTTGGGAATTTTTTTATGCATACTTGTATATTTAATCACATCACGTTAATCACATCACAATATATATTTCCGAAAAGCTGGTCATTCAGTACCTTTTTACTTTGCTTGAAATCGAAATATTGATTAAAACTTACTTGTATTGCTTTATTTTTCCATTTGAGTTGAGAACTAAATTAAAAGACAATTCCTTATGTTTAATTATTACACTCCTATTCTATTTCAGACTGATAGTAGTAAAAATTTGATTTGAAATTGATATTTTTGGTTAGACTTGTTGTTTTTATTGTTATTATTATTATTATTATATATTTATTTCGTTCATAAATATTACATTCTGCTGCTTAAATAACAAGTGCTGAATGCAACTGTCAGAGATGGCAACACAATACATTACTTAACATTATTAATAGTGTAAGAGGTCTAATTATAAAGTATACAAGAAGCAAAGATTTATGCCATGTTATTAGCAAAAGTTATAACATTGCTTTTAAAAGGTTGATTAAAAATAGAAGTGATATATATATATATATTTGGAAAATAATAGGATCAACAACTGAGCCCTGAGGAACACCAATATTCATATTAATACGTTCCCTACTATATAAGAAAGAGCCACATATGAAAGAAGCCTCTGAAACCGCATTTAAATAACTTACACAAAAAAATCGAATGGGTAACGGTATCGAAGGCTTTCGTGATGTCTATAAAGTGCGCAGCACTAACTTTCTTTGCATTGAGTCTAGCATAGATGCTATCTTTAGAGCAGAAATTCAAGACAGCATCTTCAGTTGAAAAGCATTTTCTGAAACCAAACTGAGAATTGCGAAAAATTAAGTTCTGTTTAAGAATTTTAGCATACGGTTTTAATTCTCATAAGAAATAGGTCTGTAATTGTTAGGAAGGTTACGATAACCCTTTTTGAAAAAGGGAATAACTATTGCTTTTTTGAGTGCTTCTGGAAAACGTCCAAGCAAAATACTTTGGTTATAAATATGGCAAAGAACATCTACACTACTTAATGCAATCTTTTTTAAAAGAAATTCGAAAAATAACTATCCGAGCAGGATTTGGAATTGTTGAGGCACATAATAATGTGGTAGATTTCACTAGAAGAAAAAGGCTCAAAGAAAAAGATTTGAATTTGCGACTTCTCGTTATCAGTACAATTACAGGAGAGACTATACAGCATAGAATCTATGCTATATAGTCCATCCTCTTCTACAACAGACCTACCTATCTTCGCGAAAAAGCTATTAAATGTGTTCGCTATATCTTTTGCTCCAGAGACAATCTTTCCATCAATATTTAAAAAGTTCGGAGTAGATTTGACATATGGTGCCTTATTCATAACACTATTTACCAGTTGCCATTCCTTTTTGACATTGCCAGAAATTTGGTTAAATTGCTGTGAGTAATAGTTAAATTTCCAATCTTTAACTGCAAAAGCTAAATCATTGCATAATTTGCTATATTGACTTTTCAGAGCAACGTTATTGGGCCTCTTAATACAGCTTTTATAAAGTTGGGTTTTAAATTAAATTTTCTTTAATAAACCATCCGTCATCCAAGGTTTGAGCTTTACAGTGTTTTATTAGGATTTTTAAAAGGCTTGGAACACGAGATAGTGGTGCTTGTAAGATTTTCATGAAAGTTATGACATGTTTTCGAGGGATCAAGTTCCAGGTAAACACTATTCTAAAATTCGAAAACAAGTTTACTATTCAAGGTTGCCCAATCAATTGTGTTAAATATATCCGGAGTAGCACTGTCACAACATGGATTGCAAACGATATCAAATTTTAAGCTGATCATACAATGGTCAGCCAAATTGAAATTCGCCACTAAACTACAAATAGAACCATTATTCTTTAAACTTAATCTTGCAAAAATATGGTCAAGGAATGTTTCTGAGTTAACCGATATACGAGTAGGCACGTTAATACAAGATTCTCGCCCATAAGCACTTAGTAAAAACAAATATTTATCTACTAACAGTGAATTTTGAAAACTGTCCAAATTCAAATCACCCAACAAAACCAAGTTATCCGATTGTGCATTTGACAAAAGGTAGTCAAGTCACAAAAGAATACCTCGTTATTTGTGCAGCTATGAAACCTGTAAATGCAAATGAAGGTGAAATTATGCTCATCAATGTCACAACAAATTTTTAAATCATCAGAGCTCTCAAAATTGAAAACAAAAAAGATACAATTTCGTTCATCCCTAACAAACACCGAAATACCTCCAGTTATAAAACTTATAACCAGGAATTGCAAAGAGAGACTCCTCATGATCATAGATCCAAATTTCCCAATAAGAAAAATAAAATCTGGCTTGTTCTTGAAAGACTCTAGTTGTAATAAAAAGTTATCAACATTTTTCCGCAGACTTTTGATATTTTGATGGATAACATAAAAGGCATTAACAAAATTAGGGTTACATGAAACCGATGAGAATATTTTTACATTGCTCCAGGGGAGAATTGAGCAAGAATTTTCGTGACTATTCGCTATAATAATAAAATACAATTTGTTTATTTAAAAATATTACTATATTTTAAGCACGACCTCAAAAGAGAAAATTACAATTACATTATCTCCATCTTTTTTACGTAATAAAATTTTCTCATCTTTAATCCATAAATATTAGAAATTATTTTCATTCTTTATCTTTGTAGCATAAGAATCATTAAGAAATTCTTAATAAGAATAGCTCTAGTTTGAGTAAATAGACATTCGTTTATATAAATATTAGAGTTTAAGTAAGAATTAAATAATTTTGAATTAAGAGTGACTTTAAATTTATTCTTCTAATGCAAATCTGATTTTTTAGTAAGACGAGAACAAAATTTAACACATACAACAGCCAACTTAGAATTCGTAGCAGTAACCTTGGAGCTATTTACTCTCTTCACATAACAGTTGTCAATCTGTGCCTCTGTTATATCCAAGTTCAAACCATCGGAAAAGACTTTTAGACTACGTTCAAGAGCATTGTTGTTGTTTACATCAGGAACACCAACAATTTCAATACATCGTTCGTTGTACGGTGCGATATATCAAGCAATGGCACACGAACATTCACATACTTGCATGTGTGGATGGCATAGATCCAAATTCATAGAACAGATAGCGCGATTGTGTGATAGCATCTAAGACACATATTAAGTATCTGGGAGTAATGATAGATCACCGACTGTCATTTAAGCAACACGTGGAGTACGTGCAGCGCAAAGCAGCGAAAGCAGCAACGGCTTTATCGCGAATAATGGTTAATAACAGAGGGCCGCAGCAGTGAAGAAGTCGAAGGATGCTATCACAAGGCGTTGTTAAGTCAATAATTCTTTACGCGTCACCAATATGGAAGGAAGCTTTTGCAAAGCCCAGTTATGTGGGCGGATTAAACGCCACCTATAGACATTATGCGCTACGAGTGTCCTGTGCCTTTCGAACGACCTCCTCTGACGCTGCACTTGTGATTGCTGGTTTGTACCATTGGATCTACTAGCGAAGAAAGCTGAAATACGGAAGGCACAGACAGTGATAGGCAGCAGAAGCGTCACTTATTCCAAGCTTATTCCATCATTAGAGCCCTGGCTAAGCAGACCTCATGGTGAGGTTGATTTTTACTTAACGCAGTTGCTGAGCGGACATGGCTGCCTCAAGTCCTACCTGCACAAATACGGACACGAACGAAATCCTTTCTGCGATTATTGTGGTATGGCGACCGTAGAAAATGTGCAGCATATATTCTTCGAATGCCCTCGTTATGACGTGCTAAGAGGAGAACATGTTGGATGCTAGAGAAGTCTCGCAGTAAGCAGAATGGCAGCGCTAGTGATGATTGAGCAGCGTAAAAGAGAGCAGGTAAGATGAGCAATCGAACGATTAGACTGAAGTAATAACTGACGTTTGCGCTGAATTGCTCTCACGGCCTCCTGACGTAATACCTAGTGCGGGTTCCAGGGGGAACATCCGTGCTTACGAGAGGAGATGTTTAGCGGGTTAAAGTCCCGCAATGACTAAGGCTTTCGATGCTTTTACTCCTCTTTAAATAAAAAAAAAAAAAAACTGGATGGCATTGCAAATTAGTTTTCCTTTTTTATTCCACTTTTTTCTTTCATTAAACAACAAAAAAAAAAAAAAAATAAAACCTTGCGCCAGGCCGAAGCGTATTAACACTACACTTACGATAAGTTTTTTTGGTGAATTGAGTGTACTTATGTTATGGGCTGACTTTTACCAAAAAATTTAATTTTTCGACAATTCTTGACAGCCGTTATGGGGAATATATTTTAGTGTGAGACGGTGGACTATACCATTTCCAATTGAAATTTAAAAAATAAGAATTGAAATTGAGGTTTTCTTATAAGAAAACTTATTCTTAGGCACATTGATGAACATTGTAACCATAATCAAAAACAATTTAATAAAGTCGTTAATATAAAAATTGATGTGTTGCGTTCAAACAAATAAATAACTGGACGAGACCTTGGACTGGACTGAGTTATATCCAGGCGAAGAAAAATCATCGTTACAGTGGCGCCCGAGCAGCGACCTCATACATCAAATATCTAACAACCAGCGAGCACCCAATCTCACAAGAAGCCTAAACAATGTCGAAACTTTTATGGATCTATACACTACGGATGGACGAACTTATCGAATATATCACGGAGTTCTAATTAGACGAGACAGGAACCGCCAATGAACTAAGGAAGCAATTCGTCGCTTTTGTGATAGCATCTGAGAAGGGCCCCGTAACGATAATTTCAAACAGCATTTAAAATTAACGGCACAATAGTTAGAAAACATTGACACTTGCACGCGAGTCAAGGCCAAAGCGGAGAGTGATTAACATAACGGCTGTTGGCGCCCTCCAGAAGCGAATGTGTTTCCCGCACCCGTGGAAATGCATTCGCTCAGGCAGAACTGCCCCTTTCCAATGGTACAAACCAGCACTGCCCCCTCCCCACCCAGGCATTTGGTCCTTCGAGCCGGATTACTTGGTATTCCGACTTAATCCACCCCATCCCACACTGCATTTTGTAAGAACATTAGCATTTTAACACACAAAATTCTTATTTAACAAAACACCATTCCATTTACTTGCGCGCTCCACCCCGTTTGGTGATACTCGGTTCGGGGTCGCGGCCGCGTTAATGTGGTTTCAAGCGTTGCTCCGCAAAGCAACAAGTAAACTGCTAAACTCTCTTATGAAATCGCGGAGCATTCCAGCCCCGGAATTACTCAGGTCGCAAATTAGTGTAACAAGTGGTGCGCGTGTGAGAGCTAATAGCCTGAACACATCGAAAAAGACGGCAGACAAATGCAGGAAAGTGCAAACACATCGAAAACGACACAGCATCAGCTGTCATCTGTTTTCCAATTTTTCTTAGCACAAGTATGAATATTTTGTGCTGCAATAATTTAAGAAAATAACTTGAAAATAATAATAATTGATCCATTCATGCAATAGAATCAATCTCAAATTTTAAATTCATTCATTCAATTCAGAAATTCATGTTTTTTGTAGGAATAGTAGCCGCAAGTGCCACGCACCAACCTCTGCAACCACTACAATTGCACTGATGATCAGATTTCTAGTTTCATTTCAGTAGAGTTGTTAAATTCCCATGGAAGTGTTGGAAATAAAATACCTTTTGGGAACAAATCATTCTTGCATGCAGCTGCATTAGAACAAATCCTAAGGCAAAACATTAATGCAAAATGGAAAATGAAACTTTTTTTCTCAACTCCCATAAGAACCAATGTATTTTTTCCAGCTTCCAGATGTCTTTGTCTGCCGTCTTTTTCGATGTGTTCAGGCTATAAATCGGTTCGTGTGATTGCGTATTCATTACGAACGATCGTGACGTCTCAAGTCACCCGCGACTCACTCGCTGAGACGAACGTTCGTTTCGTTTCGTCACACGAACTCCGTACTACACCGCCTCCAAAGTGTTTTCAATACCAAAAACAAATATATATAACAACAACAATACACTACCAATTTTTCGAATTGTAAAATTGTGCAAGTGCAAGAAAATAAAATAAATATTTGTCACCCATTTTGTGTTTTATTTATCTTCGTTTCTCTTATCCAGGTATTGTGCAGTGCCGGCGAAAATAATTATACAAAATAAATAAAATTTTTAAAAATACACATTGCGTTTTATTGGCGACCTGTTATCTGCACCGTTCCCAGGTGGCACTGTTTATCTACCGCGCCGCGTCCGTACCCACTCGACCGACTCAGCAACGACATCGGAAATCTTTTCCTCCAGATCTTAGAAAAATAGTTGGCGAATTATTTTCGATTCTATTTAAATTAACGCCATTTATTTTCAATTTGATTAAATCAATTAAAGTAATTCGATTCATTTTCGGTTGAATTTGGATTAACGGGATTTATTTTCAGTTCGATTGAATTAAATTAAATTAATTCGATTTATTTCAGAATCAATTAAATTAATTTCTCGGCTCTCGCGATTTGCTCAAGCTTTATTCACTGAAGCCGAGATTTCCGCGTACACCCACACCGCCGTGAGTGTCCGCATGCCGTTGCTGACACCCGTCGATCCATTGGACGGTCACACCTCGACTGCCCGCTCGAGTTCTCAGTTCTCGTACCTCCCAACCCAAACCAATGAGCGAACTGCCATTGAACCACTCACCCTTCTCATGACCCCTAATACCGATTATTCGGAATTCACTCTCAATATGGAGAAACTCCAGGCAATATGGATGGACTTGAAGAACGCCGTCAATCAGGCCTTGGAATCCTTGGTCGCCAAAGCGCACCCCTCGAAACCTCTGACACCAGCGCTAGTGACATCGTCGTTGCCAGATCAAAGCAAAAACGATGCTACAAGCTATACGGGCGGCTCACCGCCAAGATTCAGGAGCAGCAGCACCTCGTCGCAGCAAGCGCATCCCGGGCAACGATCACCGGCATCACACCGCGCGGATGAGGTTACTCACTCAGGACATAACATCAGTCTACCACCGTGCGACACTGATGTTTTCAAAGGCGACTACGAGTCGTGCCCATCGTTTTGATAAGCGCGATATGTTCTCCGCGCTCTATATTAGGAGCAACCGATTTTCGCCCGTCGAGAAGTTGTTCCACTTGAACCAAAAGACTCGCGGTGAATCCAAGGAGATTGTCCAGAAATCTCCTCTCGTAGACAGTGGTTTTACTCAAGCGTGGCGAAACCTCACGGACCGCTTCGACAATAAGCAGGTCCTCGTAAATGGATGACTTTCTCATTTGCAGACGTTGAAAACTGTTGATGACATCTGCAAATCCGCACTAACATCCAAGAGGGTGATGGGCAGTACCACTCGTAATGCCACCCCACCTAAGCCTGTGAACACCTTCCAGACAAACATGATCACGATCTACTGCCCCCTATGCAGTGATCCTTCTCATCCTTCGTTGTTCGTGCTTTCTGGCAATGCAGCCTAACAAGCGATGTACAACAATCACCAACCTTAAGTTCTGCACGAATTGTCTGGCACATTCGCATGATTTTAAGGGTTGCAAGAGTGGTTTCACTTGCATGTCGTGCACCAAACGACATCATACACTCTTGTATCGCGAGGTGGCTACTACTACCTCTTCGCTAACGCATGCGAACTCTCAACCCTCCACATCGCGCCCTCAACCCCAAACACACCGCGGCAACCATAGGAACACCCCTTCCCGCCAGCCTCCAGCGCCCTCTCGCGCTACACTACCTCCCCCTCAATCTCAAATACAGTCCACTGCTAACCCTCCCACCTCAACCGTATTGACTTGACCGTTTCACCTCGTGTCTGAAGCAATTGCTTCTCGCTACGGCTATGGTGAATATCCGCCATCACGACGAACTTTGCCCAGCTCGTGCGCTCATCGATCGGAAGCCACTTTCTTAACTGAACGTGTTCAGCAACGCTTGCATCTTCCCACTAGAATCATTCAGGCGCAAGTTGCCAGCGTGAATGGAACCGTCATTGCTCACGTCAGTAAACAGTGTAAATTCACACTGGATTCCCCCAAAGATCCCCATTTACGCATTGAAGCCAAGACGCTTTAGTGCTGCCGAAAGTCACCGGCAACCTACCAGTCCGTTCGCTCGATCGAACGCTCTCCGATTCAATGCCTAACCTAGCATTGGCAGATGAAGAGTTTTAACAAAGCGATCAGATCGACATCTTGATCGGAGCTGATCTATACCTCTTTATCCTTCTTGATGGAATTAAACGAAACTTCTCGGGCTCTCTCATAGCCCAAGAAACTATATTCGCTTGGATTATAACCGGTCCAATTTCCCAAAAACCCACACACCCCGTGGTAACCACTAGAGTCTCGTTCTTTAACGAGGTCTCTATAGATCAGCAGCTCTCCCGCTTCTGGGAAATCGAGGAGGTTCCACAGAAACCTGCGCTCACACCCGCCGAGACATTCTGCGAGAGCTGTACGCCGCTACCACCCAACGGCGTACCGACGCCCTATACGTCGTCCGCCTTCCCTTCAAAGAAGGTTTTCCTTCGCAACTCCTGCTTGGTCGTTCGCGAGAAATTTCTCTTAAGCAGTTCTTACGTAACGAATCACGCCTCTTGAAAACACCCGATTTCAAGAATATCTACGAGAGTGTGATTCGAGAATATTCCGAACTCAATCACATGTCCAAAGTCACCCCGACAGAAACATTTCCTACCCCTGGAAATTATTACCTTCCTCACTATGCTTTTCGGAAAGCGGAAAGCAGTTCCACCAAGGTGCGAGTTGTTTTCAACGCTTCTTGTCCTACCTCCAATGGCCTGAGCCTTAATGACGCCCTCTACGCAGGGCCGCCGCTCCAGTCGGATCTAATATTTCTCTTACTTCGTTGGCGTTTTTACCGACGCGTCTTCAATGGCGACATTGAGAAAATTTACCGCCAAATCCTCGTTCACTCCGAACAATCGCGCTACCAGCGAATCGTCTTCCGGAATTCCTCTCCCGAAGATATCCAAGATTTCGAACTTTGCACCGTAACGTTTGGCGTCAACTGTGCTCCCTATCTCGCGATTCGTACTCTTCAACAGCTTGCCCAAGATGTTGAAAACACACTTCCTCTCGCCTCCTCAGCTCTGAAGGCCAGCATGTACGTGGACGACGCCTTGTGCGGTTTCCATGACCTCGAATCGGCTATACGCATGCGTCATGAGCTGGTCGCCGCGCTCCAATCGCTGGCTTTTACCATGCGAAATCGACTACCAACCACGCTAGTCTGTTGATCCGATCTCCGCAAGATCTACTCAACTCCGACTTCCTCGAAATCGAAGACACCAGTTCAGCAAAAAACCCTTGGCATCAGGTGGAACGCAAGTACCGATTGCTTTAATCTCGTTGCCCAACTTACCGAAATCTCACCCTCGTACACCAAACGAGAAATGTTGTCGCTCATCGCGAAACTCTTCGATCCGGCCGGCTGGCTTGCACCTGTCGTTGCAAAATCCCTGATTCAACAAGTTTGGCTTGATGGCAGTAGTTGGGACGAACCGCTTAACCACCGCACGGTTCACTTCAATGCTATCACCAGATCTCCCTGTTGAAAATCCCGCGCTTGACGCATTACACGTCAACCAGTGTTCTCGAGATACATGCGTTTTCGGGTGCCTCAGAACTGGCATATGCAGGTGCCATCTATCTGCGCACTTGCACCCACACTCATATCCATACTTGGGCAACATTCGTGGCCAATCGTGTCACCAAAATCATCGAGATTGCGGATTCCACCCATTGGATTCACGTCGAGTCGCAGCACAATCCAGCGGACTTGGCCAACCGTGGCAAGTTCCCGCTCGAGCTACGCGACAACAAACTCTGGTGGCACGGCCCTGATTGGCTTCAAAAGAACGACTTTGGCCTCACTCTGACCTTCATCAGTTAGCCGAGACTGACTTAGAAGTACAGCCCATCAAAGCGCACGTTGCTCCTTTACCCCCGTACAAAGACGCTCGGGAAAGATTTTCTTCTCTCCCTAGAGCGCTTCGCGTGATCGCGTATATCTTCCGATTTCACGACCATACCCACCTTCAGAAACGCATCCAGTTTCTACGAACCGACCAATCTATCTACTCCGACGAAATCCGATTCGTCACTACGCGGCTGATCGCCCTCACCCAACGGCATCAATTCGCGAACGAATACCGCTGTCTCGAGAGGAAGACGAACCTCGAACCAAGCAGCTCGATACTCTCGCTCAATCTATTTCTATCCGAAGATGGATTTCTCCGCGTGGGTGGGCGCTTAGCATCATGCCCCTGTCTGGCATATGATGAGCGTCATCACATCATCCTCCCGTACAATTGCCAATACTACCGGCTTCTGATCTGCTTCATGCACGACATCACCCTGGATGGAGGCAACTCACTCATGTTGCGATTACTAAGGACGCAATTCTGGATCCCCAAAGCAAAGAATCTTATCAAAAGTACGATTCACAACTGCAAACAGTGTGTCCTGCAAAAAAAGCCGACACAAACACAAATCATGGCCGCTCTACCACCTGAGCGGACCCAGATTTCCCACCCCTTTGCTGCCACCGGTCTCGTCTTCGCGAGATCATTCGACATCAAGAACTACACTGGACGCGCTTGCCTCATCACCAAGCGCTATGTATGGACGCCATACATCTAGAGGCCGTCAGTGACCTCTCGACCCTGGCATTTCTCGCCGCTTTCAACCGATTCGTCGCCCGGAGAGGATGCCCCAAGGACGTCTACTCGGACAACGGGAAAAACTTCGTGGGAGCATCTAGGTCTTTGGCAAAGGAATGGACGGTTTACGTCAACTGCTCGAAGAACTCCATCACGAACCAATTGGCCTACCAATAGTTGTAATGGCATTTCATTCCCACCGTTGCACCGCACATGGGAGGACTCTGGAAAGCCGCCGTAAAAAGCTTCAAAATTCACTTCCCGAATTTTGTTAACGATCAGCGCTTCACCTTTGAAGAATTTCCCACAATTCTCGCCAAGGTGGAAGGTTGCCTTAACTCAAGGCCCCTCAGCAGCATGTTAGAAAACCCATCTGATCTGCAACCGCTCACACGCGGTCACTTCCTCATTGGAGGACCGATATTAACACTTGTTGTCTTGTTAATCGATGCAGAAGCTCAAAGCCATCTATCAACAATTCCCCCCCCCCCTCCACCCCACCGAAGGAGACGCCAACTCAGTTGCCCGCCGAAAATTACTGCAGCTTTCTGCTGCGCACCGGTACGTACGAAGAGACCATGGTGCGAAATCGAAGCCATGATCTCTCCTCGGCCCTCCAACTGCTCCACCATCGGGCCTGCCGACAAGCTCGATCTCCTCGACCCGCAAATCCCGGCCCAAGCTCCGAATGCGGTCGATCCTGTCCATCCAATAAATTTAATTTGCATCCTTTAAATTTATTTTTGCTCCTTTTCTTAGACACTGTGTCATTGGTAACGCTACCTTAGCGAAATCTCTTATAAATTTCCGGTAGTACCCTACTGCACCTAAAAACGATTTGATTTGTTTGGGGGTGTGAGGTATATTTAAATTTATTATTCTTTTCACTTTATCGGGGTTTGGTTTGACTCCTTCAGGTGTCAATATGTGTCCCAAGAATTCTGTTTCTTTTCTAAAAAAATACATTTGTCAAACTGAATCTTTCGATTATAATTGCGTAATTTTTCGAAAATTTTTCTGATGCTTTGCAAGTGTTCCTCGAACGATGTACTAAAGATCAGGATGTCATCCATATATACTACACAAATTTTATTTATGTGCTCCCTTAAAATTCATCATTCTTTGGAATGTGGATGGATGAATTCGTAATGCCCTTGTGGTGTTGAAATCGCTGTTTTTTTTCTATCTTCCTCCTTGACCAAAATTTGGTGAAAACCTTTTGCAAGGAACCTCAACCCTTCAAAATATTAGATATGAACCGATAACCGAACGTTGCAGCACTTGCATCTACAACTTTTATGCGATTGGTGCGACGAGTTAAAACAGTGATTTTGTCTGAACTAACTTCTTTATTTCAATGACCTTATTTATATAGTACAATTTTTACCTTTACTTAGCAAACTGTATAACAGTTAGCTGTACCTATACATCACTGACGGGCATTCCAGCACATTTGTGCTGGAAGTCATGGATGCACCACTTCGTACTTGCGTACTATTTCAAGTACATTTTTTAATAGCCAAGTACGGATTTTCAACCCAGGGTACATAATAGTTTCATGACACTTGGCAACTCTTTACTCTATTTACAAAAGAAGAACCAAAACAAACGCCATTATTTTGGAGTACGAAGTACATTCTTGGTTTCGTACTTTCTCGCGTTATTCTTCCATAAGAAACCTATGTAAAAAAAAACGGCCCAAAGTACGTTGTACTTTTCGTACCCGCTTCATTTTTGTATTCGTAACAAAACAGCGAAAAATTGATCACTTGGGATTTTTTATGTTGTGAAATGGAACATACCTAATTGGAAAATGTCAAATTAACACGCAGAGCTAAGAACGTGAACGTGGGAACTGTTTGGAGTCTGTTAACATTTAAAGATTATCTGAGGTCATTGAAGGTATCATGTTGCGATTGACGCCGAGTTAATAAAATTTGAACACGAAGTACTTTTTCCGAACGCAGAGTACGTTTTGTGCCCGTCGGCAGTACTATTGCAATAGGCTGCTGGTGCAACTTTGCTGGAAGTTTTGAGTTTCTTAATATGTATACAAAGAGTGCTTCCAATAAAATACCGACAGTCGCTGCCAAGCAACCACACGAGCACGGGCTGTATGCTTCGTTCGTTCATTTTATGAACATTATTATATTATATAATTATTAATATTATTGTTATATTACATACTAATTATATATGGTATTAATAATAATTAATATATAATAGTTATTGTTGAAAAAGCCATTTTACATTGTAAATTGCGGAAAAGAACGAAAGAAGCTATTTTTTTAGTTTGTTTCACTGCTGAAAACAAACTTATTCGCACACATGCTTAAAATGTGATGTGAGTATAAAAATGCCCGTCACTGCTATACATACGCTTAACTCATATTTGTGTCATCGCCAAATCGCTCACGGCCGTGCGGTGAGGTCTCAGCTTACGGGCAGGCGTTCACCTAGCACGGCTCTCTTTTGGTGGTCAGCGAATTTGATAAACGGCCGTGACAGTGACCGTTAATCTTTTTTTTGATTCTGCCATTTCGGAGCAGTTGTCTAATATGACGTAATGATGTCATAAGTTAGCATCATCCCCTGAAAGCTTACAGTCTCCCCTTTCCAATGATATATAACATGTTGGGGTTATCTTTTACGATTCCGGCGATATTCACCGACATGTTCAAAATTAGTGTTAAGTGCTCAAATTGTGTAGTGTGCATATCTGTACACTTGCAAGCAGTGCTTGAAAATAACTCTTATGAAAATGACCTTCTTTAAAAAGTTAAACTTTTAACTTTTAAAATAAAACTTTTAAAATAAAAGTTAAAATTTAACTTAAGAATAATTTTAACAGGAAATTTGTTAAGAATAATTTTCTATATGTTCACTTCCCAATTATGGGCGTTTAAATTATGGCGATATTTTTTACAACGCAAAAACCGTAAAACCGAATTTCACAAGCGTTGAAAAATTACTTTTTTATTTAGTCGAAATTGTTTAAAAACTTTAGATTAATAAAATTGAATTCCTAATGATAATGCAGTGTGTTTTCTTTTCATTAGTGCATATATTTGTTTTCAATTGATTGTGCATTATGGCAAAGGAAAAGAGGTTCTCAAAATCATCTAGTAAAATTTCGATGACATTACAGAAGTGTGCACCAGTCATTCGATTCCACGAACTGTCCGAATCTTCATATGCATACAGAGCACACATACTTCTCTTTTATGTTTTCTGGCCTGTAATATTACCTGCTCTTTTGCAGGCTTTACGAGTTAAGACAAAAGACCAAGGGAAATTCCTACTTTTTATTGCATTCCTTCACAACAGGAATTGAAAATGAGAAGCAAAAGTATCAGCGCTAAGAGGATATCCCTTTATTTTTGTGAAAATACGAAAACCTGAAAGATTTCCTGTTAGAATGGTGAAAACCGTGAACAGAACGGCGCGAACTTCGAGCGGACGCAGAATCGAGGTGAAAATATAAGAAATTTTCTAATAAAAGATAAATTACAATTTGACAAGAAAAAAATTAAATAAAACTCCATAGTATTATTTTCCATGTGAATTACTTGTAATATTACATAGTGAATAAATTATATGAAACGAAAAAGTCATAATCATAAGAATTAGAAAGCTGCACATTGCTTTTCAAGTGTCTTGTTACAAAGGCAACGAATTGCTTTGGAATAGGAATTGACGGCAATGGCAGTGAAAATTGCAATTTTCTAATAAGCACATCCCGATAGATCAACCAATTATCAGCATTTTAACACAACGTTGAAACTGAGTCATAAAGCGCTGAATCATCCATTGCCACTTAATAAGTGTTGTACCATTGCATGTCCTACGACGACAAGCACTTCTACTGAAACTATGCTCAAGAGAAGGCATAGGTTCAGCAAATGACTTCTTCACCTCATTGCAGTTTGAGAAGCTTGCTGAATGCAATATTGAACTGTTTGTATAACACGCGCGAACACACACATACTACTCGCAATTGAATAATTAATAGGCATAGGTAGTGTAGTGTTAAACGCATATGGCTAACTTCGAAATATCTATAAGATCTGCCTATTGATCAAACTTGTATTAAAATTTGTGTTTTTACTGACCCACATCAGCGCAACTAGGAATGACTTAAAGGGAATAGTTGGGTCACTGTAAAATAATGTTTAGTAGATACAATCTGTTTTGCAAATAATACTATTAATACATATATAAATTATTTGTGCTTACATTAAAAATAAAAAGTAACTATATTAATGTTTTCGATATATTTGAACGTAACGATTAATAAATTTTTTTCATAATGACAGTAAAATACATATTCCTGTTTATACAATAAATAGATATAAACAAGTAACTTAATATATTTTACAACACTCCCACTAGATGAAGGTAGGATGAAGTATTTAAATATCGAATTTGTAATTTTTCATCATTGACACAATCTCGTAAGAAATGATGTCTAATATCAATATGTTTAGGACGTGAGTGGTATGTGCCGTTTTGCGACAAGTTGATAGCGCTTTTGTTCTCGCATCTTAACACAATGTCTTGATTTGTGTAGTCCAATTCACTAAAAAGAGCTTTTAGCCATAAAGCTTCTTGAGACGTTGCAGCTAGAGCCATGTATTCAGCTTCGCTTGTTGAGAGTGCAACGGTAGGTTGCTTCTTAGAGTTACAGGATATACTTGAGCCTTGATATTTGAAGACATAGCCAGTCGTCGACTTCCTGTCATCCGTATCTCCAGCCCAGTCAGCATCAGAAAAACCCTCAACGTGTCTATTTGTGTCCTTCGTGAATTCAAGCTTATAATTACTTGTACCCTTCATGTATCGGAGAACACACTCCACGGCTGTCCAATGAGCTTTGCCATGGTTATTGTTACATTTCGACAGAGCTCCCACTGCAAATGATAAGTCGGGACGACTAACCTGAGCAGCATACATAATACTTAATAATAGCTTCTTGGTAAAGAATTGACAACTTGTCTTCCGCGGATTCAGGACTTAATTCCTTCGATAATTTTTGATTTATATCCAACGGTGTTGTGACGGGTTTTGAGTCGCCCATATTAAAGCGCTCCAAAACGTCTTTAATGTACTGCTTCTGGTCGATCCATAATTTTAATTTAAGACCTTTCTTACGGCCTCGAGTTATTTGTATTCCAAGTGCATACTTCGCTTCTCTCAAATCTTTCATCTTCAAATTGCGTGCAAGAAATTGTTTAATCTTCCTCTTATTATTTTCATTAATTTGTAAATAAAAGAATATCATCAACGTGTATTGCCACATACGTTATTTCAGCATCCTTTCGCTTGTAATAAATTCAGGGATCGGTTTTTGATTGTGTTAACCCCATAGATTTTAAAGTTTTGTCCAGTTTCTTGTTCCACAGACGACTCGCTTGTTTACGACCGCACAATGACTTCCGTAGTCTACATACCTTTCCTTTATCTACATTGTAACCTTCTGGAAACATCATATAAATATCCTCATCAAGATCACTTTGCAAGAACGCTGTCATCACATCTACTTATTCTATATATCTATATATTCAGATCAAATTTGGTTGCTAAACTCAGTAATGATCGTATGGATCTATAGCGCACAACAGGAGAAAAAGTTTCCGTACCGCTGTAAATATCCTTTTACGACTAGCTCCGTAAGTTCCCAGGTCTTCTTTTCAAGCAATGCATTAAATTCTTCATCCATTGCGTATTGACATTTTCTGCTATTTGGACCATTCATTGCATCCTTGACCGTCTTCGGATCACCATCCAGGTCACATACAGAGTAACATTCATAATCATCTCTAATTGTTGGTTTTTTTATTCTTGATGATCTTTTTAGACTTTCGTAGTTCACAGTTTCGATTCTAGCTTCTAAATGATCTTCCACCTCACTATTTGAGTCACCTAAGAAATAATCATTTTCTTTTGATGTTTCCAACTCTTCGGCTTCTGATACTTTGAATTCTGAGACAGAACTTAATTCCCTTGGATTTCCTCCTTCAATTACTCCCACTGAATCGGAACTGGGGAGTACGCAACTGTAGAAAATATCGTCTTTAACGCTTTCAAAATTTTGTTTGGCTGTTGAGTAACTTGTTTCAAAAAACAGCATCTCTACTGACTACTATATTCTTCCTCAGTTTATCGTAGAATCTACATCCTTTCTGTTGATCGCAATATCCAACGAACGTTACTTCTTTCCCTTTGACGTCCAACTTCTTTCTCTTTTCTTTAGGAATAATAATATGAATAATGCTTTATATCCAAAGATTTTTAGATGTTTTAAATTTGGCTTTCTATTAGACCAGGCTTCTTCTGGAGTCATATTATCCAAACTCTTACACGGGCTTCTGATTATCAAGTAAACTGCTGTATTTGCAGCTTCAGCCCGAAATTGTTTTCCAAGACTGGATTCTATGAGTAAACAACGTGTTTTCTCGATAATTGCTCTATTCATTCTTTCAGCCATGCCATTTTGTTGAGGTGTGTAATGTACCGTAGTTTGATGTTGAATCCCATTATATTTAATAATTCGCTGCATTTTATTGTTGCAATATTCTGTTCCATTATCACTTCTTAGAACCTTGATAAGCTTCGTTTTCTAGTTTTCTACCAATTTTTTAAATGCTATGAATTTATCCACAACTTCTTCCTTAGTTTTTATAAAGTATATGAATACTTTTCGCGTAAAATCATCTATGAACGTCAGCATGTAACGCGAGCCTTTTAACGAAACTTGTTCCATTGGACCACAAATATCCGTATGAACTAGTTCAAGAACTTCTGTAGCTCTCAAGCCAGTATTCTTAAAAGGTAACCGTGCTATTTTTCCCTTGATGCAAGTTATACAGTTTTCATTAAACGTACCACTTACTTTATTTGCCGTTATTCCATTTACTGCACCAGAAACCATTCTCAACATGTTGTTATTGCTGGCATGTCCCATGCGCTTGTGCCAAATTTCCTCATTTGATAGCTTCGCATTTGTACAATAGGCAGTTTCTCCTTTATCTTGATTCTGCCGAATCATATCATTTAACAGCTCCCCTGTTGCGATTACATTGCCATCCCTATTAATTACTCTGCATCTTTTGCTGTTAAACCGTACATCATGACCTTTTTTAACTATTTTGGATACCGACAGTAAATTAATACACAATTCAGGAACATGCAGTTCATCTGCGAATGATACGTCTTGCGTTTTTGACTTCGATGTTCGCACTCGCATTTCAACTTCTCCAATTCCTTCAACAAAAGTAAGGACTGGGATAACCTTACAGGTAAAGTCCTTACTTTTTGCACACATATGAGCTGATGCCCCAGAGTCAAAACACCAATCATCTGTGTTTAACGATCTGGCAGAGTAGGAGCTATACATTGCCTCTTTTCTTAGAAAATGTTGGGTTCTTTTTTGTGCTTTTTTCTTGGACACTGCGGCAATGTTACCAAATTCATTACAATTATAGAATTTTGCCCCTTTGAATATGTTATTCTTCTTAAATTTTTCACTGTGTCGAGAAAATGCCGTTGCTTCAGTAACACTCTCTATTTTAACTTCCTGAATCAACTTCAACTTGATTGCATCACTGGTAATTTTTATTCCTAAACTTTGGATCCCCATTATCATTGGCTCATAGTTCTCAGGAAGTCCAGCTAGCATCATCGATCTAATCCATTCTTTGTCGATCTTCAACCCAGCTCCTCTCAGTTTGTGTGCAGTGTTAAGTACCTCGTTCACATAGTCCTTTGTTGACAAAAAATCTTTCAAGCTTGTGGAGCAAAATTTTTTGATCAGGCCGACCCTTCGTAACAAGCCATTATCTTGAAATACTTTCGCATTCGCGTGTATGTGGATAAATTGATTTATCCATCAATAAAATTAATTCAGCTTTTGCTTGAATCCATTTATTTAAATTTACTTCCGTTCCTTCTAACGCCTTCCAAAGATTCTTCATCTGAAAATATGCTGTGACTGCAAATTTCCAATCCTCAAAATTTCCACTGCCGCACAGTCTCTCTAATTGCATATTTATCGACATCTTGAAGTCTTCCACAATATATAATCCTTGATATTGTCGGCACGATAGCTCTTCGCTAATTCACTTCTAAACTTTTACGAAAAGTCTTTTAATACAATATTATTTTCGGTCTGGGCGCATAACCTGATGTTTTCGATATATTTGAAGGTAACGAATAATAAATTTTTTTCATAATGACAGCAAAATACATATTCCTGTTTACACAATAAATAGATATAAAAAAGTAAATTCATCTATTTTACAACATATATTTTAAATATGCAGGAATTACCTACAGAAATATGTATTAAATATCTAATATTAAATTCAAATATTATATTTCTAGTATAAGCCGACTGCAAAAACGACACCTCAAATGCTGTCGAGCGAATTTGTTCTACGCATAGTCGACGTATTATCGACCATAAATTATTAGATGTGACACTCGCTATTCGCTGCTTCAAAAAATCGGTTTGACATTTCATTGTTTGGTAAATTGAACTGCCGTATACATTACGTGAGTGGTACCACATTGTTTTTCTTTTTTCTTTATCAATCGAAATGTGCGATTTCTTAACAGTGCAAACGTAGGTGCTTAAGGGTTTTAGAGCCCCAACTAGACCAATACCGTATAATTTCCAACTATTTATTAATACTCTATGTTATCGACGCTCTGGATGTTGTTTTTTGTGTGCAATCAACGTACCAGTCCACTTAGCAAAGACATTGTCGACTTCTCACAGTCGACGTCGATTTATAAAATCGAGCCTGCGAATGAAATAAGACGAGCTTTTTTGTTTTACGTAAAATCTCAAGTCGACACTCTGAATCTAACCAGTCGACTTGCGATGGAAGTAATTTGTAAGATTTTTGCAATTGAGGAATAGAATTATAAAAATTTGCAGTGAAGCTAATTTTATACCCTGATTCACAAAGTCTTCGGCGAAGACAAGGTTTTTTGTCTTCACAAGTTGTTGCTGAAGACTGTCGTGGAATTCAGAAAGTCTTCTCGTCATAGAAGACAATCCTTTACGTCGCAGTTGTTGCCATTTTTCGCTGTTACGAAGGTTTTTGTATAAACTATGATTTTTGGTGCTGCCAAATTGTATTTATACAAAAGTTTAGCTTTAATGGTTATGTTGAATAATTAAAGACCTTGTAAAATGGGTTTTTGCAACCAAATTACTGTTTATAAATGTAGGGAAAAACTTAAACAATTATCCGAAGATTATTTGTTACAGTTTTTTATTGTTTTTATTGCATAAAGTGCTGCACGAAATGTGAGCAAAATTTCTTTCATTTAAAAAGCTTGCAACGCTGCAACAGTTTGTCGGCCATTAAAAAAAGAAGTGAATACATGTGTGCATGCATGAATGTATGTAAGCATGTAGTTCTAAGCAGTAGTAGCATGTAGTTAGTTTAAGTAGTTTATATATAACAAAAAATATATTTTAGAATTATAATCATATACTATATTGAGTTATATTCATATCTATGGAGTATTTACGCAATTAAATTTTCTAATTCGCGGCAAAAAATTTTCGAATTAAATGTAAATAAAAAACTACTAACAGTAAATATAAATTATTATCTTTCTACATATACTTTAATTGGTTATTATACACAATTTACTGAAAAATGCCATTTCTAATATGAAAATGCACTAGAGACAACAGCTAGGTAGCTGTTGTCTTTTTTGAGTCTACTCAACGACTGCTGAAGACTTTCTGGTTACCATATCATTACGTTAAACATGTTGTGGGCCTTAGCAAAGACACCAAAGTAGACAGTGCTTTGTCTTCAACAGCTGTTTGACGACGAGTAGACTTTCTGGCTTGCAAATGGTGAAAAAGACAACGGCAACAACTATATAACAACTAAAAAAGACTTTGTGAATCAGGGCATTAGTGTGCGGTATGAAAAGTTTGAGTTAAATTTGCCGTAGAAAAGAGAAAACTAAATAACCTAAATATTTAAAGATAGGTATTTTAAATTAAATGTTCTTCCAGCTTCTTTAAAGACACGCAGTTGTGTAACGAAAATTAATAACTGAAAAAATTTCTTAATGAATTGTGGAATACTGTTTCTTTTTAGTATGTGGTTATAAAGATACTTCAACAAAGTTAATAATAGGATTTTGAAATGCCGACTGTGTATTTATATTTACAACGAAATATATACAGTATATTAAAATTCATATTCAAATAAATGAAATGAAATATTCCTTCGTTAACTAATAAACAGTGGGGAAATGATCTAACGCCAGTGTTATCAGCTGGTAGAAACTATATTTTGTTTTTGTTTATTCCCGTATTTTGTTCGGGTGCATTGTAGTTCATAAGGTGCTGCATCCGACAATATTTTGTTGCAGCTCAGTAGACAATATGCCACCGACTTCACAATACAAATCCGAAATTTTCTTCGATTTTACATGGAAGCAAGTTGTGCAGGCCTTTTGGAATCGCTATCCGAATCCTTCAAGGTTTGTAGTGAAGCTTATATCATTTTACTTGCACTACAATTTTTTTTGGCAGCACACACGTCCTTACTGAAGACACATTAAGTCGCGAGGTACGAGATGGCAAGCTCTATTCTCGTCGCTTACTATCCAAAACAAATCCAGCCCCGAAATGGGGAAAGCGCTTCTACAACAACACGCCTGTAAGAATAATTGAGGATTCGGTCTTAGATCCACACAAAAAGACTTTAGTCACATTCACTCGCAACGTTGGCTTCAAAAAGATTATGGTAAACTTTGTAAATAAATCGTATATATGTAACTCCAAAAAATTATTTTAAAAATAATAAAATATATTGGATTTTTGCAGAAAGTTGATGAAATAGTTGAATACAGTGAGCAGAAAGATGGGCGCACGTTGGCCGTCAGACGTGCTTACATAAGTTCCCAAGTATTTGGTTTCTCTCGAGCCATACGTGCGTTCGGTATAGAACGTTTTAAGACGAATTGTAACAAAGCGGAAAATGGGTTCAATTTTGTGCTATGCAAAATGTTCCCTCACCATGCGGCTAACGTAAGGAACTTCAATCACATTTCACCACAATGCATTGAGATAACCAAAACAGACTCCTCTGCTATGAGTAAAACGGAAAGGCTGAAAAAGGCGAACGAAGTTTGTTACAAGTACATAAAATCACAGTTGACCAAAATAGGCCAACTATTTTCTGTTAAAAATTGATGTCTGAATTCGAGTTAGAACTACGCGTCGTTTCTATCGCCGTTTAATGCATTTCTTTAAAAGTCAAGTTTTATTTCTGCTAAAATTGAAACGTGGATCTTAATTCTCTATACTAATTATGCTTCGATAAAAAAATGTAACGTCTTATACCACTGCCACTCAATTTTTAGAGGATGCAGAATACATAATGAATAAGGCATAATGACTATCTAAATAAAACTAAACATGTAGATATATTGTTCAGAATAATCTTTAAGCTCTTTGTAGCAAGTAAAATGTAAATTAATGTAATTGTAGTTGTTTCATTTCACAAATTCCCAAATGGCATACCGAAAATTTTGATATTCTGTGAGTTAGTAGAAATATTGAAATTGAAGAATTGAATTGAAATAAAATTATTTTATGTAGTTTTGTTAATATCGTAACATATCATAACATAATCTACCGTCGCAAAATCAGTGAACCTTTGCTGTGACTTGGAAAGAAACAATTAGAAAAACATAATTTGCTTAAACATAATTTTTAATTTGATTCAGTAAATTTTTTCAAGTACATTTCAAGTCCTTCATACTTGAAAAAGGACTGGTAAATGAGGACTGGAAGAACTGGCGCTGGTACTGAGTACGAAAATGTACAGCTCTGGTTTGAAGTACAAAAGATCCAGGTGTGCTTCTGCTTTAGTAGCCTGTCAGTAAATCCCTCACAAATAGATAAAAATGTTACTATTAACATAGTACTATCTTCAAACTTGTAATTGAAGAATCTAAAATTCATCACTCCCAAACCAAAATGTGAAAATGGCCGGAAAACAAAACAAACATGTGAGAATGGACGGAAATGATAAAACTACAGAATATCTTTAAACAATATATCCTAAACAAAGACTATACATGACAGGAAAGCTCTGTCATTTCGTGAGAGACCCCAAAAAAAGTGTCCGTCCGCGAGTTCACGTACACTGTATGCGATTCTTATGGTGAAATTTACTAATTCTTACAAGGAAAAACTAGCTCTACAAAGAGTGTAAACTGCAAAAATAATCCATTTTGGGTTGCTACCACACCATCTTAAGATTATAGGGTGAGTATGAGCACGGATGCCAACCGGAAAATATTGATATTAATTATTTCTTTGAAAGCTTAAACGAACGAAAAGAAAAAGTTCATAGCTTTTAGGAGATGCACGCAGCAATGATTTTCTAGCGATTTACACATAATAAAGTGTAAAGTTTTTATTGAATTTCAGGAACTAATAGAAATTATAGGAATTGCGTACATTTCCACACCACCCTTGAGGTATGCATATTGGGGCGTTACTTTTTTTTTGGTGTCGGTTCCCCTGTAGGCCTATTTAATCACCCAATATAAAATAATAAATAAAACAAAATTAAAAAATATAAATGAAACCAAACTACTACAATTACATTTCAAAACAACAATAATATCACAATTCATTTGTTACAATTAAAATTAGATTCTGAAAAATAGAAAAAACGCTTTTCTATTTTTGAATTTCTTTTATGAGAAATAGAAAAGTCTAAGCGTTCAATGGCTGACATCTCAATAATCACCATTAAAATGAAAAATATTGACATCTCGATCAGCTGCAAGAAAGTGTGGTAGATAAAAACAGCTGACTAAGGGCCAGTTTCACAGTGGTCGTTTAAACTACTAACAAACCGGAGATTAGCTAAACGTCAGATAGAAGTTCTCTCCGGTTAAACCAAAAAGCAGTTTCACAGTGCACGTTTAACTTATCTTTTTTCAACTAATCTTATCGACAAAATTTATCTAAATGCAACTCTCTACTCGTTTCATAGATGGCGCTTTTCATCTTTACTTATCCAAAACAGCTGTTGTTTTGCAGTACAAATATTTTAACAAATCTGATTAAATAAATAAATTGAATTTAACAATTGTAAATAGCAAAACGCATAATGGCTACTAAGCGCAATTTTAATTATACAACAGCCGATCTCGATTTGTCGTTGGAAAGGCTGAAATCCAACAACGAAAAATTGCACTGCAAACTTAGTGACAGAAACTCTAAAGAAACAGCTGTTTTTTTATCTGTGAAGAGAGATAAGTGCAACCGGAGTTTAACCTTCCAAATTTGGTGGGTTAAAGTTCGGTTAAACCGGCACTGTGAAACGCAGTGTGTGGTTTAAACTGACTTTAAACGACAAACGACGGTAAACGGCCACTGTGAAACTGGCCCTAAATTTGCAATTTTGTTGAAAATTGACTTCAATTTGTGATGAAAATAAACAATATTGAAGAAATACAAGACTTAAAGAATGTTCCTTGTGAATTTACACAAGCATTAGTTGCTTTTAATCATAGATTAGTAGATGAGACACTCGAAAATTTTCCTTATACACTAATGCATTTTTGCTAGAATTGCACTGATACAATGAAAGAAAACTTTGATTCGCTGCAAAGTGTAGCTTCACCGTAAAAAAGTGTAGCCTCGCCGCAAAAATTTTGTAGCAAGCATTTGATACTACCGACCTCGCGGCATCCGACAACGGATGCGGTGATGTCTGAGGGTATGAGCCCAAAAGGGCTCAGCACCTCCAGACATTGGTAAGCCGAAAGGCTTACTAACTGACAAGGTGGAACACGAGTCATCAGAAAATGATGACCAGTGCAGGGCAGAAGGCAGCTATGATGACGAAACCTGCCGGTAAGGGGGTCTCTTTTGCGAAAGTGGCGGAAGGTGATCTCCTTATGGGCATTGCCGATCTCTCTAGGGAGGGGCCGTTGCTGGACTCGCACTTGGAGGTGTTTAAGACATCTCTTTTGCGGGCCCTGTATCGGCTGGAGGATGAGAGCGGTAACGTTGGGTTTGTGGGCAACGCCACCTTGGAGGACGGGCTCCTTGTACTTAAATACAGGAACCAAGAATCCAAGGCGTGGCTGGCTCAATGCGTGGACTTGAAGGTCTGTGGGAGAATGCCCGCCTACGTATCGACCGGCTCTGTGTGTTGAGAGAGGTGAGGAAGGCGACTATCCTTGTTCACGGTACGAGCGCGACCAAGGATGTCATCCTCGGAAGGCTGCAGCGGCAGAATGCCTGCGTGAAGGACACTTCAAAATGGAGGGTCATTCGTACGGGCAAGTTCGGTGCAGCAGGAAAAGAAGGCGTCGTTCTCACGGTTTGGTGCCCCAAGGAAGAAGCCACTGCTATCGAGCGCGCGGGAGCAAAGCTCAACTGCGGGCTTGACCAAGCGGTGGTTAAATTCAGAAAGGATGAATAGTGAGAGCGGCGCCCCTGGCGCGGGACCGGCGGCCACTCCCGCAAAGAGATGGAAGTCGGGGCGGGAGGAGGGCCTGTGCCAGGCTAAATTAAAAGTAGTTCAGCTCAACCTGCACCATAGTAGAGCTGCGTCAACCATACTGGTTAGGCGCTTTGTGTCGGATAGGCTGGATGTAGCCATATTGCAAGAACCCTGGATAGCCCACAAAGCGATCAAGGGTCTATCTTGTAGAAGTGCCAACCTTTTTTATTCTAAGGCTGCGGTTACACTGGCTGAAAGTTGGTGACTGCATAGCTGGTGCCAGCTGTTACAATGCACGCTTTCATTGTTTTGTGGTTACACTACGCAACAGTTCGTGCTAGTTACTTTCACGGCATCGATTAGTTATAATCTCATTGCACAAGTTTTGAGTACTTTATTCATTCATGATGGACGTATCATCTGAGGATATGGTTTTTTTAACAGAAAATAGTTATTTGAAGTACAATATTCTATACAAAAGACGTAGAGAATTCGGTGTGCATCCCGTTTTTAAGAAACGATGTGAGCTCGGGGAGTTCCATAATTTATTTCTACAATTGAGAGAAGATGAATATAAATTTTATGACTACTATAGAATGAAACCCAAAACTTTCGACTATATTTTGTCTGAAATAGAAGATGAAATTGTAAAACATCACACAAACTTTCGAAGCCCAATTTCTGCTGCCGAAAAGCTTTCATTAACTTTAAGGTAATTATTCAAAATGAAATTTTATTAATTCAGAATAAATGTACAAACATATAGCACATTAGTCTAAAACTTTTCATGTGGTATGACGTAGGAGAAATCGCTTGATAGATCCTCATTTGATATTCTCCAGTTCAGAGAAGGCGTCGGTGTGGACGAAGACCTAGGTACTGTGTCCACATGTGACAAAGCTTCTTCACAATCAAGTGTTTCTATTAACAATTGGCTCATTTTTAACCGGAAGCGTGCATTTTTATATTGGGACATTTGATGCATATGAGGCAAAAAACTCATTAAGAAATGATAGTCACCGTCATTTTTCCTTTCGTCGTTCTTTTTAAGGATATTCAGTTTTTCCCTTTCCAAGTCAATAAAAATCAAATTCTTGGGAAACCTTTTTCTTTTTGTACCGATTTTTCTCCGGTGGAGCAATTTCAATAGTCTTTTGTGTGTTTTGACTTGTGTTTGTTTCCATATTTAAGTTTGTATTTTTGTCGTTTTCTTTCTGGTTTTCCCTTTCCGTCTCAGTATCTTCGAGTTAAGTAAATAAAATGTCTTCAAGAAAGGAGCTGTCCATATTTCCAGTTAGTTTTGCAGGTGTTGTCACGCCTCGAAGGAAATCCATCTCTGCAAAAAATCTCCATTTGCTTGTATACATTTCAGATACTCCGCTTCCCGACTTTGCATGTTTATTAATTTTTCTGTTTTCCTGAATGTAATTGTTTCTTAAGATCCTCCATTTTTTTTTTTTTTTTTTGCAGAATCTCTTGGAAAAATATCTAATTAGTATTTTACCTATATTTATTCTAGATTTCTAGCTACTGGCTTGTCGTATAGGGGACTAGCATTCAGCTATAGAATAGCTCACAGCACAATATCTGGGATAGTAAAGGATGTATGTATAGCGATTTGGAAGAAATTTGCTTTAAGACATATGCCTCCACCAACCACAAATGATTTCCGAAATATTTCTAAGGAATTTTATGACCGGTGGCAATTTCCAAACTGTGTGGGTTGCATTGATGGGAAACATATCCGAATCAAATGCCCTCCTAATTCAGGAAGCTTGTACTTTAACTACAAACATTTCTTTTCTATTGTGTTGCAAGGTGTTGCAGATGCTAGCTACCGTTTTACAGTTATTGAAGTGGGTGCTTATGGGAAGCAAAGTGACGGCGGCACATTTGCTTCATCAAGTCTTCATCACAGTTTGGAAAATAACATACTTAAAATGCCAGCACCGGCCCGTTTACCTAATACAGATGTTTGTGCACCCTTCGTTTTGTTAGCAGATGAAGCATACCCATTGCGCGAATATTTGCTAAGGCCGTATTCTCAAAGGAACATAACCAACGACAGCTTTCAAGAACAAGAAAGGTTATCGAATGTGCATTTGGTATAACTCCTATGAAATGGCGTATCCTCAAAAAGGATATAGAAACAGATGTGCAAACTGCAATACAAAACACGAAAACCGTTTGTTTGTTGCACAACATAATCATTGACTGCGAAGGTGTGGATAATGTAGCTTTACTTCGTGCGCAGAACCAAATTTCAACTACAGCAGAACAGCCTTGCATTCCCCGCGGCACCTTCTTAAATCGACCAACTTTTAGTGCCAGCAACGTTTGAAATATTTTCAATACTTATTTTTCTAATAATAAATAATAAATAAATATTTACTTACCATCAGAATTAACTGCTTTCCCTACTTCATCCCAAGCATCTTTAACTTTCTTTTTGTCTTTATAGTTTGACGTTGTTGAGTCCCATAACAAACGTCTGCTTTGCACTTCATGTATCAACTTCTCGCTATCCATTTTCAATTGCAACTGATCAGCTGTTACGACAGTGTGACAGCTAACTAAACGAGTTTAGTTAGCTGTCACGCTGTCGTAATAGTTCATGATAGCGTGAAAGCGTGCAAGTTATAGTGTAACCACTCCGAATTGATCCCTTAGTTTAATTTTCTTGCACCAGCTGGCACCAGCTGTGCTGTCATCAACTTTCAGCCAGTGTAACCGCAGCCTAAGATGGGAGGCAGACATAGGACCTGCATCTTGGTGAGGCACGGAATACTAGCAGTATTCTGTCCTCACCTGAGCACGCTGGATCTTACGGTGGTAAGAATAGGTGATGGTGCTGGTTCCTTTTTTCTTGCGTCTGCGTACTTTCCGTACGACTCGCCGGAGCCCCCACCTACAAATGAGGTTAGGGAACTGGTGAGATTCTGCGCGGATAGGAATGCAGGCTTAGTAATTGGCTGTGACGCTAATGCATATAATATTGTGTGGGGTAGCAACAGTGACAACCACAGAGGAGAGTCTCTACTCGAATTTGTGATGATGAACAATTTATACATTGCAAACAGGGGTGTCGAACCTACCTTTGTTGATGCGCGCAGAACAGAGGTGATCGACATCACCGTAGTGAATTCCAGGATGCTGGGGAGAGTGACAAACTGGATGGTTCTGGACATATTAACGATGTCCGATCACAGGGCCATTGGATTTGAAATTCTCTACGGCTCCAAGAAGTGGAAAACTTGCAATTTGCGGAGAGTTCCCTCCAATACAAACAGTACTTTGTATACTGAAGTGTTACGGGATCTACTGGCAAATAAGCAATCTCGTGTCCTTAGAACAACGGCGGATATTGAGATCGAGGTGAAGGCCCTGACCATATCCATGAACAATGCGTTCGTAGTGGCTTGTCCCAAATCTGTAGTGGAGGAGGCGAATCAGACACCATGGTGGGATGATGAGCTTGAGTCCATGAAGAAGGAGACAAGGAAAGCCTTTAACAAGCACATGAGAACGGCTTGTCCTGAATCATGGGCTTCTTATAAGGAGAAGAAAAAGCTACTAAAGAATGCTCTCCGTCGACGTAAAAGGGAGACATGGAGAGCGTTTTGTAGTAGTGTAAAGGATATGTCGGATGTAAGCAGATTGCAAAAGACAACATCCAAAGATCCCGTCTCAAGACTGGGCCTTCTACGAAAAGTAGACGGCACCATGACGGAGACTGTAGATGAATCGTTGCAGACCCTGATGGAAGTACACTTCCCGGGAAGCCTCCTTCCTGATGGGCCCTGCTCCTGCATTAATAAATGTGTGAACAGGGTTGGCAGAAGGGAGGCGGAACGGATTGTGACTACGAACGGTATTAAAAGGGCAGTTAAAACCTTTTCAGCGTTCAAATCGTCGGGCCTGGATGGAATATTTCCGGCCTTGCTTCAGTGGGGCATTGACGCTCTTCTGGAAAGACTACACGGAGTATTTGTGGCCTGTCTAGCGACAGCGTACATTCCAAAGGGGTGGAGAGAAACAAAGGTGGTTTTCCTCCCCAAACCGAGTAAAAGTGACTACTCTGAGGCGAAAGCATTCAGGCCAATTAGCCTCTCGTCCTCGTTCTACTAAAGACGTTGGAGAGGATTGTGGCTGATTATATTGAAATGTCGACGCTGGTGAGTAGACCGTTAAGTAGAGGTCAACACGCATATCGTGTTGGTAGGTCTATTGATACTGCCCTGCATGAAATGGTAAGGGTTGTGGAGAAGGAGCTGGAAGTCGGAGGCATAACTATGGCTGTCTTTATGGACATAGAGGGAGCCTTCGATAAAATAGGCTTCGATAAACTGCGGGACGCTCTGGTTTGCCGAGAGGTCAGTCCAATAATTGTAAATTGGGTGGACAACTCGTTGAAATACACGCCAACCAATGTTCAGTGTGGGAAGTCAAAACTTAGGGGGAGAGTGAGGAGAGGATGCCCTCAGGGGGGCGTTCTCTCCCCAATCCTGTGGAACTTAACTGTGGACACTCTCTTACAAAGTTTAGATGATATTGGCATCCACACTGTGGGGTATACGGATGATATAGTCTTGATGGTTCCTGGACGGTTCTTGGACAGCATCACCAACGTTATGAGGAATGCTCTCAGAACAGTGGAGAGGTGGTGTAGAGAACAGGAACTGACTATCAATGCGAGTAAGTCAGACATGATTCTCTTTACAAGAAAGAGGAAAGGTCTGGACATGAGGCCGCTTAGCCTCTTTGGGGATGAAATCAAGATCTCCAGGAGGGTCAAATACCTAGGAGTAATCCTTGATAGTAAACTATCCTGGAGTGATCATATTGAGAATAAGATCCAAAGGGCGAAGCGTGCCTTTTTCCAGTGTAGAAGAGTGTATGGTTTACGCTGGGGTTTAAACCCCCGTGCCATTTACTGGATATACACTGCAATGATTAGACCCATTATTGCTTATGCCTCGGTTGGCTGGTGGCCTAAATCTGAACAAAAGACAATACGAGGTAGACTTGATGCGGTCCAACGTCTGGCGTGCATTGCTGTCACGGGAGCTATGCGTACATCCCCGACTGCTGCCCTTGAGGCGCTGATAGGATTGCTCCCGTTGGACTTATTTATTAAGAAGACGGCGGCACTCGCAGCACTGCGCATGAAGACTTGTGACACTTGGAATGAGTTCGGTGCGGTGGTAGGGCATAGGCGTATTCTTGACCTCGTTAACACCGAGATCATGGAGACGCTGATGCCAACCGATAGTATGAGTAAGACTATAGCCTCAATAAAGAGACACAATAGCCTCATAACAGATGGTCAAACACACGAGGAGTGTGAGAAGAATGACATATGCATCTTTACTGATGGGTCATTACGAGAAGATAGGGCGGGAGCCGGAGTCCACTCGGTAGAGTTGAACCTGGCCTGTGCGCTATCTTTGGGACGACATGTGTCGGTATATCGAAATGTTTTCGGCCTGATATACCGACACATGTCGTCCCAAAGATAGCGCACAGGCCAGGTTCAACTCTACCGAGTGGACTCCGGCTCCCGCCCTATCTTCTCGTAATGACCCATCAGTAAAGATGCATATGTCATTCTTCTCACACTCCTCGTGTGTTTGACCATCTGTTATGAGGCTATTGTGTCTCTTTATTGAGGCTATAGTCTTACTCATACTATCGGTTGGCATCAGCGTCTCCATGATCTCGGTGTTAACGAGGTCAAGAATACGCCTATGCCCTACCACCGCACCGAACTCATTCCAAGTGTCACAAGTCTTCATGCGCAGTGCTGCGAGTGCCGCCGTCTTCTTAATAAATAAGTCCAACGGGAGCAATCCTATCAGCGCCTCAAGGGCAGCAGTCGGGGATGTACGCATAGCTTCCGTGACAGCAATGCACGCCAGACGTTGGACCGCATCAAGTCTACCTCGTATTGTCTTTTGTTCAGATTTAGGCCACCAGCCAACCGAGGCATAAGCAATAATGGGTCTAATCATTGCAGTGTATATCCAGTAAATGGCACGGGGGTTTAAACCCCAGCGTAAACCATACACTCTTCTACACTGGAAAAAGGCACGCTTCGCCCTTTGGATCTTATTCTCAATATGATCACTCCAGGATAGTTTACTATCAAGGATTACTCCTAGGTATTTGACCCTCCTGGAGATCTTGATTTCATCCCCAAAGAGGCTAAGCGGCCTCATGTCCAGACCTTTCCTCTTTCTTGTAAAGAGAATCATGTCTGACTTACTCGCATTGATAGTCAGTTCCTGTTCTCTACACCACCTCTCCACTGTTCTGAGAGCATTCCTCATAACGTTGGTGATGCTGTCCAAGAACCGTCCAGGAACCATCAAGACTATATCATCCGTATACCCCACAGTGTGGATGCCAATATCATCTAAACTTTGTAAGAGAGTGTCCACAGTTAAGTTCCACAGGATTGGGGAGAGAACGCCCCCCTGAGGGCATCCTCTCCTCACTCTCCCCCTAAGTTTTGACTTCCCACACTGAACATTGGTTGGCGTGTATTTCAACGAGTTGTCCACCCAATTTACAATTATTGGACTGACCTCTCGGCAAACCAGAGCGTCCCGCAGTTTATCGAAGCCTATTTTATCGAAGGCTCCCTCTATGTCCATAAAGACAGCCATAGTTATGCCTCCGACTTCCAGCTCCTTCTCCACAACCCTTACCATTTCATGCAGGGCAGTATCAATAGACCTACCAACACGATATGCGTGTTGACCTCTACTTAACGGTCTACTCACCAGCGTCGACATTTCAATATAATCAGCCACAATCCTCTCCAACGTCTTTAGTAGAACGAGGACGAGAGGCTAATTGGCCTGAATGCTTTCGCCTCAGAGTAGTCACTTTTACTCGGTTTGGGGAGGAAAACCACCTTTGTTTCTCTCCACCCCTTTGGAATGTACGCTGTCGCTAGACAGGCCACAAATACTCCGTGTAGTCTTTCCAGAAGAGCGTCAATGCCCCACTGAAGCAAGGCCGGAAATATTCCATCCAGGCCCGACGATTTGAACGCTGAAAAGGTTTTAACTGCCCTTTTAATACCGTTCGTAGTCACAATCCGTTCCGCCTCCCTTCTGCCAACCCTGTTCACACATTTATTAATGCAGGAGCAGGGCCCATCAGGAAGGAGGCTTCCCGGGAAGTGTACTTCCATCAGGGTCTGCAACGATTCATCTACAGTCTCCGTCATGGTGCCGTCTACTTTTCGTAGAAGGTCCAGTCTTGAGACGGGATCTTTGGATGTTGTCTTTTGCAATCTGCTTACATCCGACATATCCTTTACACTACTACAAAACGCTCTCCATGTCTCCCTTTTACGTCGACGGAGAGCATTCTTTAGTAGCTTTTTCTTCTCCTTATAAGAAGCCCATGATTCAGGACAAGCCGTTCTCATGTGCTTGTTAAAGGCTTTCCTTGTCTCCTTCTTCATGGACTCAAGCTCATCATCCCACCATGGTGTCTGATTCGCCTCCTCCACTACAGATTTGGGACAAGCCACTACGAACGCATTGTTCATGGATATGGTCAGGGCCTTCACCTCGATCTCAATATCCGCCGTTGTTCTAAGGACACGAGATTGCTTATTTGCCAGTAGATCCCGTAACACTTCAGTATACAAAGTACTGTTTGTATTGGAGGGAACTCTCCGCAAATTGCAAGTTTTCCACTTCTTGGAGCCGTAGAGAATTTCAAATCCAATGGCCCTGTGATCGGACATCGTTAATATGTCCAGAACCATCCAGTTTGTCACTCTCCCCAGCATCCTGGAATTCACTACGGTGATGTCGATCACCTCTGTTCTGCGCGCATCAACAAAGGTAGGTTCGACACCCCTGTTTGCAATGTATAAATTGTTCATCATCACAAATTCGAGTAGAGACTCTCCTCTGTGGTTGTCACTGTTGCTACCCCACACAATATTATATGCATTAGCGTCACAGCCAATTACTAAGCCTGCATTCCTATCCGCGCAGAATCTCACCAGTTCCCTAACCTCATTTGTAGGTGGGGGCTCCGGCGAGTCGTACGGAAAGTACGCAGACGCAAGAAAAAAGGAACCAGCACCATCACCTATTCTTACCACCGTAAGATCCAGCGTGCTCAGGTGAGGACAGAATACTGCTAGTATTCCGTGCCTCACCAAGATGCAGGTCCTATGTCTGCCTCCCATCTTAGGCTGCGGTTACACTGGCTGAAAGTTGATGACAGCACAGCTGGTGCCAGCTGGTGCAAGAAAATTAAACTAAGGGATCAATTCGGAGTGGTTACACTATAACTTGCACGCTTTCACGCTATCATGAACTATTACGACAGCGTGACAGCTAACTAAACTCGTTTAGTTAGCTGTCACACTGTCGTAACAGCTGATCAGTTGCAATTGAAAATGGATAGCGAGAAGTTGATACATGAAGTGCAAAGCAGACGTTTGTTATGGGACTCAACAACGTCAAACTATAAAGACAAAAAGAAAGTTAAAGATGCTTGGGATGAAGTAGGGAAAGCAGTTAATTCTGATGGTAAGTAAATATTTATTTATTATTTATTATTAGAAAAATAAGTATTGAAAATATTTCAAACGTTGCTGGCACTAAAAGTTGGTCGATTTAAGAAGGTGCCGCGGGGAATGCAAGGCTGTTCTGCTGTAGTTGAAATTTGGTTCTGCGCACGAAGTAAAGCTACATTATCCACACCTTCGCAGTCAATGATTATGTTGTGCAACAAACAAACGGTTTTCGTGTTTTGTATTGCAGTTTGCACATCTGTTTCTATATCCTTTTTGAGGATACGCCATTTCATAGGAGTTATACCAAATGCACATTCGATAACCTTTCTTGTTCTTGAAAGCTGTCGTTGGTTATGTTCCTTTGAGAATACGGCCTTAGCAAATATTCGCGCAATGGGTATGCTTCATCTGCTAACAAAACGAAGGGTGCACAAACATCTGTATTAGGTAAACGGGCCGGTGCTGGCATTTTAAGTATGTTATTTTCCAAACTGTGATGAAGACTTGATGAAGCAAATGTGCCGCCGTCACTTTGCTTCCCATAAGCACCCACTTCAATAACTGTAAAACGGTAGCTAGCATCTGCAACACCTTGCAACACAATAGAAAAGAAATGTTTGTAGTTAAAGTACAAGCTTCCTGAATTAGGAGGGCATTTGATTCGGATATGTTTCCCATCAATGCAACCCACACAGTTTGGAAATTGCCACCGGTCATAAAATTCCTTAGAAATATTTCGGAAATCATTTGTGGTTGGTGGAGGCATATGTCTTAAAGCAAATTTCTTCCAAATCGCTATACATACATCCTTTACTATCCCAGATATTGTGCTGTGAGCTATTCTATAGCTGAATGCTAGTCCCCTATACGACAAGCCAGTAGCTAGAAATCTAGAATAAATATAGGTAAAATACTAATTAGATATTTTTCCAAGAGATTCTGCAAAAAAAAAAAAAAAATGGAGGATCTTAAGAAACAATTACATTCAGGAAAACAGAAAAATTAATAAACATGCAAAGTCGGGAAGCGGAGTATCTGAAATGTATACAAGCAAATGGAGATTTTTTGCAGAGATGGATTTCCTTCGAGGCGTGACAACACCTGCAAAACTAACTGGAAATATGGACAGCTCCTTTCTTGAAGACATTTTATTTACTTAACTCGAAGATACTGAGACGGAAAGGGAAAACCAGAAAGAAAACGACAAAAATACAAACTTAAATATGGAAACAAACACAAGTCAAAACACACAAAAGACTATTGAAATTGCTCCACCGGAGAAAAATCGGTACAAAAAGAAAAAGGTTTCCCAAGAATTTGATTTTTATTGACTTGGAAAGGGAAAAACTGAATATCCTTAAAAAGAACGACGAAAGGAAAAATGACGGTGACTATCATTTCTTAATGAGTTTTTTGCCTCATATGCATCAAATGTCCCAATATAAAAATGCACGCTTCCGGTTAAAAATGAGCCAATTGTTAATAGAAACACTTGATTGTGAAGAAGCTTTGTCACATGTGGACACAGTACCTAGGTCTTCGTCCACACCGACGCCTTCTCTGAACTGGAGAATATCAAATGAGGATCTATCAAGCGATTTCTCCTACGTCATACCACATGAAAAGTTTTAGACTAATGTGCTATATGTTTGTACATTTATTCTGAATTAATAAAATTTCATTTTGAATAATTACCTTAAAGTTAATGAAAGCTTTTCGGCAGCAGAAATTGGGCTTCGAAAGTTTGTGTGATGTTTTACAATTTCATCTTCTATTTCAGACAAAATATAGTCGAAAGTTTTGGGTTTCATTCTATAGTAGTCATAAAATTTATATTCATCTTCTCTCAATTGTAGAAATAAATTATGGAACTCCCCGAGCTCACATCGTTTCTTAAAAACGGGATGCACACCGAATTCTCTACGTCTTTTGTATAGAATATTGTACTTCAAATAACTATTTTCTGTTAAAAAAACCATATCCTCAGATGATACGTCCATCATGAATGAATAAAGTACTCAAAACTTGTGCAATGAGATTATAACTAATCGATGCCGTGAAAGTAACTAGCACGAACTGTTGCGTAGTGTAACCACAAAACAATGAAAGCGTGCATTGTAACAGCTGGCACCAGCTATGCAGTCACCAACTTTCAGCCAGTGTAACCGCAGCCTTAGAATAAAAAAGGTTGGCACTTCTACAAGATAGACCCTTGATCGCTTTGTGGGCTATCCAGGGTTCTTGCAATATGGCTACATCCAGCCTATCCGACACAAAGCGCCTAACCAGTATGGTTGACGCAGCTCTACTATGGTGCAGGTTGAGCTGAACTACTTTTAATTTAGCCTGGCACAGGCCCTTCTCCCGCCCCGACTTCCATCTCTTTGCGGGAGTGGCCGCCGGTCCCGCGCCAGGGGCGCCGCTCTCACTATTCATCCTTTCTGAATTTAACCACCGCTTGGTCAAGCCCGCAGTTGAGCTTTGCTCCCGCGCGCTCGATAGCAGTGGCTTCTTCCTTGGGGCACCAAACCGTGAGAACGACGCCTTCTTTTCCTGCTGCACCGAACTTGCCCGTACGAATGACCCTCCATTTTGAAGTGTCCTTCACGCAGGCATTCTGCCGCTGCAGCCTTCCGAGGATGACATCCTTGGTCGCGCTCGTACCGTGAACAAGGATAGTCGCCTTCCTCACCTCTCTCAACACACAGAGCCGGTCGATACGTAGGCGGGCATTCTCCCACAGACCTTCAAGTCCACGCATTGAGCCAGCCACGCCTTGGATTCTTGGTTCCTGTATTTAAGTACAAGGAGCCCGTCCTCCAAGGTGGCGTTGCCCACAAACCCAACGTTACCGCTCTCATCCTCCAGCCGATACAGGGCCCGCAAAAGAGATGTCTTAAACACCTCCAAGTGCGAGTCCAGCAACGGCCCCTCCCTAGAGAGATCGGCAATGCCCATAAGGAGATCACCTTCCGCCACTTTCGCAAAAGAGACCCCCTTACCGGCAGGTTTCGTCATCATAGCTGCCTTCTGCCCTGCACTGGTCATCATTTTCTGATGACTCGTGTTCCACCTTGTCAGTTAGTAAGCCTTTCGGCTTACCAATGTCTGGAGGTGCTGAGCCCTTTTGGGCTCATACCCTCAGACATCACCGCATCCGTTGTCGGATGCCGCGAGGTCGGTAGTATCAAATGCTTGCTACAAAATTTTTGCGGCGAGGCTACACTTTTTTACGGTGAAGCTACACTTTGCAGCGAATCAAAGTTTTCTTTCATTGTATCAGTGCAATTCTAGCAAAAATGCATTAGTGTATAAGGAAAATTTTCGAGTGTCTCATCTACTAATCTATGAAATGTCAAACCGATTTTTTGAAGCGGCGAATAGCGAGTGTCACATCTAATAATCTATGCTTTTAATTCACTCCCATTGGCTTTATTTGTATATTTGAAAAACGAAGATTTCGGCCTAGCGCTATGAAGAAGAACAAGAGTTTCATTGCTCTCTCAAAAGCTTTTGTAAACAAAACTTGGAGTTGTCAAAAATTCACTTGGAGTTGTTGTGTGTCGCAATCACGATGACTAAGTTCCAATTTAACGGAACAATAATTTAAACATAATTAGTTCAAGGCCACGATCGACTCAAATAACAGAATAGTCGAAGCAAGTCAAGAACCGTTAAAATGCAAGCGCAGCACTTTTGCTTCGCTTCATTCGGTCAACGGCCGCTGTTAAAACAAACGAAATGAATGACTAACTATGTTAACTTCGAATTACTGAACAATGTAAGCAATGCAAAGTTACACAAGTAAGAATACTTTTAGGCAGAAGTTTTGAGCTTTAAGCTTTTGTTAAAACGAAAACGTAACTAAAGAAAATTGCAACGCGGAAGACAAGAGCTCTACTTAGAAAAGTAGAACACGCGGTTGCGAAATTAATATCAATAAAATATTAATTTCGCGAATTAAGAATTTTTGAGATTGCGACACCCGAACCACTGACCCACTTCAGCGCCGTCAAGAGACGACGCCGAAGTTAATGTAAGAACTAACGATTAATTTTAAGTCAGAAGTTAAGTGATTTTTAAGACGACCGGTGCTCGGTCAAAGCGATTATTAAATAAAAGATAATTAAAAGTGTCCGTGGCGGCTTTTATTTTCGGAGATCCGGAACAACATCCCTGTCGCTTCCCCGCACGAACACAACATTTTGGCGCAGCCGGGTTTTACGAGCCGAGGATCGCTCGCAACACTCAAAAAGGACACTTCAACGTTGGAATTTACAGAGTTGAACGTCGCTTCATTATCAAGGAAACTGTAAGTAGTAACATCGGCACTTTTCTGTGCTAAGCAAATACTAACAATTAACAAAAGTCGTGCACTTAACGGTGCATGGAAATATTCGGCTGGAGAGCTTAGATAATACTCAAATTTTTTTGGACAGTGACTTTGAGGGAAAATTAGTGTTTTGGACGCAAGTAAAAACTGGGCGAATAGTAATGGAAAAACAATAAGTTAATGAGTAAGTGTTTGTTTATTCGAGTTCGGTAATTGTGAATAATAAAAATTGTTAAGCGAGCAGCGCTCGGAAATTGTAAGAATTAAAATTATTGAACTTCTAAAAGGTGTGAAAATTTAGGTGAAAATAAATGAAAGTAGCAAGGTAGTTTTCGAAAAAATTACAAATTTGAGTAATTGAGAATCTTTGTTTTATTGCCGATTACATTAGGGTTTTTGATCATTCGCGTGAAATTTGTCGCAAGTTCACGGATACAAGTGCCCTTTAGTTAAGATTCGAAAATTAAATTAAAGTTGATAAAATTAGAAATGGCACATACGTGTTTTAAGGTGGATCTTTTGAATTACAGAACAGTGAGATTTGAATGGAACACGGCCTTGACGAGGACGTTTTTGGTTTGATCAACCAAGAACGTATATGTAGACAAACGACAGTGGAAGAATACGACCCAGGTCAAATAGCGGAAAACGTACCTATATACGTGCCAACACCAGGAACTGCAGGTCCTAAAAGGTTGACCATAGAAGAATACTGGAGAAGACAGGAGGCATATAGGAAGTGTAAAAATCAAAACTTGCCATCAGGGGAAGAATCGCGCGGAAAAAGAATCAAACGAGGAGGAAAGAAAAGGAAATTTCAAAAGGAATGCGCAGAAATACAGCAAATAAACAATTGTTGACGAGTGTTTAACACGCGCGAACAGGTGTTAAAAATCGAAATGCAATATGATAGCTCGCGCTGAGAAATAAAATTTTAATTGCTTGGGAAAATTAAGTTATTCAGAAAAAAAAAAAAAGTGGTTGAGAAAATTTAATTGGGATTAAGGAATAAAACAATTTTTACTATTGACGTCACAACATTGTTAAGGGAAAATAAAGATATTTGATAATTATTGATTTCACGCGAGAATCAATAAATTAATGGCAGAATCGCTGCAATTGCAAGAACAGATAGGATTGCAACGAACACATGCAGAGCTGGAAAGGCAACTAGGAGAACTAAATGTCAAACTCTGGTCAATTTTAAAGGAGACTGTGGCAAACAAAGAACATTTAGAACTAATAAAAACCAAATTAAGTGGAATTGGTAATATAACTAGCGTGGAGAAGGCAGATGCAGTGTTAGAGGAATTGGTCACGTTTAATAAGAATATTATACAGAATAAAGACCAGCAATTGGAAGAGTGGCAGTCGGAATTTAGAGCTTTAAAGAACCGCTACGATAATAACCTCGTGGACAAGCAATTTCAGGAAGAGGTAATACAGCATTTGGAGGCAGAAAACAACACGCTTTCCAAGTTGTTAAACAAAAAGGGGTTAACCGACGAAACTTTAAATAAAATACTATCGCAGTCGCCGCAAAAGTCTAAAGAGGGATATATTTCATTGGAAAGCGCAAACAAAAGAATCCAGGAGTTAAAAGAACAAAATAGACTACTAAGTCAAGAGATTGCGTTATTCCACGATCAGTCTCTCGTTCATAAGGAAGCGGTTAGACCCGAAATAGAACCATCGGAATTAGAAAACGTTTGTTTCCCGAAATTAACACAGGCCCCAACCAGCGACAAAATGAGTATAGCAGAGATATCGAAGATTGTAAATGGGCTAGTACCCCTGTTCTCTGGAACACAATCACCCGATTTACGAGGCGAAGTTTACAAATTTATACAGGGTTGTGAATTAGCGACTAGAGGAGTAGATGAAAATAACGTCCAGAATTATATAGACTGTATTAAGTTGCGATTACATGGAGATGCTTTTGATTTAGTGCGGTCAAAACCATTGACTAGTTTGGAGGAGCTTTATCTCTCAATCAAAAAGGCTTATTTGCCAACGGTGTCGTTGGAATCAGTTTTACATAATATACAGAATTGTAGCCAGCAAATAAATGAAGACATACGGCAATTTGGAAGACGCATCTGTGCCCTTAAAACACAAGCAACAGAAATTGTAAAAAATTTTTACCAAGGCCAAGGCGATAGCGCATTATTGAACATGGTTGAAACAACGACAAAAACAGCATTCAAATCGGGATTAAAAGATGCAACTCTGAGGGTTCACATGTTAAATGTTGCTGGAAAATCTATAGAGGAAATGATTGAAATAGCTATAGAAACGTTCGGAATTATACAAAAAAGTAATGCCATGCACTCAAGTTCCTTTAACATCAATCTAGCCTCAATCTTGCCAGCTAACACGTCATATCCACAAAACGAACTTAGCCAAGTAAACCCCGCGTTCAGAGAAGTAGACAGCTCAAAACTCAACACCAAAGGAATTTTAGATAAAATAGTATGTTCGTTCTGTAATAAAAGAGGCCACACTAGAGAAAAATGTTTGATAAGAGAAAATACTCCTTATTGCAAAAAGTGTTTCAAATATGGGCATGAAACAAACTGGAAGTGCGGAAATCAACAAAAACAGGAACGATGGCCTGATAACGCAAGAGCAAATTCTGATCATAATTTCCGGAATCAAGACAGAAATAGTTTGAGACCTCAGCAATATAACCAGCAAACTCAACGGAAATGGCAGCATAACCAAAGGACGCGTGATCCAGCCAAACAAAGCCAATCAAATATGGCATGTCACTGGTGTAATCGACCAGGACATTTCTTAAAAGATTGCCAGGCCAAGAAGAACTGGGAAACGTTTCAGGGAAACCGGCAAGGGCCCAGACAAGGCCAATAAGCTGGGAACCCAAAAATTTAAGTAACTCGAGGCCGAATGGAGTTGTAACAGTTAATCCGACATCAAAAGTGATTGTGGAAACGTTGCCGACTTCTAAGTGTATTAATGAAAGCAGCATTCAAATTATAAATAATGAAGTACGAAGTTCAGAAAGAAATTGTACAGTAGAAGATATATTTGTAACATCAGCGATAACAGGTGAAAAAGTCATCCTACTCGGAACACAATTGGTAATGATATTGTTGCTAATCATACAGCTAGTGTGTTCGTCAATCTCAGAAGGCATTTCGATAGGTTATAAATATTGTAAACTAATGAAGGAAAAATGCAATAAATTAGAATTTATGACACATATAAAAAATATCGCAAGAAATACAGTGTTAAAACTAATGGAAGCTAAAGAAACGGTTATTTTGAGGCAAAGCAAATTCCAAAACTTTCCGTGGTTAACATGTAATCATCTCGACAACAGCATGGTGTCTAAGATACCTCAATGCAAGTTAAATGATGTGTTCATTGAATTACCCTGTAAAGAGGCTAAAAATGAAAAACTCACTTTACTTGTGGATACGGGAGCAGACACGAGCTTAGTGAAAGAGAATGCGTTGAAACCAAGGCCAATTCTAAATGAATCCGATAAAAAAGAACTGAGTGGAGCATTCGGTGGACGAATCACCACAAAAGGATCTATTATTATATATCATAATACGGTTAAAAACTTAAGCTTCAAGTTGCATACAGTGCGGCTTGAAGAAGGTGTACCAGCGGACGGAATTTTGGGAAGAGATAATCTATGGAACAAAACTATTATTAACACGCTTAAAAAGAATTTGACATTTTTTAACAGCAGCAAGCAGTTCGTTACGAAATTACCATTTAAAAGCTTAGAGGATGGTAATAGTCAAGTCATTAACGCCACAATAGTAAATGCAAGAACTGTCAGGTTAACTAAATTAAAAGTTAAAACTAACCTAAAAACTGTTGTGATTTACAAACAGGAAATTGCTCCAGGAATATACCTAGGAGAAACACTAACAAATGTGAAAGATGGCAAAGTAACAGTTCCAATTTTAAACTCGACGTCAAAAGATTTCAATCTCAATGACAACTTTTCGCCGAAGTTTAGTGATTTCAATAAATATAATATAAATGAAACATCATGTGTTTCCGAAAGCTCAATCAACAATATAGTTAGTGTAAACAAAACTCAACGAATCAATAAATTAAAGAAAGAATTAGATTTAGATCCATCACTAAATAGCGAAGAAAGGGAATCCATTACAAAACTGTGCTCGGCATACAACGACATATTTCTATTGGAAGGAGATAAATTAACTTTTACGCCAGTTTTAACACATAAAATTTTAACAAAAACAGATCAACCACCGATTAACCAAAAACAATATCGCATTCCACATTCAAATAAGGAAGAAATAAATAGGCAGATACAAAAACTGTTAGAAGAGGGTTTAATATCTCCAAGCGTGTCTCCGTGGAATTCACCATTGCTATTAGTTCCAAAAAAGAGTGGCAAAGATGGTGAGAAAAAATGGCGATTGGTAATCGATTACAGGAAATTAAACGAAGCCACGATTAAGCAGGTTTTCCCATTACCACGAATAGACGAAATATTAGACCAGTTAGGGAACAGTCGTTATTTTTCAACATTGGATTTGGCTAGTGGATATCATCAAGTACTGATGGACAAAAAGCATAAACAGAAAACAGCATTTAGTTCGGCGCTTGGACATTTTGAGTTCAATAGAATGCCATTCGGTTTAACAGGAGCACCAGCAACATTCCAACGATTAATGAATCATATTCTCACAGGACTGCAGGGAATTGACTGTTTTGTTTATTTAGATGACATTGTAATATATGGAAGCAACTTAATGCAACATGAAATACGATTACAGAAAGTTTTCGATGTAATAAGAAAGAATTGCTTAAAACTCAATATAGGAAAGTGTCAATTTCTGCGACGAGAGGTCGTTTACTTAGGACATAAATGTTCAGAAAAAGGAGCCTTACCTGACCCAAGCAAGGTAGAATGTGTTAAAGACATTCCACCACCGAAAAACAAGAAGGAGGTGCAAACATTCCTAGGGTTAATAAATTACTACAGAAAATTTATAAAGGATACGGCTAAAATAGCGTTGCCAATAAACAAATTGCTACGGAAAGATGCTAAATTTGTTTGGTCAGACAGCTGCCAACAAGCTTTTGAGCTATTAAAAGAAGCAGTTGTGACACCACCAGTGCTAGCATACCCAGATTTTTCAAAAGAATTTCTTCTAACTACCGACGCGAGTAATGAAGCGTTAGGTGCAGTATTGTCGCAAGGTAAAATAGGCGAAGATAGACCGATAGCGTTTGCTAGTAGGGCATTAAGCGACACAGAACAAAGATATTCCACGATAGAAAGGGAATTTCTAGCAATAGTGTGGGCAACACGAAATTTCAGGGCTTATCTTTTAGGTAGACATTTCAAAATTTTAACAGATCATCAACCGCTAAGAGGCATAGCCAATTTAAAAGATCAAACTTCAAGGTTAGCTAGATTTAGGCACAAACTGTCAGAATACGATTTCGAAATTTTATTCAAACCGGGAAAAAACAATCTCAATGCGGACGCACTAAGCAGAATACCGCAAAATAAAATAATAGCAGTTGAAACACGTTCACAACGTAATAATAAGCAGAACCAAAAGACCGACAACAAAGTCCCAACTCAAAATAGCGAATCAGTTGAAGCCGATAGTGATGGCCCAGTTATCGTCAATAATACAATTTTGTTAGCAGACCCCAAAGAAATAGAAACCGTTATAAAAGACTTCCACAATAATCCCTTAGGAGGTCACCAAGGCGCTGTGAAGACTTACCTTCGAATTAGACAGGAATATAGGTGGCCAGGCATGCAAAAGCAAATAAAGGAATATGTTAAAACTTGTCCGAAATGCCAAATTAACAAAAGTTCAAAATTAACAAAAATGCCAATGGTTTTAACTGATACACCAGTGCGGCCATTCGACAAAGTGTATATGGACATTGTAGGAATTTTGCCAGAAACCGTGTCCGGCAACAAATACATTTTAACGTTTCAAGACGATTTTTCTAAATTCATGGCATGTAAGGCTATACCAGACGCCGAAGCTAGTACTGTAGCGAGAGGATTCTACGACGAAATAATTACACGTTACGGAATACCGAAAGTTATGGTGACTGATAACGGCACAAATTTTGTTTCTAAACTATTTTCGGACACATGCAAACTTTTAGGCATCAAAAAGGTACACATAACACCATATCACCCACAAGCCAACGGTTCATTAGAACGTAGCCACCGACCTTTAGCTGAATACTTACGTAGTTTCGCTAAAGAAGATGGTTCAAATTGGGACCAATGGTTAACTGCAGCAATGCACGTTCACAATCATACACCGCATATAACGACAAAGCAAACACCTTTTAGAACGTTATTCGGGTTTGATATAGAAATGCCGACAAACTTAAAAAGAAAATGTAGCCCAATCTATAATGCAGAGGATCCAAACAAAGTACTAAAATTCCAAATACAAAGAGCGCACGGAATAGTAAGAAAGAATCAGGAAAAGTCAAAACAGATGTCCAAAACACATTATGACAGTAAATTAAATTTAGTAGAATTCAATGTAGGAGATAGTGTTTTAATTAAAAATCAGGGTAAGAAAAATAAATTCTCTCCAATATGGATAGGACCATACAAAATAGTAAGCATCAAGAGTCCTATTACAACAATAATAAAAATTAAAGGGAAAGAGAAGCCCTATCATAACAATTTACTTAAATTATATAACAACAATTAAACGAGCGTAAACAGACTACAGTAAAAATAATAAATAATAATTAACTATAAACAAAAATAATAAATAAGTTTAAATAACTATATATATTTAGGGGGAAATTAAAAAAAAAAAAAGAGGGAAAATATACATATACAGTGTGTAAATATGCACACTTCCAGTTTCTTAGCTATCTATACATAGAAAATAGATAATCGTAAGAAGCTGTAAGTGATGTTGCACAAAGGGATCTTATTCAATATATTATAAACGGATACACTTCCAATTTCTTAGGGATCTATACTACAGATATAGACCGTCGTAGGAAAATGAAAGGGTCTACCCATGAACTTGCATTGACACAGACTCAATGTTTGTTTTTAGTTTCAAGGCAATATATTTATTAAAGCCAAGAAATTTAATGAAGTTATAATTTTAAAGAACAACAAATGCAAATTGCATTTGCATTTACTTGTATTAAACAAATAAATGCGCATGTAATAGAATATATGAAGGATAAATCATATATCACACACATTAGCATCATTTAACAGATATATATATATATTGACATACATTTAAGTATAAAACATATACACAATATTGAAAATATTTAAAAAGCACCTCACAATATAAGACACAGATTAGATAGTAAATTAGGCACAATCATTTTAAATATATGTATATTATTTTAAAACAAAAACATGTACCACAAATATACAAATAAGAATAAGAATGAAAATATATTTATATGAAAATAATGTAGGCATATAATAGAGGAATTTATACACATATTTTATTTTACGCTTCCAATATAGCTAAAAACTGAAGTAAGAAATTAAAAACAGAATATACATACGTACAAGATATACATACGAAATCTAAATTAAATTGTTAAAAATAAAAATGGTTATCATGTTAAAGGAAAATGAATTAAACGTAAAATTAAGCAAAAACTTGAAAACAATTGTTAATATGTAATAGTGAGCGGAAACTCATCATAGTATATGCTGAGGACAAGGACAATCAAACCATTTTATAACGCGATGCAGAAGAGCAACAAGCGGCTACTTCAAAGGGGGGAAGGGTAGCTGTATCAACAGCAATAATTTAGCTACAACGCGACATTTCAGCAACAGTAACACAGCAACGAGTAGAAACCTACTTAGCAGCAGCGATCATTGCTTAAATAGATTGACGCTGAGGACGAGAGATGAATATCATCGAGACCAGATGTTTTCAGCAATAATGACGAACAGTTTCGACAATACAAGAAATATAGCGATAATGACAACATAGTGAAACGAAAGGTGTTCGGCGATTTATTATCGTGGGAGCACTCGTTTCAACCAGTAAACCAGAAAAAAAAAAAAAACAACAAAGGGTCAACGTCTCATAGGAAACAGAAGAGGTTCGGCGGTTTTTGTCGTGGGAACGTCTGTTTCAAACCAGCAATAAAGAGCGTGTTTTGTGAGCAATCATCTCGGAAGTGTCGCCGTCTACAACCATAACAGTCACCATGTAACAGCTACCCTATAACCATCAGAAGTACCCTGCAACCATCAGCAGAACGTACAAAGATTCTACTATCCACGGGCAATCCGAGCGATGATCAACATCGTCAATCAAGACCCTCCCGATGCAGGTAATCGGCCAAGAAATCAGGAAGCTGTCAATAAGGCAATATCTGGGCCATCTCCAAGGACAACGAAAGCAGCAGCCGCATACAATGTTAAAAATAAGAAAGAAATATACACAACTGTTAAAACTTGTAAACTTTCAAAAGTAAGATCTAAAATTTCGTTCACAAAATTAGAAGCAGAAACAGATCCAATTAAAGAACAATGTAGACAACAACAAATTTGTAAAAACAACAACAATGTAATAATATAATTATCGTAGTAATATTCAATGAAATGTAAAACTTAATTATTAAGTAAACAGCTAAAACTTTACAACAATATTCACATAATGTTCTAGAGATCAAGAGTCATTAAACTAAGCTCTCCCATTTAATATACATACATATATACATGAAAAATTTACCATCGCTTCACGATAATAAATTTTTCTTCCCGTAGGGGTGAGGGATGTTGTGTGTCGCAATCACGATGACTAAGTTCCAATTTAACGGAACAATAATTTAAACATAATTAGTTCAAGGCCACGATCGACTCAAATAACAGAATAGTCGAAGCAAGTCAAGAACCGTTAAAATGCAAGCGCAGCACTTTTGCTTCGCTTCATTCGGTCAACGGCCGCTGTTAAAACAAACGAAATGAATGACTAACTATGTTAACTTCGAATTACTGAACAATGTAAGCAATGCAAAGTTACACAAGTAAGAATACTTTTAGGCAGAAGTTTTGAGCTTTAAGCTTTTGTTAAAACGAAAACGTAACTAAAGAAAATTGCAACGCGGAAGACAAGAGCTCTACTTAGAAAAGTAGAACACGCGGTTGCGAAATTAATATCAATAAAATATTAATTTCGCGAATTAAGAATTTTTGAGATTGCGACACCCGAACCACTGACCCACTTCAGCGCCGTCAAGAGACGACGCCGAAGTTAATGTAAGAACTAACGATTAATTTTAAGTCAGAAGTTAAGTGATTTTTAAGACGACCGGTGCTCGGTCAAAGCGATTATTAAATAAAAGATAATTAAAAGTGTCCGTGGCGGCTTTTATTTTCGGAGATCCGGAACAACATCCCTGTCGCTTCCCCGCACGAACACAACAGAGTTGTTACAATTGCATGCATTTTGTTTTTGTAATCTTCTACACCTAAGCTAATTTCACTAACTTTCATTTAAAGATAAAAAGTTTCCAGTCTTGTAGTAGTCTTTAATCCTAAACACTGTTGGATAAGCCGGATACAATTACAATTCTTGCCAGTCGTAAAATTCTGGCGATGACACAGTTTTAGCTGCATGATCGGGCGTCTATTGCAGGCAAAGGTTTTTTCTCCACAAACAATTTTTAAACAAAAGAAGAAGAAGACAGCTTTGACGCTAGTATATAAATTAACCGGATACTGGCGAAATTTGGAAAAATAATGTTTTTCTCTTTTCCATAAAAGCACATGTCATTTTGACAGCTCATAAATTTAAGTAAAAAATTTAATTAAATAAATTTAATTTTTAGTTAATCGTTTTATTGCTTTTGATGGTAATTGTTATGTTATTGTCATGAAAATGAATTAAATCGTGCGATCGGTTATATATGTATATGTATATATTGTCTAATTTTTTATTATTTTGTTATTAGTTTATTTTATTTTTAAGCGGTGGATATTAATAACGTTATCGTTACTCCACCTCTCAATTCCGATGATGATATGCAAATTTAACGAGCATTATCATTAAATTTTGTTTCTCCTTATTGTATATACACTTCGTACACAATTATTGAGAAATGTTTAATTTTGCAATATTACAATGGAATATCAACGGCTTCATTAACTACTTCAACAACCTTCAGCTCCTTATTAATGACTTAAATCCCATGTGTATATCTGTCCAAGAAACCCACTTCCCTTACTCCTTTACTCCGATCCCACTAAAAGGCTATTCTAGCTACTTTCATAACAATAGCCTCAACACCCAAGCAAAGCAGGGAGTCGGTCTTTGCATCAAAAGTAACATTCCCCACAAAGTCATATACGTTAATTCCCCTCTGCAAGTTATAGCTGTCGAAATTTCTTTAAAATTAAAATTTACAATTTTATCTATTTATATACCTCCTTCCCAAAACTTTTCTTCCCGAGATCTTACTAACATATTTGCTTCTTTTCAAACACCTTTAATAATCACAGGAGATTTCAACGGCTGGAACACCCAATGGGGTTTCGTATCCAATAACCACAGAGGCAACCTGGTGAAAAATTCTTTAATGCTATCGGATCTCTGCATCTTGAACGACGGTAGTCCGACTCACTTCTCCACCCACTTTACCTTCTTCAATATCGACCTCTCCTGTTGCTCAAGCTCCCTTACTCCAATCACAACTTGGGAAATCTTAGATGAACTGCACGGGAGTGACCATTTCCCCATTCAAATCAACCTATCCTTTGCTGCTGCCCAGCATACTTCTAGGCCTTTACATAGATTCCTACTTGACCGGGCGGATTGGGTTAGGTTTGCCAACCAAGTAGACTCTGAATTAAGTATTAGGTCTCCTTCGCTCACCTCCAACGCTTACACATCCTCTTTTTGTAAGGCAATTCGTACATCCGCCAATTTATGTATTCCTCAAACACACAGAACACACAAACCCAGGCTACCATGGTGGAACAGCGACTTATCGGTTCTCCAGCGTGGCACTCCTTTAAAAATAACCCTGTCATTGCAAACCTAATTAATTATAAAAAACTGAACTCTAAATTTAGAATTGAAGTAAAAAAAACCAAAATATCCAAAATATCAAAATATCTGTCAAAACTATTACCTCGATTAATTCAACCTAAGGCATTCTTACTGATCCTTCCGACATTGCTGACGAATTTGGCCAAACGTGCACCACTACTCATCGGATCTCAATTTCTCCCCCAATTTCAGATCTGCCAAAAATAGCTTTGATTTTTCCGCTCCACTGGTTGCCAAAAACCCCCAAGCAAATTTCATTGAAGAACCCATTTCCCTTTATGTACTGCTAGCCAGCTTGCATTCTTGTAAAGGCAGAACCCCTGGTGCAGATCGGATACCATATGGAATGTTAAAGAAACTGACCAACTTCAGCCTCTCTAAGCTGGTCGAACTTTACAATTTAATCTTTCAATCAGTTGTTATTCCTCAATCGTGGAAAACAGCAATCACCATACCCATCCCGAAGCATAATAAGGACTTACTTCGTTGCAGCTCCTACCGGCCGATATCCCTACTCCCTTTCATTGCCAAACTACTTGAAAATATAATTTCCAAGCGAATTTCTTGGTTTCTGGAAACAAAAAATTTTGTCTCCATAAACCAAGTCGCCTTCAAATCCGAAAGGGGATGTGCCGACGCTTTGATCCACATCGATTATTGCGTTTCAAAAACCTTATCATGTCGGAATCATACCACAGTTTTGTCGATTGACTTCGATAAGGCATTCGACAGAATTGGAATACATGTAATTGTAAACCGTTTGAAATCTTGGGGAATTGGCCCAAAAGTCTTTAATTACATCAAATCTTTCTTAAGTAATAGGAAATTCAGAGTCAAAATAAATAATTACTTTTCCGATACTTTACCTTTGTTTAACGGCATTCCACAGGGTTCGCCGCTTTCTGTAATTCTATTCCAAATTGCTTTTAACGAAATTAGTAATATTATATTAAATTCTAAATTTGTCGATCATGTTCTTTACGCTGACGATCTTTATATTCTTTGCAACAAAAGTGATAATTCTATAACATCTGGAATATTCTCAAACCTTCTTCAACAAATTTTCGATTGGTCAGATTCCTCAGGAGCTCTGAGGGAGACCCTCGAAAAAACTAAAAAGTTTCATATATGTCGAAAACATAATTGTAATTTTTCTAATTTCAACATTGCGGTTAATAATATTTGTATTGAAGAGGTTACGTCTTTGAATATTCTGGGAATAAATTTCTCACGGAGATACTATTGGAAGGACCATTTTCTTTATTTAAAAAAATCTTTAGCTACCAGGGTAATAAATTTGCTATCTCGCTAGAAAAAGTTTCGTTCACATCAACTGTCTAACTTATTTAACTAGAGTCTTAGTTTTAAGTAAAATTGATTACGGACTGTTCCTGTACGGTTCATCGGCAAAATCTAGTTTCAACATCATCAAACCACTGTATCATCAAGCCGTTCGAGCCAGTTTATACGCCTGCCGGACAACGCCTATACTTAATTTACTACTCGAAGCAGGGCTTCCATCTTTAGATGAAAGATTTTTTGAAATCACTGCCAAAATCCTGCCGAAACTTCTCTTTTCGAAACGTTCGGTCAATGATGTCAAGAAAGCTACGTTGACGTCAAAAAATCCTCGCCACAAACCTACAGGTGCACGCTGTTGTAAAAATAGCCATTTATTCTACGCTCCACCATCATATTTGTTTTTCGGCATGCGATACTAGCCTTAGCAAACATAAAAAAAATGTAACTCCTAACGAGACATTTAAGATGCATTTTAATCAAAGCAAGATGTCGTTCAACAACGAAAAGTGGAAGTTTTTTTACACGGATGGATCGAAAATGGATCACGCTGTTTCATACTCAATCGTCAGCAATGGCCATTGTCTACTTGCGAATACTCTTCAACCTTTTTCTTCGATATTCACCGCCGAAGCAGTGGGTATATACCAGGCTTGCCGTCTTGCCCTTGCCACGGGTAACAAAACTGTCATTTTCAGCGACAGTTTGTCAGTGGTTCTGGCAATTAAAAGCCCTCATCCCTCCCCATGGGATACGATATCAAGAATAAGAGAATTAATTTTTAAAAACTAAAAAAGACTAAAAATTTTCTGGATTTCGGGACATATTGATATCACTGGTAACTGCCTTGCCGATGAGGCCGCCAAATTTGCATGTCACGCTCCTATTATTATGGATTCAACTGTACAGAAAACGGATTTTCATCGACACATCCGCAACTTATTACTTTCTAAAAGGACTAACTTCTACAAAAACCTTAACCATCACCACTACTCGGCTATCAACGGCGCATTAAACAAAGTTGTTTATCCTGTTACCTCAGAAAAATGTAAGGTAAAAATATTCTCTAGACTCCGATTGGGTCATGCAGAAGCTACACATCAGCATATCCTAAAAGGCGAAACCACTCCTTCCTGTCCCAGCTGCGGTGGCGATCTAACTATTAAGCTTATTCTTACGGACTGTCGAGTCTTATCTAACTTAAGAATTTTATTTTTCAAAGATCAGTCTAAAAGTAATTTACTAAGTTCCGTATCTACGGATAGCATCGATAGGATCTACAAGTTTATAAAGAGGGGATCTACAATTCATGCTCTACACCTGGTAGCTAAATTTAAATCATCACCCCCATTTAAGTTTATCCATTCATCTGTTAGTCTATTTAGTTATTAATTTCTTATGTTCACCATTGTTAGTCTCATTGAGCCGACGACATCATCTGCGCCAACGACGTCGGAGACCAATCCCTTAAAAAAATGCCCACGGATAGCCGAAGATGTCGACGGCTAGTTCGGATTGGAGCTACAAGAGACTTGATCCGAAAGCGTCAAGTACGCCGAGTACGAAACAATTAAATGCCGTACAACACGGTATTTCAATTTATGTACCCAGATTAAAAAGCTCCGTAAAGCCGCAATTTACAATCTGTGCGTTCCGTGGAGGGTGGATGGCTATTACATGCAGCAATAGCTGTGCTGCGGATAGTGGGTTGTGCATAGGTGGCTAAGCTGAAGCCGTAGTAAAGGCCTTATCAAAATTGTGCAGTAGAATGAGGTACTCAAATCGCAGTTGTATGTCGGCTACTTCCTCGAAGTTGATAGTACTACGAATGCTGACATGCTAGGAGGAGATTGGAGGGTTGTGCGCAGATCTCAAAAAGGGGCAGTATTAGGGCTGGTGCTGGCGATCCGGTTTCAGCGGAGGTGCTGAAGGATCGTCAGCACACGGTAGGGTATGGTTTTGGCACGTTCATCAGTTCCAAAATAAAGCGACTACCGTGCCTTCTAGGCTTTCTGCCGTCAATGTGTCTGACGGGCAAAGTTGCCTTCTGGACACACAGCTCCCACATGCATGGCGGTGGATCGAGCAACTCCCATGCGGCTACCAAAGCTGCAATTCAGAAGACGTCCAGTGTCCCAATGACTACAGGTGTAGGCCACAAAACGGGCGCTATGGATGCCCAATAAAACTATCACCATCACAAGAAAAAAATTAAAAACTGACGCTCTTGGGTCTAAGGCTAGTGGCACTGGACAAGCAACAAAAGGCTTAAGAGGTTCGCCGGAAGAGAGTGTTCTACTCGGTGGCAAGCGTGCAAAGAATGTGGCTTCTTTGGGGCCGGACGAATAGCCGTAAATGATCCGCTACCAAAGATGCTGACTGACAGACAGACCAACTGCCTTCAAATTAATCTTCATCATGCGAGGGCATCACTATAACAAATGGTAAAGTTATATAATCTACCAATTGTGTTCGTTCCAGGGCGGCCATCATTCTTACTAGGGATTTCACATTTCTTCCCCTTTGAGGCTTCATTGGAGGTGATCTTGTTGCTGTGTGGGGAAAAGTGGCCACTGTAAGTGTGGATGTGGAAGCAATTATTGCCTCTACCTACTTTCCAGGCTACTCTGAGACTACCACCAACAAAGGCGACTTCCCTGGATTCTGTGCTGCGATGCTGACGCCCTTAACTGGACGACGGGCAACGGCGACACCAACAGGAATGGGACAGGGATTAGGGATGAGTGCCTTCTTGCGTTTATTAATTGAAATAATATTGCAATCATCAACCGGTGTGATGATCCGACTTTTGTCAATTCTGTTCGAAGTGAGATTCTTGACTTGACTTTAGCTGATTACAGTATGGCGGGCATCATGTCAAACTGGCACGTATCGCGATGAGTATCCACCTCTGAACATAGACACATGAACTTCGTCATGGCTGCCTCGGCAGCGCACAACTCACCATGCCTTTTTTGCAGAAATCCCAGGGAGCTGACTGAGCCAACTATCGCTTTGTTCTAGAAGAGATTGTTAATCGCTCAGAAGAATCTATTAGCACTGTTGATGACCTTGAATTGCAAGCTGTATAGCTACATTCAAACATGATCGAGGCTTTTGCTAGGAATTGTCGCCAAATAATGGGAAAACGTGATAAGCTTCCATGCTAGAATGGTACACTCCAAGGTCTTAGTGGTGAGACTCGGATGCTCTTCTTCGGAAGGCAAGAAGCCTGATGGGAGTAGACGACACTAGTCTCTCTAGCATCGAAGAGGGAGAGAAGTCCAGAATCCATCTTTGACAGGAAGCGAATCCGTTTGGACTACATTTATCCCCCTTTACTTGCTCCTGGAACCGACGGAATGTAACCATGCATACATAACAACAAGCTGTCACTTTGCCACTTACCAAAGGGTTGGGAAAAAGTACCATCAGCTTTAGTACCATCAGCTTTAGCTCTTTCTTCCTCAAGATAATGGAAAAACTATTGGACTTGTACATAAGGGACACAATACTTATTGTATCCCATGCTGCGATCTACGTGGGTGCAATTTGTGCTGGGAGGAGAGTAAAAGACACCAGATAATGCGTTGTGATGGTGTGAGGAGAAGGATCTTGAACTCAATCCAGAAGAGACCAATCTCAGTACTATTCACACAAAAGCGCAATGTGTTTTCAAACAAGGCAATATTAGGAGGTACAGAATTCAAATTATTTAATATGATAAAGTAACTAGGTGTTATCCTAGATAAGCACCTACATTTGGGCTCGCACCTTCAGTATGTTATCTGCAAATGCACAAGGGCATTTTTACAAGGGCCTGTACCGCAGGAAAGACCTGCGAAGTTATCCCTAAAACAACTTAGTAGGCATTTGTGACTATTGTTAGATCGATTATTAAATACTTGGCAGTAGTCTGATGACCCAAGTTTGTTTAGTGTCCAACAAACTAATGCGGTAAACGCACTAAACAAACTGCACCGTTTAGTCTGTGTGTGCATCACTGGAGCAATGAAATCGTGTCCAACTAAGGCTCTCAGTGTTCTTTTACACATTTATCACCTACGGTTAATTATAAAATGGGAGGCATGTTTAGCTGCGTTCAAGTTAAAAAAGATTTCCTGCATGAAGGTTGGGATCTCCGGGTGCTCAAATCTGGTGCGTGTATACTGATAAGTTCAAACTACAAAACGTTGACACTGGTGCTGGCACTGCAAGCCTCACATTTCAAAAAGGTATACCAATGTGTAAACTTGCTACTGTATTTCAGACGGAGCTTTAGGCCATAGAGATATGTGTGAGGAAGTGCCTTAGTAAGAGGCTCTCTGGTGCACACATCTATATCCTCTCTGACAGTCAAGTCGCTCTTAAAGCCCTTAGTTCAGATACGATTGGACTTGTGGACAACTGCCGCAATGTCGCTACCCAAATGGACTCTGTGTTCATTCACTCGTCATGATGGATAGGAGGGAAACGGAAGAGCGGTGGAGCGTAAAGTTCTTTCATTGGTCCGGAACACTTCTGTGGACTACCCAATGAATATACGAGTAAACTACAGTAATCCGGAAATGAGAAGATAATGAATTTGCACGTGCCTGGGACAGAGTTTGTGGCGAAAAGATTTCTTACTCTAGCGTAAGAACTGTCCAGTAAGCTCCTGAGGTAATAGGAACAAATTATGCACCTTTGCGGACTTTCTCATTGGCCACTGTGATCTAAATTATCACCGCAAAAAAATCCGACTCCTGCAGATTTTGCGACTAGAGCTAGGGCATGCACAATAGATCCCAAGGGTCGCGGTGTAAAATGCTCCATTAATAATAATAACTCAGCCAATAATCCCAAGATTGTAACGAAACTATTTTCGGATTTTTAGCCGGGGTATACTCAGCGAGTAACCAGGGCTTCAATTAAAAAGTTTATTTAGCGAGACGTTCTGAGTTGTTTCACGGATAGATGAAGGTACTGTTAAACCCAACAGAGCAGAGCAATGCTTATGTTTAGAAAGTGGTAATGGTTTTGTCATTATATCGGCCACGGTATTTCGAAATATCGAATTTGTAATTTTCCATCATTACAAAATCGTAATCTCGTAAGAAATTATTTCTACTATCAATATGTTTAGAGCGTGAGTGGTATGTGTCGTTTTGTGACAAGTTGATAGCGCTTTTGCTGTCGCATCTTAACACAATGCCTTGATTTGTGTAGTACAATTCACTGAAAAGAGCTTTTAGCCACAAAGTTTCTTGAATCGTTGCAGTTAGAGCCATGTATTCAGCTTCGGTTGTTGAGAGGTTGCAACGGTAGGTTGCTTCTTAGAGTTACAGGATATACTTGAGCCTTGATATTTGAAGACATAGCCAGTCGTCCACTTCCTGTCATACGTATTTTCAGCCCAGTCAGCATCAGAAAAACCGTCAACGTGTCCATTTGTGTCCTTCCTTTGAATTCAAACTTATAATTACTTGTACCCTTCATGTATCGGATAACACACTTCACGCCTGCCCAATGAGCTTTGCCATGGTTATTGTTAAATTTTGACAGAGCTCCCACTGCAAATTTTAAGTCGGGACGACTAACCTGAGCAGCATACATAATACTCCCAATAACTTCTTGGTAGGGAATTGACAACTTATCTTCGGCGGATTCAGGACTTAATTCTTCGATAATTTTTGATTTTTATCCAACGGTGTTGTGACGGGTTTTGAGTCTGTCATATTAAAGTGCTCCAAAACATCTTTAATGTACTGCTCCTGGTCGATCCATAATTTACCTTTCTTACGGTCTCAAGTTATCTGTATTCCAATTGCATACTTCGCTTCTCCCAAATCTGTCATCTTGAAATTGCGTGCAAGATGATCTTTGTTTAATCTTCCTCTTACTATTTTCAGTATTTGTAAATAAAAGAATATCATCAACGTATATTGCCACACACGTTATTTCAGCATCCTTTCGCTTGTAATAAACGCAGGGATCGGTTTTTGATTGGGTTAACCCCATAGGTTTTAAAGTTTTGTCCAGTTTCTTGTTCCACAGACGACTCGCTTGTTTACGACCGTACAATGACTTCCGTAGTCTACATACCTTTCCTTTATCTACATTGTAACCTTCTGGAAACATCATATAAATATCCTCATCAAGATCACTTTGCAAGAACGCTGTCATCACATCTAGTTAGTCTATATCCAGATCAAATCTGGTTGCTAAACTCAGTAATGATCGTATGGATCTATAGCGACACACAAGAGGAGAAAAAGTTTCCGTACCGCTGTAAATATTCTTTTACGACTAGCTCCGTAAGTTTCCAGGTCTTCTTTTCAAGCAATGCATTAAATTCTTCATCCATTGCGTATTGACATTTTCTGCTATTTGGACCATTCATTTCATCCTTGACCGTCTTCTGATCACCATCCAGGTCACGTACAGAGTAACATAGATAATCATTTCTAATTATTGGCTTTTTTATTCTTGATGATCTTCTTAGATTTAGCAGTTCACAGTTTCTATTCTAGCTTCTAAACGATCTTCCACCTTACTATTTGAGTCACCTGGAAATAATCATCTTCTTTTGATGTTTCCAACTCTTCGGCTGCTGACACTTTGAACTCTGAGACAGAACTTAATTCCCTTGGATTTCCTCCTTCAATTACTCCCACTGAATCGGAACTGGGTTGAGTACCTGCTGTTGAACATATTCCTGTATAAACATATTCCTGTTTATATAATAAAGAAATATAAACAAGTAACTTAATCTATTTTACAACATTTGTGCGTGCCTCTATCGGGCGAAAGATATCGGTGAAGCTGGCTGCTGGAGCCTGCTGCCGCGCATCCGGTAGACGTACTATGTGTTGAACGAGCGTTTAATGCAACATAAGTATGCGGAACCGCTGGCATATAATAGCTGCGTTCCAGCTGTTCTGATCTAATCCGATTATCGTGTGGAACGCTAATGAAATAACCTCCAGATGGCATATTTATCTTTAGAAATCACTACTATATGGCATTTCGCTGCCGTTATTGATGAATAACTTATTAATGAAATAAAGATTTAATGAAGTAAAGAAATTAATTCTCACCTATTTCTTCCCAGATATATTGCCATCTATACGCCAACGTTTTTCTCATTTCCAAAGTAAGTTTTAAAGCTACTGGTCTGATTAAAACTCAATCCGAAAAAATAGTTGGTATGAAAATTTTTTTGTTGTTTTGCATGTAAAAATTTTCAATTCGACTGAGATAACAGCTTGAAGCAGCTAATATTATTCGTTACGAGGGGTATAGTATGATTTGCTCCAGATACTAATTAATTTAGAACCCCGACCGTGAAGCCGTAAAACTATATAACTTTAAGGTCCGACACTGAAGCCGTGAAACTATATAACTTAAAGCTCCGACACTGAAGCCGTGTGACTACGTAAACTTAGAGCCCCGATCCTGAATCCGAGAGACTATATCATCTTCGAGTTATTTTTACTTATATATTCCTGGCATCCTGCGTAGTTTAAGGCATTAAGCTGATCGCGAAAATGAAGCCCTAGAAAACGTCGACAGTGAACATACGGCAGAAAATACGTGTTCGTGTGTAGGCAAGAGACGACGATCATAGCAAAGCAGAATTGTATTATCGCTTAATGAGTGAACGCTGGACGAACATCAGCTATTGAATTGTTAATGAATGGAAAGGAATAGGAAGATTCTGTAAATTGAAGGAATTCCGCTTTGTTTTCGTCGTTTGTACTAACAAAATTCATGCAGTCCGTCCGTCTGCGAAGGTTGAACATTGTGTTTTTGTGGATAATTTGATTTCTTGTGTTGATATTTTGGCGAAGCTTTATATTTTCAGATTCAAAGTAATTTTTTGCTTTCTATTCAATTTGCTCCTTTCGAACTTATTGAGTACAATTTTAATACGGGTATAGAAAAAGGTAGTACTTCTTTATATATATTACAATATATACTCGTTGACTCAACCCAGCGTGCTTCTTCTTGGTCCTTGTGTGTTCGTTGTCGTTAATGGTGAGTGTGTGTACAACTATTGGTTTTGTTTCAATGGGGTACTGGAAAGTCACAGCCACCGATTTCTCTCTCCCAAACAAACCAAAACCAAGAATGATAGAATACAAGATTGCGCGTTGCGCAGGTCCGTTATTCGATTTCGAAGATAATATTCGATTTTAAGCTCAACGACGTGGTACAGAATAGACTCTTAGCAGCAGTACTTCACGAAGAAGACGAACGAAGTGTACCTGAGAAGCGAACGCTTGCATTACGGAATATTCAACACCAACGAGAGAAATGGAAAAGACGTTTCGACGAAAGACATAAGTCATCGGCCGTGTATGCTGTGAACGATTTCATCGTAATTAGAACTGAACCGCCAGCGACTGGAGAATCGAGAAAACTCGAGCCAAAATACCGTGGGCCGTATGTCGTCGCTAAAGTTTTAGGGAAGGACCGGTATCTGGTAAAAGATATCGATGGCATGAACGTGACGCAAAGGAAGTTTTCATCAGTATACACTTAGGACAAGATGAAGCCATGGTGTGCCTTAGCGCCCGATCTGACTGACAATGACAGCGATGATGATGGACTAGAAGAGGTCATAGGGGCTATGACTCTACAGGATGGTCGAGCTGTCAGCGATAAATAATAGGGCAACACTGTTTTTGAAAATAAGCGGGATGGTAGAATTCGAGAGATAGAGAAAAAGTACATGGGATTTTTTTCGACTGAGAAATTTAAGATAAAGATTACTAATGAAGTTTTAGAATATAATAAATAAAAACGAATTCTTGTGGTTTACTTTGACACATGTATAATATTGAAATTTTTGGGTGGATTGCTACAAAAGCGTTTAATAGTCCGCAAGTGCGGGAATCAAAAGGGCAGAAAGGAAAGCAGAAACTCTATATGCTATTCCTGAGCTATATTCTCAAACACTAAGATGGCGCAGACGTTTTGAGAAAGCAAGGCATTATCAGTATAGGATTGGAATCACCAAAGAAGCTTTATGGAAGTCACGGAACGGAATGCTATTAGTCACCTAATATCGGTGATATTCATCTGACCGAAGTCCAGAAGAAAATTCAATTAGAAGTTGGCAGACAAATATTCAGTAAGGCACGGTTCGAGCCGGAACCAAAGAAGTCTAGGAGCCACAACGTAGAAAAGATATCGTTCTTGCATTTATATTTTATAATCACGTTTGATGTAATTTTGTAAATTGTATTTATTATTTTTTACATATACACATATGCTTGTAATTCAATGTAGTACGTTTATGTTAAGTTTTCAAAGAGATAATTAAGTTTGAATCATTGCGTGGGAGTTACGTTTACGTTTTTTGTAGTTGTTACTGTGTGAGGGTGCGGAAAAGGGTAACGGAGAATGTTGTTTTTTTTACGTGCGTGGCGAAGCAAATAAAAGATTTGTAGAAGTTAAAACATATTCCCTGCCTGCAGAGCTTTCCCGGTAGAATTCCGCGACGTGTGTCTAGGAGATAAAACTTCGTCGTTGAAACGAATTTCTTATCTCTGCGAACTTAAATCCACTCCCATTCGATTAATTTTGTGCACTCCCAATTCAAATTATAATATACCGAATTTAAATTACTCTTGTATATCGATGGTAAAAAAATCTGCTTGTATATTAAATTTCACTAAATATATTGTTACGTAATTTCCAAAATTACCGCTTGAACTTCAGCTTCGATCACTGGATTGTGAATAATCGTAAATTCGAAATAATAAAAAGTCGTTAGTTTTAAATAATAAATCAGCTATTTATTATTGCTTGTTCTTAATTTAACACTTCTTTACTGCTGTTTATAACTTGTACATGTAAACACTTATACACGAATTCTTATTTGAAGCTCTTCAACTAAGTATTTTATTCTTATTCAACACTTTTCAAACTGTTACTTCCACGATGTCACTTTGTTGCTTTCCAAAATCAAACTGTCTTCGCTGCTATGGTTTGCGTCTATTTATACTGTTCGACAATTATCGTTACGTTATCGTCAGAATACTCCAGATCTTACTAGATTGTCGAGAAACTTCCTTTTCCATGAATTGTTTGTTTCAGCAATGAATCATGTTCTATTGTGTATGCTGCGTAGTGGAAATATCAAGTAACTTCTAGATGTTTCGCAAGCGCTCGATAGATATCGTTGTATTCCAGAAGAATGTGGACTGTGATTTGGTAACACTGCAACACTAGTAAATATTGCACGTATGGGCGTGTAGATGGCGCTGTATATCACATTATTGTATGACGTATTTATGGCGCTGTATTTTCGCCACACTGCCCTCTACTTAAGTCTGATCGTCCCGATCAGACACCAAATTCCTTGATCCATACGGCGCAAGCCTCTCTAAATGGACAACTTTAATTTTACCTCGTTTTTGTGTGTGTGACTGTATGCGATACACAACGTCATTCAGTCGCTTAATGACTTTGTACGGACCTTCCCACGATGTTTGCAGCTTTGGAGACACTCCCTTCCTCCGTTGCGGATTGTACAGTAACACTAATTCGCCCTCTCTGAATCCGTCCGTATTCATACCTCGGTCATAGCGATCCTTCATTTTGTTACTCAATAGCTGTGTACGCCGACTTACCATGTCGTGTATTTCGTTCACTTCAGATTGTAATATGTGCCAGTAGTTGTCTTCTGTTTCGATAAGAGCACTGCTTTTGCCAAATTTTAGATCTGTCGGCAGTGTCAAGTCTGAGCCAAAAACTTATCCCAATTGCGCTGACATTTGCCCACGACTTTCCGCAGATGCTCTTCTAATGTGCGGTTGAACCTTTCCACCATGCCATCTAACTGCGGATGTAAAGGTGTCTTTCGAGTCTTCTTGATACCCAGCAATCGGCACATTTCTTGAAATATTGAAGACTCAAAATTTCGTCCTTGATCGGAGTTCAACTCGATTAGTATGCCGAATCGCGTGACCCAGTTCTGAACAAATACCTCAGCTACAGTTTAAGCCTCTTGATTTGGTATGGGGTAGACTTCTGGCCATTTGCTGAAATAGTCCATAATGACCAACACGTACTTATTTCCAGAGTCACTAGTCGGAAATGGGCCAGCTACTTCCATTGCAACTCGCTCAAATGGCGCTCCAGCGTTGTACTGCTGCAACTTTCCTCTGCTTCGAAATTTAGGTCCCTTAGAAGCCATGCACTGCGTGCAATTTTTGATCTAATCCGCTACCGCTTCTTGACAGTTCACCCAGTAAAACCGTTGTTTAATCTTCTCCAGAGTTTTTGTAACACCGAAATGGCCGCCAATTGGTCCATTGTGGAATTCTTTTAATACAGCATCTATTCGCGACTTTGGTAGAACAATCAAATCACGAGTTTGCTTACCGTCGTTACTTTCCCAGGAACGATGCAACCCTTCGTTTTTCAGCTTCAAACTGCTCCATTGTGTCCAATACGCCTTGGCCCTCGGACTTTCTGATGCCATTTCTTCGTTGCTTGGTCTTCGGTCCATTTCTTTCGCTTTCACTAATTTCACCAAGTCTGCATCATTTAATTGGCTGTCTCTTAGCGCACTAGGTTGCCACTCATCGTCAGGTTGCAGCCTCGCTAATCTGACGTCGACTATTCTTTCGCATCTTTCAGCCTTGGAGCAAAGTTTAGCCTTAACTACACATAGACGTCGGAAGACTGCATCTTCATTCCCATGGTGAACCTTACAAACCGAATTTTCGATGATCGTAGCTTCCTCTCCTGTAGCTGTTCGCATTTTACAACCAATCAGCGGCTCGATGTCATCTCTTACTAAATCTGCTTGACGAATGGACTGCGTTATGAGTGTATCCAGCGACCGCCCGTTTCCAGTAAAAACACCAAATACTTTTTTGGCGCCTCCCTTTCTGCCACTCACTGATGTATCACAGTTTCGTGCAAAATGTCCAATTTTGCCGCAGTTGTAACATTTTCCGGCCGAACTCTTGCGCGAGATCGGCATACTTCGCGATATTACTTCTATTAGTGCCCTCATAGTCTTTTCTAGCGACTGACTTGAACCAATCTCAAGTCGCTGAACCTTGTGCAACGGTCTGGTCAAAAGACTCGCTGTCTCCTGCGTCAGAGCAAACGAAACTGTTTCGGCGAAGGTCTTCTTTGGCATAGAGTAGACTGCGCGTTTCGTATCCACATCTCGTATACCATTCATAAACGCGTGGATCTTCTGTAGTTCGATTACTTCTGCGGGTGCATCCGCGTTGGCCAAATGTGCGAGCCGCTCGATCTCTGTTGCATATTCCTGCAACGGCTCGTTATTCTTTTGGAAACGATTCATCAGCTCCATCTGTAACATTTGCTTTCGGTGATCGCTACCGTATCGCCGCTCAATCGCTGCCATCAACGCATCATAATTACATCGCTCGTGTTCAGGAACTGTTTACAAAATTTCAGCAGCGGAACCCTTCAACGAAACCACCAAAGCTACCACTTTGCCAACGTCCAGTGATTCGTTTGTGCCGTTGTCTCGAACTGAAGTCTTGTCTCGCCTGCAATTCTGCAGAGTTTCCCTCAATGCGCAAAAGTTGCTCCTGCAGTTGTGATGTGTTTACTTTTAGAATCATGTGGTTTAAGTGTTTTATGTTATATGTTAAATTATATTTGTAAATATAGTATTTTTCCCTCACAATAAGACCCTAACCTCGCTCACAACAGAAATGGCGCCCAACGATCATTATTTCCAAAACATTTCTATTTCAACTATTTTATCTATTTCTATTCTTCTTACTAATTTTTAAATCTCTTAATTTTTCCGATTAATTTTTTTTCTTTTTGATTTTTTTTTTTTTACTTTTCTATTTCTTTTCCTTTTGTGTTCGGACAGGGTGGCAACGCCAGTTTCTGCTTCGAACTTAACAGTTTCAACACTAATTGTTTTGGGCAGAAGCTGGAGTTGCTACAATTTTATGTTGTGTAAAGTTTTGCTACTGGGTTCCTTCGCAAGTGTTTAGTGTTTTCGTAAGTGGTACCAGTCGCGGGACTTTTCACTGGGGTTTTCGACAGGTGAGTTGCTGGCAGATTCGCTACAAACTTTTAAACTTTCAACGGTAGTACTTGTGAGGCGAATCTCCAGTACACTCAAGGGGGTTAAATGTTACAAGGGGGCGTGGCAACCTAACTTTAGTTAAGACAAGTACAGTTGTGCCACGTTCCATAAATTGTGACATAGACAGACTATTTGGGACTTTTGGGATAATTTTTAGCTGACTGTTGTGAACTTGACTATACGGACAACCATGACGGCTCTTGTGAGGAATTGCCAGTGGAGAGCTTCATATTCCGCATCGAAAAGATGCGGAAACAATATCAAATTCCTTTGAGCAGCTCTTAACCGATTTCCACTGCCTGGTCACCGGAGCCGCTGCGAAGTGGTATTGGCGGGTGTTGGAAGATCATGAGAGTGACCCAGACCCTGGCTATGAAGATTTAAAAAGAGAGGTGCTGAGCAACTTCCGATCTGTAGACTCCGACTACGAGATAATAAGGGAGATTATGGATCGGAAACAACAAGTAGGTGAATCCTTTGAGGAGTTTTATGCTGAGATCCATAATCTCACCTTCAGGCTGCGGAAGAAGATTGCTGAGGAGGAATTAATTACAATTATTAGATCCATTTTAAGGGCAAACCTTGCTAGCCTGACCTTTGCCTGTAAAGTAAGCTCGTTAAAAGAATTTTGCACCGAGTGCAGAAGAGCTGAAAAACTCATTAGGGATAGTAGAGCGAAGGCCAGGCAAGTTAGCGAGGTGGGGTTGCCGCTTGAGGAGGGAGAACCTTCAACTAGTGTGGAGGCTCTGGCTCCTCAGCGGCCCAATTTAAATGTACCTCAAAGAAGAGATTTTGTATGACCTCCTCAGGGATCGGGTCCTTCAGGTCCACGTCCATTTACGTCTGTGTCTCGTCCATTTAGTAATAACCAAGTCTTTTGTCAGTCTCCGTTTCATGTTAATTTATGTTTTAGTTGCGGAATGCCTGGGGACCACTTCAAGAAAAACCAACTTGACGCGAAGTGTAACTCGGCATTCCACAATATGACGTGTTTTGTTTGTCATAGTGATATATCGTATTGTGAGTTTCGTCCGGGAAACGTGAATCTGGGGATCTCTGCAATAAAGGAGGAGTCCCCGGCCAACCTGTAAGGATTCTACAGAGGAAGGATCCAGTGATCCGCAGCCATAGCCCGATAGGTCGTCCAATTAAAACTTTACACCAGCGTAAGGTCGAGTACGAAGCTGTGAGGGAGAAAATCTTTTTAAGTGAGGTTGTACTCGGCAGGAAAAAGCGGAACATCGATAAGATAGCGAAGATGAGGGCGAAGAGACATATAATGAAGAAAATTAAGAAAGTTTTAGTCTCTGCCATTGTGACGCTGGATGGCGATAATAGATTTTTCGCTAAAACTAAGGTGGACGGTGAAGACGTGGTTGCATTGCTGGATTCAGGTGATTCTGCTAACTGTGTCGGAAATGGTGCTTTAGAATTTATTAAAACATGAAATAGACAAGTCATTCCGATACAGGGGCAGAAAGTCAGGACTGCAAACGGAGGTGAAACCGCTGTGATAGGTGCAATTTCACTTCCGGTTGTCTGGGGGGGTTTGACAAGGGACATGGAGTTTCTCATAGTTCTCGCTTTACATCAAGATTTTTACTTTGGGGTTGACTTCTGGCGAACCTTTGGGTTGTCAGTAATTAGTAAGTGTACACGTGCAGGGTTTGACGCAACCAGCTCAGCGTCTGTAAGTGAACTTAAACAGACATCTTCAGACCTGACCTTCGATACGGACCTACACATTCTTACCAAAGAGCAAGAAGTAGCACTGGAGAGACACTGGAGAAGTATACTGGGTCTCGGACGAACGGACATGGAAGAGCACGTGATAGAAGTGGTAGATGAGCATCTTCCAGTAAAACAACGCCACTACCCCATTTCACCTGTAAGTCAGCAGTTGATTTTTGCAGAGCTTGACCGAATGCTGAGTCTCGAGCTGATTGAGGTCAGCAATAGTAGCTGGAGCTCTGCAGTGTCTTTGGTAAGAAAAGGGACTAAAAACCGACTATGCCTTGATGCTAGGAAACTAAACGAACGAACGATTAAAGACGCATACCCGTTACCTCACATTGAGGGCATCCTTGCCAGACTTCAGGACACTCGCTTCATCAGTACGATCGATTTGAAGGATGCGTTCTGGCAGATACCATTGGAAGAGAAGTCGAGAGGTAAGACGACATTGACAGTTCCAGGACGGCCGTTATATCAGTTTACCTCAATGCCGTTCGGACTGTGTAATGCCGCGCAGCGAATGTGTAGGCTGATGGACAAAGTCATACCCGCTAAATTTAAGGAACGTGTCTTTGTCCACCTCGATGATCTTCTGGTGTGTTCTGCCAGAAGAGAACAGGTTCGGTTTCGAGTCACATCTTGCGCTGCTGGATCGGGTGGCCGAATGTCTGCGGGATGCAAAACTCACAATAAATGTGGAGAAAAGCAAATTTTGCTACAGAGAGGTGAGGTATTTGTGTTATGTTGTCGGGACGGGAGCATCAAGACAGATAGCAAGAAGGTGGCTGCGATTGACGAACCTAGAACACCAAAACAGTTAAGACGGTTTCTAGGGATGTCAGGCTGGTACTGCAGATTCATTAGGGACTATTCGACCATAGCAGCTCCGCTGCATGACTGTCTCAAGAAAGACAAAATTAAGAAATTTGCGCTAACTGACGAAGCTAAGCACGCCTTTGAAGAGATGAAGCGCAGTCTTTCTTCGGCACCAGTGCTTAGTAATCCGGACTTGAACAGACATTTTTATATCCAATGTGACGCGTCTACGCAAGGGGTGGGAGGAGTTCTCTTTCAGATGGATGAGGAAGAGAACGAGCATCCGATAGCGTTTATGTCAGCGAAACTCAAAAAGGCTCAGAGGAATTATAGTGTCACTGAGCTTGAGTGTTACGCTGCCGTACTAAGCGTGAAGAAGTTCCGACCTTATGTGGAAGGTTTACCTTTTACCATAATTACGGATCACGCGAGCTTGAAGTGGTTAATGAACCAAAAAGACTTGTCTGGAAGATTAGCCAGATGGAGTTTAAAACTTCAAGCTTACAATTTTAATATTGAACACCGAAAAGGTTCACAGAATGTGGTGCCGGATGCTCTTTCTCGCATGTATCTGGAAGAGATAGGACCGGTAGACAGATCACTTGATGTTGACCTAAATTCCCCAGCTTTTTCTTCGGAAGAATATGACGAATTAAGGAAAAGGAATTTCAGTGACTGAAAAGAAAGACAAACTACCAGATTTAGTAATTTCGGACGGGTATGTGTACAGACGTACGGGTTTTATGACGGGTGATGTGGTTCAAGAGGATCACGCTTGGAAGCTCTGGGTACCATGTGAATTGCGTTCTAGATTACTGGAGGCTTGTAATAGCTCACCTTCAGCTGGACATGGGGGAATTCACAAGACGCTGGCTCGGTTAAGACAAAATTATTATTGGCCGGGAATGGTTAGCGACGTGCAATATAGTGTTAAGAATTGTGATATATGCAAGGGCAACAAAAAGTCCAAAGCAATGCACCGTCCACTGATGGGCAAAAAATACATAACCGAACGACCCTTCCAGCGTCTCTACATCGACTTTATGGGCCCCTACCCAAGGTCAAAGAACGGTAATTCCTTCATGTTCGTATGTCTGGACCACTTTTCGAAGTTCGTTTTCCTACAACCAATGCGAAGTGCCACCTCCGCTAATGTAGTTAGGTTTTTAGAAAATAGTGTGTTTCATGTTTTTGGTGTCCCTGAGTTTATACATTCTGACAATGGGAAACAGTTCGTTTCTGGCATGTTTAAGGAGTTTTTAGAAAAGTACGGAGTTAAGCATGTCAGAACAGGATTTTACTCTCCTTAAGCAAACGCAGCTGAAAGGGTAAACCGTTCAGTTTTGCAAATTGTACGTTCGTTTGTAGGAGAGAACCAACGAAACTGGGACCTGCATATTAGTGACGCAGCATTTGCGCTAAGAAGTGTTGTCCACCGTTCAATCGGTTTGGCACCCTACTACGCCGTGTTTGGGGCTCACATGATGCAGCACGCAAACTCATATGAGATAATGCGTCGTGTGAGCTCCGTAAAAGGAGAAGACTTAGCAGTCGTGAGCCAAGCGGACAAGTTGAGCTTGATCCGCCAGAAAATTTTAGAAGCATTACAGCTGGCTCACGACAAAAGCGCCAAGGCTTATAATACGCGTAGTAGGGATGTCAATTTTCAAGTTGGACAAGTGGTATACCGCCGAAACTTTAAACAAAGCAACCTCGTTGATGGTTACAACGCCAAGCTGGGGCCAGCCAACATTAAATGTGTAATTTTAAGTAGAGTTGGCAACTCGTTGTACGAGCTCGGCACACTTGGTGGGAAGAAGCTTGGGGTATACCACGCTAAGGATTTGTTTGTGTCGTAATGCATGTTGTATGTAGTGAGTGTTGTAGTTTTTAGTTTTGACAATTTTTTTTTATAAGCTAGTAATTATTGTTGTATTTATTTTTCTTTAGTTTTAACTCACTTGACTCGTTTTTGTCTGGTAGACTTGACCTTTATTATTTATTATTTATTTATTTTTTTTCTGTGATATTTTCTTTTACCATTAGATGTAATTATTACCTAGTGCAATATTAGATGTTAGTTAACGCAATATTAGTTTAAGATTTAGTGATAACAAAAAATGATATAAATAATTAATATAATAAATCATAAAATATGATTTGATAATCATAAAATATGATTTGATATTTACTATGTAGTTATAATTTTAGAGTGATTTAGTGCAATATAGATTGAGTAAAAAAATTCGGACGAAATCCTTTGGTTACGCGGATAATTAAGGCCCGGCTAGCTCAGATCAGTAGAGCATGAGAAGCGGGTCGAAGCCACACGTTGTATGGAATTAGATGGACACGGCCTACATTTTTTTTTTACGAACACGTTCCATATTGTACAACAAAATCGACGGTTTCGAGCCTGTAGTGGCAGGCCGTGTAAGGTATCTCCTAAACCAAAGGATGAATTTATTTGTTTTTAAAATTTCTTTATTTGTTTGTTAGTATTATTTGTTTTAATTACTTTTACTTTTACTTTTAGAATCATGTGGTTTAAGTGTTTTATGTTATATGTTCAATTATATTTGTAAATATAGTATTTTTCCGTCACAGTAAGACCCTAACCTTGCTCACAACAAAGGGATTCAAATAGGCTTAAATACCCTTAGATAGGAAATCAAAATAATGATGAGTGAATCAAAATAAGACAATATGGAAATAATTCGATGTTACCAGACAGGTCAAGCAATGGATTTCAACCGAAAAATTTATTCAAGGAGTGCAAGCTGCCTTTGCTTCAAGAGCGCCCCCAATGATGCAGAGCAGATCAAGCTCTGAAGCAGAACGCTGTTTTGGTCGTCGAGAGGTACGCAGCTTTCAGCCGTCCCGTTTTCCCAGGCAAATAAACGAGATGGAGCTGTCCGAAGATAAAGAGGCATCAATAAGGCAAAAACACGACAACAATATATGCTGTTGGAATTGCGGTCGCTCCGGCCACCAGTTCAGAGAGTGCACGGAGAAGAAATTTATTTTGTTTTAGATGCGGTCTGTGAGACGTAGTGACTCCAAAATGCCCAAACTGTACTCCGGGAAACGTGGGAAGGAAAATGGCGATGGCAGGAAAGCCTTCCTCCAAGTCAGGTCCCGTCACGAACAAGAGAAATCCATTTTCCAAAGGAGACAACCTCACCCGGGAGATGTAAATAGGCCAGTATACGAATCTGAGAAAAAAGGTAGTTTTGAAATTGTGAAACGTTTAAAACAACAATAATAATAATAAGGTAGAGGTCAAAAAGTTTAGTACGCCAATAGAAGAAAGGATGCGCGATTAGTTAGCGGCCAAAAAGCGTATCTATGAAGAAGATGATAAAGAACAACAGTCTCGATTGTCAAATCGAATAAAGAAAGCTAGGTTCAGATATAAGCAGAGAATAGAGAAGCGTAAAGCAGTGGCTGAAGCTCCGAGTTCCATTGCAAGTAAAGATCCCAGACCCTATGCCGTAGTTAATATAAATAATAAAGTATTGAAAGGGCTTTTAGAATCAGGAGCTACGGTTAGCATACTAGGAAAAGGTTGTAGAGAACTAGTAGAAGAATATGACATAGAAATAAAACCATTCAGGGCAAACGTGAAAACAGCGAGCGGTAGCAGACACCTAATTGTAGGTAGAATAGAGGTCGAAGTTGGATACGAAGGGAAATGTTATACAATGACGTTGTAGACTTCTGGAAAACGTTCGAAATAGCACCAAATATTTTTGGAATTAACCAATTAAGCTTAGAAGAAAAAAGCGTGGAAGAGCAAGAGCCGAATGCCCATGTGCTGAACGAAAAGCAGCAAAGTTGGCTACAATCGTTAAAAGAACAACTTAATTTTTATGAAGAAAGCGGATTAGGTAGAACTAAGTTGGAAAAGCATTCGATCAAACTCGTAAAAGGAGCTGTTCCTTTTAAGGACCGACATTATCCCGTATCGCCGGCCGTGCAAAAACTCGTGTATGAAGAAGTCGACAATATGCTGAAAGTAAGTGTGATTCAGGAGAGCCACAGTCCGTGGAATAATCGAGCCTGGACGCAAGAAAGCTAAACAATTTAACAGTGAAGGATGCTTATCCGTTACAAAACATTGAAGGGATACTTAGTCGTATTGATCATACCCATTTCATAAGCAGTGTCGATCTAAAACATGCATTCTGGCAGATTGAGCTAGACGACGACCGTAAAAAGTACACAGCATTCACAGCCCCAGGTCGACCACTGTACGAATGCAATATAATGCCATTTGGATTATGCAATGCGGCGCAACGTTTATGTCGGTTAATGGGCAAAGTCATTCCGCAACAGTTAAAATCAAACGTGTTCGTTTATCTAGACGACCTATTAATCATTGCGCCAGATTTTCCCACTCCCATGAGGGTATTAAGTGACGTAGCTCATTGCCTTAAACGAGCCAATTCGACAGTAGGACGAAAGAAATCCAAATTCTGCTTTAAAGAGCAAAGATATCGGGGGTTTATACTGGGGGGAGGTTCTTTAAGGACCGATCCAGAGAAGATCGCAGCAATCAACCGAATTCCAGTTCCGAAATCAATACGAGAGGTACGACGTTTCTTAGGAACAGCTGGCTGGTACAAGAGATTTATTCAAAAATTTGCATCCGCAGCAGCGCCGCTTAGTGACACCCTTAAGAAAACGGGGAAAAAGTTCATGATGGCCCCAGAGGCGGTAGAAGCATTCAACGAGTTGAAGGGGGCCTTAACCACCGCACCAGTGCTCGGGCACGCGAATTTCAAGAAAAGATATTACATTCAATGTGATGCCTCGAATGTGGGAGTTGGGCAGTACTCTTTCAACTTGATGATGAGAAAAGCGAAAGACCAATCGCGTTCTTCTCTTATAAATAGACACCAGCGTAACCACAGCGTTACCGAAGAAGGGTGTTTGGAAGCTATCCTAGCAGTAAAAAGATTTAGACCCTATATTCAATTTATGCCGTTTACAATCATTACCGACCACGCAAGCCTGAAGTGGCTAATGTAAAGGCTCAGATAACGTTGTTGCAGACATGCTGTACAGATCTGTAGAAGGAATCAGTCTAGAGAGAGATGAGCTAATGGACATGGAGACCACGGAGTTCGAGTCTCCGGAATACCTTGACATTATAGAGACTGTTCGTCAAAATGCTGACCGTCGGATCTAAAAGTTAAAGACGGATTAGTGTATAAAAAAACAATCTTTAGTGCTGACTTATCAACAGAAGAGTTTGCATGAAAGTTGTGGGTGCCCGAAGCGCTGACATCGACAATGATCGCGAAAGCCCACAAGCCCGAAATAAACGCGCATGGCGGCATAGCCAAAACCTTGTATAGATTACGCAAATTCTACTACTGGCCAAAGCAATTATGTTCATACATAGGCGATTGTGTAGTGTGCAAGAAAACAAAATCAGCAACAATCAACATTGACATGAGGCCGGAAATCGGACAAGAAGTTGAGACAGTCCGTCCATTTCAAAAACTTTATGCAGGCTTTTTAGGGAAGTATCCTATATCAAAGAAAGGGAACGCTTATATTTATAGTCGTCGATCACTTTTCGAAATTTACTTTTTTAAAAGCGATGAGGACAGCCACTGCAAAGAAATGTCGTGGAGTTTCTGGTCAATGAAGTTTTTTATAAGCTTGGCGTACCTGAGTTCAAAAGACTTTGATAAGATGATAACTATGTTTAAAATTACTGACATGAAGACTGCTTTTTATGCTCCTCAGTCAAATGCGGCGGAAAGAGTGAATCGTTCCATTTTGGAGGCAATCCGAGCATACCTCAAGGAAGATCAGAGAGATTGGGATCTCTATTTACCTTAAATTGAGTGTTCTCTACGTAATGCAGTGCATGCAGCCACGGGCGTAACACCATTTTTTAAGTTGTTTCGCTACAACATGCTCACGTGTGGAACCGATTACAAACTCGCTAGAAAATTAAAATCTTTGGATTACCACGAACTGTTAGTGTTAGGCCAAGCAGATCGATTAGAGATATGGCGTAAGAAAATTAGTGATAATTTACACGCTGCTTACGAGAAAAGTGCGAGGTATTATAATAAATCTAAGAGAACAGTAAGATTTTTGCCCGGGGCAGGAAGTGTACCGCAGGAATTTCGTACAAAGCAGAAATTCTGTCGCAAATTTCTGAAGTGTCGAGTAGCAGCAGTGTTGGGAAATAATATGTATGCGCTTGAAGATCTGCAAGGAAATAGTTTATGCACATTCCATAGCAAAGATATTAAACAATAAATTAACGAATGCTATTATTACCAGTCGGCGAAAATCAGGAATATTGGTAATAGGCGAGTTGTTTTATTTTAGCAAAGCCCGGCTAGTTCAGCAAGTGGCAGATACGTGTACTGTAATCAGGGTGTGAGCGTGATCCTACATTGGGCGTCGCAGAAATTGGCAAATGCAGAGTTTTGTTGCACGACGCTCCTCGGAGTTGCTTAGCTCGGTTCAAAAGAAAGGTTAAACGCTACATGAGGAATTTAATTTTGCTTACCTTTAGTGATGTCATTCAGAGTAGCTGAAAACAAAAGAACAGCATGAATTATATTATTATATTATATTATGTACCTATAATACCTGTTAAATTATTTGCAAAAGCAAAGGAAAGAGAGAGTAGGAAAGAGAGGTTCTCAAGAGTACCTACGATAGTCGACAGGAAGTACAAATGTCCATCATCAGCTATCGTGCTGTCAAACTACTTTGACAGGGGGGTGGTTAGAGAAGGAGAGGAAGGGCAGAGCAGGAAGCTACGAACCAACTTACCAAGAATCGATGCTATGCAGCTGGCTGTGTAAACTGCGCGTGTTGACTAGCGAAGCGCTCGCCCGATACTGATTATTTCGTGTCTGTGTTCCTCTTTTATACTAGTGGCTCTTGTTCTTCTTGTTCGCTGCTCAGGTTTGGGAGTGTTCGACGTCGTCGTTCGTACATTACGTCGTCGTTGTAGCGTGTATGACAGTGCTGCAGTTTGACATTAATTTCTTACTTATTATTAACTTTGATCTTATATTTATGCTTATACTATATTATTTTCTAATACATTTATTTCGCTAGTAAATGATCTTAGAACTAACAAAGTTATTATTTCCTATTTATTTTCTGTAAATAAACTTCAATGCTGTTGTAAATAATATAATGTAAATATAAAAAGTAATGAACTTCACTGATCGCACTATAATAACCTTACATCTATAAATTCCTACTAACTAATTATGCATTCGTTGAACTATAAACTTACTTATGAATAAAATCAATATAATTTTGAATAATGAATAAAATCAAAAAAAATGGCAAGAATCAAAAAAAATTCATAAAACAATAAAATAAATGTTAGGACGGATTGTCCGATCCTTCTCATGTGTGAAGTAGACATTGCCAAAAGCAAGTATACCAAATTATGATTGAAATTGAGAGAACAAAACAGAGAAGCAATGATTAATGTATAATATTGAAATTTTTGGGTGGATTGCTACAAAGCGTTTAATAGTACGCAAGTGCGGGAATCAAAAGGGCAGAAAGGAAAGCAGAAACTCTATATGCTATTCCTGAGCTATATCCTCAAACACTAAGATGGCGCAGACGTTTTGAGAAAGCAAGGCATTATCAGTATAGGATTGGAATCACCAAAGAAGCTTTATGGAAGTCACGGAACGGAATCTCCTACGTTCAGATAAGTGCACGCTTTTGTGTTTATTTTGTGGCGCTAGTCTAGAGCTATCATGACCAGATGGTGGAAAGCATTTGTGGTGAAAATAACCATGCTATTAGTCACCTAATATCGGTGATATTCATCTGACCGAAGTCCAGAAGAAAATTCAATTAGAAGTTGGCAGACAAATATTCAGTAAGGCACGGTTCGAGCCGGAACCAAAGAAGTCTAGGAGCCACAACGTAGAAAAGATATCGTTCTTGCATTTATATTTTATAATCACGTTTGATGTAATTTTGTAAATTGTATTTATTTATTTTACATATACACATATGCTTGTAATTCAATGTAGTACGTTTATGTTAAGTTTTCAAAGAGATAATTAAGTTTGAATCATTGCGTGGGAGTTACGTTTACGTTTTTTGTAGTTGTTACTGTGTGAGGGTGCGGAAAAGGGTAACGGAGAATGTTGTTTTTTTTTACGAGCGTGGCGAAGCAAAGAAAAGATTTGTAGAAGTTAAAACATATTCCCTGCCTGCAGAGCTCTCCCGGTAGAATTCCGCGACGTCTGTCTAGGAGATAAAACCTCGTCGTTGAAACGAATTTCTTATCTTTGCGAACTTAAATCCACTCCCGTTCGATTAAGTTTGTGCACTCCCAATTCAAATTATAATATACCGAATTTAAATTACTCTTGTATATCGATGTTAAAAAAATCTGCTTGTATATTAAATTTCACTAAATATATGTTAATTTACATAATTATTATATCTCATTAAAGTCTACTTTGTAAAAATGACGTCGTGAATTTTTTATTTTGGGATATAAGGTCAACATTGTTTTCGGAAGGATGGACGGACGAACTAGAGAAAACATAACGGTATTGTATATTAGAATGTAACATTTCTTTTAATTCTTGCCCCCGTCCGTGTCTGGGAGGGTTGAGAACCACACCCCTAAGCACTTAAAGCTGTCCGGAGAAGAACCCATGCGGAATAGCGGGGTCACGCAACAATATGGCGCCCAACTTAAAACGGAGCTTCGCGCTTTTTCCTTCACTGTGTTTCCGGAACCTGATGTCTTGATTTGACCAAATAAAAGTACAATTCAATTGTATCAGGCGAAGGATATAGAGTGGACGAACAACCGAGAGGCAAAGTAAAATGTTAGTACAGACTTAAATTAATTTTTGAAGAAGGCGCCAACAATATGGCAACCAACATAAAGAGGTTGTGGTTTTTTCTTTCACCGGGTCTCTCGAAACCGATGCCTTGTGCAAGCTAAACAGAACCTAGCACAATTGCACGCATTGGGATACGCGTTGGATGAACAACCACGGACCAAATTAAAGTAAACATGTTGGTGTTTTGTTTTTGTTGTTAGCGAAGATGCCATAATAATATGGTGTCTTAATTAAAAAGAGGATCTCAGTGGTTTCTTCTCCGCGATGTGTCCTTAGTCTGCTGGCTGGATCAGTAAAGTTACCGAAACCAATTGCATTAGGTGTGGGATGTAGGGTGGACAAGAAGGCGCTGCTTTTCCCTCAACATATGTTTTTGATTAATCGAAGTTTATTTTAAATCGTATCAGCAAAACAAAGTTACGAGAATTACAAGACGCGACATAGTGATACTAATGAGATAGCAAATATCGTAAGTAAAATTAACAAATTCTTAAACTAAATAAAATTAAAATTATAGTACGATTCTCGTTCAGATGCAGTCGATACCGGTAGCTTGACTCAATTTCGAAGAGTAGAGTGAATTGTAGCGGATAACGACGCTCGGTTAGGCAGTAAGAACGGAAGGTTCGACGAATCGGTCCCGCGAAAATAAAGAAAGAAAGAAAGAAGTTGATAATTAATGATGGAGATTTGATAAATAATATAGAATCTTACTCTTCGATGGCATGGAATATGGGATAATCGAATTCGTAATGAGGTAAGGATCGAAGTCCTGAAAAGTAGAATGATACGATGTATTTGAATGAATTAATTTTTTTTTGATTCAGTAATGAAGATAATAGTTGATTTAGTTTAGTTATTTTAGGCTGTCTATCCTCGTGGAAACTGTGTTGACCCGATCCCTACATTAAGAAAAAAAAAAAACGAAAGAAGGAACAAAAAACAAGCAAAATAATAAAGATATTTAAGACAGGAAAAATTATAGCTTAAATATAGTTTTTAGCAAAGTTCTTAAATGAATGGTTGAATTTGGATTATATATGTACCATTATTATTATACCATTTACCGCGGCCTTTTCATTTTGTTTAATATTTAATATGGCTCGTACAAGCAAATAACCGTGTAGAAAGCACGACCAGACAAATAATTAGTTAAAACCAAAGCATGTCAGAGGCGGTGAAGAGGCGGTCAATCCTTAAAAAACGTAGAAGTAGACAGTTTGATTTAAACAGATCGTCACCTCAGCTGAAGGAAGTTCGCTTCAACACTCCGCTACAACAATTAGATCGGTGTCGAAGAAGCATGGCACAGTCTCAGCAACCGTCGGCACTACACGACGCAACATTCCAAGACCTTTCAGAAACACTATCAACGAACAAACAACATATCTCAACTGCAACCAACCGGTCAACGGGAAATACACCTCATAGCGCGCAAACAATAAATGAAAAGCAAGGCGCGAAGCCAAAAGACAAAACACAAGATGTCTCGGAAGGAGCTGTTGCTAATCCTGAAGGCGCACAGAAACAAACGGCAGACCGTACAAAAACCATATTTTCCAGTAGAGCAGTGAACGACGTACAGGACACCCAAGAAATGGCAATTACGATAGACGAGTGAATCGGGTAGCAACCAAACAAGAGAGAGAGAATGGCGCACAGAAATTGGAACGCTTCTGATTCTATATTTGTTTATTTGGAAACAGAAATTTAGCGATACACAGTGGTTTTCATTCATAACTTCGCTTAATGATTTGGCATAAGTTCAAATATCCCTCATCGTTTTTTTAATGAACCGGATATCAAAAACCATATAGTTCATTAAAAAAACTCGGCTACTGTTTGTTCACTTAATGCAAGTAACTCAATGCAGGTGTCAAAATTGTTAGTGATGGTCATTTTTTATCTTTTTCTGTTGTCATTTTCAAATTCGGGGATGCCCATATAAAGTTTACTTTTCCATCGGTATACAGTGTTACTACTATAGCCAACGGAAAATTATTTGAAAAAATTCATTATAAGGAGACAAAAACGTATAAAATTCATTATACAGAGATCAAAAAAGACCAGAAATTGAACGAAAAAGCAGTGTACATGAAAAAAATTCATAATAGGGAGTGCTTCATTGTATAGAAGTTCACTATAGAGAAGTTCGAAAAAAATTCATAATAGGGAGTGCTTCATTGTATAGAAGTTCACTATAGAGAAGTTCGACTGTATATAAAAGTGATTGTGTGTCTGTCTGTCTGTTCCCTTTTCACGGCTAAACCGCTGGACCGATCTCGACAAAATTTGGTATGGTCATATTTTGAGGCCTGCTGATGGACATCGGCTACCTATTTTTTTTAATTCCACCCAGAAATGGGCGTGGCAAATTTCTCGGACCGTTCAGGGCTAAGCTGCTAGACCGATTTGGACAAAATTTGGTATGGTCATATTTTGAGGCCTGTCGATGGACATGGGATACCTATTTTATCTCCACCCCTAAAAATGGGCGAATTGGGAATAAATTTATTTTGGAATTTTTACATCGATTCGTAATTGAATTTAGTTTTCATTGTGATTAATGTACTGTTTATTATTATTAATTTTTTTTTTTTAAACGTTGTATATAAATCCATATTAAGTTAATATCTATCTATAAATACATGATTAAAACATATTCTGTACTTTTTGTTATTTGTTAACTAAAAACATAAACTGCACGCGGACGAAGTCGCGGATACCAGCACATATATTATACTTAATAATTATACGTTCTTCCAGCTTTACAATGTTGGTGTCGAAAACGACCCCAAGGAACTAATTAAGTCGTAAATTTCAAGGACTGAGCCGGGTTAAAATCGAGTCAATTTAATGCTTTGGAATGAAAAAGTAAAAACACTTAAAATTGGTTACAAAATACAAAGCGATTGGTCAATAAAAATTGGAGCACCAGCATTTAATTCGTTTTGAATAAGAAAATATGAGTGAGTAAATGGTTTGCGAGAAAAATAAAATAAATAAAACTCCAATGCAAGAAAACTTGAACTTGAAATTGAAATTTTACAAAGTGCAACTTAAGGATATTCAACGTTTTAATACAACGTATAGAAAAAAAAACTAATAAAAGAAGAAGTTACTTAGAAAAGTTAGTTAGTTAAAGTTATACCGCGTTTACATAAAATGGTTTTTCCAGAAATTGGAAGTAAAACTTTTTAGGACGTAAAACCGCTCGTAAACTTTTTAAATACCATTGAAATTGTTGTTGCAATTCCAGCGCTAAACCGAAATGCTTTTGGGTTTTAGCTTCAATTTTTAGTTTGCAACTCAGGTTCGAAGTTCGGAATTATAGGAACTTATGCTTCTCCTTGTCTAGTGCCAATGTGTTAGAAAGGGACAATTACAGGCGACAAACTATTGGCACATATGTCCACACACATGGTTAAAGCTCAACTACACCAAACAAAACAAAGCAATAACAAAACACCTACATTGCTTGACCGGATTATGTATGGAAACACTTGGAAAGCTCATCAGTTTTCGAACAGCTTAATCGGATTAAATATTTTTATGTAAACAGGGTATTAAAGTAAACAGCGCGACTCCTACTCTTGCCTCAGCTGTGGTATTTTCAAGTCAGCGAATTTCATTATTATTCCCGATTATTCAGCAATCCCACTTCTGACACCCATTATTACGTAATTTCCAAAATTACCTCTTGAACTCCTTCAGGTTCGATAATTGGATTGTGCATAATCGTAAATTCGAGAGACATTCGACTACTCAATTTTTGAGCACCTTAATATGTATACAATGAGTGCATTTGCTGAAATTACGTCAGCAGCCATAAAGTTTGATTTGGCTACAGCCAAAAAAATTATATACAATAAGTGCATTTGCCGAAATTACGTCAGCAGCCATAAAGTTTAATTTGGCTACACCCAAAAAAATTATCGCTGTTTGTGTTCATGCGGATTATTCCTTTATATTATATAATATTATTTTATTTTATGGCAAAATTCATATTTAATGTATAACCTTAAAAAATTGTTAGGAATAAGCTCAATTCTTCATACTCTCAACTAATGATACGTAAAACTTGAGCAAATTGAGGTGTGATACTTTTCACGCTTGTTCATGTTTGTTAAAACTTTAAATGTGTTGCAATAAGCGTAGCAGAATTTAACAAAAGAATTCTTTTAGTTTAAATTATTAGTTAATAATAATTAGTTTAAACTAATGCTTCGTACTTCGAAGTATTCATTTTCTTCAGTGCAGGTTGAGAAGTCATTCATACTCATGCTTAAAATGTAACAGTGTGAGTTTGGACATCGCTCATGTAGATCAGAGACGGGCATTCTTATAAACGTGTGCGTGTTTCGTTCTTTTCGCAATTTACAATTTAAAGTGGCGTTTTAAACAATAACTATTATATATTAATTATTATTAATATCATATATAAATAATATGTAATATAATAATAATATAATAATGTTAATAATAAAAAGATGATTAGTTTTCGGGTATAGTCAAAACAAACGAACGCAGCGTACAGTCCGTGCTTGTTGGTGGCTTTGCAGCCAGAGATAACGAGAGATAACCGGACTCGCTCGGGAGGAGGAATATTGCGAATTTACAAGAACACAACTAATTGCCTCCGTGCTTCCCATCACCCGCTGAAATCCAAAAATCGATCATTGCGACGATGCTTTCGTCACTTGTGTCACACAACAACAACTCGCCAACAATTATAAAACCACACAAAAACTTCTGTATATGCAAAAAACTTCGGGTGCAATTTTCGGGTCTCTGCTTTGGTGATTTCTCTGCTCTGCGGAGCTCGGCGCTCTGCGGTTCTTATCTTTTAGCATGAAATTTTAAATGTTGCTAGAATTTTAAATGTTTCATGCAATCTCTTTATGAATATATACTCTTTGCACTGCACGTGCATCTGAATGGCTTTTTAAACTATGCTGCTGGTGCTACGGCCATAAGGCAAACATGCGTTTATGTAACTGCATTCTTCCAAAACGAATTGTGCTATATATATACATATATATATGTGTCAATATGTTTTTGATTGTATTGTTCAAGAGTTCAATTACATTAGAGCATTAATAATTCATGTCTTTATGTTATTATAAATAAAATTATGAAATGCTACTTCTTCTTTGAGGTGAAAAGATAAAAAATTTCATGAAATTATTTAGCACGACATTGCCAAAAGTGTATGGTACCAAAATTGTACTTTAATAATGTTCGTTTTTTAAGAATGACTCAAAAAGGAAAATGATATAAGACATTACATCAATTAAGAATTTCAAACACATTAGTGTAATTTTAATGTAGCGAAAACATGTTTTTCCTCAAAAAGTAGTAATATAGTAACACTACTTAAGTACTAGAGTACATGCAAAAGTACGCGGAAACATACGCAGTTTGCAAACGGGTAATAAAATTCACTAGTAAAGGAACGGTCAAACAGAACGCGTTAATCAATCTCCGCCTGGCGTAGATATCGCTTGGTATGTCAGACAGAGCGCGTCACCACGTGCAACTATACAAGTCAGCTGTTCGTGTCTGTGAATAGTAGAATGCCGTACTGGTAATAAATGATTTCATTGCATGGGATTTGTCACTTTCGCTAGGGAATTTTCTGATGTGATATGAAAAATTTCTCAGGAAAAAATACTTTTTATTTTGTGAGGTGTGGCGGGGCTCACGGTCTGTGTCGGAGCGCAGAGCGTAAGCAAACGGAGAGCCGCTCTTTCCAGCCGTGTCTGCAATGCAGATATCGGCATCTCCTCTTTCCATCATGCGACGGACTGATGAGTCCCGTACGATGGCGTGGTGGAAGTTTCGAGAAAACAAGTTTTTTTCTATGAACTTCACATCACGCCATCCTACGGTACTAGCAATTAACGCCGACGCTGATGAGAGAGAGCGAGAGGTCCATATGTGCAAAGCGGTCACGACTGGAATGAGCAGAGCAATCCGGTTTTCGCTCTGCAGCTTCGACACGGATCGTGTACGGAAAAGTTATTGATTCGGTGATGAGTACTCAAAAAGTCGTGGTTAGAGAGTCGATTCGAGGAGTTAACGTTCGAAAATCAGGAATAAAACTACATACATAAATCTCGACTCAAGTTTGATTACTGCAATTTAGTGCATAAATGACGATTACTATTAACCTGAAAACCAATTCTAAAGTCGCTCGGAAAATAGTGGGTGAAATAACATACATATATGGAAAGAATTGTGAAGTGACCAAAAAACCCGTTTTTCACTTGATTTAATTGAGATTTCGAGCTGTGAAAATAAAATTCTGGAAGTTGAGTTCAAGCTGCGATCGGAAGAAGGGTCGTTTAGTGAGTTGCTTGCTCGGTGCGGAAAAAGAACAAAATACAATTGAATTACGTGGAAAAAAAAAAACGAAAGTGAAATTGAGGTTGTTATTATCTTTCAAAATGACTAAACATTAATAGTTTAATGGTCTTGCCGTGATTGGTTTTGGTGTGTTTAAAGCGAATTCATGCAGCGCAAAATAATTACTTAGTTCATTTGACACATGCAGAAAATCATGCAAACCAGTTGACTGAACTAAACACGCACACACATAAATACATGTAAATGCAAACTCGTTTAAATAAATGTGAAAACTTGAATACGCATGGAAAATGTGGTGGTAATATATTTGATTGTTGCATTAGTAAACGCGAGAAACACAGTTAGGCAAAAATAAAAGAGCAAAAGAAATTTGCCGATTTGGACAACAACGCGTCATCAATTACCCACTCGGAATAAAACATCGTTAACGAAACGAAGCCGACGTGTGACTCGGAAATGAGTTGTAAATCGTGCGCCGAAGAACCGTGTTCGGCGGTTGACGCTTCAAGCGACAAAGCATCCAATCCAACTGTTGATCGGCAAAGAGTAGAACAGCATCAATCGTCGCTTACAACGCAAAACGCTGAATTTATTTAAAAACGTAGTAACGATTTTGCTACACAACATTCGATTGCTGAACTATTTAAAGTGTTTAAGTAATAACGATATTGAATATAATTGCTGAACTAAATTTCATATTGAAAATCGTGTAATTAAAGCAGTTGGATTCAGCAACTAAAATCGTGTGGATACAAAGTTGAAGTGAACATTACATTGAGTGCAGTTGTAGTATCAATCGTTTGGCATAAAAGTGACTAAGTGAACGCGAGCCAGTCCACCATTGCTCGAAAGGAGTTGCATTGATTCTACATAACAACGTACAAAGAACAAACAAATGAAAACAAAGAAATACACAAAACCCACCAAAACAGAAAAAAAAAGAAACTTCAGTTCAGAACCGGCGTCCGAGAACAACTCTAACAACAACAATATTAAAATGTTGACTATTTTGTAACTAAAAGTTAATGAGAAATGTGAAATCATTAGTGAAAAGGAAAAGATATCAGCAAACATTCGCGGCGTAGAAAGTCACAAGCACCAACGACGACGAGGAGAAAGATCATTGCTTAATTACCCAAACAAAAAGTGTTCAGCTTCAATGTGCTGCAACCGAACCTGGACCTCGATGCCCAAATGACGTCGGGAAGATTTTCAACATGATCCCGACGGCCTTCTCACTCACTTATACGGAACTTACGATTTAACAAAACTGGAAAAAATCTTTGTGTAAAGATTTTCATTGCCGATTTTAATTCTAAGGAGAACAAGGATGTTGAAATATTCTTTTTTATATTTCATTCAAGAGACCACAGTAACAAGAAACTAGAACCAGAATCGCCAGCAGCAATACAAGTATATTTTGACAATAATAGTATACATATTGAAATATATATATACATATACTTTGAAATTACCCAGTTAATTTGTATACGAAAAACTTTAATTACGAAGAAAACAATAATAGTTAAAATCAGAATCAGTCTTAATTCTAAAAGTATTCATAATAATATTAATCGAATATATGAGACGATTAATGAAGCTATATAGGAACCGAGAATGATTGAAAAATTTAATTAGGGTGAATGATTGAAAATAATTACCACCGCAACTAACAAATAAATCGATGAAGAACAATAAATGCATTCAATATATAAAAATCCATGCGAATTAAATTAAGGTGAATAAACTATGATACTAGTTGTAAACGCGATAAAAAGGAAGACAAATGGTACTTTTTAAATTATGATTCAATTGTTCTGATTGGCATTCCTAGTTTTCTATATCGCAAAAGCCATAAAAAAAAAAAAAAAAAAAAAAAAAACCAAAATATAATTTAAATTAGACGTTTGATTTCAAATATTTACACTTATTAAATATTAACACGTAATTTTGTATTATAAATAATGCAAAAGAAAACATCATTAGTATAAAAATTTTTTCATATGAATTTAAGGATTAATTGAGTAGTTCCAGGTCGGACCTTCCCTCGCGGGCGCCTACGAAGAGGAGGACCATAACAGGTAACTCATTATAACATTGTCAAATTGGTTTTTACATTACCTTACTTGCCCAACTTTATTTACATAAAATTTATATATACAATTTTTATAATTCAAAGCAAATCATCACTTGCTCACAACTATGTAACTGTTAACTTAATTACTACGGTGACATTGTACAATATTGTTGGTTTAATAATAAAAACAAAAGAATTATTGAGCTGACATTCCTTGCGTTGAAAGAAAATGGTTTAAATAATTAATTAGGTAAGCAGGTGAGTAAGCGGTTCCACCCCGCGCAGCCAGGCGACACACAAGTAAGGGGTTGGCGCACAAACGCGCAACGCGCCAACCATGGTAGGGCGGGCATAGGACGGGGGGAGGGAAATAACATCAACTCCTCCCCCCCCTCCTCCTCTCATCTCTCTCTCCCACCGATCCTCCGCGTAATATTGCTTTGTTTTTTTGTGGATTTTCGGCCGCCACCGGTCTGGCATCGATCGCGAGGGGATGACGTCGTGTTAAGAATTTTTTTATTCGGTCTGGTTTATGGCTGTAGAGCCACCGTAAGCCTCAGCTCATTTCCTTTTTTTTTGTAACTGGGGTTTCAAGTCACTGTCGGGGTTGTTTAAGAACCCCCCCACTTTCCCTGAGCACGGCCGGACGAGCTGAGCTGCCCTGACAGTGGTCATCTTTTGCTTCGTTTGATTTTGAATTTTTTTTTTTGTTAATTTAGTCCATCGCGCTCTCTCAACAACACCCCCCCAACGTTACAAAATGGCGCCCAACGTGGGGCCCACTGTAGTTGATTTTTTTTTTCTCTCCGTCCGAAATGTTTGAGTTTCTGTACAGTGGTGCCCAAACTTTTTGTAGCAACAGTAAGTTTTTCTTGAATACCTCAAATTTTAAATTATTTTTTTTTGTTATCGGTTTTCTGTTGTTTTCTTGTTGGATTTACGCAACTGGATTTGTCTGTCCCCCGCGGTCCACAGAATCAACCCTTCGTGCGATTGTTTGACTTTGGTCATTCCGTACGAAGAAGAAAATGTTACGATTTGTAGATTTTGTAAATTTTAATTTTCTGTTGCTGACACAAAGGAAATACAACTTTTTGTTTAGTGTTGTTTAATTCTGAAGACTCTCTTGGCTTGAGATTTTGTGTTAATGGATTTAATGGCTGTTCACAACTCGTCAAGAACTCGGAGGATATTTTGTATTGTTACCTTTGTGGATTGTATTGGCTCGAGATTTTGCGTGAATGGATTTAATGGCTGTTCGCAACTCGTCAATAAATCCTTAGCTTAGTTTATCTTTATCTCTCTAACGTTATCTCCTTTTTTTTGATTATCGCTTTTAATTACCTATTTTTTTTTTGCCAATTTCCAGGAAATCATTGACTCGAGATTTTGCGTGAATGGATTTACTGGCTGTTCGCAACTCGTCAATGATTCCCACATTTAGTTTTTATTTTCTTAGCTTTAGTTGAATGCAAATTTTCCTTTGTGTCACCGAATTAAAGTGAGGCCTCGTTCAATTAGAGACGTCATCTGAATGATTTCATGTGAATCATTGGTGACTCGTTGGATGACGCCCACTGTCAGAATATATCTTTATTGTAGTTTAGCCCATTTTTCTTATTGCTTATCTCTAGTGGTTGCTATCAAAAACCACTCGTGATCGATGCATTGGCTGGCCTGATCATTTGAGGACGCGAGGGAGTAGATGAGAGAGGAGTTTTGTCTCGTCTGGTGCAGTGGAGCCGCTGCTCAACCTGTGTTTTGTAGCGTACATGTAATATGGTTTTAGTTTTTTTTATTTTAACGTTAATGTTATTAATTATTTATTTTTTTTTTCTTCTTTCTTTTTCGCTTCCTTTCGATATGTTTGTTGTTTTCGATTTTTTTTTTTATTTCCTGTAAATTTTAGCTTGTTTTGATTTTCTTTTGTTAGTGTTAATTTAATTTTGATGTGATACATTTTTCCTTGTTGTTTTTTTTTTTTTTTTTTCAATTCAATCTTAGTCTAATTTTTTGTTTAAATTTTATCTTATATTTTTTTTTTTTGCGTTATTTATTTTTATCGTTTTTTTTTGCGTTAACGTCGTGGACTCAGGACGTGGGTTCGAGTACCATTATTAAATTTTGTCTTTTGCTTTTTTTTTTTTTGCTTAAAGCTGCCACCTTTCCCAGCTGTTGATCTGGCCACTGGTGGCTGATCACCACCTGTTTTGTGAGGTGTGGCGGGGCTCACGCTCTGTGTCGGAGCGCAGAGCGTAAGCAAACGGAGAGCCGCTCTTTCCAGCCGTGTCTGCAATGCAGATATCGGCATCTCCTCTTTCCATCATGCGACGGACTGATGAGTCCCGTACGATGGCGTGGTGGAAGTTTCGAGAAAACAAGTTTTTTTCTATGAACTTCACATCACGCCATCCTACGGTACTAGCAATTAACGCCGACGCTGATGAGAGAGAGCGAGAGGTCCATATGTGCAAAGCGGTCACGACTGGAATGAGCAGAGCAATCCGGTTTTCGCTCTGCAGCTTCGACACGGATCGTGTACGGAAAAGTTATTGATTCGGTGATGAGTACTCAAAAAGTCGTGGTTAGAGAGTCGATTCGAGGAGTTAACGTTCGAAAATCAGGAATAAAACTACATACATAAATCTCGACTCAAGTTTGATTACTGCAATTTAGTGCATAAATGACGATTACTATTAACCTGAAAACCAATTCTAAAGTCGCTCGGAAAATAGTGGGTGAAATAACATACATATATGGAAAGAATTGTGAAGTGACCAAAAAACCCGTTTTTCACTTGATTTAATTGAGATTTCGAGCTGTGAAAATAAAATTCTGGAAGTTGAGTTCAAGCTGCGATCGGAAGAAGGGTCGTTTAGTGAGTTGCTTGCTCGGTGCGGAAAAAGAACAAAATACAATTGAATTACGTGGAAAAAAAAAACGAAAGTGAAATTGAGGTTGTTATTATCTTTCAAAATGACTAAACATTAATAGTTTAATGGTCTTGCCGTGATTGGTTTTGGTGTGTTTAAAGCGAATTCATGCAGCGCAAAATAATTACTTAGTTCATTTGACACATGCAGAAAATCATGCAAACCAGTTGACTGAACTAAACACGCACACACATAAATACATGTAAATGCAAACTCGTTTAAATAAATGTGAAAACTTGAATACGCATGGAAAATGTGGTGGTAATATATTTGATTGTTGCATTAGTAAACGCGAGAAACACAGTTAGGCAAAAATAAAAGAGCAAAAGAAATTTGCCGATTTGGACAACAACGCGTTATCAATTACCCACTCGGAATAAAACATCGTTAACGAAACGAAGCCGACGTTTGACTCGGAAATGAGTTGTAAATCGTGCGCCGAAGAACCGTGTTCGGCGGTTGACGCTTCAAGCGACAAAGCATCCAATCCAACTGTTGATCGGCAAAGAGTAGAACAGCATCAATCGTCGCTTACAACGCAAAACGCTGAATTTATTTAAAAACGTAGTAACGATTTTGCTACACAACATTCGATTGCTGAACTATTTAAAGTGTTTAAGTAATAACGATATTGAATATAATTGCTGAACTAAATTTCATATTGAAAATCGTGTAATTAAAGCAGTTGGATTCAGCAACTAAAATCGTGTGGATACAAAGTTGAAGTGAACATTACATTGAGTGCAGTTGTAGTATCAATCGTTTTGGCATAAAAGTGACTAAGTGAACGCGAGCCAGTCCACCATTGCTCGAAAGGAGTTGCATTGATTCTACATAACAACGTACAAAGAACAAACAAATGAAAACAAAGAAATACACAAAACCCACCAAAACAGAAAAAAAAAGAAACTTCAGTTCAGAACCGGCGTCCGAGAACAACTCTAACAACAACAATATTAAAATGTTGACTATTTTGTAACTAAAAGTTAATGAGAAATGTGAAATCATTAGTGAAAAGGAAAAGATATCAGCAAACATTCGCGGCGTAGAAAGTCACAAGCACCAACGACGACGAGGAGAAAGATCATTGCTTAATTACCCAAACAAAAAGTGTTCAGCTTCAATGTGCTGCAACCGAACCTGGACCTCGATGCCCAAATGACGTCGGGAAGATTTTCAACATGATCCCGACGGCCTTCTCACTCACTTATACGGAACTTACGATTTAACAAAACTGGAAAAAATCTTTGTGTAAAGATTTTCATTGCCGATTTTAATTCTAAGGAGAACAAGGATGTTGAAATATTCTTTTTTATATTTCATTCAAGAGACCACAGTAACAAGAAACTAGAACCAGAATCGCCAGCAGCAATACAAGTATATTTTGACAATAATAGTATACATATTGAAATATATATATACATATACTTTGAAATTACCCAGTTAATTTGTATACGAAAAACTTTAATTACGAAGAAAACAATAATAGTTAAAATCAGAATCAGTCTTAATTCTAAAAGTATTCATAATAATATTAATCGAATATATGAGACGATTAATGAAGCTATATAGGAACCGAGAATGATTGAAAAATTTAATTAGGGTGAATGATTGAAAATAATTACCACCGCAACTAACAAATAAATCGATGAAGAACAATAAATGCATTCAATATATAAAAATCCATGCGAATTAAATTAAGGTGAATAAACTATGATACTAGTTGTAAACGCGATAAAAAGGAAGACAAATGGTACTTTTTAAATTATGATTCAATTGTTCTGATTGGCATTCCTAGTTTTCTATATCGCAAAAGCCATAAAAAAAAAAAAAAAACCAAAATATAATTTAAATTAGACGTTTGATTTCAAATATTTACACTTATTAAATATTAACACGTAATTTTGTATTATAAATAATGCAAAAGAAAACATCATTAGTATAAAAATTTTTTCATATGAATTTAAGGATTAATTGAGTAGTTCCAGGTCGGACCTTCCCTCGCGGGCGCCTACGAAGAGGAGGACCATAACAGGTAACTCATTATAACATTGTCAAATTGGTTTTTACATTACCTTACTTGCCCAACTTTATTTACATAAAATTTATATATACAATTTTTATAATTCAAAGCAAATCATCACTTGCTCACAACTATGTAACTGTTAACTTAATTACTACGGTGACATTGTACAATATTGTTGGTTTAATAATAAAAACAAAAGAATTATTGAGCTGACATTCCTTGCGTTGAAAGAAAATGGTTTAAATAATTAATTAGGTAAGCAGGTGAGTAAGCGGTTCCACCCCGCGCAGCCAGGCGACACACAAGTAAGGGGTTGGCGCACAAACGCGCAACGCGCCAACCATGGTAGGGCGGGCATAGGACGGGGGGAGGGAAATAACATCAACTCCTCCCCCCCCCCTCCTCCTCTCATCTCTCTCTCCCACCGATCCTCCGCGTAATATTGCTTTGTTTTTTTGTGGATTTTCGGCCGCCACCGGTCTGGCATCGATCGCGAGGGGATGACGTCGTGTTAAGAATTTTTTTATTCGGTCTGGTTTATGGCTGTAGAGCCACCGTAAGCCTCAGCTCATTTCCTTTTTTTTTGTAACTGGGGTTTCAAGTCACTGTCGGGGTTGTTTAAGAACCCCCCCACTTTCCCTGAGCACGGCCGGACGAGCTGAGCTGCCCTGACAGTGGTCATCTTTTGCTTCGTTTGATTTTGAATTTTTTTTTTTGTTAATTTAGTCCATCGCGCTCTCTCAACAACACCCCCCTAACGTTACAATTTATATGGGCACATTTCAAATGCAAACATTTCATCGAAAAATTAGTGCAGGAAAAGTGTCATTAGTACAAAAAATTAACATCGTCATATTAAAAATACTTACTAAAAGTAAATAAAAGTAAAGTAAATATCAAATATGTCCTCCGAAGAGGAACTACTCTTGCTGTTACTTGCAAGGAGGAGAGCTAAAAAAAGGCGCACCTGGATAAGCCAGATAAATGAAGCAAGAGAGCTGTTTGGTGAATTCCAATATTTATATAGGGATTTGGAGAATGATGGCGACAAATTTTGGACGTATTTTCACAAATCGAAAAAATGTGTACGAATTATAAAAATGTGGAACGCAAAATAAGGTGTACACAGCTCAACAGATGGCAACGCAATAAATTGCAGTTCCAAAAATTTTTATACTCATACTCTTAAAATACACACATACTTATACAAGAATCTGTAAAATTTCACAACGCTCTACTCGGCAGGAAAAACGCCCGTGTGCGCGTTAGAGTTTACGCCGAGGTGCGCGTTTTCTGTTTGACTTACGCCATAAGAACGTGTGTGTTACAACTCACAAAACTGCAAATCGCCCGGTGTGGCGTTAATAACGCGTTCTGTTTGACCGTACCTTAAGGTGGAAATGAAAATGTAGATAAGCCAATACTACATTGATGCTATTTTCTTTATATTAATTCATGACCTCAATTTATAAATAATTTTTAGAGAAGTATAAGTAAGAAAAATAAACATAAATAAGTAAGAAAAATATTATTGAAGTGTTTTATGAGGACTGGATTAAGTTAAAGTTAAAATGCAGCCAACCAAATATGTACTTCGAAGTCCTCGATATGAAGTACAATCATTAAGGAAATAAAAGGTTCTATAATGTTAACAACAAGAAAGCTGTAAAAAAATCTGAAATGTATTATTTATGCCAAAAATAAAAGTCTTGAAATATAAACAATAATTTTACTTTGTAAACGGAACCCAAATATGTAGTTGGGTATTAAACGCATAATAAAAACATGTATTAAAGTTCCCGTAAATACAAGACATATTAGAATATTCTGCGAACATTAAATACCACTATATATACATATATATACGCTTAATGTAAAGTAATAATCATAGATAAAATCAATATGCGTTCAATCGCAATAATTTAGTTTATTTTTACAAGTATACAATTGAGTTGAAATCTCAAAACAAAGTGTAAAATGTTTCTGGAAGGCTGGAATGGCGGCTTCATGAAACTCTCTTTACATATCTATACTCTCTGCATTGAGAGAGTAAAATTGCGTGGGGAACTATAACCAACTGGAATCACCGCAACAACCTTAACAAATCCAACAGCGACCACTTTCAGCAGCATTGCGAGCGAGTTGCGTAGCATAAAACGTACTAAACCAACGACTTTGCTGAAGAATAACGACGCTGAATGGCTTCAGCGACAAGAAAACAAATCGCTACATCACATTACGTCGCTGTCTTCATCAGCAGCAGCCTTCCCATCGCCAGACAATGAATTCAATAAAATTCTTCTTACTTCGCCTGCGTCCTCAGCAACTGTCCAGCCAAAAGATTATGGCATTAGATGTCCATTGGATAAGCAATTGCCATGGCAGCAGCATTCTCCGAAAACCGTAGGCGCAACTATGATTTCGCCCATCAGAAATTCGCCTCCATCGAAATCACTTTCACCGAAAACCACCTCCGTGCAGCTCGCGACAAGCACAGCGGGCAAAGCACAACGGCTACAGTCGACACACACGCCCACAATCAGAGTGCTGACGCCGCAAAAAATTGCGGAAAATGCACTAACGAAGCCGCTTACGCCCACTTCGATTGAAGCGAAGCCGGAAGTCACGAAGGCGACCCTGATTTTCGATTTGACAAATTGTCCCGAAAAGTCAAAGATCTACAAAAGCCAAGTCAAACTATTGCCGCCATCGCCAACGACAGCAGCAACGACAGTTGCAAGTCCCCAATCCAGTCTCAGCCCCTGCGTTGTAAATCTAGTCGCAGAAAACGGAACAGCAACGTCTTTTGATGGCATGAACAGAGTCGAAGGCAGGACTGATAGCTGCGCTGCAGTAGCAAAGCAGGCACGTTTGTCATATATTCCTGAGTTTGAGAAATTGCTGAACGCCTGCCGTAACGCCGATTCCTCCAACGACATCCAAACATTGATAAAAAGGAAGCTGGCTCCATCCTACAAATTCGCCAATGCGAATTTCGTGCAATCGCCTGCTTTTCGAAACATGCTGCTAAAAACTGTCGACATGATCAAGGCTCAACCGCGAATGGTTTATTACAATTTGAAAGATGTAATCACACAGCTCGACGAACACTCTGTCAAGTCATCTTCATTTGCGGAAGATGCGTCGGAAGTAGTCATCGCAACAAAGCCGACTGGCAATAAGGACATCGACGAACAGATTAGGAAGCTCAACAAGGCGCTGTCCATTATAAGGAAACCCATCGAACAGCTTGAAATGTCTGAAGTCGATTTGGATGACGAGGATTCCAGTTATTTGCAGGTGGAAAGGTATCAAACGCGTGCTTGTCAGGTAAGAAAACAGCAGCTAACACACAAGTTACGAGTATAATAAATGATTTCTTAAATTCTTCATAGATTTACGAACAAATATGTACTTTGACGAGGGAAAGCAAAGCTGCCATCGCTCAAATACGCAAGCCAATCAAATTCAACGGCACCAATTATCCACTGTTTAATCGAACACTGACAGCCTACATCAACCAAACGAAAGAATTCCCAGACTATTTCGATGTGCTGCCCTTCTTGGAATACTGCAATAAGATTCATGCGTTAGGTTTCGCGCAGTTTGAAATGAAACACATTGGTAATTGTCGGAATTATTCGAATCACTTGAATAATTCGACACTTAATAATGCCAACACTTTGGTTTTTTTGTTGCCAGCTGAAGACGCTTTCACGAAGATTGGCAAATCTTTGCAAACACGCCGCAAGACTGACCTCTACGCGACTGTTGCTCATTACACGTCCAATGCAAAGGATCCAGCGAAAACGGATCCCGTTCTGTCGGCCAAATTACGTGAGAATCAAAAGCACAAAAAGAAAATCAGTGATGTTTTGGAACCATTGGTGCAAAAGTGAGTATCGCTATTTTATATATTTGTTAACGCAAAAAAAGTGGTTGATGAATCGTTTCTTCGCAATAGATATGTACGAAAACAAGATATGAATGCTGAGGAGATTCTATTGAAAAAAGCGGCTACTGTCGCTGCCAACAGCGCCAACACAGATGAAGGAAAATCAATGCAAATAGTAGAAAACGGGAAGCATAACAAAGCATCACTCATGTGGAAAAAATTCTTCAAGACACTAAAATCGAGGATAAGGAAGTTGTGAGCGAAGACGACGTGGAAGAAATTGCGGACGATGAGGACGACGATGATGATGATAATGATGATGATGATGATGATGATGACGATGACTCCGTTGAAATTGTAGGTGTAGTTAAGAACATGTCCACTACTGAGATTTCCGATGACGACGACGCTGATGACAGCGATGAAGATTGTATTGTTGATACTACGGCTGTGACGGACACACAGACAAGAAATTGTCTCATGATCTGCAAGGGAAATGTACAACAACATTCAATAAAGTAGAAACAAAAAATACAATTACTCTAAATAATACAGCAACCGTTACGACAACATCGCCGACAACGCGCACTACACCAACGACAGCGAATATAAACACTTTTAATGCTTTACCTGGTGATAAAAAAGCAGTTAACTCAGTCCTAAAGCACAGCACGGCAACAGTCCGCAAAACAACATCAATAACAATATTTTAACAAAGATGCTGACGTCGTCGGACGCAGATAACTCGAATAATAATGTCCTAAATTTGGGACTTGCGGACAAGAACAAAACCGCAGCTGCAACCACGACAACGACAACAGCGACAACAACTGCTACGGCTATGAATTACAAACCATTGCAGCAGCAGCTACAGCAGAAGCAACTGATGATCAACGGGAAAGTGACAACAGTTAAAAGTGTAACATTGCTGCCTCCACCACCGACGTCGCAATGCATCTCGATACAACATTAAAATCGTCTCCGTTTCACGTTTGAACAGTGGCGTTTGCCAAACAAGCGGATTCGGCAGTAACACGTACTCAGCACCATAGATCAGTAGATGAGACACTCGAAAATGTCCCTTATACACTAATGCTTTTGCATGCAGTGCTGGAATTGCACTGATACAATGAAAGAAAACTTTGATTCGCTGCAAAAAAAGTGTAGCCTAGCCGTAAGAAAGTGTAGCCTCGCCGTAAAATAATGTAGCCTCGCCGCAAAAATTTGGTAGCAAGCACTGATGGAAAATTTATTTTAAGGGGTTTGTTTATCGAAACGTCAAAATAAATAATTATAAATATTATGTTTTTTATCCGTGAAAAACATGTATAAGACATAGTTTTAATGTTAATAAATGTATTATATCACGTTTTACACAGCATTTCCTAATTTGCTTAATTATATTTCCTATAAATGCAGTCGGTAATCAAAACTTTTTTGTTATAAATACACAATTATGCGCCTAATTGCGAAAATATTTTAGAATGCTGTTAGCAGAATAGTATAAATGAAACTGAATACAAATTATTACAAAATAGTTGGAAATTATACGTTATTAGCCCAGTTGGGGCTCTAAAACCCTTTAGCACCTACGGTTGCACTGTTACGAAATCGTACACTTTGCTTGATATAGAAACAAGAACAACAATGTGGTACTTCTCACGTATTGTATATGTGAGTTCAACATACCAAACAGTTTTATTTAGTATCTTTTATTTAGTAATCTTTATACGAGAGACAAGGCAAATACAATCCACGTATTTATTAAAAATTAAAACAAAAATTAAGTAGTACACTTGAAGTCGTAGCTGCAGCAAAATCTTCAGTTTCTCTTTTGTTGGAAATCATTCCACGTTCAATCAGAGAAAGAAAAATAGACCTTTGGTAAATAGCTTAGAAATGTACGCCAATTAAGAAACATTCGTCGACTTGGATGTTGAATATTCACCTAGTCGAAACACCAAACGATTTCAAGACCATAAAGACTTCGATTGGAATGTTATTGAAAATTTTCTTCAAATAACAAGAAAAGGTATTTAAAGTCTCAGTGGAATAAATACATACACGGCCTAAATGTTCATTACGGGAATCGGTTTCGCCGATCCCCCTCCTCCCCCAAAATTGAACTGCGAAAAAAAATTTAGGGGCGTGGCCATACTTTAGGATTTATGGGCGTTTGAAGGTCAAAACCGTTCAAATTCATCATTAGAAAGGTATTTTTGAGATCTATCTTTTAGGTATTAATCTTTTTTTTGATTCTGCCACTATTTTCCGAGATAATTTAGTTTTAAAAAAAAATTCGGAGGTTGTCTTAAAAAAATATAAATTGTTAAAAATATTACTCAATGATGTCAAAAGTTAGCATCATCCCCTGAAAGCTTACAGTCTCCCCTTTCCAATGATATATAACATGTTGGGGTTAGTTATGGAGGGGAGGGGAGGGGAGCGGGGAAGCAACACAACTCCACTGCGGAACCTGCCCGAGGCCCTCAGCACTTCAATTTTTCGGCTGCGGCGCTTTTCCCGATTGTTGGGGGGGGGGGGGAGAAGGGGCGGTGAAGGGAGGGGAGGGGGAACGGGGAAGCAACATAACTCCACTGCGGAACCTGCCCTAGGCCCTCAGCACTTCATTTGACCTTCAAACGCCCTCTGCATGACCTCGGAACGCCCACAATCGGCCACGCCCCTCATAAAAACCCCTAATTTCAAAGAAAAACAGTAAAAAATAACGGTACAAAAAAACACAAAAATATTGGCAAAATCCCGTAATGCACATTTGTTCCATTTATCACCTATTTAGTGGAACATCGATCAAGAGCTGGCCGATTATTTCATTAAATTTAATATTAAAATTCATCTCTTGGTTGGTAAAAATGAAAGTCCAACATTTATCGGTCAATCGCAAACTTTTTATGAGAAAATTAAAGATCTTGGCATCCCTGTTAACTTTAAAGTGTTCGATAAATATGATGATTTTGATATATGTACTAGAAGAGGCTTCCATCGATGATAGTCAAATTTGTCAATACATACTTGACGCTATATCTACAGAGAGAGTATAGAAGTAGTTAATGTTATGTTACAAAACAATTTTTTTTAAGAAATAAATTAAATATGTGTCTACATCGTATGATGAATGACCTTCTTTCAAATTTTAGCATCTGCATTGTTAAAACAGTCATGTTTATTGTAAATTGTAATACAAATATTAATTATAATAATAATTGTTGAACTAAATAGCCATTTGGATTGTGGGCTGAAAATGACGCAAGAAAATCAACAAATAGTGCTGGAAATCCACCACAATGTTACATTGTGGATCGCCGCTTGGGCGAGGCAAGAACAACTTCTCACTCAATGAACACCGGGAACCAAAGCTTTTTGCCTGCAATGTCATGTACTCCTTCGTCTGTGAGTCGAAAGTCGGATTTTCAATCGAACAATTGACAAAAACCCAGACATGACTGCGCACTTGGAAAGGCTTAATATTGATTCCGTCTAACATAAGTATTGAAATAGACAATTAAAAGTTATAGAAGCTTATTTAAAGGGCATCATTCCGTAACACTAACGAACGTGATTGGAAGCCACGCCGGCGTTGGAAAAACTCTGCCGAGAGAGGGATTTCCTCAAATTTCTGTTCGTCGATTATTTTCTGTTTGCTCTACACGACAACTTTTTGTTAACGCCAAAAATCGTACCTTTTTTGTACATCAAAACAGCTGTTAATGCCTGGAAAGCACATAAATTTACCAACAATTTATTATTTGTTCGTCTATCGTCAGCCAAGGGTTCTGCCGACGCAGTTTCTTCAGAATTTCGCGACGCTGGCGTCAAATACCCGGAAAAATAACGAAAATAACCAAAACAAAAGAGAGAACTTTATGTTCGTTAGTGTTACGGAATGATGCCCAAAGTGTTGTGCATTAACCTTTGTTATACCCTACACCTTAAGGTTGAGGGTATATTCACTTTCTACCGGAGTGTGTAACGCATAGAACTAGACAAGATAGGTATGGAAAAGTATATATATTCTTGATCAGAATCAAATATTGGGGTGTTTCGTATTGAAAATGGGCAAAATCGCCTAAGGACCACGCCTACTTTTTATATCGAGAGTGCAGGTACCTCTGTTTTGCCTATTAAGAAAGGCCATATCAGCATCACTTTTTGAGAGAAGACAAGAAAATTTTATATGTAGGTTTAGGCTAATGCTTCCAGTTAATATGCCAAATATGGGCGTGATCCGCCCTATTTTAGTTTACATAGTTCATGGAGGGTTTTACATGGATTGTATTGAAAAGTATATAAGTTTCCTGAATAATGGTGTACATAATATTGTAGTTTGGGAACCAATAATATTCTGTTAGGAAAAAATGGCCGGGCCACGCCTCCTCATGCTTTCACTTATGAAACTGCATACAGCTATCATGACGGCATAGTTGTGGAAATTTCATAGGATATTGCAATATTCTTTATCATTGTCACTTCTGAGTATTTTGATGAGTTTTCCTTTTTGGTTTTCCACGAAACTTTTAAATTCTGTAAATTTATCGACTACTTCTTCTTTGCGCTGTATGAAATACACGAATACTTTTCGCGAGAAATCGTCCATGAAGATAAGCATGTAGCGTAAAGCACCAATTGAAGTTTGTTCCATTGGACCGCATACATCTGTATGAATTAATTCCAGAATTCCTTTGGCTCTCGTTCCTGTCTGCTTGAAAGGTAGTCTTGATATTTTTCCTTTTAGACAAGTGATGCAACTCTCGTTTAAAGTTCCTTGGTTAACTCCATTTACTGCTCCGGTGATCATTCTTTTGATGACTTCATTGCTGGCATGTCCTAGACGCTTATGCCAGGTTTCATCTTCCGTGTCCCTTGTCTTTGAGATATAAGCCTTTTCTTTTTCAATTTTTTTTAACCGACACATATCATTCACCAGATCTCCTGTCGCAATTATATCGCCGTCAATGTCAATGACTTTGCAGCGTTTACTGTTGAACTGCACTTCATGGCCTTTCTTTACTATCTTAGAAATGGAGAGTAAATTGATGCACAGTTCAGGAACGTGTACTACTTCCGAGAAGGATACGTTTTGAATCTTTGAATTCGTTGTCCGTACTTTCATTTCCACTTTTCCAATTCCCTTAACACGCATTTTGGAGTTGTTGGCAGCAGTAACTTCGGCATCTTGTGGGTTAATATGATAGGTAAAGTTTTCACTATTTGCGCACATGTGTGCCGACGCTCCCGAGTCAAAGAACCAGTCGTTGGTGTTCATCAATCTGGTAGAGAAAGAACTGAAATTTGCTCCTTTTTGTTGTGGATGTTTTGACTTCTTCTTTGTACAATTTATTCTTTTTGAATTTGCCTTTTTGTCCGGAGAATGCCATTACCTCGGTGTTGTTTTCTGTCTTCACATCTTGGATCAGCTTCAGTTTCACTGAATCGCCGGTGATCTTGATACCTGAGCTTTGTATCGCCATGATCATCGGTTTGTATTCTTCAGGAAGTCCTGCCAGCATCATGGACCCGATCCATTCTTCGTCGACATTTAGTCCGGCTCCTCTCAATTTGTGTGCAGTGTTCAAAACGTCGTTGACGTAGTCCTCTATTGAGCGAAAGTCCTTTAGTTTCGTGGAACAGAATTTTTGGATTAGTCCAACTATTCGCACTAGTCCAGAATCTTCAAATACATTTGTTAATACCTCCCAAATTTCCTTGGCGTCGTTGCAGTTGCGAATATGAGGATATATGAATTCTTCCATTAGAAGGATTAGCTCTGCCTTTGCTTGAATTATCTTTTCGGCGTTGGTTTCTGTACCTTCTATTGCTTTCCTAAGGTTTTTCATTTGGAAGTATGCTGTGACTGCAAATTTCCAATCCTCAAAGTTTTCGCTCCCTCGTAACTTCTCGATATGCATGTTTGTAGACATCGTTGAATTACAGTATGTTTTCCTTAATACTGCTTATACGATTTCAGTCTGCAAAAATTTCCACACTATTCAATGTCCACGAATCTCCACAATGTTGAATATGCACATTTTTCCCCTTTTTTTTAAATTCAAAATTATTTTATTTTTCTGGGCCCATAACCTGATAGTTTTATTGATAGAATAATATGTAAGTGAAAAATCAATGATAGTAAGAAACATATTCCTCATATATATAAAACAATTATATGAACAAGTATATTATTTACAGTACAAAATCTAATTTCTAACAAAGGTGACAGCGAAAATGAAGCACTAGAAAACGTCGACAGCGACGGCAGAAACTACGTGTTCGTGTGTATGTTCGAAGCGATGCTCATAGCAAAGCAGAATTGTATTATCGCTTAAGGAGTGAACGCTGGACAAACATCAGCTATTGAATTGTTAATGAGTGAAAAGAAATAGGAAGATTCTGTAAATTGACGGAATTCGACTTTGTTTTCGTCGATTGCACTAACAAAATATATGCAGTCTTTCCATCTGGCAAGGTTTAATATTTTGTTTTTGTACATGACTTAGTTTCTTGCGTTAATATTTTGGCGAAGTTTTATATTTTCAGCTTGTGGTCATTTTTTTGATTTCTATTCAATTTGCTCTTTTCCACTTATTTAGTACAATTTTAATGCGGGAATAGAAAAAGGTAGTGCTCCTTTAAAAAGTAGTTAACTTACATATGTATATTAATTAGTATAGATTAGTTAATTAATTAATTGTTAAATTAATTCATTTAAGCTTTCTTAAATATACATACTTTTTTATAATTCTAAACTTTAAATCAGCAAAGTGCTAATACAAAAAAAAAAATATAAAAAACAAAATTAAAAAAAAATTTAATAATTAATGTTCAATGACAAATGAGGAAAATTTTTTAGTTTTCTTAATTGTACTTAAAATAAAAAAAACTTCTTTTTTCTTATTTTATTCAACTGACCTACTTTTTAAAATAAGCAGAAACTTTTTCCACACACACGTTAAAATTGTAGTCAATAAGTGCGAAAGGAGCAAACTTAATAGAAAGCAAAAAATTACTAGAAGCTGAAAATATAAAACTTCGCCAAAATATCAACAGAAGAAACCAAATCATGCACAAAAACAAAATATTAAACCTTCGCAGACGGACACACTGCATATATTTTGTTAGTGCCATGGAGGAAAACAAAGTTCAATTCCTTCAACTCACAGAATCCTCCTATTCCTTTCCACTCATTAACAATTTAATAGCTGATGTTTGTCGAGTGTTCACGCCTTACGCGATAATACAATTCTGCTTTGCTATGAGCATCGCTTCGAACATACACACGAACACGTAGTTTCTGCCGTATGGTCCCTGTCGACGTTTTCTAGGGCTTCATTTTCGCTGTCACCTTAAGTCCACGCACCATCTCGAGGTGCTCTGTAACGAGTAGCCTGCGTTGAAATCTCTTTACAATATATACTCGTTGCCAAAAGTACGAGTTTCATTAGCGTTTCACAATTTTTGTGTTTATTATATTGTAGTACGCTCCGCTCATGTCTAAAGAATAACATAAATCTACAAATGTGCCGAGTATGCATTTCTGAGTGCATTGCCCTATTGGCCCAGTGACTGATATTTGTGTCACACTTTTATTGTTTTCTTTCCCCCAATACATCTTCATAACAGTGAGCCGCACAATTTATAAAAAATTTATAATTGGTAAATGGTCGATTTCGCCTTAATTTCCCCTAAAAAATTTGAAGTCATAACTGACTAAATTATAATGTGAAGCACGAGAAAGGTTTTAGAGTTAAGCTGGGAATACGTAAGCTATTTACTTATTACTACTTCATTGTTTGGTATAAAATCCCAACTTGATCCAGGATAAAGACAGAATTAAGCTAACAGCAAATGAAGATCGGGCTTTCAATTTTAATTCTACGCCAGCAGCATAGCAAAGAGTCTTTGCTCCATTCGCTTGAGAAGTTCTTCTCTAATTAATAAACTTTCCAGTCCAGTCATAGACTGAACAAAATTGAGGATTAATGTATTAAAACTATACGTTAATAAAACAAGCATTTATCACTAGATATAAAATGTATGCCTGTCATTAGTGAAGAAATCGTGAGAAAAGCGACTTGGTTCTGTGTGCAGTCGAGTGCATTTCAACTGAGGAAGCTTCATCGTGCTAAGCAAGTCTGAGATGGCTTAATTCTCTAATATCACTACCTTTTTTATACGGTTTCGAGATATACGGAGCACGCATCTTGATTGGGTACGTTGAATAGACGTGTTCGTGCAGTTTGTTTTTTGTGCTAAGGACGTTAAAATGCTCACCTTCTTCGAAGCTTGATTGAGCTGCTCTTTTATATTAGTGACTCTGGTTGATCCTATCAATATTTACAATTCAAGTAATATAAAGGATAAATCGATTTATATATAAAAAACCTCTTGCATGGTTTACTTATGCTAGTTTATCCCTTTTTTATTAATGATTGTATTCTTATATTGGGTTTCTTGAAATGAAATAAATAATGTTGAATTTACAATTGATTGGGAACCAAAAAAAATTGTGAGCAAGAGAGGAAAAAAGTATTCGAGTTTTTAGAAGAAAGAAGTATCAATCGTTTCACTCTTGTGGTACTGTACATACTGCATAATTACTTCAATTAACGTAATTACTGATACATTACTACATTACTGTATGTATTTATTTTTACATTCCGTCTTATATTGCTCTAAATAAATATATGAGAAGCGGGAGTGTGCGAAGTGCATCATTTGGTGGAAGATTGATTTTTTTAACAATTCTTAACTCTAAATTATTGGTATTCAAACCTGGAAAAGGATTACAGCTTATTTTAGTATTTTCCCAGTGCTTTCAAGTTAAACACACAAAACTTTTAAAACTTTTTAAAATTGTTGAAGTGCTACATATCAAAATCTATTACGCATCACAAAGAGAAATTTAATATTAGTACGTAAAATATATTTTTAGTTTCGATTTATGGATTACTACCCATGCTGCAAATTTTTATATTACAATATTTATCACCGCTATATTTTATCCTTTGGCGTTTGTTGCAACAAACAAACTGGGGCATTATTGGGATATGTCTTTTAATTACTAATATAAGTACGAGTTTCTAATGCGGTTTGACCACGCAATTCATATTGCTTTGCGTTTAATTTAAGAATACATATGTATTTTGTATTGATATATTTTACAAGAAGCAATAACATAAAGAGATTTCATGAAGCCGCCATTTCAGCCTTCCAGAAATTTGCAGTATATGTTATTAGGGCAATACTTGTATGAAGAATTGAGGTTTGAGAAAGACATGTTAGGATTAAATTTTAATATGTTCCATGTTCTCATCGAAAAATCACGAAAATCGAAAATCAAGCATTACAGAGATCGTGCTATGATGACTTATAGAGAGCTAAAAAAGGTAAAAAATTTTGGTTGTGTTATGCAACGAGCATATATTATAAAGAGATTACAAAGGCGAATTCACGGCGAAAATATTTTGACGAGATAGACATACGACGATCAGGGACGGACCATTTGACTCTACTCGAACTTCGTTTGCTATTGTTTCATGCGTATGAGGCACCAAAATGCCGTAAAAACTTATGCAAAAAAGTGCTTCAATGCAACCAACGTGGACATACGATGTGTGAAGTAAAACAAATAAAAGCTTGATGATTTCATAGAAGGTGAGTGGCAAGGGGTACATTTAACTTCTTATTATTATTTTACAATAACAATTCCCCATTGTCTGCACAGATACAAAGCAGAATTCTTCAATTAGGGTTTTATGACCTTTGAAACAATACTGTTTGTTGTTATTTTTTCGATGGTTGAGCATATGCTATTGTGATTTTATGTTCTATGTTCAGAGGGGGAAGAGACGCAAGGGACTGTTTCTGTTTCTGTTATGAAGTATTTTTGTACTCGTTGCGGAGCTTATCTCTGCTCGCTGCTAGCGGCTGAAAACTTCTCATCTCTATTTGTTAATTATTTATTTCCCCTTCTACAAAATGCAGATATGTATTAATATTTGGTAAGGACTTTTAAATTGCTACAGAATGTGATATCAATATTTCAATCATTTTACAGCAAGGCCTTCGGAGGAGTACAAAATAGATTAGCAAACTTCTTGGTAATGTTAAGTTAATTTAATCTAACGTTATTTACAGAAAGATAACTGTTAAAGAATCTGTGGAATCTATACACCTACTGCGACCACTACTACTTTGTGTTAACACATAACTCATGAGATCGGAAAAGTTCTACGTATTTAATATTGTTTATGCACAATGAACACCAACGTTTTAAAAAGAAGCTGCTATTAACCATTCGGACAGTTCTAGCTCTTTCGAAACTTTTGAAATCATAACGCAGAGATCTGTAGTTTAATTGAACCATAGTGTAAAAATTCGTAAGAATATTTACTACAGAAGAATTGAATGAATTGAGAATTGGCAAAATTGAAGCTATAGGACGCATCTTATATTGCTGCTATCCTTACTGTGCATTTTCTTCGTTAACATGCCGCTAAATTTGCAATCGTCGGTCACTAGTACAAGAACTACGAGCAGCATGTTTACTTCATCAATACATGGCTCACTTGCAGAAAAAAATAAACAACGATCAGGACTTCCGGCTGCCGTTTCACATTTCTACTATAAACATGGGCTTTTCCTATCCAGCTATCCAACATGCGCATCCAGTATTGCAATCGTTGTGATTTTACTGTCGTGGTAAGTTTATCCAATAATTACTTGTTGGTAATTGTAACAGTTAAGTTTGTGTACGTATCTTATTATTAAGCGGCGATAATCCAATGTCAGGTTAATTTTAACTACTAACCGATAGTTGAAGCAAAGGAAATGTGCCGGTTAAAGATCCGGCTAGTGTTTAACCGAACAGAAGTCCGATAGATGTGGCTTTAAAGTGTTTTTAATATTATACGTCACCATTAAGTATTCCATCGTATCTTCGTATTTTATTATGTTGTTTTCTTTAGGATTGTTGAAACTATGGGCTCATTCCGGTGTGGTTCACCATGTCTTAGAATGCCTAGCCTCAAAAATGAGGACTGTTTGGTTTGTAAGATGTTGTTGATTTTCGAAGCAACGGGGAGGACCACTATATAAAAATTCTATATAGTAATTTTCTATTTGAATGGAGGAGAATGTTGGCAACAGCTTACACGCGTTCTGTTTTGCGCTTTTTATTGGAAAATGTTAATAGTGTGAGAGTTTATTTGAGAATGAGTATATTTTCGTACAATTTTCGAATTTCTACAGAACATAAAGACAAAGAAACAAAACATACTTCCATTCGAATTGTATTTATTTTATTTAAATTCTAAGCTCATTTGTTCAGAAAAGAATTTGTGCTTGTCGTTGGTTTCTTGCAGTCAAAATTGCTTGCTATTCCAAGATATTGCACCACCTTGTAGAATGTTAACGTATCTAGTAAATGATCTTCGGTCTTCACTGCCATTGGCCCAATTTGAATCTGAATATGAAATTATATCCTTATTACCCGAATTCGAAAACTTTAGCTTGCAAGCGGCCGTTCCTTTAAGGTATCGAGATATTAGCTTTACAGCAGTCCAATGAGACCAATCAGGATCTTTGTTAAATTTACTTAAAAAATTTACAGCTGGTGAATAATGTACTTCCAATTGCTTGCAGATAAGGTATATCCTTTATCAATGGATCAACTGATTTTGATTTATCTAATTTCTGATAACTTTTCTCGTTATTCTCATGCCAAGACATTTTTGAACATTTCTTAAAAATTTCATCTTGAAGTTAAGCGCTAACTTTGATTTCAATTGGTTTTTCATTGCTATACAATAACATATCGTCAACATATAATGCCAAGAAAGTAATTTTGTTGTTTTCGAACTTAAAATACACGCATGGATCTACCTTTGAACGAATCATCCCATATGATTGCAATGCCGAATCCAGGTTTTGATTCCACACCAAACTAGCTTGCTTTAATCCTTCTTCCTGGCTTCTTTAACTATAGAACATGGCCTTTTTGCAATTGAATTACTGCATCCATCTGTTCAATATCTATTTTGAAACGAGCAGCTAAAGCAAGTAAATACCTGATAGATGTGTAGCGACTAACTGGAGAAAACGTTTCTTCATAATCTACTCCTTTGCATTGAGTATAACCTTTGACGACAAGTCTAGCATTATACCGAATCGTCTCATTGCAACTTTGTGGTTTTGGCACGGAATCCACGTTTGATTTTCTTCCACTGATCCCAACTCACTGTTGATAGCTGCTTTCCATTTAAGATGATCTTTACCAGAAAAAGCTTCTTCAATCGTATTCAGCTCATCTTCGGACAGAACAGCTTTGTAACCAATCCAACTTCGAAGTTTCTGGTTTACAATTCGTCCACTACGTCGTAAAACCTGTACTTCCGCATTTGGAGTTACTATTTCTGGAGTGCAATTTCTGTCAAAATTTTCTTCTACTTCATTGTTGTCATCCGTTAATGCGTTTTCTTCTACTTTATTGTTCTCATCCGGTAATGCGTCTATTTCCCCGACTTCATTGTTATCGTCTGGTAACGAGATGAATGACAATGAATTGGAGTCTGAATCTCCCGTATAATATTGTGACTCCTTTTCATGACTATTTGAAGTATAAAAGTAAAAGTTGTCTTCACATTTTCCTAACTGTGAGAATCCCTTAGAATTTTCTTCAAATTGCACATTTCTCCGAAAGACGATTTTCTTGCTTTCACAATCGTAGACTCGATATCCTTTAGTTGTTATTCACTATCCAACAAAGATGCACTTTCTTGATTTTGAATCCCATTTTTGTCTTTTCTGTTTGGGTACGAATCCCATTGCTTAACATCCAAATATGTTCATGTGACCTACATCCAGTTTTCTTCCCGTCCACAATTCTTCAGAAGTACATTTCAATGTTTTATGAGGACTTCTATTGACGATATATACTGTTAAGTGCGTGAAGATAAATACGTTTTGAACTTTAACAGAGTTTGCAACTCTGTAAAAGATCGAGACGTCGCTAACTTTAACAGAGCTCTGTTAACTCTCCGTTGCTATGAAATTTAGTAAGTAATCGCAACTACACAAAGAGAGTAAAATTAAAAATAGCATATCTGCGCTGCAAGACTATATGAATTTTGCATTTTAAGAAACAATAAGCTCTGAGTAGCCGTTTTTTGATAATAATTTTTGGAAAATTGCACTGTTTGCGGTCAAGTGCCGTACAAAAATCCGAATGATGAAGTGGACACTGCTCGGTCCAGGACAGATGTGCCAACATAAGGCATACCGCAAACGACAATTGGCTTCTAGGAGCATTAGTGGTAAGAAAATCATAACACTCGGAGTAGCCGTTTTCTGTTAAGAATTTTTTGAAAATTCCACTGTTTGCGGTCAAGTGCCGTACAAAAATCCGAATGATGAAGTGGATACTGCTTGGTACAGGAGAAATGTGCCAACAGGAGGCATATGGCAAATGAAAATTGGCTTCTAGGAGCATTAGTGGTAAGAAAATCAAAGGACTCTGAGTAGCCGTTTTCTGTTAAGAAGAAAATCTTAATGATGAAGTGGACACTGCTCAGTCTAGGACAGATGTGCCAACATGAGGCATACGGCAAGCGGAAAGGAGGCTTCTAGCAGCATTAGTGCGAAGAAAATCAAAGGGCCCTGAGTAGCCGTTTTTTGTTAAGAATTTTTTGAAAATTGCACTGTTTGCGGTCAAGTGCCGTACAAAAATCCGAATGATGAAGTGGATACTGCTCGATACAGGAGCAATGTGCCAACATGAGACATACGGCAAACGCAAGGTGGCTTCTAGGAGCATTAGTGCTAAGAAAATCAAAGGGCGCTGAGTAGCCGTTTTTTGATAAGAATTTTTGGAAAATTGCACTGTTTGTGGTCAAGTGCCGTACAAAAATCCGAATGATGAAGTGGACACTGCTCGGTCCAGGACAGATGTGCCAACATGAGGCATACGGCAAGCGGAAAGGAGGCTTCTAGCAGCATTAGTGCGAAGAAAATCAAAGGGCCCTGAGTAGCCGTTTTTTGTTAAGAATTTTTTGAAAATTGCACTGTTTGCGGTCAAGTGCCGTACAAAAATCCGAATGATGAAGTGGATACTGCTCGATACAGGAGCAATGTGCCAACATGAGACATACGGCAAACGCAAGGTGGCTTCTAGGAGCATTAGTGCGAAGAAAATCAAAGGGCGCTGAGTAGCCGTTTTTTGATAAGAATTTTTGGAAAATTGCACTGTTTGTGGTCAAGTGCCGTCCAAAAATCTTAGTGATGAAGTGGACACTGCTCGGTCTAGGACAGATGTGCCAACATGAGGCATACGGCAAGCGGAAAGGAGGCTTCTAGCAGCATTAGTGCGAAGAAAATCAAAGGGCCCTGAGTAGCCGTTTTTTGTTAAGAATTTTTTGAAAATTGCACTGTTTGCGGTCAAGTGCCGTACAAAAATCCGAATGATGAAGTGGATACTGCTCGATACAGGAGCAATGTGCCAACATGAGACATACGGCAAACGCAAGGTGGCTTCTAGGAGCATTAGTGCGAAGAAAATCAAAGGGCGCTGAGTAGCCGTTTTTTGATAAGAATTTTTGGAAAATTGCACTGTTTGTGGTCAAGTGCCGTCCAAAAATCTTAGTGATGAAGTGGACACTGCTCGGTCTAGGACAGATGTGCGAACATGAGGCATACGGCAAACGAAAGGTGGCTACTAGGAGCATTAGTGCTAAGAAAATCAAAAGGCCCTTAGTAGCCGCTTTTTGTTAAGAATTTTTTGAAAATTGCACTGTTTGCGGTCAAGTGCCGTACAAAAATCCGAATGATGAAGTGGACACTGCTCGGTCCAGGACAGATGTGCCAACATAAGGCATACCGCAAACGAAAATTGGCTTCTAGGATCATTAGTGGTAAGAAAATCATAACACTCGGAGTAGCCGTTTTCTGTTAAGAATTTTTTGAAAATTCCACTGTTTGCGGTCAAGTGCCGTACAAAAATCCGAATGATGAAGTGGATACTGCTTGGTACAGGAGAAATGTGCCAACAGGAGGCATATGGCAAATGAAAATTGGCTTCTAGGAGCATTAGTGGTAAGAAAATCAAAGGACTCTGAGTAGCCGTTTTCTGTTAAGAAGAAAATCTTAATGATGAAGTGGACACTGCTCAGTCTAGGACAGATGTGCCAACATGAGGCATACGGCAAACGAAAGGTGGCTTTTTTAGCAGCATTAGTGCGAAGAAAATCAAAGGGCCCTGAGTAGCCGTTTTTTGTTAAGAATTTTTTGAAAATTGCACTGTTTGCGGTCAAGTGCCGTACAAAAATCCGAATGATGAAGTGGATACTGCTCGATACAGGAGCAATGTGCCAACATGAGACATACGGCAAACGCAAGGTGGCTTCTAGGAGCATTAGTGCGAAGAAAATCAAAGGGCGCTGAGTAGCCGTTTTTTGATAAGAATTTTTGGAAAATTGCACTGTTTGTGGTCAAGTGCCGTCCAAAAATCTTAGTGATGAAGTGGACACTGCTCGGTCTAGGACAGATGTGCGAACATGAGGCATACGGCAAACGAAAGGTGGCTACTAGGAGCATTAGTGCTAAGAAAATCAAAAGGCCCTTAGTAGCCGATTTTTGTTAAGAATTTTTTGAAAATTGCACTGTTTGCGGTCAAGTGCCGTACAAAAATCCGAATGATGAAGTGGACACTGCTCGGTCCAGGACAGATGTGCCAACATAAGGCATACCGCAAACGAAAATTGGCTTCTAGGAGCATTAGTGGTAAGAAAATCATAACACTCGGAGTAGCCGTTTTCTGTTAAGAATTTTTTGAAAATTCCACTGTTTGCGGTCAAGTGCCGTACAAAAATCCGAATGATGAAGTGGATACTGCTTGGTACAGGAGAAATGTGCCAACAGGAGGCATATGGCAAATGAAAATTGGCTTCTAGGAGCATTAGTGGTAAGAAAATCAAAGGACTCTGAGTAGCCGTTTTCTGTTAAGAAGAAAATCTTAATGATGAAGTGGACACTGCTCAGTCTAGGACAGATGTGCCAACATGAGGCATACGGCAAACGAAAGGTGGCTTCTAGCAGCATTAGTGCGAAGAAAATCAAAGGGCCTTGAGTAGCCGTTTTTTGTTAAGAATTTTTTGAAAATTGCATTGTTTGCGGTCAAGTGCCGTACAAAAATCCGAATGATGAAGTGGACACTGCTCGGTCCAGGACAGATGTGCCAACATAAGGCATACCGCAAACGAAAGTTGGCTTCTAGGATCATTAGTGGTAAGAAAATCATAACACTCGGAGTAGCCGTTTTCTGTTAAGAATTTTTTGAAAATTCCACTGTTTGCGGTCAAGTGCCGTACAAAAATCCGAATGATGAAGTGGATACTGCTTGGTACAGGAGAAATGTGCCAACAGGAGGCATATGGCAAATGAAAATTGGCTTCTAGGAGCATTAGTGGTAAGAAAATCAAAGGACTCTGAGTAGCCGTTTTCTGTTAAGAAGAAAATCTTAATGATGAAGTGGACACTGCTCAGTCTAGGACAGATGTGCCAACATGAGGCATACGGCAAACGAAAGGTGGCTTTTCTAGCAGCATTAGTGCGAAGAAAATCAAAGGGCCCTGAGTAGCCGTTTTTTGTTAAGAATTTTTTGAAAATTGCACTGTTTGCGGTCAAGTGCCGTACAAAAATCCGAATGATGAAGTGGATACTGCTCGATACAGGAGCAATGTGCCAACATGAGACATACGGCAAACGCAAGGTGGCTTCTAGGAGCATTAGTGCGAAGAAAATCAAAGGGCGCTGAGTAGCCGTTTTTTGATAAGAATTTTTGGAAAATTGCACTGTTTGTGGTCAAGTGCCGTCCAAAAATCTTAGTGATGAAGTGGACACTGCTCGGTCTAGGACAGATGTGCGAACATGAGGCATACGGCAAACGAAAGGTGGCTACTAGGAGCATTAGTGCTAAGAAAATCAAAAGGCCCTTAGTAGCCGATTTTTGTTAAGAATTTTTTGAAAATTGCACTGTTTGCGGTCAAGTGCCGTACAAAAATCCGAATGATGAAGTGGACACTGCTCGGTCCAGGACAGATGTGCCAACATAAGGCATACCGCAAACGAAAATTGGCTTCTAGGAGCATTAGTGGTAAGAAAATCATAACACTCGGAGTAGCCGTTTTCTGTTAAGAATTTTTTGAAAATTCCACTGTTTGCGGTCAAGTGCCGTACAAAAATCCGAATGATGAAGTGGATACTGCTTGGTACAGGAGAAATGTGCCAACAGGAGGCATATGGCAAATGAAAATTGGCTTCTAGGAGCATTAGTGGTAAGAAAATCAAAGGACTCTGAGTAGCCGTTTTCTGTTAAGAAGAAAATCTTAATGATGAAGTGGACACTGCTCAGTCTAGGACAGATGTGCCAACATGAGGCATACGGCAAACGAAAGGTGGCTTCTAGCAGCATTAGTGCGAAGAAAATCAAAGGGCCTTGAGTAGCCGTTTTTTGTTAAGAATTTTTTGAAAATTGCATTGTTTGCGGTCAAGTGCCGTACAAAAATCCGAATGATGAAGTGGACACTGCTCGGTCCAGGACAGATGTGCCAACATAAGGCATACCGCAAACGAAAATTGGCTTCTAGGATCATTAGTGGTAAGAAAATCATAACACTCGGAGTAGCCGTTTTCTGTTAAGAATTTTTTGAAAATTCCACTGTTTGCGGTCAAGTGCCGTACAAAAATCCGAATGATGAAGTGGATACTGCTTGGTACAGGAGAAATGTGCCAACAGGAGGCATATGGCAAATGAAAATTGGCTTCTAGGAGCATTAGTGGTAAGAAAATCAAAGGACTCTGAGTAGCCGTTTTCTGTTAAGAAGAAAATCTTAATGATGAAGTGGACACTGCTCAGTCTAGGACAGATGTGCCAACATGAGGCATACGGCAAGCGAAAGGAGGCTTCTAGCAGCATTAGTGCTAAGAAAATCAAAGGGCGCTGAGTAGCCGTTTTTTGATAAGAATTTTTGGAAAATTGCACTGTTTGTGGTCAAGTGCCGTACAAAAATCCGAATGATGAAGTGGACACTGCTCGGTCCAGGACAGATGTGCCAACATAAGGCATACCGCAAACGAAAATTGGCTTCTAGGAGCATTAGTGGTAAGAAAATCATAACACTCGGAGTAGCCGTTTTCTGTTAAGAATTTTTTGAAAATTCCACTGTTTGCGGTCAAGTGCCGTACAAAAATCCGAATGATGAAGTGGATACTGCTTGGTACAGGAGAAATGTGCCAACAGGAGGCATATGGCAAATGAAAATTGGCTTCTAGGAGCATTAGTGGTAAGAAAATCAAAGGACTCTGAGTAGCCGTTTTCTGTTAAGAAGAAAATCTTAATGATGAAGTGGACACTGCTCAGTCTAGGACAGATGTGCCAACATGAGGCATACGGCAAACGAAAGGTGGCTTCTAGCAGCATTAGTGCGAAGAAAATCAAAGGGCCTTGAGTAGCCGTTTTTTGTTAAGAATTTTTTGAAAATTGCATTGTTTGCGGTCAAGTGCCGTACAAAAATCCGAATGATGAAGTGGACACTGCTCGGTCCAGGACAGATGTGCCAACATAAGGCATACCGCAAACGAAAATTGGCTTCTAGGATCATTAGTGGTAAGAAAATCATAACACTCGGAGTAGCCGTTTTCTGTTAAGAATTTTTTGAAAATTCCACTGTTTGCGGTCAAGTGCCGTACAAAAATCCGAATGATGAAGTGGATACTGCTTGGTACAGGAGAAATGTGCCAACAGGAGGCATATGGCAAATGAAAATTGGCTTCTAGGAGCATTAGTGGTAAGAAAATCAAAGGACTCTGAGTAGCCGTTTTCTGTTAAGAAGAAAATCTTAATGATGAAGTGGACACTGCTCAGTCTAGGACAGATGTGCCAACATGAGGCATACGGCAAGCGGAAAGGAGGCTTCTAGCAGCATTAGTGCGAAGAAAATCAAAGGGCCCTGAGTAGCCGTTTTTTGTTAAGAATTTTTTGAAAATTGCACTGTTTGCGGTCAAGTGCCGTACAAAAATCCGAATGATGAAGTGGATACTGCTCGATACAGGAGCAATGTGCCAACATGAGACATACGGCAAACGCAAGGTGGCTTCTAGGAGCATTAGTGCGAAGAAAATCAAAGGGCGCTGAGTAGCCGTTTTTTGATAAGAATTTTTGGAAAATTGCACTGTTTGTGGTCAAGTGCCGTCCAAAAATCTTAGTGATGAAGTGGACACTGCTCGGTCTAGGACAGATGTGCGAACATGAGGCATACGGCAAACGAAAGGTGGCTACTAGGAGCATTAGTGCTAAGAAAATCAAAAGGCCCTTAGTAGCCGCTTTTTGTTAAGAATTTTTTGAAAATTGCACTGTTTGCGGTCAAGTGCCGTACAAAAATCCGAATGATGAAGTGGACACTGCTCGGTCCAGGACAGATGTGCCAACATAAGGCATACCGCAAACGAAAATTGGCTTCTAGGATCATTAGTGGTAAGAAAATCATAACACTCGGAGTAGCCGTTTTCTGTTAAGAATTTTTTGAAAATTCCACTGTTTGCGGTCAAGTGCCGTACAAAAATCCGAATGATGAAGTGGATACTGCTTGGTACAGGAGAAATGTGCCAACAGGAGGCATATGGCAAATGAAAATTGGCTTCTAGGAGCATTAGTGGTAAGAAAATCAAAGGACTCTGAGTAGCCGTTTTCTGTTAAGAAGAAAATCTTAATGATGAAGTGGACACTGCTCAGTCTAGGACAGATGTGCCAACATGAGGCATACGGCAAACGAAAGGTGGCTTTTTTAGCAGCATTAGTGCGAAGAAAATCAAAGGGCCCTGAGTAGCCGTTTTTTGTTAAGAATTTTTTGAAAATTGCACTGTTTGCGGTCAAGTGCCGTACAAAAATCCGAATGATGAAGTGGATACTGCTCGATACAGGAGCAATGTGCCAACATGAGACATACGGCAAACGCAAGGTGGCTTCTAGGAGCATTAGTGCGAAGAAAATCAAAGGGCGCTGAGTAGCCGTTTTTTGATAAGAATTTTTGGAAAATTGCACTGTTTGTGGTCAAGTGCCGTCCAAAAATCTTAGTGATGAAGTGGACACTGCTCGGTCTAGGACAGATGTGCGAACATGAGGCATACGGCAAACGAAAGGTGGCTACTAGGAGCATTAGTGCTAAGAAAATCAAAAGGCCCTTAGTAGCCGATTTTTGTTAAGAATTTTTTGAAAATTGCACTGTTTGCGGTCAAGTGCCGTACAAAAATCCGAATGATGAAGTGGACACTGCTCGGTCCAGGACAGATGTGCCAACATAAGGCATACCGCAAACGAAAATTGGCTTCTAGGAGCATTAGTGGTAAGAAAATCATAACACTCGGAGTAGCCGTTTTCTGTTAAGAATTTTTTGAAAATTCCACTGTTTGCGGTCAAGTGCCGTACAAAAATCCGAATGATGAAGTGGATACTGCTTGGTACAGGAGAAATGTGCCAACAGGAGGCATATGGCAAATGAAAATTGGCTTCTAGGAGCATTAGTGGTAAGAAAATCAAAGGACTCTGAGTAGCCGTTTTCTGTTAAGAAGAAAATCTTAATGATGAAGTGGACACTGCTCAGTCTAGGACAGATGTGCCAACATGAGGCATACGGCAAACGAAAGGTGGCTTCTAGCAGCATTAGTGCGAAGAAAATCAAAGGGCCTTGAGTAGCCGTTTTTTGTTAAGAATTTTTTGAAAATTGCATTGTTTGCGGTCAAGTGCCGTACAAAAATCCGAATGATGAAGTGGACACTGCTCGGTCCAGGACAGATGTGCCAACATAAGGCATACCGCAAACGAAAGTTGGCTTCTAGGATCATTAGTGGTAAGAAAATCATAACACTCGGAGTAGCCGTTTTCTGTTAAGAATTTTTTGAAAATTCCACTGTTTGCGGTCAAGTGCCGTACAAAAATCCGAATGATGAAGTGGATACTGCTTGGTACAGGAGAAATGTGCCAACAGGAGGCATATGGCAAATGAAAATTGGCTTCTAGGAGCATTAGTGGTAAGAAAATCAAAGGACTCTGAGTAGCCGTTTTCTGTTAAGAAGAAAATCTTAATGATGAAGTGGACACTGCTCAGTCTAGGACAGATGTGCCAACATGAGGCATACGGCAAACGAAAGGTGGCTTTTCTAGCAGCATTAGTGCGAAGAAAATCAAAGGGCCCTGAGTAGCCGTTTTTTGTTAAGAATTTTTTGAAAATTGCACTGTTTGCGGTCAAGTGCCGTACAAAAATCCGAATGATGAAGTGGATACTGCTCGATACAGGAGCAATGTGCCAACATGAGACATACGGCAAACGCAAGGTGGCTTCTAGGAGCATTAGTGCGAAGAAAATCAAAGGGCGCTGAGTAGCCGTTTTTTGATAAGAATTTTTGGAAAATTGCACTGTTTGTGGTCAAGTGCCGTCCAAAAATCTTAGTGATGAAGTGGACACTGCTCGGTCTAGGACAGATGTGCGAACATGAGGCATACGGCAAACGAAAGGTGGCTACTAGGAGCATTAGTGCTAAGAAAATCAAAAGGCCCTTAGTAGCCGATTTTTGTTAAGAATTTTTTGAAAATTGCACTGTTTGCGGTCAAGTGCCGTACAAAAATCCGAATGATGAAGTGGACACTGCTCGGTCCAGGACAGATGTGCCAACATAAGGCATACCGCAAACGAAAATTGGCTTCTAGGAGCATTAGTGGTAAGAAAATCATAACACTCGGAGTAGCCGTTTTCTGTTAAGAATTTTTTGAAAATTCCACTGTTTGCGGTCAAGTGCCGTACAAAAATCCGAATGATGAAGTGGATACTGCTTGGTACAGGAGAAATGTGCCAACAGGAGGCATATGGCAAATGAAAATTGGCTTCTAGGAGCATTAGTGGTAAGAAAATCAAAGGACTCTGAGTAGCCGTTTTCTGTTAAGAAGAAAATCTTAATGATGAAGTGGACACTGCTCAGTCTAGGACAGATGTGCCAACATGAGGCATACGGCAAACGAAAGGTGGCTTCTAGCAGCATTAGTGCGAAGAAAATCAAAGGGCCTTGAGTAGCCGTTTTTTGTTAAGAATTTTTTGAAAATTGCATTGTTTGCGGTCAAGTGCCGTACAAAAATCCGAATGATGAAGTGGACACTGCTCGGTCCAGGACAGATGTGCCAACATAAGGCATACCGCAAACGAAAATTGGCTTCTAGGATCATTAGTGGTAAGAAAATCATAACACTCGGAGTAGCCGTTTTCTGTTAAGAATTTTTTGAAAATTCCACTGTTTGCGGTCAAGTGCCGTACAAAAATCCGAATGATGAAGTGGATACTGCTTGGTACAGGAGAAATGTGCCAACAGGAGGCATATGGCAAATGAAAATTGGCTTCTAGGAGCATTAGTGGTAAGAAAATCAAAGGACTCTGAGTAGCCGTTTTCTGTTAAGAAGAAAATCTTAATGATGAAGTGGACACTGCTCAGTCTAGGACAGATGTGCCAACATGAGGCATACGGCAAGCGAAAGGAGGCTTCTAGCAGCATTAGTGCTAAGAAAATCAAAGGGCGCTGAGTAGCCGTTTTTTGATAAGAATTTTTGGAAAATTGCACTGTTTGTGGTCAAGTGCCGTACAAAAATCCGAATGATGAAGTGGACACTGCTCGGTCCAGGACAGATGTGCTAACGTGAGGCATACGGCAAATAAAAATTGGCTTCTAGGAGCATTAGTGGTAAGAAAATCATAACACTCTGAGTAGCCGTTTTCTGTTAAGAATTTTTTGAAAATTCAACTGTTTGCAGTCAAGTGCTGTACAAAAATCCGAATGATGAAGTGGGTACTGCTCGGTACAGGAGAAATGTGCCAACAGGAGGCATATGGCAAATGAAAATTGGCTTCTAGGAGCATTAGTGGTAAGAAAATCAAAGGACTCTGAGTAGCCGTTTTCTGTTAAGAAGAAAATCTTAATGATGAAGTGGACACTGCTCAGTCTAGGACAGATGTGCCAACATGAGGCATACGGCAAACGAAAGGTGGCTTCTAGCAGCATTAGTGCGAAGAAAATCAAAGGGCCTTGAGTAGCCGTTTTTTGTTAAGAATTTTTTGAAAATTGCATTGTTTGCGGTCAAGTGCCGTACAAAAATCCGAATGATGAAGTGGACACTGCTCGGTCCAGGACAGATGTGCCAACATAAGGCATAACGCAAACGAAAATTGGCTTCTAGGAGCATTAGTGGTAAGAAAATCATAACACTCTGAGTAGCCGTTTTCTGTTAAGAATTTTTTGAAAATTCCACTGTTTGCGGTGAAGTGCCGTACAAAAATCCGAATGATGAAGTGGATACTGCTCGGTACAGGAGAAATGTGCCAACAGGAGGCATATGGCAAATGAAAATTGGCTTCTAGGAGCATTAGTGGTAAGAAAATCAAAGGACTCTGAGTAGGCGTTTTCTGTTAAGAAGAAAATCTTAATGATGAAGTGGACACTGCTCAGTCTAGGACAGATGTGCCAACATGAGGCATACGGCAAACGAAAGGAGGCTTCTAGCAGCATTAGTGCGATGAAAATCAAAGGGCCCTGAGTAGCCGTTTTTTGTTAAGAATTTTTTGAAAATTGCACTGTTTGCGGTCAAGTGCCGTACCAAAATCCGAATGATGAAGTGGACACTGCTCGGTCCAGGACAGATGTGCCAACAGGAGGCATATGGCAAATGAAAATTGGCTTCTAGGAGCATTAGTGGTAAGAAAATCAAAGGGCCCTGAGTAGCCGTTTTCTGTTAAGAATATTTTGAAAATTCCACTGTTTGCGGTGAAGTGCCGTACAAAAATCCGAATGATGAGGGAGACACTGCTCGGTCCAGGACAGATGTGCTAACATGAGGCATACAGCAAACGAAAGGTGGCTTCTAGGAGCATTAGTGGTAAGAAAATCAAAGGACTCTGAGTAGCCGTTTTCTGTTAAGAATTTTTTGAAAATTGCACTTTTTGCGATCAAGTGCCGTACTAAAATCCGAATGATGAAGTGCACACTGCTCAGTCCAGGACAGATGTGCTAACAGGAGGCATACGGCAAATGAAAATTGGCTTCTAGGAGCATTAATGGTAAGAAAATCAAAGGACTCTGAGTAGCCGTTTTTTGTTAAGAATTTTTTGAAAATTGCACTGTTTGCGATCAAGTGCCGTACAAAAATCCGAATGATGAAGTGGACACTGCTCGGTCCAGGACAGATGTGCCAACATAAGGCATACCGCAAACGAAAATTGGCTTCTAGGATCATTAGTGGTAAGAAAATCATAACACTCGGAGTAGCCGTTTTCTGTTAAGAATTTTTTGAAAATTCCACTGTTTGCGGTCAAGTGCCGTACAAAAATCCGAATGATGAAGTGGATACTGCTTGGTACAGGAGAAATGTGCCAACAGGAGGCATATGGCAAATGAAAATTGGCTTCTAGGAGCATTAGTGGTAAGAAAATCAAAGGACTCTGAGTAGCCGTTTTCTGTTAAGAAGAAAATCTTAATGATGAAGTGGACACTGCTCAGTCTAGGACAGATGTGCCAACATGAGGCATACGGCAAACGAAAGGTGGCTTTTCTAGCAGCATTAGTGCGAAGAAAATCAAAGGGCCCTGAGTAGCCGTTTTTTGTTAAGAATTTTTTGAAAATTGCACTGTTTGCGGTCAAGTGCCGTACAAAAATCCGAATGATGAAGTGGATACTGCTCGATACAGGAGCAATGTGCCAACATGAGACATACGGCAAACGCAAGGTGGCTTCTAGGAGCATTAGTGCGAAGAAAATCAAAGGGCGCTGAGTAGCCGTTTTTTGATAAGAATTTTTGGAAAATTGCACTGTTTGTGGTCAAGTGCCGTCCAAAAATCTTAGTGATGAAGTGGACACTGCTCGGTCTAGGACAGATGTGCGAACATGAGGCATACGGCAAACGAAAGGTGGCTACTAGGAGCATTAGTGCTAAGAAAATCAAAAGGCCCTTAGTAGCCGATTTTTGTTAAGAATTTTTTGAAAATTGCACTGTTTGCGGTCAAGTGCCGTACAAAAATCCGAATGATGAAGTGGACACTGCTCGGTCCAGGACAGATGTGCCAACATAAGGCATACCGCAAACGAAAATTGGCTTCTAGGAGCATTAGTGGTAAGAAAATCATAACACTCGGAGTAGCCGTTTTCTGTTAAGAATTTTTTGAAAATTCCACTGTTTGCGGTCAAGTGCCGTACAAAAATCCGAATGATGAAGTGGATACTGCTTGGTACAGGAGAAATGTGCCAACAGGAGGCATATGGCAAATGAAAATTGGCTTCTAGGAGCATTAGTGGTAAGAAAATCAAAGGACTCTGAGTAGCCGTTTTCTGTTAAGAAGAAAATCTTAATGATGAAGTGGACACTGCTCAGTCTAGGACAGATGTGCCAACATGAGGCATACGGCAAACGAAAGGTGGCTTTTCTAGCAGCATTAGTGCGAAGAAAATCAAAGGGCCCTGAGTAGCCGTTTTTTGTTAAGAATTTTTTGAAAATTGCACTGTTTGCGGTGAAGTGCCGTACAAAAATCCGAATGATGAAGTGGATACTGCTCGATACAGGAGCAATGTGCCAACATGAGACATACGGCAAACGCAAGGTGGCTTCTAGGAGCATTAGTGCGAAGAAAATCAAAGGGCGCTGAGTAGCCGTTTTTAGACACTGCTCGGTCTAGGACAGATGTGCGAACATGAGGCATACGGCAAACGAAAGGTGGCTACTAGGAGCATTAGTGCTAAGAAAATCAAAAGGCCCTTAGTAGCCGATTTTTGTTAAGAATTTTTTGAAAATTGCACTGTTTGCGGTCAAGTGCCGTACAAAAATCCGAATGATGAAGTGGACACTGCTCGGTCCAGGACAGATGTGCCAACATAAGGCATACCGCAAACGAAAATTGGCTTCTAGGAGCATTAGTGGTAAGAAAATCATAACACTCGGAGTAGCCGTTTTCTGTTAAGAATTTTTTGAAAATTCCACTGTTTGCGGTCAAGTGCCGTACAAAAATCCGAATGATGAAGTGGATACGCTTGGTACAGGAGAAATGTGCCAACAGGAGGCATATGGCAAATGAAAATTGGCTTCTAGGAGCATTAGTGGTAAGAAAATCAAAGGACTCTGAGTGCCGTTTTCTGTTAAGAAGAAAATCTTAATGATGAAGTGGACACTGCTCAGTCTAGGACAGATGTGCCAACATGAGGCATACGGCAAACGAAAGGAGGCTTCTAGCAGCATTAGTGCTAAGAAAATCAAAGGGCGCTGAGTAGCCGTTTTTTGATAAGAATTTTTGGAAAATTGCACTGTTTGTGGTCAAGTGCCGTACAAAAATCCGAATGATGAAGTGGGTACTGCTCGGTACAGGAGAAATGTGCCAACAGGAGGCATATGGCAAATGAAAATTGGCTTCTAGGAGCATTAGTGGTAAGAAAATCAAAGGACTCTGAGTAGCCGTTTTCTGTTAAGAAGAAAATCTTAATGATGAAGTGGACACTGCTCAGTCTAGGACAGATGTGCCAACATGAGGCATACGGCAAACGAAAGGTGGCTTCTAGCAGCATTAGTGCGAAGAAAATCAAAGGGCCTTGAGTAGCCGTTTTTTGTTAAGAATTTTTTGAAAATTGCATTGTTTGCGGTCAAGTGCCGTACAAAAATCCGAATGATGAAGTGGACACTGCTCGGTCCAGGACAGATGTGCCAACATAAGGCATAACGCAAACGAAAATTGGCTTCTAGGAGCATTAGTGGTAAGAAAATCATAACACTCTGAGTAGCCGTTTTCTGTTAAGAATTTTTTGAAAATTCCACTGTTTGCGGTGAAGTGCCGTACAAAAATCCGAATGATGAAGTGGATACTGCTCGGTACAGGAGAAATGTGCCAACAGGAGGCATATGGCAAATGAAAATTGGCTTCTAGGAGCATTAGTGGTAAGAAAATCAAAGGACTCTGAGTAGGCGTTTTCTGTTAAGAAGAAAATCTTAATGATGAAGTGGACACTGCTCAGTCTAGGACAGATGTGCCAACATGAGGCATACGGCAAACGAAAGGAGGCTTCTAGCAGCATTAGTGCGATGAAAATCAAAGGGCCCTGAGTAGCCGTTTTTTGTTAAGAATTTTTTGAAAATTGCACTGTTTGCGGTCAAGTGCCGTACCAAAATCCGAATGATGAAGTGGACACTGCTCGGTCCAGGACAGATGTGCCAACAGGAGGCATATGGCAAATGAAAATTGGCTTCTAGGAGCATTAGTGGTAAGAAAATCAAAGGGCCCTGAGTAGCCGTTTTCTGTTAAGAATATTTTGAAAATTCCACTGTTTGCGGTGAAGTGCCGTACAAAAATCCGAATGATGAGGGAGACACTGCTCGGTCCAGGACAGATGTGCTAACATGAGGCATACAGCAAACGAAAGGTGGCTTCTAGGAGCATTAGTGGTAAGAAAATCAAAGGACTCTGAGTAGCCGTTTTTTGTTAAGAATTTTTTGAAAATTGCACTGTTTGCGATCAAGTGCCGTACTAAAATCCGAATGATGAAGTGGACACTGCTCGGTCCAGATCAGATGTGCCAACATAAGGCATACCGCAAACGAAAATTGGCTTCTAGGAGCATTAGTGGTAAGAAAATCATAACACTCTGAGTAGCCGTTTTCTGTTAAGAATTTTTTGAAAATTCCACTGTTTGCGGTCAAGTGCCGTACAAAAATCCGAATGATGAAGTGGATACTACTCGGTACAGGAGAAATATGCCAACAGGAGGCATATGGCAAATGAAAATTGGCTTCTAGGAGCATTAGTGGTAAGAAAATCAAAGGACTCTGAGTAGCCGTTTTCTGTTAAGAAGAAAATCTTAATGATGAAGTGGACACTGCTCAGTCTAGGACAGATGTGCCAACATGAGGCATACGGCAAACGAAAGGAGGCTTCTAGCAGCATTAGTGCGATGAAAATCAAAGGGCCCTGAGTAGCCGTTTTTTGTTAAGAATTTTTTGAAAATTGCACTGTTTGCGGTCAAGTGCCGTACCAAAATCCGAATGATGAAGTGGACACTGCTCGGTCCAGGACAGATGTGCCAACAGGAGGCATATGGCAAATGAAAATTGGCTTCTAGGAGCATTAGTGGTAAAAAAATCAAAGGGCCCTGAGTAGCCGTTTTTTGTTAAAAATTTTTTTTTTTTGAAAATTGCACTGTTTGCAATCAAGTGCCGTACAAAAGTCCGAATGATGAAGAGGACACTGATCGGTCCAGGACAAATGTGCTAACATGAGGCTTACAGCAAACGAACGTTGGCTTCTAGAAGCATTAGTGCTAAAAAAATCAAATTGCCCTGAGTAGCCGTTTTTTGTTAAGAATTTTTTTTTTTTTAAATTGCACTGTTTGCAATCAAGTGCCGTACAAAAATCCGAATGATGAAGTGGACACTGCTCGGTCCAGGATAGATGTGCCAACATAAGGCATACGGCAAACGAAAATTGGCTTCTAGGAGCATTAGTGGTAAGAAAATCATAACACTCTGAGTAGCCGTTTTCTGTTAAGAATTTTTTGAAAATTCCACGGTTTGCGGTCAAGTGCCGTACCAAAATCCGAATGATGAAGTGGACACTGCTCGGTCCAGGACAGATGTGCCAACAGGAGGCATATGGCAAATGAAAATTGGCTTCTAGGAGCATTAGTGGTAACAAAATCAAAGGGCACTGAGTAGCCGTTTTTTGTTAAGAATTTTTTTTTTTTGAAAATTGCACTGTTTGTGGTCAAGTGCCGTACAAAAATCCGAATGATGAAGAGGACACTGCTCGGTCCAGGACAGATGTGCTAACATGAGGCATACGCCAAACGAAAGGTGGCTTCGAGGAGCATTAGTGCGAAGAAAATCAAAGGGCCTTGAGTAGCCGTTTTTTGTTAAGAATTTTTTGAAAATTGCATTGTTTGCGGTCAAGTGCCGTACAAAAATCCGAATGATGAAGTGGACACCGCTCGGTCCAGGACAGTTGTGCCAACAGGAGGCATATGGCAAATGAAAATTGGCTTCTAGGAGCATTAGTGGTAAGAAAATCAAAGGGCCCCGAGTAGCCGTTTTTTGTTAAGAATTTTTTTTTTTTTGAAAATTGCACTGTTTGCAATCAAGTGCCGTACAAAAATCCGAATGATGAAGAGGACACTGCTCGGTCCAGGACAGATGTGCTAACATGAGGCATACGGCAAACGAAAGGTGGCTTCGAGGAGCATTAGTGCGAAGAAAATCAAAGGGCCTTGAGTAGCCGTTTTTTGTTAAGAATTTTTTGAAAATTGCATTGTTTGCGGTCAAGTGCCGTACAAAAATCCGAATGATGAAGTGGACACTGCTCAGTCTAGGACAGATGTGCCAACATGAGGCATACGGCAAACGAAAGTTGGCTTCTAGGAGCATTAGTGCGAAGAAAATCAAAGAGCCCAGTGTAGCCGTTTTTTGTTAAGAATTTTTTGAAAATTGCACTGTTTGCGGTCAAGTGCCGTACAAAAATCCGAATGATGATGAATCATTCGATAGGAATCGAATGAACCATAGGATTTGGATAAATTCCAACCGAAATGACTAACATATGACCCGTATACTAAACATATAGCGAGAAGTGTATTGCCTCAATCTGAATAACATAAGAAAACAAAGTAGGAACAAATTTAAAGGGAATGCGAGAGAATAGAGAGCTTAATACTAACGAAAAGGGTACCAAAATAACACAGACGTTAAAGAATATGTAAAAATGTAAATAATCACATTTAGAATAATTAGGTAACTTATGATTTGTTATGATGAGCGCTAATGTAGGTATCAATATCTATGTCCATATTAAGCGGCAGCTTATTCTTAAAGTTTTGCTCATTTATATTTTTGTTGTGAGAATATTGCCGTCGTAGAGAAGAGGAGGGTGTGGAATTTGGTAATGTAGTTGTTTTTGACTGCTTTATATATATATATATATATATATATGCATAAATGCATAAATATATATATATATATATATATATATATATATATGCATAATGCATATGTATATGCATAAATGAATTTTTGTTGTTTCTTTATTTCTTTCTGTTTTTCTTCTTTCTTAAAATTTAATATCTACTACTAACATTTTTATGTTATTCATCAGAAAACGCTTACCCGGTTCCAGGCTGATGATGGCGCCACCGTGCAGCGCCGGACCTGTAAAGATGAAAACAATTTTTTTTTTGCCGGTGTCTATTTTTCTGTTCTAACTTCCTACTATTTTTTCTTTTCTGTCTCTTATCTTTGCTTTCTGTAATTTGTTTTTCTAAAAGCTCAAATTAATTTTTTAATTTTTTTTTTTTTTTTTTTCCTTCTTGTCCTTGTGTTGCTATAAATATGTTAATATATTAATGCTTTCTCTAACTAAAAATTTGATAATAAAACAAAACAAAATCATAAACAAAAGAATAATAATAATTTATATACCAATAATTATATTAATAGTAAGACAAAAAGTAATAATTAAAAAAAAAATATCTGATGTGGCCAACACATGACTTCCTTGTATGACGGCAATTGTATGGTTTTATTTCAAGGGCGGTTGATATATTTTATTTATATTTTAAAATTGAAGTTTTAAAAATTTTAAATATTTTTACTTCCATAATGAAAAAAATTTCATAGGCTTCTCTTAATTTAAATAATTTAAATAGTAGTAAGTAAAAACAAGGAAGTACAAATTAGTTTCCACACAGCTTTAACTATCAATCGTACTAATTTTGATTTCCCTGTTTAGTTCTGTAAGGGTACAACCAATTTTTGTACAAGATATAGCAGCATAACATTCATTTATCATTATCATTTATGTAATTTGGATAATGCATGCTTCGTGTTCCTTTGGCGAAGAGTCCTTTTGGTGCGAACCAACATTAAAATTGGAGCTACATAATTGTGCCTTGTATAAGCCCCAAATACAAAATAGTGTGTACTTTCTAGGAGTGTTTGTTTTTGAGTAATGTATGACATTTGAAAAAAAGTATATGAGAAGTGTCCTTTTCGCGCAACCGGTTGCATCCAAAAAGGGAGGTGCACAACTAGGTCTTATAAGAGTCTCAAATAACAAATTTTAACTTTCTACTATTCTCCGTTTTTAAGTTATTGAGGATACGTACATACGTACATACGTACACACGTCACGACCAAACTAGTCAAAATGGACTCCGCGATGGTCAAAATGTGTGTTACCATCAAAATCTCAATATCGAAATTTTTCATGATTACAATACTTTCTTGTATTTACTACGTATACAAGGAAGTAAAAAAACTGCCAATAAATAAAATTTGTGTTGAGGACACACCGCTACCGCTCCTGTATTTTCCATGTGATTTTCAAATGTTCTTGTATGATATTGTATTTGTTTGAGTTGTCTGATTTAGTGCTGGATTCTATGTGAATTTGTGAACTGCTGTTGTTGCGTTGATGTTAATGTAATATATGTTTCAATGTTGTGGATGTTGACCATGTCATTCTTCTTGTGTTGTATATATTTATTTGTGTAACTTTTCTTATGTATTCAGTTTTTAAAATTCTTTTGTTCAATGCAGTGTTTCTTGATTGAATTTACTTATGTAGTTTTTTATTATTCTATGTAACTTTATGTACCAGAATTGGCGGGAATTCGTGAATTGTTTTTCATGTATTTGGTTGTGGTTTTTGTTGATGTGATTTACACTTGTTCACTTCTTATTGTTTTTGTATTGTATTTAAAGAATTTATGCGCATTATTGATGTTGAATTTGTGTTCACTATGTATTTTTTTGTTATTTAATATTTATATAACAAAATATGATATTTATATGTATTTTTTGGTGGCGCAATTCTGCCACCATTTGGCGGACTTTATTTTCCCTTTTTATCTTTTTTTTTCTTTTCGTTGTTTTAATATTTTTCTGTTCTTTTTCTCAAGATCTAAACTTTTTATTTTCTTCAAGAACCTTTGTTTTCTTTTTTTCTTCACCAATCGTAATATTTTTTTTTGTTTTTCAATCGAACTCACAAAAAAACATCCACCATTAACCACTATCCAACTTTTTCGTTTTCCTTTTTTCCCTATCTCCTCTCTCTCCTCCCGATTCGATTCACAAAACTTCCAATCCTTTTCATTAATTCCGCCGTCCATACGAAATTTCCACTTTCCCTGATTCGCTTTTCAATCACATTCCATTCGCACTTTCCACAATCACCTGTCCACACAAATCATTCAACCAGGACACTTATGGCATCATTTTCTACCACCGAAAGTTTCGGTTCTCCTTGTGTTGCTTTGTACTTTTCATAACACAGCTGTTCAAAATGTGTACTCAACGAACGGCGAGCCATTGTTTACATTGAGAAACGTAGATCGTTTGTTCTTCCAAATTCACAACAACACTTTCCATACTATTTGTGCGTTTCAGGTCAAATGTAGCATTTTGGATCGTTATCAACCGAACGAACCCCGGGTTCGGCTGTGCTATCAAACGTACACAAAAAAGCAAACGTTTGCATATGTAGGGTACGGTTTTGCTTGCTGCAAATTTTGTTTAAATATTTATAATGGTATATAATATTTATATTGATATATATATATTGGTGATAATATTTCTATTTATAATAATTTTTAAATATAAATATTTAAAATGGCGTATCTAATATATTCCCATTATCCCTTAATTTTCTGTTGCGAACTCTGCATGAAGTTGTTGCTTCGTCATCTTCCTCATCAGAGCTAGTCATCAAAAACTCAGAGAAAATCATGACAGCAATATATTGTTTATATTCACTTTATTGAATTTTTATTCATTCTATAAATATTTTGTTTATATTAAATTTTTATTCACTCTCTATAAATGCTAGCTCTAGCAAAGAAACAGCTGACAATTGTGCATATAGAATGTGCTGGGCAAGCACAGGTATATCAACAGAATTATTGAATCGAAACAATCATGAGAAGGAAAGAGTTAACCGAGTATACACGAAAAGACAAATCTATAGTATGTAAACACACAGTACTGGCAGCCAAACGTTTGGTCGGGAAGTGCTGGAAAAGTTAAACTAAAGCAAGGTCGCTGAACGTACGGTAGACTGGAAGATAAAAAATTGTGTATTTAGAACCACCATGATAGGAACAACCGTAAACTTTCGGTGGTAGAAAATGATGCCATTAGGCTCTTGCTGTAAGGAAAAAAAATATATTTACTTTAAATCTGGGGTTTGGTTGCGGCTCGGAATATAATTAAACATAAAACATGAAAACAACACAAATCTAAAACTAAATACATGCACCAATAAATTATTAACCAAATCCCTCCTTTTGTTTACCAGATATAGTACACGCCCTGCCACTACAAATACACAACTCATATTGACCTTAGTTGCAATCCAAATTTCAGTGCTTCTTTAATGGAAAACCGCATTAATTTTCTTGAGCTGCAGGCTTGCCTAACTACCTTAAAAGATAAAACTCCGGGATCAGATAAAATATCTAACCCCATTTTAAAATTCCTTCCAAAAGATGGCTAGGAAGTTCTTTATGAGTTTTACAATAAACTATTCAATACAGGCGTCAATGGAAAGTTGCCACAGTTACAACGATAAAACGCTAACTTCAAGCTACTGTCTGATATCAGTTATCCCATTTCTAAGCAAAGTCTTAGAAAAAATTGTAGCACGTAGACTAATGTGGTTTATTAGTGAAAACAAGTTTATATATGCAAAACAAACTCCTTACAAACGCTGTAAGGGATCACTTGAGTCATTGCTGTGTATTGACCAAGAAATTTCGGATGCCTTATCAACTACAAACCACATTTCTTTGATATCCGTTGACGCTGTAAATGCATTGACTGGAATATCGTCAGTCACTTTTTACTAAACTGAAAAATCAGAGTAAAGATAACGATTTGGCTGACAGATGGCCCTTAGCAGTGATATACCGCACGGTTATATCGCCTTCACCAAATTATAGATAGTACGCATTATTTCAAACACGCGATATATGCCGACGACATGTACGTATACGCTAGCACATACAATTTTACTACATTCCTGAACAACTTGCAAGTACTCTTTCAAAATACCAGCGGAAAAATGCAAACACCTACATATCTGCAAAAAAAAAATTGTAACAATAGCTGTAATATAAGTCTAGACAGTATTATAATCCAACATGTTAATAGCCTTAAGATGTTAGGAGCAACCTTTAATGATAAGTACAATTGAAAAAAGCACGTAGCGACTTTGGTTACATCGCTGCAAAACAAATTACACGTGATTAAACGGCTTACTTAGTAGCTATAAACTAGAATGCCACACCAACTTACTCGCTAGTATAGTAAGATCTAAAATACTAGCTAAAGTAGATTACAGACTTAGCATCTATGGCCGTACCAGCAAAACAAACTTGAAAAAACTTGACAGTATTTATCACACAGGTATCAGGGCCGCCCTTGGTCCTTGCGCACTACGCCTATCAAAAATATCATTGTAGAGAGCGGTCTTCCAATATTACAAGATCGGATAGCTTATATGACGTGTAAGGTCATACCTCACATAGTCCACTCACATTGTGTCTAAATATTCGGACTCAGCCGGAAACTTTTAAATCGTAAACGGGTACCGAAAAAACCTTCAACGCTTTACAGAGCAATCGAGCTGGCAAGGAAGCTGCACACAATATCATTGCATCATTAATCGCAAAGATCAAATTGAGAACACCGACTTGTCACTTAAATGACGAGTATATCCTCCTCGACGTGCATTACTGAAACAAAAGTAATAAAAGGCAGTTCATGGATTTTTATATACACAGATGGCCCAAAAACCGATCACTGCAGTGCCTTTAGCGTAGTCGGCGATACAGGTGAGGTTATTAGCAAAGCAATCGTGCACACTTATTCATTTATTTTTACAACGGAAGCCTGTGCCATACTGAGAGCCTTAAAATATTGTAGCAAAACCAAAAAAAAAATTATTATATGCAATTACTGGCCATCTAGCGGCTAAACTTGCAACTATATCACCCCTTTTAATGGTTCAAGCATTCAATAGAAAAGATTTGAGTAAAAGCATACAAAGCGTAATACACAAGAAACAAGAAGTCAACTGACGTAATTATAAACATGTGTATTAACAACTTAATCCGCATGCAACGCCTCCTTTGTGCCCTTCCAAGATCTTAAGGAAGCAATCATCATGTACACACGATTTCGTATGGGTCACACACTGTTAACACATGAACTTCTGCAGCAATAGACCGTTATCCATCCATCACATCATTTACGAGTGTCCCGTTATAAAAACCACCAGTGAAAACCACAACTATCCTCTTTTTGAAAAATTGCTCATGCATGTAAACTCAACAACTATAAAAATGTTCACTAAAATCTTAAAAACGTTAAAGATTATAGACAAGATCCTTTCTTGATTTATATAATTTAATTATATATTCATGTGTAAATAATAATAATAACTTCTTCATAAGAGTTATTAGAGAAAAAAGTTGTTTAACATTTAAATTGAAAAGTCGTCCAAAAAAGTTTATCTGATTTTATTCTCAAAGGTCATCGAAAAAAAGTTTCTGAAGACTTTTTGTAATTACTATTTTGAAGTAAGAGTAATTTTGCAGAGTTTTTCGCTGAAGGAACGCAACCATATAGAGAATTGATGAGGTACATTAAGATTTTTGAATATGTAGATTTTTCACTGCTTGTAAAAAATGGAAGGAAGCAGTTTACGTTAGGAACTGGAAATGAATATGTAATTTAAAAATTCAATAGAAAAGATTTGAGTAAAAGCATACAAAGCGTAATACACAAGAAACAAGAAGTCAACTGACGTAATTATAAACATGTGTATTAACAACTTAATCCGCATGCAACGCCTCCTTTGTGCCCTTCCAAGATCTTAAGGAAGCAATCATCATGTACACACGATTTCGTATGGGTCACACACTGTTAACACATGAACTTCTGCAGCAATAGACCGTTATCCATCCATCACATCATTTACGAGTGTCCCGTTATAAAAACCACCAGTGAAAACCACAACTATCCTCTTTTTGAAAAATTGCTCATGCATGTAAACTCAACAACTATAAAAATGTTCACTAAAATCTTAAAAACGTTAAAGATTATAGACAAGATCCTTTCTTGATTTATATAATTTAATTATATATTCATGTGTAAATAATAATAATAACTTCTTCATAAGAGTTATTAGAGAAAAAAGTTGTTTAACATTTAAATTGAAAAGTCGTCCAAAAAAGTTTATCTGATTTTATTCTCAAAGGTCATCGAAAAAAAGTTTCTGAAGACTTTTTGTAATTACTATTTTGAAGTAAGAGTAATTTTGCAGAGTTTTTCGCTGAAGGAACGCAACCATATAGAGAATTGATGAGGTACATTAAGATTTTTGAATATGTAGATTTTTCACTGCTTGTAAAAAATGGAAGGAAGCAGTTTACGTTAGGAACTGGAAATGAATATGTAATTTAAAAATTTTCATCTATTAAAAGATATATTGATAGTCATTGACATAAATGGTATATGCAATTTTAATGGCACCATGAGTCATGCTCCATAACAGGTTTTTTGTTAAAATATAATTTGCAGTTGAGATACTGCTAAGATTTTTTCTTGATATTCATCAAATTTGTTTGAAATCAGCATCTCATTGTTGTGCTGGTGTATAAATGATTGTGTTTTTTGTGCTGTGTGTGTACGTTCTATGGTTTATAAAAGACCTTCGTTCATATATAAAAATTATTATCTTTAGTTATAAATACTTATGATTATTAATGCGTTGTTTTATGATTAGGCTAAAAAATTTATAATGATAATATTCAAACTTCTTCACATTAACGATCTTTTACAATCCATTTATTGGCAACAAAAACACCAGAAATCTAACAAAAATCAATAAAAGAAGAAAGCATTTCATAAGTGCATATATTTATACCCTACACCTTACGTTTGAGGGTATATTCACTTTCTACCGGAGTGTGTAACGCATAGGAACTAGACAAAATAGGTATGGAAAAGTATATATATTCTTGATCAGCATCACCACCAAAATTGAAATAACGATGTCTGTCCGTCTGTCTGTCTGTCCGTTAAAATCACGATCACAGGAGAACGGATTAAGATTTCATAATGAAATTTGGCAAAAATATTCGTTGCTATGTTTGGGGTGTTTCGTATTGAAAATGGACAAAATCGCCCAAGGACCACGTCTACTTTTTATATCGAGAGTGCAGGTACCTCTGTTTTCCCTATTAAAAAAGGCCATATCAGCATCACTTTTTGAGAGAAGACAAGAAAATTTTATATGTAGGTTTAGACTAATGCTTCCAGTTAATATGCCAAATATGGGCGTGATCCGCCCACTTTTAGTTTACATAGGTCATGGAGGGTTTTACATGGATTGTATTGAAAAGTATATAAGTTTCTTGAATAATGGTGTACATAATATTGTAGTTTGTGAACCAATAATATTTCGTTGGGAAAAAAATGGCCGGGCCACGCCTCCTTTTTACCCATCCACCGAGTATTGCAATATATTTTTATACCCTACACCTAAATTTTGAGAGTAAACGCACATAGTACCGGTGTTTGTAACGCACATAAATAGTTAAGCAGCTATATTGTGGTTTATCTTATATATCTTATATATACGAATTTATATGCAGCTTTAAGGTGTAGGGTATTTCGGCTACAGCCCGGCTGTAGACAACACCTTTACTAGTTTTATATTGTTACTGCGATAGAGCTATGCTCCCTCTCTCTTACTCTTTCTGTCCCTCGACCACTCAATCGCTCTGTAAACCACTCCTTCCTGCTACAGCAGTTTGGAACCCATCAGAATGCAAATTTTATGCTTCCTATGTCTTTTAGTTTTCATATACTTTCATACTTAAAATGTTACAAGCCATTAGAAGCACTTAGAGGCGGATGTTTTCGAATACATTCGTAGTGTACCTTTGCAGTGTAAAACCAACTGACCTCTGCAAGGCTCTTTAGCGCGCCGCAGGAGTCCTTCACGCAATATGTGAAATATTTTGCAACGTTTTCCCAGAAAAAGGTAGCAGAAGTTTGTCAGTTACAGCCGAATCCAACTGCCCGATTGCAGAGCTGAATAATTATGTAAATAAATAATATGTACCTAAAATAACTGTTTAATGGAAATTAAATTGAATAAAAAAAAAGAAGAATCCATAATAATAACAATAAAAAGTTGTCGTAGCCTACCATAGGAGGGGAAAGATTAGAAAGATTATTTTACATTCTAATTCATTGCCAGAGCTTTATTTGGCTTTTAAATATTGTTATCGCTTCGCAGGTATTACTTTAGCTAATAAAGTGATTCTCGTAGTAAGCTTTACACGAAATAGTAAAGTCAAGTTGTAAAGCTCCAACTTTCAGCTTCTTAAGTTGTGTAATTTTCACCACTTTAAATGTTGCGCCTTCAAATGGGTCGCGTTTTTCTATAAAGCAATGACGCAGAAACCCTCCTTAGCTGAAGTATGAACTCACTAAGTTTTAACTTCCTTGGATAAATAGTTTTTAAGGATTATCCAGGATAAACAGACTGCAAATTTTTATATACATATATTTAGACAAATCTTTGAATATCTCTACCTGTTATCGAAAATTGAGTTTAGTTTAGTTTTATTTGCCATAGATTGCCTTTTTTCTAGATATATACATTTTTTTCCAGCTATCCATTGATAAACATACCACTTCCCGGCACCATACCAACAAAAATATTATTGCCATTTGAGGGTAAATATTCGCTTTACGGGGAAGAGGAAAGAAATTACTCGCTAGTAAAAAACGTCTTCCATGTGAATAACTTTTCTACATATGAACCACGTTTTCTATGGGCACAAAATGTGCCTATATTCTATGTTCAGCAGATAACATTTCGCTCCAGTGTTCTTCCTTGGACCGATGAAATGCAGCTAATGGATGCCTTTCGGGCTCCACTATACGAAGTATTTAAATTGCTCGAAATTGTGCGCAATCATGAAAGTGAGAAGTAAGAATATTAAAGAAATACTTAACATTTTTTTTATAAGCTCTTTATACATTTCTATATTTTTTTTTCGTTCTACAGCCATCGAACCCTAGACAAAATATGTTTACATGTAGAAAATGTTAGACATTCGCCCAACGAACAAATCTTCCCCGAATACAATTGTTTGGTTTTATCGCCTGCTAATCTATGGGAACAGAATGTACAGAATTTCAATAAGGATACAAATCTATTGAATACAATATTTCAATATCATGTAAGTATTAAGGCGTTATAGAATTGTACATCTGTACATATCATCTAATCAAATTAAGTTAGAATGAATTTCAAAATTTAATTAATAGCAAGTACGCTGTTGACTACCAAAATCTTTTACTTTGGTTCTGCAGATGTAGTGTGAATATTAATACAAATTATATCTCAAATTTTTCGTCTGTAATATACGACAAAATATATAGTGCGCAATATGTGTGACTCCCACTAAGTCCCGTACTGAAATTGATAATAGTAATTTATTATTATTATTAAATTTATCATCATCATACTTATCCTAGAGTCACAGATTTATTGATATTCTGAACAATCGGACAATTTTTTTGTATATGATATATTCGGATATAGCCGAGAAACATAAAGTTTTCAATATTTTCACATCTACATTTTATTATGTTCATAGAATATACAAAAGTCGAAAGTATCAACAGCGGAAATGCTCTTCGGTTTACCAATGCAAGATACTGGTTTTAAGCGTTATCCATTACGTTCACGACCACGAATCATACAGTATGCGCTTACTTTAATATTGAAACAAAACGATAGAGAATATATAAAATCACTTAAAGCGAAGTTGTTAAAATATTATCCGGCACCAGCAGTGCCGTCATCGCTATGGTCGTCAGGAAATCAACAGCAACTGAAAGAGAAGTCTTCTATTACGTACATCTTTTATCCGGGAGAACTAAAAATTTGGGAGTTTACACCACTTTGCCTAGCTTTCCTACTGCTTTTTACGTACATTTATTTCTCTGTACGTAAGATTGATGTCATTCGGTCGAGAATAGTTTTAGCGCTCTGCGCTGTCATTACCGTACTGGGCAGTCTTGTAATGTCTCTTGGGATGTGCTTCTTCTTTGGTCTTACAATTAGCTTGCAATCTAAGGATATTTTTCCGTATCTAGTGGTTCTGGTAGGCCTGGAAAATTGTCTCGTCATCACAAAGAGTGTGGTTTCTACAGACGAAGCTTTCGATGTTAAAATTCGGGTCGCGCAAGCACTTAGCAAAGAAGGCTGGCACATTTCAAAAACTCTATTAACTGAAATCACAATTTTAACCATTGGCATATGTACATTTGTACCCGTCATACAGGAGTTCTGCATCTTTGCCATTGTCGGGCTTTTATCGGATTTTATGCTCCAAATGTTGCTATTCTCAACTATTTTGGCGATGAACATAAAACGCGTTGAATATACAATGGAAGCAAAGAATCTGCCCAAAATGCTTCTAAGCTACACTTGCTCGAGTGACCTTAAGAATTCCAGATACCAACAATATGCAAGAAATCAAGCAAGGCCAGAGTTTCGCTTCTTTTCGCATGCTAGTTTCGGTGCAACATCAACAAACACAACAATGAACTCAAACGGTTTCAGCAGTACTAGCTTTCAACGTTCGCAATCGCATCCTAAACTGAGCATTGACTTAGCTTCACCGTACACAGCAGCGGCCGACCTTTGTAAACGATCATCACTTGGAAATCAGGAACGCATTCCAAAGCGCCTTAAGCTTGTCAATTTCTGGGCACGAACGCGATTCTTTCAAAGAGCTTTTATGGTATGGATGAGTGTTTGGATTTGTTCGATTGCTTACAATTCGGGATGTTTAGAAAACCTCTTCGTTGTGGAGGTGAATCGTACTGCATTCAGATCCGAAAAAGTACAACGTAACATGGATATAGCATTTGACAGAGGTTCTAGTTTTTTTTCTAATGTTCAACATGTACTCCACTCGGCATCCACATATACATCATCTTTAGGAAGTACGGAACAAAAAACAGAGCGTATAAAAACTAAGAGTGCATTAGTAAATAAAAAATTTTCTGCTAATGGAGGTAAGTTATCGATTCAAGTTAGGTTGAACATCAACAAGACAAAAATTATAATAAAAGCATCTACGGCATTATATCATAGCGAATAATTTATTTTACCACTAATACGTCAGCATCAGATTACATCAACAAAACAGATGCGGAATTACGTCGTTTGTTGTATCCAGATTTTGAATTAAATTACTTTCTATCGAATTTTCACTGGTCTACTATCATGAAACAATACAATATATCTCTAAGCGGCAGGTATATTACTATACTCCCCACCATTAAACTATCTCGTGCCATCAGTCCAGAAATTACTGCTCTTATAAGAAACCCAAACGAGCAAGTGGTACAAAACTTTCAATGGAAAGCTTTAGCTGCCGCTTTGGATCCGCTAGATTTTAGTGATAGCGACAATCGGGAATCACCTTTGGTACTGCCAGGGGGTACCCCACTATTTCCAAAAAGTCCGATGGAGATATTTTTTGCCGTTACCCTATGCAGCATCAGCACTTTCGTGTTATGCTATGCAATGCTGGTTTTTTACCGCTGTATCTGCACTCGCAACTACGCTGAATGGCGCTCAAGTTGGAACGAATCATCCGAATTTCCACAAAAGACAGAGCAAATACTAGAGGGAGTCCCCACACAAATAGCTGGCCACAAGCACAAAATTGAGTGTCTTGTATCGGATGGTGTCTCTATACTAAGTTGCTGCCTTAAAGGAGAAATTAAGATTTGGGATGCTCGGAGTGGAGAAAATGTGGCTACTATTCAGCGAAATTATATACAGATCCCAATAACTGATGAAGATGGCAACATTTTGTCAATTAAAGTGCTGAACAATTCACCAATATGGTGCTTAGATTACTACGATAACCTCATAGCAGTAGGTTGCGCTAATGGACGCATAGAACTATGGGAGTCAACAGGTGGCTTGCTGAAGGTTTGTTTTTGATTTTTTTTTAAATTTTTAGTACTACCAAAAATAAGTGAATTAAGAAAATAATCTGCTGTAAAATTATAGTGCGCTTTTCAAGAGGATAGCAAACGAAATCAAGGCATAACCAACATTCATTTAAATGGGGATCGTGTTATAGTGGCACGGCTTTGCGGACGATTAGACTTTTGTCGTCTAGAAACCTATTATAAAGGCAAGCAAATTGATTGGAACTTTACATCCGCTTACAGAAGAAGTAACTTAAATTTAATATTTTGGCAGGACATTAAAATATTAAAACGATAAATTTTTTTTTGACTACAGCACATCTGCGTACTGCTTCGACGGGTAGCATACGTCTGATGCACCAACAACAGGACCAGAATCTTTGGTCAGATCCTCATAGCATCACAAGAGAACAAATTAAATGTACCCTAAAAGGAGTACGTTTTGCTCATCAACAGCCGATAACTTGTATGCAAGTGGTTAATGACATGGTGTTCACTGGCTCAAAAGATCATACATTGAAGGTGGTCTCTATTAATCAAATAAATTCCTTACTTACTTTCTTAACTGCTTCAAATAGGTGTATAGTCTAAACAATTCTGATGTGGAGTACACCCTACACGGTCATCGTGGACCCATAACGTGCCTTTTTGTAGATTACTGGCAACCCGGAACGGGCGGATCCGGGTCACAGGACGGACTATTGTGTGTATGGGACCTCTTCACAGGGGCCTGCATGTACAATATACAGGCTCATGACGGCGCCGTCAGTAACCTAGCATGTGCTCCTAGCTATGTTATTTCACTGGGCACTGATGAACGCATTTGTGTATGGGAGCGATTCCAGGGAAATCTCTTAACAACCATCAACATATCAAATACATATTCCAGTCTTTTAATGTTGACACCATCGTTGCTTGTTACAAGCAAAACAGGTAAAAAACTGATTTATCTTTTTACTATACTATATGAGATACAAAACAATGTATATGTCAAGACAATGATTTATCATGTTGAACATAATTCCAATTTTTTAAAATATACTAAATACTTTTCAGTTCTGTATACACACATGTAATCTCTTATCAATTACGGTTAGTTAAAGCAAGCAAGTTTGATGATAACCAATATCAGCAGCAGCATGCTTAGTAAATGTTCGATAATGAATCTTTTATTATTACTGAATCGAGCGAAAGCTACGTTCGTGAATATAAAAAATTTCAAATTATTAATTAGGCATTAGACTCCATTTCCATAAAAAAATATTTAATCCGATTACGGTATTCAAAAATTTATGAGCAGTCCAAGTGTTTCCACACATAATCCGGTCTGAACTGATAAATCGAAAAACAAATAAACAAGTGTTTCCATCTGGAAAACACAAACATTTTTATTATTATTATAGAACTTACTTAAGGTATCAAATTATTGATAGGAATTTGTTTGCATATGACACTCGTAGTTGACAGCATATACTTCGTCGTGCCTTCATTAACCGCCAGACCCATCTTCGCCACCTCAGTCTCAGTACTCACAAACGCGCCATTTACATCACACTGCGTTCTGCCAATTATGTCAATGTCGTCGGCATATGCGAGTAATTGGACAGACTTTTAAAAGATCGTGCCGCTGGTGTTAGCGTCTGAGTTTTGCACTATTCTTTCAAGAACGATGTTGAAGAAGTCACATGACAGCGCATCGCCTTGTCTAAATCCTTTTTTGACATCGAAGGTTTCGGTGAGTTCTTTACCGACCTTGATGGAGCAGCGTGCATTCTCCATCGTCATCCTGCACAAACGGACGAGTTTGGCAGGGATGCCAAAACTAGACATTGCCTTGTACAGCTCGTCCCTATAAATGCTGTCATAGGCGGTCTTAAAATCGATGAAAAGGTGATGAGTATCGATTTGAAGTTCCTGAGTTTTCTCCAAGATCTGCCGCAGTGTGAATATTTGGTCGATGGTTGACTTTCCTGGCCTGAAGCCACACTGATATGGACCAATCAGTTTGTTTACAAAAGGCTTCAGGCGTTCACACAAAACGGCAGATAAGATCTTGTAGGCAATGTTAAGAAGACTGATACATCTGTAATTGCCGCAGTTAAGAGGGTCTCCTTTCTTGACGATCGGGCAAACAATGCTAAGGTTACATTCATCGGGCATACTTTCCTCCGACCATATTTTACAGATGAGTTATTTACAGCGGCTTTGTTGGACTTAAGTTTAGATATACATAGCTATCTTTACTTCGTCCAGGTCGGGTGGAGGGTATTGTGGATCCTCATCGTTCAAGTTGAATGGTTCATTCTGCCTGACAGCGGGATTTAAGTCGTCATCGCCGTTAAGCAGTCTGCAGAAGTAGTACTTCCATATCCTCAGCATCGACAGCGATTCAACTATGATATTCCCTTATTCGTCCTTGCAAGCTTCGGTTCGGGCTCTGTAGCCCTGTGAGGTTTCTTTTACCCTTTGGTAAAAATTTCGAACCTCATTCCTGCAGTAACATCTCTCTATATCCTCAATCACGCGCTTCTCATGCTCTTTCTTTTTCCCTTCTCAGAAGCCGGTGTTCGTCTCTTCTCTTCTGCGCGTAGAGCTCACGAGCAGCTCTTGTCCTTCCTTGCAGCGCCGCTTTGTATGCCTCTTGTTTCGCTGCATGTGCTTGCCGGCACTTGTCGTCGAACCAGAGGTGTCTTTGCGGTGTTCGGGTGAAACCCAGCACATCAGTGGCGGCGTCTCTGATGGCTTTTTGGCAATGTTGCCAGTGGTCTTCAATACTTGATGCTGGCTGCATAGAACCTCTCGAGAGATTGAGAGAGACTCGATCGGAAAAGGATCTGGTGATCTCTTGCGATTGTAGGCGTCCGACGTCAAACTTCCTCGCGGTATTTACTTGTCTTGGTGGTGATCGGGATATCCGGAGTCGTACCTTGGCTACACAAGGTAGTGGTCCGGTTCAATGTTCGCCCCTCGGAACGTTCGGACAACCATTATACTGGAGGAGTGCCTTGCGTCGATCGCAATGTGGTCAATCTGGTTGACGGCTGGCAACGAGCATATATTATGAAGAGATTACAAAGGCGAATTCACGGCAAAAATATTTTGACGATGGTTACAGAGTTCGGGGACGGACCATTTGGGTCGACTCGAACTTCGTTCGCTTTTGTTTCATGCGTATGAGGCAGCAGAATGCCGTATAGACTTATGCAAAAAAGTGCTTCAATGCAACCATCGTGGACATACGATGTGTGAAGTAAAACAAATGAAGATTATTGGTTTCTCAGGCGTGGAGGGGCAAGGGGTACATTTAACTTCTTATTAATATTTTACAATAACAATTCCCCATCGTGTGCTCAGGTACAAAGCAGAATTTTTCAACTTTGGGTTTTATGACCATTGAAACAATACTGTTTGTTGTTATTCCTTCGATGGTTGAGAATATGCCTTTGCGCTTTGATTATCAGAGGGGGAAGAGAAGCAAGGCGTAGTTTCTGTTCATGATTTTTGTGCTTCTGATCATATCACAAATTTTTACATTTTCAGCTTCTGAGCATTTTCGGCTTCTTCATTCAATTTGCTCCTTTCGCACTATGTCACTACAATTTTAATTCGAGTGTAGAAAAGGGTAGTGCTTATTTTAAAATGTACGTAATTTAAATAAAATTAATATAAAGTAAACAATTTTTATTTAGAGTACAATATATGGAAAACCAAAAAATTTTCGTAATTTGTCATTGAACATTAATTGTTAAAATATTCTTCATTTTTCAACCATTTATATTTTAATTTTTTTTTGATTTAGCATTTTTCCTTATTTTACTACTTATTACTTACCGAAAGATTAACTTCAATTAAATAATACTTTTTAATATAAGTACATACTACCTTTTCTATACCCTCAATAAAATTGTAGTGACATAGTGCGAAAGGAGCAAATTGAATGAAGAAGCCGAAAATGCTCAGAAGCTGAAAATGTAAAAATTTGTGATATGATCAGAAGCACAAAAATCATAAACAGAAACTACCCCTTGCTTCTTTTCCCCCTCTGATAAACAAAGCGCAAAGGCATATTCTCAACCATCGAAGGAATAACAACAAACAGTATTGTTTCAATGGTCATAAAACCCAAAGTTGAAAAATTCTGCTTTGTACCTGAGCACACGATGGGGAATTGTTATTGTAAAATATTAATAAGAAGTTAAATGTACCTTTTGCCCCTCCACGCCTGAGAAACCAATAATCTTCATTTGTTTTACTTCACACATCGTATGTCCACGATGGTTGCATTGAAGCACTTTTTTGCATAAGTATATACGGCATTCTGCTGCCTCATACGCATGAAACAAAAGCAAACGAAGTTCGAGTCGACTGAAATGGTCCGTCCCCGAACTTTGAAACCCAAGTCAAAATATTTTTGCCGTGAATTCGCCTTTGTAATCTCTTCATAATATATGCTCGTTGCGGCTGGTCAGGAGATCTCCATGTGCCTTTGTGAATATCAAGATGCGGGAACACAATTGATGTGTATGAACCAGTTACAGCGCCTGGGCATCGCCAAGTTGACGCCAATCAGTACCTACCCTAGTCATACAGCACCCAAACACCAAACACCATAACTTGCTTAAAATTCTATCATTCACAATAACTTGGTTAAAAAAACTTAGAAGACCTTTTTCTGTAGAGAACAACAAATTGACAAACTCAAAAAAAAAAAACATGAATTGTAATAAAATTCTGGAAACAACAAAAATAAACAAGGAAACATGTCAATTCAATTGCTCTAATTACAGGCAAATTAGTACAAAGGTGAAAAGAGAATGCAAAAAGAGCTACATGTAATCTTTTCATAAATGTCAGTTTTTTATGGAAAAAACTTAGAAATATTAGAACCACTAGGATAGATAATGTCCCATCCATTATCCTCTGTAATATTGTAATCTCAGCAAAATAATATATCAAATATATTTTGCGGTCACTAATAATCGATAAGTGCAGATGGCTCCTTTAGGAGCAACATGATTGTTAAAAATCATGCCTTAAAAATAGATCTTAGAATAAAATAGAATAAATAGTTGCCAACAGTTTTTCATTACTTAACAAATTTTATCTTCACCGTCAGGGTTCTAGAGCTAAATTTAGTGTTGCAGCAATCCAAAAGCACTACTCCGAGTACAGACAAAGCAACATATACATTCTTAAAAGCTCGACATTTTTTAAGAGTCGTCTGATTAAGTTGTGCACACATATTTTGTGTACCGGAAACCTGGTAACCAGATTGACAGCATCTAAGGTCATCATCCAATATCGTTACTACCTGTTCTCTCCAAATCTTTCGAAAGTTTTTCACTAAGCGCCTATCGATAAAAAAATTCTACCTGAGGATTTGGAAAAGACGTTTGATCGAGTTATTTGCACTTTTGTGATAAAAGAACTTCACATTTGGTTAGCGCCAAAATCATTGTTAAAGCTTATTTCGTCCTCCTCACAAATAGATCCATTTCTTTTAAGAGTTGATGGATCTTACGTAAGGTTTTCCTAAACGGTGGTGTTCCACAGGGCTCATCACTCAGTTTTTTTTTATAATGCTTATGTCAACTCTCTAATAAGAAATTCCAACATTGGATACCATTTCATAGGTATCTACGCAGATAATATATTTGCCATTGCGTCAGGAACTACTGCAGACATTAATAATAGCCTGCAAAATTTAGAATTACATATTATATTAGATAATTGATAAACTAGGCAAAATTAACATGTCAAAAGTAATATGTTCTACTAAAAAAGGTACATTGACACAGTTATAGGTATTTGTATTTCGCCTACTATATGTACAATTCAACACTGTGTTTCTATATGAGTACTGTTGAAATTATTTATTTAAAAGGAATTCAGATTGTGGTTTAACAGATGAAATTATAAAGAGAATATATTTTACGCAGCATACAGCGGCTTGAACGCTTTGACAACTAAAACCAACTAAGTACAAAAAGACTTAAAGAACCCGCTCACCACACATAGATGGCGCTGCATATACAATTTTTCTTTTCAATTAACACTTCCTCCAAAAGAATAAATTACAAAAAAAAAACAAGATCAGCTAACTGGTTTGTTCCTTCGACGTGTTCAACTTTCAGATCTCCATACAGAAACCTTTCTCTGACGTAGAAGTGACGAACTTCTATGTGTTTCGTTTTCCGATGATACGCTGGATTTTTGGATAGCTTCACTGCACTAGCATTATCAATGTAGAGCGTAGGAGATTTATCTTGATTTGAATTTCCAATTAATTCGGACAGCATCCTTTTTATCCAAATCAATTCTTTTGCTCCTTCAATTGCTGACACTATTTCAGCTTCTGTGGTGGATGTTGCCACCGATTTTTGCAGTTGACTGGTCCACGATACGACTCCATGAGTGATAGTTGCGACGATTCCTGTCGTTGAACGTCTCGTATCCTTGTCACCCGCGTAGTCTGCATCACTGTAGACTTTCAGATTTTCTTTCTCCTTGTAAACGATTCCAAAGTCTACTGTATTCTTCAAATACCTGAAGATACGTTTGACTTGATTCCAATCTTGAACCGTAGGATTCTCCATGGCTCGTGCTGCTTTGTTCACTGCAAAGGCAATGTCTGGACGTGAGGCAGTAGTCAAATACAGCAGACAACCCACGGCTTCACGATATGGAGTCTTTGATGCGATTTTCTCTCTGGCATTATCTTCTTCACGCCCAATTGGAGTTGAAACTCCGTTTGCCTCCGCCATTCCGAATCTTTCCAGAATCTTCTTCGTATATTCTTCTTGATTTACCGTTATAGATCCGTCTTTCTTTCTCTGTATTCGCATACCCAAGAAATTATTAAGAGATCCTCTAGTTGTATGAAATTCCTGTTGTAACATTTTCATGAATTCTTCAATTTCTGCTTTGTCACTACCCACAACCAGACCATCGTCAACGTAGATTGCAACATATAGGTATTTTCCATTTTTCTTACGATAGAAAAGGCACGGATCAGCATCACTGTTTCTAAATTCAGCTTTCTTCATAAATTTCTTGAAGCGCTTATTCCAGCATCGCGGTGCCTGTTTAAGACCATACAGACTTCGTTTCAGCAAACATACTCGTCCAGTGCTGTCTTCATAACCTTCTGGTTGTTCCATGTATACATTTTCTTCAAGCATGCCATTCAGAAAAGCTGTTCTTACATCAAATTGGTCAAGCTCCATCTTCTCTGCAGTAGCCACCACCAACAGGATCCGTATAGTGTCGTAACGTGCAACAGGACTAAAGGTTTCATCATAGTCGATTCCCTGTTTTTGTACATATCCTTTCACCACTAGTCGAGCTTTGTAGCGAATTTTCCCAGTATCTGTGACTTTCTGACGTAGTACCCATCGATTCTGCAAGACTTGCATGTCTTTTGGACGCTCAACCAAAACCCAAGTGTTATTTTCTTCCAGTGATTCTAATTCTTCATCAATGGCTTTCCTCAAATGATTTTTATCGCTTGAAGGTAATGCTACAGAGTATGAGCTTGGATTCTCGTTCTTGATGGTAGAAGTTCCAGCCATGAGGACGTAGTCTCCATCAACCATCCATTCTGGTTTCTTCCTTTCACGTTTGCTTCTTATTTTTCCTTCATCCGTTTTGACTTCTTCTTCCTCTTGAAGTACTTCACTTCCTCCGGAACTGGACGCTGATTCAAATTCATCTTCTTCTTCTTCGATTGAATCTTCTTTGTGGTTTTCATGAGGAAGAGTGTGTTCAACATTTTCTTTACTTGTAATTACGACCTCAGCAGCCTTGGTACGCAGATTGCAGACAACTTCAGGCTTAAATTTCACATCGTGGCTCAAAACGACTTTCCTCTGAGATGGAATCCAGATCCTGAACCTATTTCTGTCATTCACGTATCCAACTAGATGTCCAGGAACAGCCTTGTCATCGAATTTCGAGCGAAAATTCTTGTTCACATGCACATAGCATTCCTAGTTGTTTTAAACTTCCTACTGGTCGTCCATACCAAAGTTCATACGGAGATTTATTTTCGGTGGAGGATTTTCCTGTGCGATTCAGAAGATACGCAGCAGTATTGCAAGCTTCTGCCCACAGTTCCGTTGGCAACTTACTCGGATTTAACATAGAGCGCGCACACTCCACAATGTTTCGGTTCTCCCGTTCTGCAACACCGTTGGAGTAATGGAATGCTCTATACCTCTGTCTGCAAGCATCTCAGAAACTTCCTTGTTATCAAATTCTTTTCCCCCATCGCACCTGAACTGCTTAACAACATGGCCATTCGTCTTTGCTTCATTCAGGAATTGTTTCAAGACTGTACTCACTTCATTCTTCCGCTTCAGAAAGAAGATTCTACGAAATTTACTGAAATCATCCTTGAAACACACATAGTAGCGTGCTTTTCCTAGAGACTCCTTAGTCATGGGTCCATTCACATCAGCATGGATTTGCTCACCAGTGACCATCGGTCGATTTTCTCGATTCTTGAATGGCAACCGATGCATTTTTCCCCGTGCACATCCATCGCAAAACTCTTCCTTGCACTCTTCCACGTTGATGTTCATTCGTTTCAACACGCCTTTCACATGTTGTTTATTTTGATGCCCAAATCGTTCATGGAAGACTTGCAGTGTATCCAACGATGTTACCAGATTCACTTCAACTGGTTGTGCTGGTTTAACGACACGCATGTCGAGTACATATAGTCCGTGATTAATGTAACCAACTATCATTATTTTTTCAGTGATTTTGTCCTCCAATGTGACACCTCTATCATCAAGTTTTGTGCGAAAACCTCTTCGTACAGCTGCTCTCACAGAAAATAAATGAGCATTCGCTTCAGGAACATAGAGAACATTTTTCAGTTCACCATTCTCCCATGTATTATTCAAGTGAATCTGAATTTTCACAGTTCCCTGTCCATGAGCCAACATATTCACACCTCGTTTTCCCAATGAAATCTGTTCAGGAACTGTGAACTTTGTATACAATACAAAATATTGCTTATTCGCAGTGACATGATTTGTAGCGCCACTGTCACAGTACCATTTGTCAGCTTCCACATAATTATTCTTTGAGGCACCAAGAGCATGTGACAAAAAAGCAACAGTCCTCTCATTTCTACCATCTGTCTTCTTCGTTGGACACTCTGCTGCCCAATGTCCTAACTGCTTGCATTTATGGCATGGAAATTTTTGTTTTGCACGTTCAGTGTTTTCCTTAGTGTGTTTACTTTTGTTTTTCTGAGTTTTCTTGTTAGCACCACTGCTTGCAACACCGCTGCTGATAAACGCAGCTGATTCCATTGTACTTTGGTCACGCAATTCGATTGTGCACAATTTTTCAATTAAAAAAATTTACACTTTAGTTATCCGACGGAATCGTATCCCACAAGTCCTTAAAATTATCGTATTCTTTTCCTAGAGTAGATACGATTCTACCGTTTAGAATTCTTTCAGACAGAACATTTTCTTTGTGTTTGTGCAGTTCATCGTTCAAGTCCACAAATAGTTTTTGTAACTTCGCGACATGAGTGCTTATGTCTTCCTTTTCGTCACGCTGAACACGAAAGAAAGCTTCAATCAACATATTCAGTCGTTGTGTACTGCTTCGTTCAAACCTCGCGTGTAGCTTGTCCCAAATTTCACTTGCATGATTACACGTCAACACGAGCTCGGCAACATTTTTTCCTAGTGATCCTGCTAACAAACTTGCCGCTTTCGCATCGTCTTTTAACCATAGCTGATGCGCCGCCACTTCTGCCACGGTCGCTTGTTCTTCAAGTTTTGGACATTTGCGAATGCCATCAATGATATTTTCTAGTGTGTACGATCGCAATAACATCGACACATGCCATTTCCATTTCGCCCAGTCTTCAGGTCCTTCAAGCTTATCAACTTGTATTTTGTACTCGTTAATACCGGTAGCCATAATTTTTCTTTACAATTCCAGTTTCCACGTGCAACTCAACTTCGATTAAATTCACACCGAAATTATTCACGAGCAATAGAAAAATACACTTGGCAGCCGTCACGTACAATCTGGGCCCATAACCTGTTGAAATTATTTATTTAAAAGGAATTCAGATTGTGGTTTAACAGATGAAATTATAAAGAGAATATATTTTACGCAGCATACAGCGGCTTGAACGCTTTGACAACTAAAACCAACTAAGTACAAAAAGACTTAAAGAACCCGCTCACCACACATAGATGGCGCTGCATATACAATTTTTCTTTTCAATTAACAACTACAAATAAAAATATAGCTAAAATAAAATCTGCTCTGAATAATTGCTGCAGAACATCATCCGGAATCCTCACTCCTACACTAATTGCAGCTCTACATATTAAAGCAAATTTTCGGGACTTTGAGTGGCTTCTGGATCTGTCAAATCTTCTCTTTTAAATCTTCAACTTTAACAGACCAAAGCCTACATAGATTTTTTTTGGGAATCCTTACGTGGAAGGCGTTCACACAAATCCAGAAACCTCTTGCTTAATTATAATTTTTCACTGCCAGGGGAGCACCCTTCTATAATACCCTTTAGCACTAAACACAGTCAAAGCAACAGGAGACAAGATACATTTTTAACTGTCAAGTTTACATGGGCTTATGGATATTGAGAAAAAACTTTGCTTTCCAGTTTGTTACTATAGTTGTCATTCCAATTTGTATCTTGTTGTCGGCTAATTGATGTATAAAATTTTTGTTGCTGAAAAACTTTGCCAATCCATTATAATTAACGCCATGGAATTTCTTGTTGCCGTAGTTGTTGCTGTTGCCTGTTGCTCCGACTGTGTCTAACACATTTCTCTGATGACTGACATTGATATAGATTTATCACTTTATTAAAAAACTAATACTAGACCTGAAGTATATAAAAAGTTAGGTTTGAACTTAGCTAATAAAGTTACGCCCACTTACTTCTCTAGTCGATCTTGTAGTCTCATAGATCTTCTTTTTGTTAATAATATGCGCAACGTTCATCTTTATCAGCAGCTGAACGCTCCAGGTTTTTCTATGCGCGATTTATTATTTTTGACGTACTCCTATAATAAGGCTGATAGGTCTGCTAATGTGGATACGATTCAGTATAGAAACTATAATCGCATTAATTATTTCTCATTAGAACATGACTTATCAACTATCAACTGGGATAGTGTTTATTATATGCCCGCGGTTAATGATCAAGTTGAGTTTAATATCCAATAATATAACCCTCTTGTATAATAAACACGTCCCGGTAATGACAAAAGTGATCAATCATAATAAACCAGTGTGGCTAACTAACAATATTGTACTTCGTATGCGTCAGCGTGATTAAAGCGCGAAGTTAAAACTTAGTGAATATCTCATTCTTTTTCGACTCCTTCGCAATCAAGTTATCTCCAAGGTCAGAGCCTTCAAGGCTAGGTTCTTTGGAATGAAATTTGACAAACATCAGTCGACAAAATCCTTCTGGATTAAAGTAAGGAATCTAGGATTTGGCAAAAACACTTCTGATGTATCAAGAGATGTTGACTGCGAAGAGATTAATGCTAGGTTTTTATCACATCAGCAAAATTCTGCAGCTTGCCACAATATCCCAACATTCATTCAACCTCTTAACGAAGACATAGACAATTTTGCTCTTACTTGTGTCAGTGATGATGAGGTCATGAAAGCTCTTTTGCCCATTAAGTCAAATGCCGCTGGGCTTGATGGTATTTGTGCTAGATTCATTAAACTTATCCTACCGTACATTTTGAAATTAATTACTTATATTTTTAATTAAATTATTACCATCTCTGTATTTCCAGTCGCATGGAAATGACTTCCGACCAATCTCGATCTTGTCTTATCTTTCTAACAGTCAGTCTGGCTTTCGATCCAATAGAAGCTGCATCTCAGCCTTGAACCTTGTCATTGAGAAACTGCGGAAAGCTATGGATAAATCATATATATCCTTTCTGACTTTACTCGATTTCTCGGAAGCTTTTGATACTGTGAACCATACCATTTTATATAAAAAACTAGTATCTAATTTTAATTTTTCTAATCAATCAAGTAAGCTAATCCGATCGTACTTGACAGACATGCAGCAAAGAGTCGTTGTTAATGGAAATATGTAGTCTTTCTTACCGGTTTTTTCAGGTGTACCGGTAAAAGGTTCAATTTTGGGACCTCTTCTATTCTTGCTCTACGTGAATGATTTACCGCAAGTTGTACATAATTGCTTCCTACTGCTGATGAAGTTCAGCTCATTTTCAGTTGTCCAATCAATGAAATAAACGCCACAATCCAACTGCTCAATTATGATCTTGAATCGACCAGTGCTTGGGCCTGTTGCAACGGACTGAGCCTCAATTCCACCAAATCTAAAGTTTTCCCAATTTACAAGAAGCATTTGATCTCATGCACTCTGCCGAATGTATGCATAGATAGCGATGTCATTAACTATGTTGATTCATCCAAAAATTTAGGAGTAGTCTTCAATGACACGCTTTCATGGTCATCGCATGTAAATGCTAACATCGGTAAAGTTTATGGTGAGTTACGAATGTTGTGGCAGAGTCAGCACAACCTACTTCAACGAAACTTCTTTTGGCTAAGGCTTTACTATTTCCGATGCTCACCTATGGATGTGAAATTTTTCACAATCTAGACTATCTTTCATTGAGGAAATACAATGTTGTTTTTAACAATATCGCTCGCTTTATATACAACAAAAAACTAGGTGATCATATATCTAGTCTATCTGCTTCAATCTTTGACTGCAAGCCTAGTGATCTTTTAAAGTTAAGAACACTGTTTAAAAGGTATCTACTGCACCGATTTCGATAAAAAAAATACGTTAACACGCGTTACTAATTATATTTTCCTAAAATGTAAACTATTATATAACATTCTGAACAACTTAATTTTCAAAAAAATTATAAACCTTAAAAAAAAGGTAGGAAAAAATTTAAACTTGTTTTACGCCAAAAGTAAAAGTTTCCGATAAAATGTTTCTAAATACGGATTATAAATATTAAAATTACCTTTTAAACGATGTACATATATATCGTTCCGATATGTGCCGGGATTACGGAGATATAGGGCATCAAAATCTCAAACTTGAATATCTCTTGTAGGAGGCTACAACAACAAAAACAACAATGACAACAACAACAACAAAATTGGATATACCGGGCTGACCTTGAATGTAGCCCAGAACTTTTCTCGTGAAGAATGTATAAGCAAAGCTAGGGTTGGACTTAGAAAGACGTTTTTCTCTGTTGCGTATAACATGCACGTTGCGTATAACAAATCTAACTGTATCACATATATTCACCGAAATATGTCTATTGCCCAAAATAAACCAATCTCTCTGTCAGAGATTTTCAACTACAGCAGAAGGGAAAATATTAAAATTATTAGTGAACCTCGACCAAACCACAATTTGCCGTGCCGTGCAATTTGTTATATTTATGGTTATAAGCTACCACACATCTTCTATACTTTAGGAATTTATTTCTAAAAGTATATTATGAATAAATAAATACAATTTTCACATTCCTTCATTTTAATTTTGTTCGGTACAACATCCGAAATTTTTGGCAGAATATGGAAAATATCTTTTTTTCCTTTATTAAAGAAGCTACCCGAATTTTGCAGCTTACCTTCATGAAAAAATACCAGGAACAGGGACGAAAATTGAATCCAGTTTTTGTGAAGCGCTATTTTTTTACAAGTTGTATGAGATAAACTTAATCTTCTACAAATTTGTAGAACTCTTAATAACTACACAAAGTTGTAGATTTTCGCAAACTTCTCTTACAATTTTGTGATACATAAATTTTTAAGTTGAGCAACCTAAATCAACAAAATATAATTATAAATTTTAGCTTGCTAAAATAGGCCACTGTTCCATTCTGGAACCTCATTAACAGTTCCATCTTGAGTAAAATTATCGGCTGACAGAAATTATGCTGTGTGGGCCTAAAGAAGGCTTTTGTCTGATGTTTTAAATAAACAGAATCTTCAAAAATGAATAACACACACAAAATCAATTCATTATAAATTCACTTCAATAATCTAAGTACTGTTTAAAACGTAACATAGGATTACCAATTAACAAATTTTGAAGAAATCACACCAATGCGTGGAAAACAAAAATGATACAAAACAAAATTCCAATTTGCATAATCATGGAAGTAATTATTTTGTAAGTTTTCTGTGAGATGCATGGACAGCAAACTTGTATCTAACCAAATTCAAAAATGTATGTTATGCTCAAAGTGTAAACTTACTCTTTTCATACTGTATGTTCGTACAACACATAATTGAACTGTTTTTTTACTCGTTTACTATTTCATCTGAAGGTTCACTAATTGTTTGGGATGTGCGTACTGGCGAGCCTGCACGTGAAGTAAAACTTGATCGCTCCAATTCACAGTTGTCTCCCAAAATCATGTTACTGGCTTATGATTCCGTTATTTGCGATTACGGTACCGAAATTCGAGTCGTACGTTTTCCGATTGTTGATGATAAATGCAATTGAGAGTTTGAATAACAGTGAGTCGAGTTAATTTATGTTACTATTTTTATAAATCGCTTTTGTGATTAAAAAGATGGTTTTCTATTTTATGTTTTCATACCGCGTTCTTTGATTATACATAATATATATAAGAATGCAAGTCTGTAAGCTATAGATTAATAGGATAGATAATGGTTGCTTAATTACTATTTAAATGTCAATCCAATGCATCGTGGTAGCTAAACTGTTTTAAATATTTGAAAGTTTTAATTATCTTTTAACTTACATTGTAACACTGAAAGCTTTAATACTACTCATTCTAAATTTATGTGAAAAGACGAAAGTCCACAGAAAAATTAATAAATTAAGTACTAATTGTTTTTGTTTTATGGATGCCCCATTTTATTGGTTTTAATACTTATTTGTAGAGATACGATTAGTCTAGACGTAAGAAAGCGTAGCATATTGTCACGGAAAGAAGTAAAAAGTTCTCTCTTAAATTGCTGACTTTATTTTTTTTTTCACTTGGAACCTCTTCGCCTAAATTTAGTGTTAAGTAATCGTTTGTTTCTGCCAACTAAAGAAGCTTCTCGTCATTTAAATACATATGTTCATTTCTTTGTCGAACAAAATTTTTAAATTGTAGAATCCAATTGTCAAAAATATGATATAAAATTCTGCCCATTAATATTTAGAAGAAACTATAGCTATGTACAATTCTATCGTAACTCGGCAGATAAAAAGTAAAATTTCAATGGATTTGTCCAATAGGCAGCGCCATGTTACGATGGGAGTAATCGTTTACAATAGTTTTCGTGTGAAGTTAATACCGGCGCTGCGCTGCGCTGTGTCTGTACTATTCACCCCTTTAATATTTATCTGTGGATAGAAAATAATTATATGTTTTGTGAAGTACTCATTTGGATATTGAGATAATAGATAATACATCATCTATTACAAAAAGAAGGTTCCTATTACTTTTTTTGGCATGTAAGTAAAAAAGTTGACGTTGTCGAATTTAATCTGAAAAGATATAACGCGATTTGAAGAGGTTTTTCAAAAATTATTTGAATTTTGATATGTCACTTTACACAGGATTTAATCGCAAATTTATGTGTTCATATTACACAGGCTTTAAACAGCGTTACGTAAAATAAAAATTTGTTTATAAATAACGTTTTCTTGTTTAAGAGGTATTAAGGGTTACGCAGTCTTTAATAAATATTGAAATTATAAATAAGGCTGTAAATATTTAGAATATGTAGGAGTTAAACAAAAAAAATCAAGGCCAAAGCAAGTTTTTTATGCTAATTATAATCCACATAAAATAAGATCTATTATTTTTTTAATATGTATTTAATTTAAAAAATTTAAACTGTTAAATTTATAAAATAAATACTTTTTCACTATTTTGATCTGGCGGCTTCGCTTGCGTTGAATATTATTTAATTTTTGAATGTGTCAGTTCAATGACAGCGCTTTCTGCTTTCTTTCAGTTCTTTACAGCCTAAACACATTGGAGCTGTGACTGCGACTGTAAAACTGGAATACATGTAAACCTTATGGGCTGGAACGATGCCCGGGGTCGTCATTAAAACAAAAATTTTTGTAAACTGCGAAAGAGATACTGCGTTTGTGTTTTTCTTTCAAACAATGTGTACTTTTGGATTGAAAATCTCACTTGTTCTACAAAACTGAACAAAACGAAACTTATGTTTTTGACATTCTGACTTTTGGTGCTGATACGTTTTGAAAATTATTTTCAAAAAAATTATGAGCTTATAGCTGAAGTAGCTAAACATGATTGCCTGTTCAACTTTTATCAGAAGTAACTCTTCAAAATATCAACAACTTCTCGAGCATATTGACTAAACATCGCAAAGGAAATCTAAGCGGATTATTACCTCACATATGTACATTACATCATTATTTAAGCAACTAACTTAAGTTCACCCTTCTTCTACCTCTCCTTATTTCTGTAAATTTATGTTGTTACGCACTTTTTAGACGAAGGCCTCTGTTGCTAGTTGCTAAGCTTTGTACTTAAAATTGTAATTGTACTACCTTTTTAAATCAATTCAAAAAAAAAGAAAGAATACAAGCAATTGTTTTCTAAACCGTACTACAAAAGTGACAGTTCGACGCTGCGACGTCACTGCTCCATTTTGTGTCAACTGCGCTAAGGAGAGAAACACAGTCGCAGTCACAGCTCCAATGTGTTTAAGCTCTTATGAATCGATTTGACTTATAAATATTAATCAGCGCGCGGAATCAATGGCAACGGAACATCCCGAAAATTTAAATACACTGAATGAATTGATTGAAAATATGGTTGTAAAATAAAAAATGCTACGTTTGCGCCGACCTGGAATGAGAATAATGAATGTGACATTTACAAATCGTTTACATCGCCTTTTCCCATTCGTTTTGACAGACCGATCAGCTGTTCTCAAAAATCTTTTGAAAATAAATTTCTGATTCAATACAATAAAATTATTTTTGACTGTGACAAATGGATGAATTAATAAAGATATTATTTATTTATTATAAAACATTATTAATTGCAACTGTACAAGAAGATAATCTTGTAACTATATGTGATGATGCTGACAAAAAAATAAATAATTAAAATGCTATCGGAAAATACCAAAAAAAAAAAATTACAAATATTGCAGAAGTGGATAAGAGCTTTGGGTGAAGCCTTGTCCACCGGCAATTCAATTCAATTCAATTTGCTTTATTGAGACTTATTTCTTTTAATGATAATGTACACAGGCTTAGAAAATAAATGACATGACATAGTGTATAATGTATTGACTAAGGCACAATGTTATAGACGTATGCATGTAGAAAACGTAAGCTTTCAGTGGTTGCGAGATCCACTTGCCACGAACCCTGGGACGAGTGAGCTATTCCCGGCTGGGAAAGAAAAACTCGTCGTTACATCTTTGAAATAACTTATACTAAAGCTTAGTAATAGTAAATACATAAATATTTACAGTTACATTTCAAATTAGATGGATTAATAAATAAATGATTAAAAACAGATAATTTTATTTATTTATGCGGTGAATATAATTTACACGGAAAAAAAAAGATTTGTTTTGCTTTTTTATAAATTGGACGAATAATGCTGTGACAGATATTAATTTTAATTAGTCTATATATGTATAAATTTTCTAACCTCTATTGGGCTTCGGTAATGCCTGAAACACACTTAGCCATACAAGAAGCAACATTCCTTTGTATTTTTATCTTTTTATAAAATCACGCACTCAATTGGATCTCGCATACCAGAAACAAAAGCTGTTATTTCTGGCACAGCTGTCAAATGCACTGTTTATTTGTGTCGAAAAAAAATTGTTCAAATAAAGAAGTGTTCGATATTTAATAATGCATTGATTTTATTGATAATTGTTTAAAAAAATGGACGCAATTCAGTGCATAACAACGATAGCATCCATAGTTTTCATTGTTTGCGAAGTATTTGCGGCCGTAGAGAATCGGCAAAGAAGACGGTGGTGGATCCGCCCGTAAATCTGTCTCGAGATGAACTGGGGTTTTTCGAGGCGTGCGCGAGCCAGTTGATGGCATCTGACGAGCAGCATTTCTTTAAAGGTACACGTATGGATGTCGCGAACTTTTATATGCTGCTTAAAAAGGAGCCCGATATCAGCAGAGATACGTCTGTCGCTAAACGCTTTTGTAAGTGACTACTATAGTTTCATAAAACATGTTTTGAAAAAATATTTCAGGTATCTTGCACAAGGATGCAATGTAAATGTGTTGGCTTGATGCCATAAGATTGAAATCTCAACGGTGAGAAAGATAATTTATGACACATGCGATGCTATCTGGGATGAGCTCAAGGTGGTGTATATGGCGGAACGCAAATTATTTTTACAGGAAGACTGGTATGTCGAATTGTTTGGGAGCCATTGACGGCAAACATATCCGCATCGTTTGTTCCAAAGGGAGGTATATTATAATTATAAAATTTCAGCATTGTGCTGCTTGCAGCTTGTGACTCCACCTATACATTGACATATGTAGATGTGGAAGCGTTGGGCAGCCAAAACAATGGCGACATTTTCATCCGTAGCGAATTTGGAAAGAAGATACTGGAAAACTCACTAGACGTCCCTCGCGATTGTTCTTAGCGCGATGGCACAATTTTCGCGTTCTACTTTGTGGCTGACAATGCTTTCCCTCTTAATAATACGTTCAGACTCCACGTTAATTCGGAATTAAGATACTAAAAGGAATTAAGACACTAATCTTTCGTTAAATTTTGAATTTAGCCATACAAAATTTTCGCCTTGAATTAAGCTTAATTCCTTTTTAATTTCCAAACCAAATTCCATTAGGTTTTCCATTGGTCCGTATGGAATCGGCCTGTTATTCGCCGTGTGACAGAAACACATAATTAAATACTTCACAGAAGTCCGTAAGGTAAATCTTTGTGTTGTTCATATAATTTATTTCTAAATTTCTTTCTTTTTTTGCAGAAAATGGAAAAATAAAACATAAAAACAAAGGGGAGTAGTTGGTGTATAGAGTCATCAAGTTCCGAATTCAACTTTGAACGTCATTCTTTTCACATCTTGGGCTTCACCCATATCGTATAGTAACTACAACGGCTCTTGAACGTTTCAAGTTTCAGTTTGATTTTAAAATTAGTCGTTATTTTTTACTTATATTTTCATTCCCTTTAACTTCGTTTTAATGTTCATTTCATTTTTTGACTTTGTTTTAGGGCCTTATCCCTTCACTTTACTCGTTGCGTTTCTTGCTTGTTTTGTTTTGTACTTTTCGTATTTTTCGAACAAAAATAACTTCGAAATCTCAAAAGTAACCAAAACGCGATCACGTACACAAACAGAATTTTTTTGGCAATTTACATGCTTTGCAGATTTTACCGCGTTTCTGAGGTATCCGCTAACTCAATTTCTCGAAAAATCGGCTGTCAAATCAGACGATTGCAAATTTGTCGCGTTGGCTGTGGTTTTCAGTAGTTGCTTCTAGTTTCCGAAATAAAAGAATGCTGTTTATAGGAAAAATACTCTTTGAACACTAAATGGATCGCAATATAATTGGCTTTTATACATAGTTATCCATATTGTGTATTGTATAAAATAAAAGTAATGAAAAAGTAAGTGCTGTGAATTTTTATGTAAAAATAATCTTTGAAAACGAGTCAATAGCTGCATCGGAATAAAACTGACTTTTATGCCAAGTGTTATTTATGTTATTTATATTATTTTTATGCCATATTGTGTATGGCACAAAAAAGTTAATGGCTTGTGTTTGAAGTATATGTGCACTTAGAAATAAGTAAGTTCCTGTGGAATCTGTACAACATATGTCTCTTCTCTTAGTTCAAAATCAACAAACGCTATGCAATTTCGGACGCTGTTGATAGAACTCAGATAACGTCTAGAAATGGCATGTAACACGCCCGTGTTCGGACAGAACAGGCAGCAATAGGAAAAGGAATGGACACAAATCGGCATGCAATTGAATAGCCTAGGACCTCCAACAAAAACAACCTCCGACTGGAAAAAAGTAAGTTTTAAATGAAGGTGCTATTTCATATTCATTTTTATATAAACTATTTCCTAATGTTAGGTTTGGACTGACCGAAAAAGTCGCGTCAAGAAAAAGTTAAGCGATAACGCTGCTGAGATGCAAAAGACGAGTGGAGGGCGTGCGTGTTTGAGTTTCCTTACACCAATAGAACAAGAAGTTGATGAACTTCTCGCTCTATCTCATAATATACTTCGACCTGGACTGTTTGACGGTGCCATTCAAGGTCCAAGGAAACGGTTGTGCATGGATGAGGAAGGTACATTTATATACATCTTTTTACATATGTTGTATTTATTCGCGGTTTTTTTGCGTATTTCACCTCTACCTTTAACAGGTCTTCCTCAGCCTTCGACAGGTTTGTCATCATCCTCTTCTGCTCTGTTGACGGGGGCGCAATTTTCAGACGCCTCCAATACGGCGCTAGCACAATCACCATCTTCTTCACACGCAACACCACCATTACCTTCGCCAGTATTCGCTGCATCGTCCATCGATTCCACATCGGCTGCATCGCCAATACTCTCAGCAGGTTCTCAACACACAAATTTTACGACGAAACGCCGCCATTTCGAAGATCAGTGTCTTGCGGTGCTCCATGAGCATACAACTATATTTAGATGTATGAAGGATTCATTGCAACGCATCGCAGCACCACTAGAGCAACGGAATGAGATGGCTGCTTCCATGTCTCAACATGACTTTTGATTGAAGCGCTGTTTGATATATTTTGCGTAACATTTTTGTTTTGTTTTTGTTTACACAAGCGTGAAATATTGTGCCTTACGTTTTTGAATTGAAGTGGTTAAAGTTCCTTGTTTTTTTAGTTGTTTTATTGTTTATATTTTAGGATTTTTTTACAACTTTTTTTTTATATGAAATATATTTTATTAAGAAATATGAAGATATTAAAGAAATATGAATAATGGTATGAATTAAAAACTATGACAAAATGTAATGTAATGAATTGAAGTGGTATATACAATGAATGGTATGAAAAATGAGTATGTGTATGCGTTATGGAATATGGAACTTAAATGCTATAGGGACTTCAGATCGATGCCAATTGATCGCGTATAGCCATTGCTGTGCCTGTACAGGAATCATCTTCATCAGACCAATCCACGTGGAACTCCGGTTCATCAACTGCTTCCTCAGTAAGCTCCCAGTTACAATTTTTTAAAATGCAAAAGTTGTGGAGTGCGCAGCAAGCATTTATAATTTTTGTCGCTTTCCTCGGTGAGTAATGCAGACCTCTTTCGCCGTTGATGCACCGAAATCGACTTTTCATCACGCAAAACAACGCTCGACGATGTTGCGAGCACTACACAACTTCCTGTTGCAGGCTTCAGTTTCGGGGCGCTGTGGCATTCGATAGGGCGTCATCAAGTAAGGAAGCAGTTGGTAGCCGGAGTCACCTGAAATTTTGAAAACATATAAATTGAAAATGGGCACACATATGTAACTACTTTATTATTCACATCATTCTTACCCAGTAGCCATGTATTCCTTTTCCCCTGATGATATTGCTCCCTAAGAATGCCATCTGCAAAACATGTCAAAATCGCAGATCTAAGGCCAAAAAACTTGGTGTTGTATTTATGTTTATTATTGTATACAATGGGGTTGTACTTACTATCATAGCATTGATAGAATAATAACCTTTACGGTTATAGTATAGATGGCGATGCTGTCCAGGTGACATAATTCTGATGTGTGTGCCGTCTACACAAGAAGAACCGGCTGCAAGGAAACGAACAAATGAACCCAGTCTGATAATCGGAGGAATTGCAGTCTGCCTAGAAGCTGCCTTCATCCACGGCACTACCTCCTCCAATAAATCCACAAAAACCGATTTATTCATGCGGTAGTTCGATTGAAACCTGCCCATTATGAAGATAATATAATTCATATAATGAAAAATAATTATAATAACAATAATAATTATAATAATATAATAATTATTTTACAGAGTGTCCGGCATATCCAAAATGTCGGAATTGTCTCTTAAGCGCCTCCGGGTTATTCAGTTGATGCCATCATCGCGCTGGCCAAGTAACCGCACTAAAAATACTCCCGCCATAATTTTTAAAAGAAAAATAATAGATACGCAATGTACAATGTAAATACATTCAAGGAAATGTCAAATTTTGTTTTGCTATACACATTGTTGCCGCGCACCAATAAATAACGATAATAAACGAATTCCATTGGAAATTGTGGCCATTCGAAGCCACACAGTATACATGGCAATCATATATTTTCTGCAAGCAATAACCTATGATACACGGCTAATCACGATGAGTGCTTTGTAGTCCGAACACATGCGTTTTAGTTCGTGGGTAATGTTCTCGTCGTGATGACCGTGTGTCATGGGCACTGTTGCTGTCTGCAAGATTGTTTATGTTTGCGTTTCCCCTCAAAAAACGAAACGCAGAGCATTCGAAAAAGTTAGAGGATACCATTTCAAACGCAATGCGTTTCGGGACTGCGTTACGTTTTAGGGGATACTACTCCAAGAACATGAAAAGGACTGCTTTTTAGAAAATTTAAAAATACCAGTACATTTTAGATACTTCAAAAAGGGTACAAATGCAACAAATACAAGTCAAAAATATCTGATGTGGGCAACACATAACTTCCTTGTATGACGGCAATTGTATGGTTTTATTTCAATAGTGGTTGATATATTTTATTTATATTTTAAAATTGAAGTTTTAAAAATTTTAAATATTTTTACTTCCATAATGTAAAAAATTTCATAGGCTTCTCTTAATTTAAATAATTTAAATAGTAGTAAGTAAAAACAAGGAAGTACAAATTAGTTTCCACACAGCTTTAACTATCAATTGTAGTAATTTTGATTTCCCTGTTTAGTTCTGTAAGGGTACAACCAATTTTTGTAAAAGATATAGCAGCATAATATTCATTTATCATTATCATTTATGTAATTCGGATAATGCATGCTTCGTGTTCCTTTGGCGAAGAGTCCTTTTGGTGCGAACCATCATTAATATTGGAGCTACAAAATTGTGTCTTATGTAAGGCCCAATATACTTTCTAAAAGTGTTTGTTTTTGAGTAATGTATGAAATTTGAAAAAAACTATATGAGAAGTGTCCTTTTCGCGCAACCGATTGCATCCAAAAAGGGAGGTGCACAACTAGGTCTTATAAGAGTCTCAAATACCAAATTTCAAGTTTCTACGATTCTCCGTTTTTAAGTTATTGAGGATACGTACATACGTACAGACGTACAGACGTACATACGTACACACGTCACGACCAAACTAGTCAAAATGGACTCCGCGATGGTCAAAATGTGTGTTACCATCAAAATCTCAATATCGAAATTTTTCATGATTACAATACTTTCTTGTATTTACTACGTATACAAGGAAGTAAAAAAACTTAAACCTGAAAGTACCAGTACATTTCAACTTTTGTAGTACAAGTCCTATTGAAGTACCAGGTATTTTTTTTAAGTACAAAGTCCTTTTTATGTATTGGATATGATTGAGACTTGGAAAATCTCCCATTGCCTCAAATTTGTCACAGAAAAAGATAAATGGGTTAATTGGTATTAAATACATTTACATCATCAGATTGCCTAAAATAAAAGCCTAAAATCTGCTTGTTTCTATCAGGTAATTGCTAGTAACTTTGTTATAACTTTTATCCAAATGACAACTTTAGCAAAAAAGACAACTAACTTTTAATTTACAACTGAGATTTTTTTGAAGTTGAACATGAACGTATGGCTAGTAAAGCAACAAGAAATACATATGTTTATTATTAAATAATATATTAATTTGATAAAATTTATTTAGTGTAATATATTTTTGCATGCTGGATAATTTCGTAAGTACTGATATTTAATAACTATTTGCAGATTTTTAGCGAAGAACACAAAATTTGCTTCAATGGTCGCTAGCCAATCGTTAGCTCATAATATCTGAACAGTGAAGAGTTATTCACCCATTCTCATTTACAATGTCTTCAAGACATTTTGAAATTGAGTCTTTAAGAAAGTCAAATTAAAGCACCAAATTACATGTTGTTACTATGTAAATGTATGCTCATATTTTTGTAGGGATATGTTATATTGTTCTGGTGGATAAATTCTACTGTTATTTAAAAAAACAAAATTTCAAATTAGTACAAAAAAAAGAACAGTAATTAATACTAATGCCAGATCTGTTAACCTGCCGTACAGTACTTACAATAACATCAGAATAAAAACCAGAATAGCGAAAAACGCATCGAAATCGGTGCAGTATTTTATGAGTTAATTAAAACTCATATTAACTGGTAGAGGAGCAACCGATAACGAGGAGCATACACAGAGAAAACATAATAACTACCGTTAAAAGCAGTCTTGGTTCGTTTGAATTGGATGGATTTACGTGTAATCAGAAGAAAGAAATCTAAAGAAAAGCGAAAATAACTTTTGATCTTGAACCGTACCACTTTGTGATTTGAATATCTTTCACTTGCTGTAAATATGCTCGTGCAGCAGATGATATAAGTAGTTTCTGTGGCAGGCACATGTGTGTTTGTGTGTTCGCTGACGAGCGTGCATGCGGACGGGCATGTGCACAGTAAATACAAAGCATGCGCATGTGCTGCGGTATGTACGCTGACGAGTGTACATGCCGCTCCACATAGCGCGCGGTATTTAGCCATCGCAAGCGATCCGATCGGATATCTGATCGCTCGCGCCTCGATAAGTGGTGACGACCCGCACGAAAGCGGAGAATAATATTTGTGTCGGCGACCGTTCGTCGCAGAGATAACGAGATAGCTGACTTATTCCAGCGATTGTTCGGCTTCCCATTCGGGTTCCAGAAGTTTGTTGGTGTTCGTGAAAAACATGGAATTTTGTATAGAAGTGTTCGTGAAAAATTGGAAATCTGATAAACAACTTTCCACTAGAGACCCCTACTCACCTTTTTGACGCCCCGTAGATGAGGGGTCGGAGACGACAAGATTTCTTGACGCCCCGTTGATGAGGGGTCGGAGACGACAAGATTTTGCCTTTGTTTACAATATTTTATGTATGCTTTGTTTTGAGATTTCAACTCAATTGTAAACTTGTAAAAATAAAATAAATTATTTCGATTGAACGCATATTGATTTTATCTATGATTATTACTTTACATTACGCGTATATATATATAGTGATAGTATTAAATGTTCGCAAAACAAAAAATCTGAGTGAATATTTTAATATGTCTTGTATTTACAGGAAATATAATACACGTTTTTATTATGCGTATAATACTCAACTATATATTTGGGTTCCGTTTACAAAGTAAAATGATTGTTTATGTTTCTAGACTCTTATTTTTAGCATAAATAATACATTTTAGATTTTTTACAGCTTTCTAGTTGGCTGCATTTTAACTTTAACTTAATCCAGTCGTCATAAAACACTTCAATAATATTTTTCTTACTTATTAATTAATTAATTATACATCTTCACTAAAAATAATTTATAAATTGAGGTTATGAATTAATATAAAGAAAATATCATCAATGTAGTATTGGCATATCTACATTTTCATTTCCACCTTACTAGTGAATTTTATTACCCGTTTGCAAACTGCGTATGTTTCCGCATACTTTTGCATGTACTATTTGTACAATTTTGGTACCATACATTTTTGGCAATTTCGTACTGTAAAAATTTCATGAAATTCCTTATCTTTTCACCTCAAAGAAGAAGAAGTAGCATTTCATAATTTTATTTATAATATAATAACATAAAAACATGAATTATTAATGCTCTCATGTAATTTAACTATTGAACAATATTATCAAATACATATTGACACATATAAATACAGCAGAATTCGTTTTTGAAGAGTGCAGTAACATAAACGAATGTCTGCTTTATGGTAGCAGCAACATCAGCATAGTTCAAAACAGTTCAAAAAGCCAATCAGATGTGAATTCGCGTGGTGAATAACACGTACAGTGTACGTGAAGAAATCGAAAAAACGAAGTCACAAATCTTCGGAAACCCGAGAGAGTCAGCCATCTCGTTATCTCTGGTTCGTCGGGCACAAAGTAAGACGCGATCAAGAATGATAGAATACAAGATTGCGCAGATCGCGTTTCAAAAATGCTTCGTTCTGCGCATCTACGTCACAGCAGTATAGAAATATGGCCGCACTGTGAAATTAGTATACAAACTGGAAGTAAAAGTGTAAACATTGAGCTAAATTATTGAAATTAATAATAATTGTGCGGTTTTGGATGAAATGATTGTAGCAATTGTGTAAAGTGAACATTTCTTATACAGAAAAAACTAAAACAAATATAATAATAAGACAACGAACGATGCAATAATCTCGCACAACAATTGGAAAATTCTGCCAAAGAAGCGAAGTAATTTTGTGAATTATAATTAAATTTCTGAAAAGGAAAAAAATTGTATCTAACGACCAAATAATTGGAATAACTATAAAAATACAATTTTATTGATTTAGAATAAATTTATTGATTAAAAAATAAATTACATAACAATTTAACTTATATTACATTGCATAATAATTTAACTTATATTAACATAAATTGGTAAACTATGTCATGTATGTAATTATGGAACGAACTTTATTATTAAATTATTATTAGTTGAACTTACATTTCTTTTTCTAAGTTTTCAATTTCCTCAACATCAAACTTCTACTCTTATTTGGCAAGATTCCTCCTCGACATTGCAATTGTTTATATCCAAAAGCTCCTCCAAATGTGCATTGAACATGGACGAATTATTTTCGTCATTCTCTGTAAAGAAGCTGATGTTCATATTTCCACAATATGTTTGTTCTGTTGGCATACCTTCGTGTGATATTACAGTATCGTAATCTTTACTCTTGAGTAATGTGTCGATTACTTTCTTATTCTCCAGTCTGTGGTTTCGTTCGGCAACTTTTGAAGAAAGCAATTGGATATCGGCAAGTGGATCAAATATTAATGGCACAGCTTCAAGAGTCTCTTCTTTGCAAATCCTATTTAATTTAGACACATATTAATACCGAATAAAAACTGAAAAATTCCTAAAAAAAATGCTTACCCATTTCAAATTGCATTTCATTTTCGAAGTCATTATAGCTAAACTGTTTCTTGCAAATAACTGCATTTTTTAAATCGAAACTTTTTCCTTGCCGGCAAAAATGTTTCCACAACTTCGCACGGCTATTTTCGCGAGGAAATTTGAAGAAACTAATTTCACTTGTTTTGTGGTTACCAAAACTATCACAGCCTTTCACTTTGCACTACATTTTTAATTTTTACGTATAATTGTTATAAATTTTTCACTTAAAAAGCACAATATTCACTTGTTTACAGCCAGAGTTAAAGCAATTTATACGGGTGTGACGTCATGCAGTGGAAAGCCAGCTGTCAAAAATTTGGAAATCGAATAACGGACCTGCGCAATGCGCAATCTTGTATTCTATCATTCTTGAGACGCGATAACAACGACATTGTTGCAGGAGATAAGGAATGCTGTGTTGGCATTCTCGTGGTCGCCAAATGTTTACGTTGCGCCGGCTAGCGGATTAGCTACCCGCTGCCGGAGTAATATGAGAAACCGTACGAGCGCGGTTATGACGCCGCTCTGCCGTCGGTCGACGTTGACAGATCGCAGGGTAGGTATAAATATAAGGTTTGGACGAAGTCAGACTTTAAGTGTGCAACAATGTTCCAATACGTGACTCTCTGTATAGTAGCCCTCTGCTACTTCGCTGCTGACTTGTTGGCTGCTTGTGTTGGCGCGGCCATGGTGGCATATATTCGCCAATATGCTGCCATGGCCGTTGAGCGAGTTGCTTAAAGTTAGTTTTTCGTCTTCTGAGAGTCGCTCATCGAGACGAATACATCGCACGACGCGAACGCATCCACACGAGTGGCAAAACCCTCAAATAATATTACAACCTCTATCGAAACCGATTAAGTGTATATAGACAATTAGTTTAGTGTTAGAATAAAATAAAATACTGAAATATTCGAAGAAAGTGGTTTTATTGTGTAGCAACACTAGCTAAATTTCTATTGAAAATCTTAATAGTAGTTTTAATTGTAAAATTTTAGTTCGTTTATTTTTTTAACTTTCTAAATTGTGATTTAAATTCATATACGCAAACCGAATTCTTAGTTTTTTCATCGTACTCTACCCAATCGCTTTCGGCCAGATCAACATTTTGGAATACTTGACCATTATCCGAAGATTGCACGATCCAGCCACTGCGCGGTGATAATTCAACCGGTTCGGCACCCCGACAGTCAAAAACAACTATTGTTTTAAACTTTCCCGAATCTTCAGCTGTGTACGGTACTATAAAATTGCACTGTTATTATTATTAATGAACTAAGATGTTTTTGGTAAGTTACCATTTGACTTCTCGACAATATTAATAGTATTTTCCCGGCTACACATTTTACATTTTATATAGAAATTAAAGCCGTCTGGATTACGTGTATCACATTGAACTCTATCTGATTCTGTCACATCATGCCACTTTTCTGATGAAGCGCCGCAATTGGTACAGGTAATTTTCAAAAAGAACGGATGGTTCGGGTGACTCGTTTGAAGGTTGTCAACATTCTCTAATGCAGCACTTATTTGCAAACCAACGCGCACCATCGTTTTTATAAATACATAGTATTAGTCCAAGAATGATAGGTTTTTTGTTTTCTTTCATATGAGACAAAAAGTGATTATAGCAATGTACAAAGATCTTACGTTAGACTATAAAGTATTGTTAAAATAAAAATGATTGCGAATATAACAGCGTCTCACGTCTCGTTCAATACGAGATAAACACCCCGCCGGAGGGAGCGACACAGAGTGGCTAAGGCAAAAAGAAAACGAGCACCTCGGCGTAAAATACGACGCGCACCAAGGCGATTTTTCGCCGAGTAGAACGTTGTAAAATTTACAGATTCTTGCATAAGTATGTGTGTATTTTAAGAGTTATGTTGTAAACAGAACAACATTTGGAGAACGACAAATACACGGACGAAGTGTCAAATATTTACTGATTCTCGAGTAAAATATTGTACCTACTTCGCCAAAAATTCACATCCAATTAGAAAAGAATTTGTATGTACATATAGGACGCATGATGAGCACAAAAAATGAGAGTCGCTAGCGCTAAATACAAGAGAGTAAGCAAATATTTGAATTTTGTCGTGCCGACATACGAGAACAGCGCCTACAGTTGATTTTTTTCTCAATTCCCATAAGAGCCTGTGTAATTTTGACAGTTCGTGCGTGTAGTTGTAGTTCTCCGAATGGTGTTCTGTTTACAACACGAGTATAAAAATTTTTTGAACTGAATTTATTGCGTTGCCATCTATTGAGCTGTATAGAGCTGATTTTGCTTTACTTTTCTGAATTCTGATTTGTATGTAATTTTAATATGACAATTGCTGCACTAATTTTTTAATGAAATGTTTGCATTTGAAATGTGCCCATACAAATAAGAAGTATTTTTTCCTGAGAATTTTTTCATATCACATCAGCAAATTCACTAGTGAAAGTGAAAAATCCCATGCAATGAAATCATTTATTACCAGTACGGCATTGTACTATTCACAGGCACGAACAGCTGACTTATATAATTTCACGCTGTGCCGCGCTCTGTCCGATATATGTTGTAAGCAGAACACTCAGTGGTATGAACGCCTATGACAAGATGCAACCTCTTCCGCTAACAGTGTATGACGGATAACATTTCAATAGAACACACAGAATTTCGTGTTTTCTTTAATTTTTCTTATTAATTCGCAAAAGCTTTTTCTTTGTTTTTAGAAATTTAAAAAAAAAAACATTACTTGGATTTTTGGTTGGAATTTGAATAAAACCACAATTTCGCTGAGAATTTTTTGGAATCTATTATTATTTTAATATGTGAAAATTATTGTAATTAAATTATTGAAAAACTTACAAATTATTTTTCAAGTTGCTGTGGTGTTCGAACCGGACCGTCCGCTTTCGTAGTCCAGCACACTACCCTATGAGCTACGCGTGATAACGATTTTATTGCGCTAAATACGGAATATGTAGTTGTTGAACTTTGCGAAAGCACAAAGGAACGAACGGTTGTGACGAAGTTACAATTCGTGTTTGTGTGTGTGTTTAGTTTAGAAACAATCGAAACCAGGCGATGCTTGGCTGACAACGCCGATCGAATTCGGATGTAGTACAAAAATTTCATTTCAAAAAATTCATACTCTCACGAACTGTCAAATAATTACTGATTCTCGAGTAAAATTTTGTACTTATTTCGCCAAAAATTCACATCAAATTAAAAAAGTCTTTGTATGTACATATATGACGCATGAACAGCACAAAAAATGAGAGTCGTTAGTGCTGAATACACGAGAACTACACCTTTTCCACTTTTAAATCAGAAAGCGTCACTTTAAAATCAGAAAGCGTCACTTGTAAATCAGAAAGCGTCACTTTAAAATCAGAAAGCGTCACTTGTAAATCAGAAGGCGTCACTTGTAAATCAGAAACCGTCATTTGTAAATCAGAAAGCGTCACTTTAAAATCATAAAGCGTCACTTGTAAATCAGAAAGCGTCACTTGTAAATCAGAAAGCGTCATTTGTAAATCAGAAAGCGTCACTTGTAAATCAGAAATAGCATTTGTAAATAAGAAAGCGTCACTTGTAAATCAGAAAGCGTCACTTGTAAATCAGAAAGCGTCATTTGTAAATCAGAAAGCGTCACATGTAAATTAGAAATGTCCTTTGTAAATTAGAAAGCGTCACTTGTAAATCAGAAAGCGTCACTTGTAAATCAGAAACCGTCATTTGTAAATCAGAAAGCGTCACTTGTAAATCAGAAATGCCAGAGAAAATTGCAAATGATAATTTCTGATTTACAAGTGACGCTTTCTGATTTACAAGTGACGCTTTCTGATTTACAAATGACGCTTTCTGATTTACAAGTGACGCTTTATGATTTACAAGTGACGCTTTCTGATTTACAAGTGACGCTTTCTGATTTACAATGACGGTTTCTGATTTACAAGTGACGCTTTCTGATTTACAAATGACACTTCTGAAATTAAAATGACGCTTTCTGATTTACAAATGACGCTTTATGATTTACAAGTGACGCTTTCTGATTTACAAGTGACGCTTTCTGATTTACAAATTACATTTCTGATTTACAAGTGACGCTTTCTGACTTACAAATGACGCTTTCTGATTTACAAGTGACGCTTTCTGATTTACAAGTGACGCTTTCTGATTTTAAAGTGACGCTTTCTGATTTAAAAGTGGAAAATGTGTAGAAAATATTTGAACTTTGTCGTAGCGACATACGAGAGCAGCGCCTACAGTTGATTTTTTTCTCAATTCCCATTAGAGCCTATTATTTTTGACAGTTTGGCCGAGTAGTTGCCGTTCTCTAAGTGATGTTCTGTTTACAACAAAACCCAGCGATACGCCAGCCCGAGATTAATTATCGCGTTCTGTTTGACCGTACATTTACTGACATACATATTTAAAAATCAGCGTTTTTTATACACTGGTGAATTTTGATGCAATATTTCTGCAGCCAGAAAGAGATAGCAAGTGAAACCCTGCTTTATTCACCATAAATAATTTTAAGCAGTTGCCACTATCAGAAAAATGAGAAACAGTGGGATTTCTTTGTAAGCAATATGAATAAAATATTTCTTTACATTACTTTACGTAATTATATTCTTATATTTAAATTATGCATATTAATCGTATAATATAAATGTTAAATAATATTATTTATAAAAATTTATGATATTTTCACACCACCAATGATGTGCGATACCGATTCTTTTATAGTGTGCGGTTCTCCTGTAAGCCTATGTCACGTATGCAACTACAGTTACAGCTAGTATTGTATTAAGATTTACAAAAACGTATTTTACTTCTTAATAAAAACGTAAGCAATAAATATTTTAAGGCTAATCCTACGGAAGAGCCCATTGTTTTTCTATGTATCCTACATCTTTTAAATAAATATTTTATTTAAATATTAAATAAGTAAATAACATTTTTTAAATATTTTAATAAGATATTTTAAATTTCTTTACGCAAGCACTTATCTTACCTTAGCTTCCAATTGCAAATTATTTACGAATGACAATATTGCGGTAAACAGAGACTAAAACGAATTTATTGTATTACTAAATGTGGCACATTTTTGCAAACAGCCAAATTTAACGGTGCAATGTTTTTGTATTTGTAAGAGTTATATTAAAACTCAACGTTTTCAAGCAAGTCTCTTATATTCAACCGTTAAAATCCCAAACAAACTGTAAAGATTAAATTTTGTTACACACAATTTAGTGAACATACAGAAGCTGGCATAGAATCAAGCACTCACGGACAAACGCAGCAAACTCCTTTTCTTGGCGCAAACGAAGAAATCTAGTCAAACGAAAACATTTGAAGCAACGAACACGTCGCACCAACTCTATCAAACAGGATCGGAGTTTGACGAAAGCTTTAAAGCTTTTTACACAAACTGGAAGAAGAAGAGACGACGATAAAAGAGCGAACGCACATTGCAAGCTAGTTCAAAAATAGTAACACGCAACATTTCAGCAGAGACGATCAGCATCCTAAGAGCGTCGCAGTCTGCATCGAAAGGAACTCGAGTCAGAACCAAAAGGACTCACAATCTGCATCGAAAGGACAGCGAGTCGGCATCGCAGTCAACAGCGCAAGGACATCTCAGTCGACGTCGCAGTCAACGTCGAAGCCAACCCCGCGACTCATAGCAACACGGGCCTGTCGGTCTGTGGGTTTATACGCCGCAGCAGAGGTACATTCGGTCTGTGGGTCTATACCCCGCGACTCATAGCAACATAGCCCTGTCGGTCTGTTTGTTTATACCCCGCGGCATAGGGACAGTCGGTCTGTGGGTTTATACCCCGTCACTTATAGCAACACGGCCCTGTTGGTCTGTGGTTTTATACCCCAAGGCAGAGGGACAGTCGGTCTGTGGGTTTATATATCGCGACTCATAGCAACAACACAACGGAGTGAATCGGCTCCAGGAGAATCTAACCAGAAATTTCCTTTCCAGCGTAATGACTAAATAAATTATAAAGATAATCTAACCATTTGCTTACAGCCTAATGAAATAATTTTTAATTTCCAGCAATCTAACCATTTGCTTACAGCCTAATTAATAATATTTCCAGCAAACTTATTTTAAACTTATATAACTAAACTTATCCTTCGGAACATTGATAAACATTGTAACCAAAAATCAAAAGCGTTTCAATAAAGTTGTTTATTTGTCAAACAAATAAATAACTGAACGAGACCTTGGACTGGACTGAGTTATAGTATATGTTAGTTACGACCACAAATCGTTACAATATTTTAATATAAATAGTTTTAGATTAGACAATTAGATACACATATTTATATACATATATCAGTTAATTATGAAGAACAAGGTCTTTATTTACTCGACCCATTGCGGCTCTTTATTTACTCCACCCATTGTGGCTCTTTATTTACACGACCCATTGCCGCTCTTTATTTACACGACCCATTGCGGCTCTTTATTTACGCGACCCATTGGGGCTCTTGTAGTACTAAGTTATAAAAATGGTTAAGTAAATACAAAAAATACGATACTCAACATTGTGTCCGAGCTGAACAGTGCTAGATTGGTGGAAACACCACTCGAACGAAATTCGGAAACGCAGCTTAAAATATTGTTCGCAAGTGGTTGCGAGATCCACTTGCCACGAACCCTGGGACGAGTGAGCTATTCCCGGCTGGGAAAGAAAAACTCGTCGTTACATCTTTGAAATAACTTATACTAAAGCTTAGTAATAGTAAATACATAAATAATTACAGTTACATTTCAAATTAGATGGATTAATAAGTAAATGATTGAAAACAGATAATTTTATTTATTTATGCGGTGAATATAATTTATACGGAAAAAAAAAGATTTATTTTCGTTTTTTATAAATTGGACGAATAATGCTGTGACAGATATTAATTTTAATTAGTCTATATATGTATAAATTTTCTAACCTCTATTGGGCTTCGGAAATGCCTGAAACACAGTTAGACATACAAGAAGCAACATTCATTTGTATTTTTATCTTTTTATAAAATAACGCACTCAATTGGATCTCGCATACAAGAAACAAAAGCTGTTATTTCTGGCACAGATGCCAAATGCACTGTTTATTTGTGTCGAAAAAAAATTGTTCAAATAAAGAAGCGCTCGCTATTTAATAATGCATTGATTTTATTGTTAATTTTATTGAAAATCGTTTAATAAAAATGGACGCAATTCAGTGCATAACAACGATAGCATCCATAGTTTGCGAAGTATTTGCGGACGTAGAGAATCGGCAAAGAAGACGGTGGTGGATCCGGCCCATAAATCTGTCTCGAGATGAACTGGGGTTTTTCGAGGATTGCACGAGCCAGTTGATGGCATCTGACGAGGAGCATTTCTTTAAAGCTACCCGTATGGATGTCGCGAACTTTTATATGCTGCTTAAAAAGGAGGCCGATTAAATAAGTAATTAATTAATTAATTTAAACTGCGGTACTCCATTAGAAGATTCCTTTATGTCGCCCATAACCTATTTTATTCTTCTAATAATGCAAATAGCTTCGAAGGAATTAACAAAAGAACTTTTCAGTTTTATTTAAAAAACAATATACAGCAATTCTCAAGACGATCTGAACAACAATAGTTGTTTTCTTTTCTATAATTATTTAAATGATAGCAAAAAACAATTGAAATATATATTCAATTACAAAACAATTGAAATAAGCAAGTAATTATACAGTAGTATAATTAAATAATGATTCATGTAAGATTGCGACTATTCCAATAAAAGAACTTTTCAGTTTTATTTAAAAATCAATATACAGCAATTCTCAAGACGATCTGAACAACAATAATCTTCTTTGTTTCTATAATTATTTAAATGACAGCAAACAACAATTCAAATATATATTCAATTACAAAACAATTGAAATAAGCAAGTAATTATACTTTTCATTCATGTAATATTGCGATTATTCCAATAGTAATGTGGCCATACAAGAATGTCGCAGTTTGTAAATGATTACTTTGTCACAGTAAAGGCTTGTGGAGTGTGGATCTATAGTTGCTATTTCCCGCCAAGTTTGAGCATTGGCGAATATACTGAAGTGGTTGAAACTCTGTTGAACGACGTGCGAAATAAAACTTCAGTAATTATTGCAGGCGATTTTAATGCATGGGCGAATGAGTGGGGTTGTCGTTATACCAATGAAAGAGGACAACTTCTCTTGGAAGCCATATCGAGTCTTAATCTGGTTTTGCTCAATACGGGGCAGACTCAATATTTGAACGAAATGAAAGAACATCGATCATCGACCTGACATTCGTGAGCAGCTCCCTAAGTAGAAATGTTGAGTGGTACGTCAGCGATATATACACCAATAGCGACCATAGAGCTAATGTGACGTATCTGCGATACTACACTAACACGGTAAAAAAATGTATGTCCACACGAAAGAGCTGGAAGCTGAAATCGCTGGACGCAGAAGTTTTTGAAGAAATGATCAGCAGAAATCGTACATTTCGCGGAAGTGCGGAACAAGCCGCACGAAGTATGGTTAAGTGGTTGGGTGAAGCATGCAATGCCTCGATATGTAGAAATGGCCGCAAACCAGTCCGCCAGGCAGCCCACTGGTGGAATGAAGAGATAAATCATTGTCGGATTAGAAGTAATTTGGCGCGGCGAATAAAACAACCTATGCGAATGTCGCCTCAATACGAAAGCTATAGAGTTATGTATAATACAGCGCGTAGTGAGTTAAAAAAAGCCATTCGAAGAAGTAAAAAGCTCTCCTTCAGAGAGTTGTGCAATGATGCCGATGCCGATTTGCGGGAAGGGGCATACCGCACAGTCATGGCAAAGGTGAAACCTACCGCCTCGAAGATTTCAACTTCAGAAATCTGTTACCAGTAGAGAAATCTGTGATGCAATACAGGCCTTATCCAATAAGAAAGCGCCAGGACCTGATGGCATCCAAAATGAAATGATTAAATTAGCACACAAGAAAAACGAGGAACCATTTATCAAAGTATTTAACTGATGCGTCAGTGAGGGTGTCTTCCCAAACATATGGAAGATACAACGTCTTGTCTTACTACCTAAACCGAAGAAGTCATTACACGAGCCCGAGTCATACAGGCCGTTGGGTTTGGTTGATACGCTTGGAAGATGTACTTGAGTACATCTTCAGGGAGCGTCTACAGAAGCATGTTGATGCGGTTAATGCGCTGTCACACAATCAATATGTTTTCCGATGAGGTACATCTACTCTCGATGCAATCGGTGAAGTGATAGATTTAGCTGAAAAGGGCATCGAAGGCACCCGTTGGAAATATGGCACCAAACAATCTTGCGTCCTGGTTACGCTGGATGTAAAAAATGCATTTAATTCCGCCAGCTCGGTTGCATATGGAACATAATGTACGACGCGGTGGTCCGTTTGCCTGTAGGAAACGGTATTATAGTGGGATACGCTGACGACGTGACGGTTGTGATCGTAAGAAAGGAGATAGAAGAACTTCAGAAGGCAACCACGATAACCATGAATCAAATTAAGTTATGGCTATCTGATAACTATTTGGAATTAGCGAGCGCAAAAAAGTAAGCGATTCTTATAACTAGCAGAAAGAAGCTCGAGACAGTACCTCTGAACATCGACGGTAACATGATCGTAACCAAGCCCACCATAAAATATTTTCGAGTAATGCTAGATGCGAGGGCTATGAGAGTTTATTCTGCACTTGCACGTATTATGGCTAACACATATGGTCCAAATCAAAAGAGTAGGCTATTGCTATCCAAGGTAGTGCAGTCGATAATAATGTATCCGGTTCCTATATGGATTAAAGCTTTAACGATAAAGCAAAATATGCATACCACCACCAGATATATTAGCTGAAGAATTAACGGCACGTTGTCGTAAGAAACGGGATCTTGGCAGAGGTCTCTTACTCCAAGAAGTCGAAGATGTTCGAAATGTGACAAACGGAATGTGGCAACAACAATGGGATAACGCCAATAAAGGACGATGGACTCATAGGCTAATATTCCATGTTAGGACGTGTGTTGAGAGACAGCACGGCAACGTGGATTTTTACATTACGCAACTGCTTAGTGGACACGGATTCACACTTTCGTGGTTACCTGTACAAATACGGTCATGAGCCGATTCCATCATGTACATGTTGCATGTACATTTTTAATTCTATACAAATTTATAATTTATTTACGTAAGCATTTTATTTCACATACATACTGTAGATGTACATTGTGAGGTGTGGCGGGGCTCACGCTCTGTGTCGGAGCGCAGAGCGTAAGCAAACGGAGAGCGCTCTTTCCAGCACGTGTCTGCAATGCAGATATCGGCATCTCCTCTTTCCATCATGCGACGGACTGATGAGTCCCGTATGATGGCGTGGTGGAAGTTTCGAGAAAACAAGTTTTTTTCTATGAACTTCACATCACGCCATCCTACGGTACTAGCAATTAACGCCGACGCTGATAAGAGAGAGCGAGAGGTCCATATGTGCAAAGCGGTCACGACTGGAATGAGCAGAGCGAACCGGTTTTCGCTCTGCAGCTTCGACACAGATCGTGTGCTGATAATGTTTTATTCGGGAATTGATAGTCAGTCGGAAATGAGTCGTGTTAATAAACAATCAAATAAAATTTTATGGAACATTCGTCGACGTTGAAAATTAATTTGTGCATAAATAGGAAAATGTGCGCTTAAGAAAGGAAACAAATTCCAAAAAGAAAAAAAAGTTTAAAACTGCGTCGCAATTCATGATTTTAAATTACACTGTGGATAAAACAATATCCAAACACAAATTAACGCTGAACTATCGTGTGGTTTTAAAAGAATAACATACATATAGCGATAAAAGTGTGTCGATTGCAAGACAAATATTCGAGTGTATTTTAATCAACACTTTTACTATGAGTGTCAAAGAAAAGAGAAAATACAACAATAAACATTTCCAAGTTAATTTCAGCCTGTTTATGTGATCGCAGCGCTGCGCAGGAAAACGTGCCAAAGAGCAACTAAAAGTGAATGGTACGACGTAAAAGAAAACGCAATAACGTGCCAAATACTCGTAAATCACGTGAAACATAAAATTAAAGTTAGAAATTTAAACCATATTTGGACACTCAACAACTTAATCGAATAAACACGAACACAAAATGCTTCAAATCATAGAAAATTACGATGCAAGAAAAAAAAATGTTAAACAGAAATTTCAAATATCAATAAATCGCAAAATTGGGAACTGTTCTTCAAATTAGTCTAAAAGTCTGCAACTAGTACCACAGCCGCCTGTTAGCGCCTAACAAATACTTCGTAGAGCCTTCGGAGGACTGGATTTATGTTTCGATCAATTGTAAAGGCAAAAATCCAGTGGGTTCACTAAACAAGCAAGTAAAATCAATTAAAAAGCACACACACATCTGGTATGTAACTCAAATTACCTTTTATGTTGACGAATAGAAAACAAATAAACTATGGAGTTTATGCATTCAAAATAATTTATAAACTCACCATCGAATCTTATAAGTAAAACCTTACTTAGATCTTAATTATTGTGATGTAGTTTTTTTTGTTGTTTTTGAACAACGAGTACGGCAAAATTTAATGCAATTATTCAACAATAGCGAACAGATTATTAGCTAATAGATAAGGCATTAAGAAAACTAGCTACAAAATGTACAATTATTCTAACTAAATATGTATAATACCTAGAAGATGTTATGAATGTATTTAAAGCCGTGCATATTTTAATTTAATCATAGATTTCTAAATAACAAGCAACGTTGCTAAGAAAGAGATTTTTTTTTTCTCATACAATAAATATAAATACTATTGATTTAAGTTAAGTGAACCAATGAAATTGTAGAAGTTATGGAAAAATTATGTGCATTTACATTAAAAATTCTTAATGTAATAATTACAATTCCAACAGACAAGTTCATGTAAGAAGAACAAGCGCTTAAAAATACGTTTTACTTTAAATAAATTGTTGTTAAAATTAAAATTATTAAATTTAAAAAAAAATGGATTAATATTTAATTAGGTAAACAGGTGAGTTAGCGGTTCCACTCCGCGCAGCCAGGCGACACCGAAAAAGGGGTTGGCGCACAAATTCCCAACGCGCCAACCATGGAAGGGCGGGTATAGAAAGGGGGAGGGAAATAACATCAACTCCTCCCCCCTCTACTCCTCTCATCTCTCACCCACCTCCCTCTCAACGTAATACTACTTTCTTTTTGTTGATTTCTTTTCTTTTTTTTTTTTTTTTGCCGCCAGCGTAGTATCGATCGCGATGTGGTGTCGTCGTGCGAATTTTCGGTTATCGGTCTTGTTCTTGGCAGTATAGCCACAGTAAGCCTCAGCTCCTTTCTTTTTTTTGTAACTGGGGTTTCAAGACGCTGTCGGGGTTGTGAAGAACCCCCCCACTTTCCCTGAGCACGGCCGGAAGAGCTGAGCTGCCCTGACAGCGATCATATCTTCGTTCGTGATTTTTTTTTGATTTTTTTTTGTTGTAAATTTAGTTTACCGCGAACCCACACCCCCCCTAACGTTACAACATACTGTATATTTTATTATATATATTACATGTTTATTTTATTTATCATTGTCTTTCATACAGCAGAATTCAGTTCATCAGCCTACGGATCTTTATTAGCAGCTTTAGTTCATTTAAAATTGCTTTTTCTCATTAGTTAACAAATTAAAATTTCTCAATACCTAACGTTAAAAAATGCCTGCGATCTTCATTAATTCATTCATTCAATTTTAATTTTATATATTAAGAGTATAAAGGCCCAACCAAGCAATTCATGTGCATGTTAAGTTTCGTGAGAGCAAAACTACGAATACACAGGTTTCAATACGTGCACCCAGCAATGCAATGCAATGTTTCGTCAAATTCGCATAGTTCGTGAAGTGCATAGCTTGCATAAAAATATAATGCAAGCTATGCACTTCACGAACTATGCGAATGTTTAATAACATAATATTATAAATATTATGTTTTTTATTCATGAAAAACATGTATAAAACACATTTCTAATAATAGAATTGCAGTTGAACCGACTATGGTGGCAGGGTCCTGATTGGCTAAAGAGCCCCCGTTCTGCGTGGAAGGAGAGTTCCTTCAAGCCACAACTCGCGACTGACTTAGAAGTGCTACCAAAGCCGAAGCTGGCCAACATATCTCGGACTGATGTTCGATGGGATTTCTTGTCGAGATACTCATCATACACTAAGCTGAAGAGGATCACTAAGCTCGCGACTGACTTAGAAGTGCGACCAAAGCCGAAGCTGGCCAACATATCTCGGACTGATGTTCGATGGGATTTCTTGTCGAGATACTCATCATACACTAAGCTGAAGAGGATCACTGCATATATTCTTCGCTTCATGCACAATTTCCGAAATCAGTCAAATGCGATACTGCACAAAAGTCCATTAAGGGCTGAAGAAATCAAGAAAGCTGAAAGTGTTTAATTCAAGTACGAACGGATCAGCGATTTTCCGAAAGAGATCTCGTTCTGCAGCCAGAACAAACAACTGCCTCTTCGCAGCAACCTCATTCGACTACAGCCATTCTTGGACAAGGAAGGTATTTTGCGCGTAGGTGGTCGATTAAGAAACGCTGACATTCCAACTGCCACGAAGCATCTAATAATTCTTGCTAAAAGTTCCTTGCTGGCAAGGCTTATCGCGACGGATTACCACTGACATACACTTCATATCGGGCCGCGCACCAAGCAAGCCCTCCTACAACGACTGTTCTGGGTCATATCTTCTCGCAACTTAGTGCGAAAAGTGTACCGCAGCTGCGTGAAATGTGCACGTCTGAATCGGCTTCCGCTTCGACAAATGATGGCCGATCTACCAGTGAGCCGTACCAAGTGCTCTCGGTGCTTCCAGAGAAGTGCTGTGGATTGCGTTGGCCCGTACCCATTCAAATTTGCTCCTGGTAGAGGTTCAAAGTCCGTGAAGGGCTTTATTGCTGGTTTCATCTGCATGGGAACTGGAGCTATGCATCTGGAGTTCTTGGGAGATCTATCTTCCGTTTTGTTTCTTAACGGTTTCAAATGTTTTATAAACCGCCGAGTTTATTGCCGGCACATGTATTCCGACAACGGTACGAATTTCGTTGGCGCTGAAGGAACCATCAAGATGATGCTACAAAACTGCATCGATCACGACCAGAGTCAGGCCTTTTTGCTGAACATCAGATTTATTGGCACTTCAATCCACCAAGCGCGCCTCACATGGGTGGTTATTGGGTAGCAGGAGTGAAACGAGTTAAGTATCATCTGAAGCGTGCGATAGCCTCAGAAGAAGTTTTAACTCCGGGACATTTCTTGGTTGGTGAACCTCTGAAGGCCTTGCCTGAACCCAACGACTAGGGTTTCCATGGAACATTGGTCGAACGGTGGCATATTATTACTTCGATAAGACGACATTTTTGGCGTCGCTGGCAGAGCGAATATTTAGTGAATCTTCAGGCCCGATCGAAATGGCTGCGTCTCGTGCCTTATCTGAAGGAATATGACCTCGTCGTCATAATAGGTGAAAATACACGGGTTGGTAAGAGTCGCCCGTGTGTGGACCGCCGAGGGAGAATTGGTCCGGCCAATTGCCAAGCTTTGCAGACTTCCTAACCAAGAAGACGTCTTCGCCGATTGACTCACAGTGCTCAATGTCACGAAATGCAGCTTAATCCAGATTGCACAGCAACTCTAAAATACTTCATTAGTCGTATTGAATTTGTCGTTGTACTTATTAATACGATCGCCAATTAACAGTTATCTTAATTGGAGCTTTGTAATGATATAATACTTATAATAGAATAGTTGAACTTCTGCGTAAGTTCAAGGTGGCAGGATGTTGAAGACATAAAGTGTCAAAGTCAGGGACGTCAAATCTAGATGTCAAAATGTTTATCAAAATAAAAGCTACCTTCTCTTGCAAATCAACTAGCAACGTGTGCAGACGCTTTCTTCCTATCTCGCGAATTTAACTTCCAATAAAATAATAGTAATCCGTGTTAGCAAAGTAATAAATGCATCAAATCATATTTTCAATAATTACCGTGATTTTCAAAGTAATGTCGCAATATTTCCCAGCGTTGTTCAAGCATATAAACAACCATATTCGTTCAGCGGAAGGATAAAACTAATTATCTGGCAAATCAGACATGAGCTAAGTGTTACTATTCACCAATTAAGCACAACTTGAAAAAAAAAACGTTCGATGGCGGACCCTTTACATGCTACTACTGTTTAGAACCAGAGACGACGAGACCCCGGAATCATCTAGTACCATAAAAAAATGCAAAATGAAAACACATGTACACTATACATGAGATTTCCCATTGAATTGTTTTTGCTTTTAGACGTGCCGCTGCTACTATGGTTACACAATGACAGATTGAATGAGATATCCATTTACTTAAAACAATTCACAACTGATACAATGTTTTAAAGGGACTTTACTGTTGAAAATTATTATTTTGCATGGTAAATAGAAGAATTAGCATATATTAGAAAATTTATAAGGGAATAAGAACGTGTCATAGAATTTTAACCTCACGTTGAGCTGCAAAGTTTATTTTTGGAGGTCCAGTAGATATGCCTTTTAACTTTACTTTAATTAAATATAAATACTGCACTGTATTAATCCACTTTATTAACTTGTTAACGTTCAAAATAAAAATTTAGGCAATCAAATACAAAATGTTTGTTATGGTTTGACAAACTTACAGAGAATATGTTCATTTTACTTAGTTAAAGAGCTATAAGAACACATTTTTCATACTAATTTTTATATTGTTGAATTTAAATTTTATTGTTATTTACTTAGTTAAAGAGCTAAAAGGACACATTTTTCATACTACTTTTTATATTGTATTTACACACCGCCCGTGAGGAATACAGTTCGGTGCATTACCTCTCTTTTTCACCCGCATTTCACCCTTATGCAAGCACGCTAAAAGTGCGTTATGCGAATTAGTTTTTGTCTAAACCTAGAAGTTGATGGATCTCTGTTAAAAAATCTTATTACGAAATAAATTCGAACTCTAACAAGTAAAGCAACGAAAGCCTCACTGCTGCAAGTATTGCAACAAACAAAGGGTGCCATTCCGAGAAGTTCATCAAAGATAAACTGGCTGACTCCTACTTTGTGACAGACTTCATTAAACATTTCGAGAAACCTATCTTCTAATTTTACAACTAAGGCGGTTTTCACACCAATGAGATAGACAAAGAGACAAAATTTTGTTCTTGTTTTGCTAATAAAATTGTAAGAAGAACAAGCGGATGAATTTGTCTCTTTGGTTCATTTTTGTCTCACGGCATTCCGTGAGACAAAGAGACAAAAGTGTTGTCGCACCAATACAGTAAAAGTGTATTAAGCTTTGGAATTTAGTCCCTTTTGTGAAATTCGGACTAAATTTTAGTACTTTGTACAATAGAAGTGCATGGCTGAGCTATTAGATTAAAGTATACCTTGTGTAGTTTCTATCAGTTTTTTGTTGTTTCTGCTTTTTGTTGTCGCTGTCCTAATTATTATCGGAAGTCGGAAAATCATAAACGTAAGTAAATATTGTTCAATAAAAAACCAAACATTATTTAATTTACAATATATTCTCTTGTGTCCACAAAACCACATTATTTGTGTAATTTAACGCGAAGGTTATAAATTGGTTTGTGGAATTTCTTCTTAATAACCTATTTGATTCCATAATTGCAATTAAAATATAAAACTGTTGAAAAAATTGTCGGCTTCGATTTAGTACGATTTTATTTGTAACAATGACAGAACGGCAATACTCCGCAGCAGTAAAGTAGCAAATATGTTTAAGACTTTAGTCTCTTCAATGTAAATGCCACAAGAGTCAAAAATGAACACGAACCCAAGTGACAAAAGGGTCTCGCACACATAAATATATTTGGAGTGGACCCGAAAATGGCTAGTATACGCAGCCATTCCTTTCTCCTAAAAAAACAAACTTTTAATATTTTTTATCAACACTTTCTGTTTCTGCCGAAGCAATAATTTCACTAAGAACTTTCACAATCGTCATTAAAATTCGTGTTACAACAGATAAATACCATGGGTTTTTAACATACAAAGGTTTTTCACTCACCGTTCAAATTACTGCATTTCGTTAGGAAATGCAAAAACCTTATTCCCGCCCGAATTGCATTTTAAAATACATTTTCTTTCGCGCACCATTTTTCATGAGATCAATCAAGCAAAATTATACAAGAAATTTTAAATAACGAAACTATTAACGGTATCGTATTCCCGAGACGAATTCGTCTCTGTCGTATACTAATTTGTTCCGGAAATATATGAAATATATCTGAAAAAAAGCGTAATAGCAAAAAACGATCTTTTTAATTATACTTCTTATGGTATTTTGATAACAACATTCCATTGAACATCGCTTTTAAAGTGATTTTTACTTTTAAAGCCCTTAACTTCTATACTAGGTCTTTGCGGCAAATTTTATTGTTATACTATTTTTGGAAATACAGTGGCTATTTAATGTATAATAAGTTCTCTAATCCAAATTAGGAAACTGTGTTTTACTTGAACACGTATGCGAAAATTGCTCTTACTCTTTTGGATTGGAATCTCTGAACAAACATTGTATCGAATTGTCAGTCCAAGTCACAGAAATAAACACGCGGGAAAAAAATCGCTAATTTTAATCAGTAATTTCTATTGAAAAACGTTTTTGACAACTTATAAGTTTTATAAAATAATGAAGCGAGAACATTTTTAAAACTGTTTCGTGAAAGTAAAATCCATAAATCTAAAAAAAATGTGGTTATTTAGCGGAGTGAATATTGTACCGAAAACGCAATTTTTTTTTTGTAACAAGAAGAAGAAGAATGTAAACACGAAATATGGCTTCGATTGTTTTGTGTACGCAATGTCCCCGGGTTTTTGCGTAAACAAAAATTTGCATGGGATTTGTTGTTGGGATCCTCGTCGATTAACGCACACATGAATGGTATTTCTAAGAGTCAGGGGTCTCATCTCATCTCACATTCATGCATGCACTCATGGATTCACTTCTCTTTTTAGTGGCCGACAAACTGTTGCAGCGTTGCAAGATTTTTAAATGAAAGAAATTTTGTTCACATTTCGTGCAGCACTTTATGCAATAAAAACCATAAAAAACTATAAAAAATAATCTTCGGATAATTGTTTAAGTTTTTCCCTGCATTTATAAAAAGCAATTTGGTTGCAAAAACCCATTTTACAAGGTCTTGAATTATTCAACATAACCATTAAAGCTAAATTTTGTATAAAAACAATTTAGCAGCACTAAAAATCATAGTTTATACAAAAACCTTTGTAACAGCGAAAAAAAGCGACAACAGCGACGTAAACACTGTCTTGTAAGAGCTGAAGACTTTCTGAATTCCACGACTGTCTCAGCGAAGACATGGCAACAACTTGTGATGACAAAACACCCTGTTTTCGCCGAAGACTTTGTGAATCAGGGTATAAATGAACTCTAATAAGAAGTTTTTAATATTGTTTATGTGTATATTTATATTTGGAATTTTCTCTGCTATTCCGTTACTACTCTTTTATAGCCGCCGAAGATCTTATTTTCATTGTGGCTTAATTGGGCGGTGATTCCACTTGGGTAAAGTTACCCATGCAATTTTACTCTCTCAATGTGTTCATCGAATTTTTACCCCGAAGTGATTACACTTGGGTATTTTTACCCAAGAATATTTGATACTTTTGCTACCAAATGGCGTAAAAGTGGCGTCGAGTGTCATAAAATTTTACGGATAGCTAATAATATGCAATCTATTACTATACTTATACAAAAATATAGAATAATTATAATTTAATGTAATTTTTGTTAGTTTCTAGATGTTTTAAAAAACATAAAATTAAGTTACAAAAGAAAACATCATGTCATAATAATCAAACATAGAATTGAAAAAATTTAATTAAAAATATATCGGAAATACCAAATTGATCGACTCTTAAACAAGTCATAAATAGCATTAAAAAATTAGCAAAACTAAAACATTTATTTATGTGCGTAATATGTTAAAATATTTAATATAGAACGTCCGTACAACACATCCGCATTGATGAGCGGTCATCGTTAAACTAATTGTTGCTATGTCAACAGCTCAAAACAAATGAAAAAATGTACAAGCGCTCGAAAGGGTTTCCGTTTGTTATTTTTCCATACATTTTGCGTGCTAATCTGCCGCTTTCATTGATTTTACATACGTTTGCATACTACCAAACGGTTTTTGCTGCTACAGAACTCTGTTCTCCAAGAAAAACCAGCAAAATTCTTGGGTAAAATTTTACCCACGGATGAACACACTGTTCTCTCGTGAGCGAGTGTTTATTTTTGTGATTTTGCCGTAGAGCAACAACAAAATTTTACCCATTTGGGTAACTTTACCCAAGTGGAATCACCGCCTTGGCGGGCAAACAGAACGCGATTAAGAACGCACACGTTCTTATGGCGTAAGTCAAACAGAAAACGCGCAACTCGGCGTAAATATTGACGCGAACCAGGGCGTTTTTTCCACCGAGTAGAGCGGTCTAAAATTTTACAGATTCTTGTATAAGTGTGCGTGTATTTTAAGAGTATGGGTACAAAACTTTTTGGAACTGCAATATTTTGCGTTGCCATCTGTTGAACTGTACGTATGTGTTTTTGCGTTGCTTTTTTAATTATTTTTTTTCGTTCTTTTGTTAAATTTGTTTGAAAATGCTAATATGAATATATAGATATTTGACCTAATTACCATTCGAACAATGTTTCGATGAAATGTTTGCATTTTAAATGCCCCCATGCAAATAAGAAATATTTTTTCCTGAGAAATATTTCATATCACATCAGCAAACTCTCTAGCGAAAGTGACAAATCCCATGCAATGAAATCATTTATTACCAGTACGGCATTCTACTATTCACAGACACGAACAGCTGACTTCAAGCTGTGCCGCGCTCTGTCTGACATACCCAGCGAGATCTACGCCGGGCGGAGATAATTTTTCGCGTTCTGTTTGAACGTACCTTTAGCCGGCATTTAGCCGCCGATGATTTTTTGTTTATTAGCCGCAGCCCCGACAAATAAGTATCGCGCAATTCTCTGAGCGAAGCCTTCATAAATCTAAAATCGATATCTAGTAACAAAACTTGTTTTGATTTCTGTGAGCGTATCGTAAAATTTTAACTTGTGTGTAATTTAAATTTATTAAAAAAAAACACAATCAAAACGGATTCGTCATTGAAAGATATGAAGCCAACACTAGCTGCAGATGAAATGTTTCCAGAGGGGCCAGGGTTCATGGATTTAGAAGAGGTTTGTATTATTAATAAGTCGAAAAAACAATTTAGTGGCACGACGAAATCCCCTTAATTTTCATGAAAATCTCAAAGAGCATGTTGTCTTCGGATAAGCAATTAACAGGATTAAACCTAGATCAGCCCGGTATAGCCGATTTTTTTTTGTTGTTGTTGTTGTTGTTGTAGCTCCCCACAACAACAAGTCCCGCCCCGCCCCCGTTTACGAGATATGAGCAGTTAAAGTTTGAAATTTTGCTGCCCTATATCTCAGTAATCCCGCCATATATTGGAATGATATATACATCGTTTAAAAGGTAATTAGTATCTATAATCCGAATTTAGACACAATTTTCGGAAATTTTTACTTTTCGCGTAAAACAATTTTAAATTATTTCCTACTTTTTTTATGTTTATTATTTTTTTGAAAATGAAGTTGTTCAGAATGTTATATAATAGCTTACATTTTAAGAAAATATAGTTAGTAACGCGTGTTTACGAATTTTTGTTATTAAAAGCGGTGTAGTACTTTGGGGGGAAACGATCATTAAAACGGAGCCGTTGCTCCCTTTTTGAATCTAATGTGAGTACATAGAACATTTTGGGGAAATTATTTTCAAGTACTACTTTTTAGATTGTGTTGTAAATCAATGTAAATATAAAGATGAAAAAATATGTATATAAAAATGCAAACATATGTATATAATAATGAACAAATACTTTATTTTTAATTGGAGGATTTAGCGCCGCAGGCCAACAATTTTTGTTGTTTTTTTTTGTTTTGTTACAACAACAAAAATGTTTAAGTAAGTGTCTGGTTCAGTTGCTTAGTCCTAAAGATATTTGACTGAGTTGTTATTTCGCTAGCTATTAAATAGTGTTCGCTAAAAAGTGGTGTTGGCATATTTTGATGTCCGTTTTCTTCGGAAATACTGCACCGATTTCGATAAAAAAATACGTAAATACGCATTACTTACTATATTTTCTTAAAATGTAAACTATCTCTATGCAGGGTTTATAGATATTAAAATTATATTATTATAGATATAGGGCATCAAAATTTTAAATTTTAAATGCTCATATCTCCTAAACGGGGGCGTGGCGGGGAAGCGTATTATAATTTTTAGCTAAGGCTAGTTCCATAGTATCTCCAGCAAAAAGGAATTGAGTTCTGAATGTTAGTGTGAAAAGACGTGTTTTATTGGCGCTCGTGATCTACAGTTGTATTTTTCGTGATTTTTGAAGGTATACTTTGCTTAGCCTGCTTTGATTGAAGTGATCTCTCAATCAGGAATTTTATTTTATCACCTGTGTTCAACAAGGTCAACTCTGGAATGACAACTAGACGAACAAAAGTTCCTGCTACATCGGTTGCTCCTTCAACTTCTGGCGGGAAATTGTGTGCAGCTAATAAGTCATCAACTACACGTTCTCCGTCGCTCTCCAAAGAGAAGTTATTTAATTCTACTTCTGCTGATGAGTCATCCTCTTCTGGTTCTTCTGTGCTCTCTAGTAGTTTGGAGTTGGTCTCTACGCTTAACTGTGTTAAAGAGAGCATCATAAAACAGGTTTCCACTACAATTAGCGCTTCTGAAGAGAGAGTCTGGCAGCGATTAAGTGAGTTATCGGCTGAGCTTTCAAACTTGAAATTTTCATTGGAAAATCTATTGGAAAGAGTTGTAATAGTTGAAGCAACGTGTGCTGAGATGAAAATTTTAAAACAGCAATTTGATGATTTTAAGAGTACTGCTATGCATGACTCTGCTGATGCAAACTCTTTCGTAACTGCACTGAAGGCTGAGTTGACTGATTTATTGCCCTATTCTCATTTACAACTTATGTTGTAAGTAGTGTTGTCTAAGCAAAATCGGTATTACGGTTTACAACTTTGCTGAAAGTTGTCAAGCTGGTTGTCTTTCGAAGTTGTCTAAGCAAAAATGATGTCTATACTGTTTCACAACACAACCCCAGTTGTGTTGTCTTATGTGTCAAAATCAGACAACACCTAGAGAGCAGTTGTAATCAGCTATGTTTGTTGAAAGGGTCGCATGTTTAACGTGAATTTGTTGTCTGACGCGAAAATAATGGACAAAAAATATAATGTAATGCAATGTAATTATTGTATTTCAGTGATATTTATTAATGTCTAAGATTTTACGAGAATATGAAATGATATTTTTTTGAAACCGCATTATAATATCAACTGTTCAACAATTCTTGCAATATTTATGGTATTTTGATTTTCTTCTTCCGGGAAGAATAAATCGACACCAATTTCCATTATAATATTTATTTATCTTTAATCAGAATTGTAAACAAACCACAGTTTTTATTTTGATACTATAAGTACTGTACGGCAGGGTTACAGATCTGGCAGTAGTATTCATTGCATTTATTTTTTTGGTACTAATTTGAAATTTTGTTTTTGTAAATAAGAGTAGAATTTATCAAACAGAACAATATAAAATATCCTCACAAATATAGCAGCATACATTTCCATAGTAACAACACACAATTTGGTGCTTTATTTTGATTTTCTTAAAGACTCAATTTCAAAATGTGGAGTATTTTGCATAATGCGGAGTGTAACACTACTAAAGAAAAAAACACATGCATATTCAAGCAACTGAAACATCTAAACTGTTGGTGGCTTCGAAAATTTCTGCCTAAAGTTTGACAAGACAACTTACAACTTCGAATGGTTGTAAATCGTAATACGGAATTCGAACTCAGTTGTCTTCAAAGTTGTGTTGTCTTGAAGACAACACAACCGATGTTGTATTGTAAATGAGAATAGGGCCCTTAAAGTTAAAATTAGATAAACATGAGCATGATTCTGTTTCTTCTGATGTCGTAATTAGTGGCATCCCTTTTGTATGTGGTGAAAACTTGACTGATGTCTTTGGAAAAATTGTGGATGCTATAAAAATTAACGCTGTTGACCTGCGAAAAATTTTTAGAGTGAAACCTAAAGATTCTAAAAATAGCTCGATAATAATAGCTAAGCTATCCTCTGCTGATGAGCGCATTAATTTCCTCAAAGCTGTTGCTGGGTTTAGAAAAGAGAAAAAGCGTAAATTAGTGCTTGGTGATATTGGCTTTGATGGTGATCTAAGAATCTTCATTAACGAAAGCTTGACGAAAGCTAACCGCGATATTTTGCAGTATGCTAACAAGAAGAGAAGATAGCATCTACTTTTTGCTGTGTTTACATTGCGTGGGCGAGTCTTCGTAAGAGCATCAGCTGATGGTGAAGCAAAGTTAGTTTGTGACAGAAATTCTGTTGATTGTGTCGCTGGAACTTAGCATAGAAATTATTAAGTATTTATTTTTTATGTTATTGTTTTGTTAGTTATCATTTATTATGGCCTTAGTATTTATGACTTTGCTATTACGTTTACTTTTTATTTTATATTTTATTTTATATATCTTTCCTTTCTCGATTTCTCTCCTTTACTTTTCTCTTATATTTTTGCTCTGGTTGAATTACTGTGTTTATGTAAAGCTGATACTGTTTGAAGTAGCCTTATTTGTGTCGGGTGTTGGTACTTGATAGTGCTCGGTCTGATGGTGATAACGATTGTCGTAAGGCCATGTTGCGTGTCCTGTGCAGCCGGTCTTCTTGCTTGAATGTGGTACATTTTAATGCCAGAAGCTTGAATGGCTTGAAACTAGATCATGCTAGGCAAATTTTTGAGGATTCTGCTGTTGATGTAATTTGTGTCTCGGAGACGTGGTTCAAGCCTGAGGTTCCTGATGCGTTTTATGATATTGATGGTTATAGGCTCTACAGGAATGATAGATGTGAGAAAAGAGGCGGTGGAGTTGCTATTTATTGTAACAGCTCTCTCAAGTCTAGACTTGTAAATAAAGGCAATACTACTTGTGAGTTTTTAAATATTACTGTATTTGATAACAACACTAAAATCTTGGTTTCGTGTGTTTACAATCTCCAGCGCAATATTAGCACTGAAACTTTGTTTTGTGATCTTTCTGGTAAACTTGTTGACTATGATTTTTTTCTTGTATGTGGTGATTTTAATGTAAATTTATTAGCTAATGTGTCTCTTACATCTGATTTTCTGTATTATGTTTCTATGTGTGGTTTTTCGGTTGTTAACACTGATTTGCCAACTAGGTTTGCATCTTCTTGTGAGCCTAGTCTGCTTGATGTTTGTCTTGTGTCCGATCGTTCTCTTCTACTTCACTATGAGAAGGTGTCATTTTTATCAGACCACGATCTTATATTTGTTTGTTTAAATGTTAAGTTTAATAGTGCGCAGGTAGTCAAAATTAATTTCTATGATTTGAATGCAATTAATTTTCATTTACTGTTTGTTGAAATATCCTCCAAGTGTTGGAATGACATTTAGTTCTTCGAATCTGTTGATGTTGAATTTCTGCTTTTCATAAACATGTTCCTTTGCGTTCTGTAAGAGCACTAAAGAGGGACTGTCCATGGTTTACTTCTCATATTCTGATAGCTTTAAAGAAAAGAAATAAGCTTCATAAAATAAAATAATAAATAAAATGGAAGAATAATAGAACGGCTAAGGCGTGGGAGGATTTTCGTGTAGCACGCAATGCAGCTACGTTGTTATTGAGAAATGCAAAGAAACGGTACTTCAGTTCTAAGCTTAACCATACTCTAAATTCTAAGCAATTATGGCAAAATATTAAGAAACTCTGAATTATTGGTAGTGCTGAAACCAATTGTGAACTGGATCCGGAAGTTCTTAATGACTTTTTCATAAACAGTGGAAACTGCAATTTTGCTAACTCTACTGTGAGTGATGGGTTGCTTACTGGTTCTAACTCTTTACCGTTTACTCCCTTTGCTTTTTCAGCAGTTAGTGAAAATGATGCAGTGAGCAATGTGCTCAAAATTACCTCTAATGCTATTGGTGCTGATGGTTTATCTATTAAGTTTATAAAACTAACTTTACCGTTCATTATTGCTCCTTTAACACACATTATTAATCACTGCTTAACTTGTTCCACTTTTCCCGCATTGTTAAAAACTGCAACAATTATTCCTCTTCCTATTAGTATTCTGCCAGTTTTAGGTAAAATTCTTGAAAGAATTATGTATTCGCAAATGTCTGCTTATATAAATTTTCATAATTTGCTATCACCTCTTCAATCAGGCTTCCGAAAGGGCCACAGTTGTACGTCAACATTGTTAAAGATTACTGATGATATTAGGCAATGTTATGACCAGGATTTTTTGACTCTACTATGTTTAATTGACTTTTCGAAGGCATTCGATTCTGAGAATCACACTGGGGAACAAGCTGTCTTCTGCTAAGCTGGTCACTAGAGGAGTCCCTCAAGGGTCAGTTTTGGGTCCTCTATTGTTTTCCATTTTTGTTAATGATGTGTTCTCAGTCTGTGAGTATTCATCGATACACGCTTATGCAGATGATATTCAAATGTATTTATCGAGGCCTCTCAACCTATTGGAGGATTTGTGCTATAGATTGAATTGTGACTTGTCTTCGCTTAGTGGATGGGCAGCTGCCAATGGTTTAAGCATTAATCCTTCTAAGACTAAAGTTTTGCCTATTTAAAGAAAGTATAGTGACTATGAGGACCTTCCACCTTTGTTTATTGGATCAGTGCTTTGTTTATTGAATACCTGGGTATTATATTAAACTCTCAATTTACATGTGTCGACCATATCAATTACACTGTTGGTAAATTTTTATGGGATAGTTAGGTGCTTGCGTAGCTCGGCTTACTATACACCTATGGAGACGCGATGCAGACTTATCAAACAATTGATTATGCCACGCATTAATTATTTTGCTGTTATATATAGTAAACTAGACTCACACTCTCAGCATAAACTTCTTGTGGCATTCAACTCTTGTGCTAGATATGTATATCCGTCATTGTGATCATATTTCCCGGTTTAGTGAAGGTATTTTGGGTTGTAGTTTAAGTAATTACCTTGTCATTCAAAACGTCTTCTTCTTACACAAGCTTATATTTACCCGCAATCCGTCATATTTATATGATAAACTTGTTTTCTTTCGGTCAACAAGATCTTTGAACCTTATAGTCTCTAGACACTCTTTCCTCAATAGTAGCAGATTTTTCTTTATTCACACCATCAGACTGTGGAACTCACTTCCTTTGCACATCCGAATGATTTCGTCGCTAGGCTGCTTCAAGCGTGCTGTTGTTGCTCATATTGCTTATTCTTAACCAGAGTTTAAAATTCTACTATCTCTTTTGTATCTTCCTTTTTTGTAGTAATTTCGTTTTCTTTCTTTAAATTTTTATTCTTAATGAAGCATTTTCATATTTTTCGCTAGTTCATAAGTATTTATTAATATTATTATTATATGTTATGTTCCTTATATTTGTATGGTTAGTTGCATTATTTTTTAAATTTGCTAATATTTATGTACGCTGAAGCACTAAAAAAGATTCATCTTAGTGTGCTGTATTGTAATTGAAATAAATTGAAATTGAAAGGAAAACTAGAATTTCCCATACCGGGCTGATCTTGAATGTAGCCCAATTAACATTAGATTGGCTGATATTAGAGGAGATTCAATGAATAGCTGGCTATGATTAAGACATGGACAAAGTAATCGTTGCTGTTGCAGTAGTTACCCAGAAAAATAAATCCCGCCCCTCGCCTCGGCCCGGTTTAGATGCGAGTTTTCAAAGTTTGGAGCTTTTATGGGCTATATATCCATAATCGTGGCACATATCGCGACGATATATGTATACGCCCTTTGGGCTACATTCAAGACACGCCCTTTGGGCTACATTCAGTTTATGAGATAAGAGCCTTTAAATTTTGAAACTTTGATCTCATATCTCCGTAATCCCGGCACATATCGCGATATATATATATATTGTTGGTATTAATTAGTGTTACTTTAAAATAGTAGTGTTGGCAAATTTCTATATTCTTTTTGTTCGGAAATAGTGCACCGATTTCGATAAAAAAAATACGTAAAGACGTTATTAACAATATTTTCTTTAAATATAACCTATTATATAGCATTCTAAACAACTTCATTTTCAAAAAAATAATAAATAAAAAAAAGTAGGAAAAACTAAACTCTTATTAGATAAAAGACTTCTCGTAAAAGTTTAGCGAGAAAATGGCTCTAAATATGGATTATAGATATTAAAATTACCTTTCCAACGATGCATATATCACTGCGATATGTGGCGGTATTACGGAGATATAGGGCATCAAATTTATAAACTTTAATGGCTCATATCTCCTAAACGTAGGTTTGGCGGGGGCGTGACTTGTTGTTGTGGGGAGATAATACAACAAAAATAACAACAACAAAATCCATTATACCGGTATTAATGTAGGCAAGGAGTATATATTCCTAAAGAGATTGCATGAAACAGATATTGCCGGTAACATTGTAAAACTTCTGCTCGATGATTAGGCCTACTGCGCTGTCAGCCGAACTGTTTTGCTTTTTTTTCTGTAGTTTTATGACGCATAACACGTTTTTGTTGTCTTGAACAACTATCGAAATCAGCCAGGCAATGATCGATTTCTCGATTTCAGCGCGTGATAAGAGGCAATGAGGTAAAGGGACAACTTCTCTTCCTATTGTCCCTTTACAATAACAAATCATTAGCAGTCGTTTGTCTGCTCAGATTCCTTATCCATTATAATTTTTTTAAGAAATTTTAGATTTCTTATTTGGTGAATGCTTTCTTTGAGATGTTGGAAAGAGTGATAGTTTTATTGATAGAATAATTAGTAAGTGAAAAATCAATGACAGTTTGAAATCAAAACAATTATATGAACAAGTATATTATTTAATTGGCTTTTGAAATGAACGGCCAATAAGATGAATGTAGATTTATAACTATTGTAGCATGCAGAAACAAATGATATGCGGACGAAAATTAATCTGTTAACTTTTATAAGCAATTGTGTTTATGTATTTGCGAATTTATTCCGAGTGGTTGTGTGCGTACGAGGATTTGGTGTTACTTGCATATGACACAAAACAAAGTTAATTTTTCTTACTCATACTTTTTATGTATAAAATTAAAATTAAATAAATGAATTAATGAGGATCGCAGATATTGTTTAACGTTAAGTATTGATAAGGAATTTGAATTTGGGAACCAAAGAGAAAAGGCCATTTTAAAAAGAAATAAATCTATTACTAAAGCTGTAACGACAAATTTGGTTCGCCAAACAACGCCAACTCAAGGCCCTTTGATTTTCTTAGCACTAATGCTACTAGAAGGCACATTTCATTTGCCGTATGCCTCATGTTGGCACATCCGTCCTGGACCGAACAGTGTCCACTTCATCATTCGGACTTTTGTACGGCACTTGACTACAAACAATGCAATTTTCAAAAAAATCTTAACAAAAAAAGGCAACTCAGGGCCCTTTCATTTTCTTAGCACTAATGAAACTAGAAGTCACCTTTCATTTGTCGTATGCCTCATGTTGGCACATCCGTCCTAGACCGAGCAGTGTCCACTTCATCATTCGGATTTTTGTACGGCACTTGACCACAAACTGCAATTTTCAAAAAAATCTTAACGAAAAACGCCAACTCAGGGCCCTTTGATTTTCTTAGCACTAATGCTACTAGAAGCCACATTTCATTTGCCGTATGCCTCATGTTGGCACATCCCTCCTGGACCGAGCAGTGTCCACTTTATCATTTGGATTTTTGTACGGCACTTGACCACAAACAGTGCAATTTTCAAAAAAATCTTAACAAAAAACGCCAACTCAGGGCCCTTTGTTTTTCTTAGCACTAATGCAACTAGAAGCCACCTTTAATTTGCCGTATGCCTCATCTTGGCACATCCGTCCTGGACCGAACAGTGTCCACTTCATCATTTGGATTTTTGTACGGCACTTGACCACAAACAGTGCAATTTTCAAAAAAATCTTAACAAAAAACGCCAACTCAGGGCCCTTTGATTTTCTTAGCACTAATGCAACTAGAAGCCACCTTTCATTTGCTGTATGCCTCATGTCGGCACATTTGTCCTGGACGGAGCAGTGTCCACTTCATCATTCGGATTTTTGTACGGCACTTGACCACAAACAGTGCAATTTTCAAAAAAATCTTAACAAAAAACGCCAACTCAGGGCCCTTTGTTTTTCTTAGCACTAATGCAACTAGAAGCCACCTTTAATTTGCCGTATGCCTCATCTTGGCACATCCGTCCTGGACCGAACAGTGTCCACTTCATCATTTGGATTTTTGTACGGCACTTGACCGCAAACAGTGGAATTTTCAAAAAAATCTTAACAAAAAACGGCAACTCAGGGCCCTTTGATTTTCTTAGCACTAATGCAACTAGAAGCCACCTTTCATTTGCTGTATGCCTCATGTCGGCACATTTGTCCTGGACGGAGCAGTGTCCACTTCATCATTTGGATTTTTGTACGGCACTTGACCACAAACAGTGCAATATTAAAAAAAATCTTAACAAAAAACGCCAACTCAGGTCCCTTTGATTTTCTTAGCACTAATGCTACTAGAAGCCACATTTCATTTGCCGTATGCCTCATGTTGGCACATCCGTCCTGGATCGAGCAGTGTCCATTTCATCATTTGGATTTTTGTACGGCACTTGACCACAAACAGTGCAATTTTCAAAAAAATCTTAACAAAAAACGCCAACTCAGGGCCCTTTGATTTTCTTAGCACTAATGCAACTAGAAGCCACCTTTCATTTGCTGTATGCCTCATGTCGGCACATTTGTCCTGGACGGAGCAGTGTCCACTTCATCATTCGGATTTTTGTACGGCACTTGACCGCAAACAGTGGAATTTTCAAAAAAATCTTAACAAAAAACGGCAACTCAGGGTCCTTTTATTTTCTTAGCACTAATGCAACTAGAAGGCACCTTTCATTTGCCGTATGCCTCATCTGGGCACATCCGTCCTGGACCGAGCAGTGTCCACTTCATCATTTGGATTTTTGTACGGCACTTGACCACAAACAGTGCAATTTTCAAAAAAATCTTAACAAAAAACGCCAACTCAGGGCCCTTTGTTTTTCTTAGCACTAATGCAACTAGAAGCCACCTTTAATTTGCCGTATGCCTCATCTTGGCACATCCGTCCTGGACCGAACAGTGTCCACTTCATCATTTGGATTTTTGTACGGCACTTGACCACAAACAGTGCAATTTTCAAAAAAATCTTAACAAAAAACCCCAACTCAGGGCCCTTTGATTTTCCTAGCACTAATGCTACTAGAAGTCACCTTTCATTTGCCGTATGCCTCATGTTGGCACAACTGTCCTGGACCGAGTAGTGTCCACTTCATCATTTGGATTTTTGTACGGCACTTGACCGCAAACAGTGGAATTTTCAAAAAAAACTTAACAAAAAACGCCAACTCAGGGCCCTTTGATTTTCCTAGCACTAATGCTACTAGAAGTCACATTTCATTTGACGTATGCCTCACGTTGGCACATCCGTCCTGGACCGAGCAGTGTCCACTTCATCATTCGGATTTTTGTACGGCACTTGACCACAAACAGTGCGATTTTCAAAAAAAAATTAACAAAAAACGCCAACTCAGCTCCCTTTGATTTTCTTAGCACTAATGCTACTAGAAGCCATGTTTCATTTGCCGTATGCCTCATGTTGGCATATCCGTCCTAGACCGAGCAGTGTCCACTTCATCATTCGGATTTTTGTACGGCACTTGACCACAAACTGCAATTTTCAAAAAAATCTTAACGAAAAACGCCAACTCAGGGCCCTTTCATTTTCCTAGCACTAATGCTACTAGAAGTCACCTTTCATTTGCCGTATGCCTCATGTTGGCACAACTGTCCTGGACCGAGCAGTGTCCACTTCATTATTCGGATTTTTTTACGGCTCTTGACCACAAACAGTGCAATTTTCAAAAAAAAACTTAACACAAAACGCCAACTCAGCGCCCTTTGATTTTCTTAGCACTAATGCTACTAGAAGCCACATTTCATTTGACGTATGCCTCACGTTGGCACATCCGTCCTGGACCGAGCAGTGTCCACTTCATCATTCGGATTTTTTTACGGCTCTTGACCACAAACAGTGCGATTTTCAAAAAAAATTTAACAAAAAACGCCAACTCAGCGCCCTTTGATTTTCTTAGCACTAATGCTACTAGAAGCCATGTTTCATTTGCCGTATGCCTCATGTTGGCATATCCGTCCTAGACCGCGCAGTGTCCACTTCATCATTCGAATTTTTGTACGGCACTTGACCACAAACAGTGCAATTTTCAAAAAAATCTTAACAAAAAACCCCAACTCAGGGCCCTTTGATTTTCCTAGCACTAATGCTACTAGAAGTCACCTTTCATTTGCCGTATGCCTCATGTTGGCACAACTGTCCTGGACCGAGCAGTGTCCACTTCATCATTCGGATTTTTTTACGGTACTTGACCGCAAACAGTGGAATTTTCAAAAAAATCTTAACAAAAAACGCCAACTCAGGGCCCTTTGATTTTCCTAGCACTAATGCTACTAGAAGTCACCTTTCATTTGCCGTATGCCTCATGTTGGCACAACTGTCCTGGACCGAGCAGCAGAGATAACGAGATGCGACACTCGTTCCAGCCAGTGTTCGGGTCTATATTCGGGTTCCAGAAGCTTAGTAGTATTCGTAAAAAACTTGGAAATTTTATGGTAGTGTTGGTGAAAAATTGGGAATTTGATGACGTTGCGACAAGAAACTCTCCTCTAGAGAACCCTACTCATCTTTTAAATCCCTATGATGAGGGGTACGAGACGACATGAGTTTCCTTTGTTTACAAAATTTTATAATAGTCAACACACTTTATCCTGAGATTTCAACTCGATTGTATACTTGGACAAAATAATAAATTATTGAGATTGAACTCATATTGATTACATTTATTAGTACATTACATTTAAAGTATACATATATTGAACTTATTTACTGGTCTCAGAAGGAAAAAAGCTTAACGCATCGTAAATGGTTATTAGTTGGATAAATGAATTATGATGTTAACTCCGATTCGGTCCACGATCATAAATGAAGGAGTGCGTTTAGAATAACTTTTTTTTGGAGTTTTAAGAAATATTGTAACATGTTTTGCATTTAAGAGATATTAAATACACGATTCTTGTTATACATATAAAATGAGAGTAATTATTTGGGTGCCGGATAAAAAGGAAACAGATTATTATTATTGCAAGAACTTTATTTTTGTAATGAACAATACATATCAGAATTTTTAAGAACTTGTTCATTGCTTCTATTATAAAATCTTACAATTCCTCAATAAATTTATAAATTATATTATGTAAAACTTATAAAATATGTGTATGAACTTGTATAAAGAGAATAACATGAATGTAGTATTGGCATATCTACATTCTCAACTTACCGCACTAGTACATTTTATTAACCGTTTGCAAACTCCGTATGTTTCCGCGTACTTTTGCATGTACTATGGTACTTAAGTAGTGTTGGTATGATACTACCATTTGAGAAAAAACATGTTTTCCCTACATTAAAACAACATTTATTCAGTTAAAAAATTATAATTAATGAACTGATGCTTTATTTAAGTTTCCCTTTTTGAGTTATTATTAAATTATCAGCATTATTAGAGTAAACATTTGGAAACATACTCTTTTGGCAATTTCGTACTCTGATAATTTCTTTTAAGCAATGAAGAGAGAAACGCTGCTTCATGACGTCATCGTTATTGTCGAGGTGAAAACAATTACAACGAATTCATCATAAGTTATTTTTAACTTATTTAATTACTAAACCTACTGCTTAGGATTTGTGTCACAAGTTTCCAATTTAAAACAGTCACTTCAAATTCTTCATCATCTGCATCCAAAAGTAGTAAACACTCAAACTCCACTAAATACAAATCAACATCCTCAGAGACAAAGCACAAAAAGCACAGTAGCAGTCATTCCTCATCCTCCTCTAACTCTTCTTCGCTTAAGCGAAAGCACACCAGTTCATCATCTTCACTGAATGAGAATAATAACAAATCGTCCGCCAGTGTAAAATCTAAGGAACTGTCTAAGCATATTAACACGCAATCATCCAAGTCATCCAAACATCAACTAGCGCAGTGCATTTTGATGACCAACCTACAGAATCGTTTGCCACCTCGGAAGCCGATATAATGAAGGAATGCGAAATGATATATGATCAACTGGATTTTCATAATTTAATGACAAAATGAACAATCAATAATGAGCTTATTTCTAACAATCAATAATGACCTTATTTCTAAATATCAATAATGAGCTTATTTCTAAAAATCTATTTTACCGTGTTATTGGCTAATTCATTTCAATTTTGTATACTATTCTGCCCGATAATCCTTAAGTTAATAATACTTTTAAATTCCATGGACATTAAAATACTATGCACCTAAGTAAACCAATGTTAATCCAATTCATTCCATATAATACGCTAAGAGCTTATTGCGTAAAGCTTTTATGTTCCTGAATTTGGTAGTTAACTTCCTGATCTTTAGCCTCTACTGTTTGAAATTTTATTAAGTTTATCAGGTTTTGCAGTTTTTCAGTTACTATACTTCTTCGTTTTGACTCGAAAAATCCGATATAATGATGCAAGTTGTGTCTAAATGATAATGATCAGCCCATGATGAAAAGGCAAGCATTAAAGTAAATATAAATACTCACATCATTAGTACAATAGGACCTAATAGCTCCTTTGTTTTATATAAATGGTGCACATAAGCGCGAGTATGCTTCAGGCACGCTAGGCAAGTACAATTGCTAATAAACGGTGTAAAATCATCACTTAACCTGTAAATAAGTTCAATGTTATATCTATATTTATCTTCATCGATTTAAAATTTACTTTCCATCCACTATGTCAAGAAAAGGGCTGCTTTTAGTGACATGCTCAGAGTTTAAATCGAAATTAAATATTAAAGCTTTAAAATTCTTCATAAGCACCTAGCATCATTATCGGCTTATCCAAATCCATTTCACTGAGACAATGCTGCATCACTTCAAGTAACTTTTCTAAATTCACTTCAATAGGTGCTAAAAGAGGGATGAGTTTTGTCACTTATTACTCCATGTCATTAATTAAACGTACCGAAAAGCGCAGAGTCTTTAAGTATTTTGGAATTCTTGTGTCGTTCATAGCAATAGTTCATGAAGGTTTCCGTGCGATCTACAGACTTTTGTATCCGTTTCTTGGAGCTTTGCAAATTTGTATCACTATCGCTCAAGCCTTGATAGATGTCCGGCGAAAAGATTTCAACTAAATCCATATATCTAACAATTCGAAGATTTTAAGTAAAATTCTTAAACTAAAATCATTACTAAACAAATAACGTGAAATTGATTCTTGATATTCACTTTTCTGCTGTCACCTGTGCTTTGCCTTTCTGTGTAAATAACGGCACGACATTCTTATCGTTCCCACCACTTCGCATATTCTCGCATGGATCTCGTATCGTTAGCAAAGTCGGATAATCTTTGAAACCGGCATAAGAAGCCAGTGGTTCCGTATACAACGACAGGCCTTCGGCCATATGATGCATGGTAACCAGCGACAATTGTAACAACTGCTCATCTTTGGTAAGATAGTCATGTGACCGTCTTCCAATTCAAAGGTGACATCATTGAAGCAACTTCCTCCATCTCCATCACAAATGTAGAACTGACCTGTTTCGCAGAAGGAAGAAGGAGTCTATTAAGACCAGCATATACGTAAATAATTAATTTGGTTACCATACTAGATTTGCTGCCATGTAGTCTCTCTGTCCAGTTAGTTATTTGCCGAATCTGCAATGCTAAACCATAATGCGGATGTATTTCCTATAATATATTAATATTTTATTAATTTATTTGTACAATATATTAATTTTTTCACGTAAATTGCAACAATTGCAAATTCTTACCTAGATTTGACAAAAATTTTCTGTGGAATGTTGAGTAAACATATGATCACATGACGTTTTCTTCCAATGCATGTATGACGTCAGAGGTGAATATCACATACACTATACGTGAAAACCCGAACGACTTTTGAACAAAATATTTTGCAAAAGCCGAGTGAGTGTCGCATCTCGTTATCTCTGCCGAGCAGTGTCCACTTCATCATTCGGATTTTTTTACGGCTCTTGACCACAAACAGTGCAATTTTCAAAAAAAACTTAACACAAAACGCCAACTCAGCGCCCTTTGATTTTCTTAGCACTAATGCTACTAGAAGCCACATTTCATTTGACATATGCCTCACGTTGGCACATCCGTCCTGGACCGAGCAGTGTCCACTTCATCATTTGGATTTTTGTACGGCACTTGACCACAAACAGTGCAATTTTCAAAAAAATCTTAACAAAAAACGCCAACTCAGGGCCCTTTGATTTTCTTAGCACTAATGCAACTAGAAGCCACCTTTCATTTGCTGTATGCCTCATGTCGGCACATTTGTCCTGGACGGAGCAGTGTCCACTTCATCATTCGGATTTTTGTACGGCACTTGACCGCAAACAGTGGAATTTTCAAAAAAATCTTAACAAAAAACGGCAACTCAGGGTCCTTTTATTTTCTTAGCACTAATGCAACTAGAAGGCACCTTTCATTTGCCGTATGCCTCATCTGGGCACATCCGTCCTGGACCGAGCAGTGTCCACTTCATCATTTGGATTTTTGTACGGCACTTGACCACAAACAGTGCAATTTTCAAAAAAATCTTAACAAAAAACGCCAACTCAGGTCCCTTTGATTTTCTTAGCACTAATGCTACTAGAAGCCACATTTCATTTGCCGTATGCCTCATGTTGGCACATCCGTCCTGGATCGAGCAGTGTCCACTTCATCATTTGGATTTTTGTACGGCACTTGACCACAAACAGTGCAATTTTCAAAAAAATCTTAACAAAAAACGCCAACTCAGGTCCCTTTGATTTTCTTAGCACTAATGCTACTAGAAGCCACATTTCATTTGCCGTATGCCTCATGTTGGCACATCCGTCCTGGATCGAGCAGTGTCCACTTCATCATTTGGATTTTTGTACGGCACTTGACCACAAACAGTGCAATTTTCAAAAAAATCTTAACAAAAAACGCCAACTCAGGGCCCTTTGATTTTCTTAGCACTAATGCAACTAGAAGCCACCTTTCATTTGCTGTATGCCTCATGTCGGCACATTTGTCCTGGACGGAGCAGTGTCCACTTCATCATTCGGATTTTTGTACGGCACTTGACCGCAAACAGTGGAATTTTCAAAAAAATCTTAACAAAAAACGGCAACTCAGGGTCCTTTTATTTTCTTAGCACTAATGCAACTAGAAGCCACCTTTAATTTGCCGTATGCCTCATCTTGGCACATCCGTCCTGGACCGAGCAGTGTCCACTTCATCATTCGGATTTTTTTACGGCTCTTGACCACAAACAGTGCAATTTTCAAAAAAAAACTTAACACAAAACGCCAACTCAGCGCCCTTTGATTTTCTTAGCACTAATGCTACTAGAAGCCACATTTCATTTGACGTATGCCTCACGTTGGCACATCCGTCCTGGACCGAGCAGTGTCCGCTTCATCATTCGCATTTTTGTACGGCACTTGACCACAAACAGTGCGATTTTCAAAAAAAATTTAACAAAAAACGCCAACTCAGCGCCCTTTGATTTTCTTAGCACTAATGCTACTAGAAGCCACCTTTCATTTGCCGTATGCCTCATGTTGGCACATCCGTCCTGGACCGAACAGTGTCCACTTCATCATCAAAAGCTACGCAGAGCTTTTTGTTTCTTAAAATGCAATATTCATATAGTCTTGCAGTGTAGATATGCTCTTATTAATTTTACTCAATTTGTGTAGTTGCGATTACTTACTAAATTTCATAGGAACGGAGAGTTAACAGAGCGACGTCTCGATCTTTTACAGAGTTGCAAACTCTGTTAAAGTTCGAAACGTATTTATCTTCACGCACTTGTTCCGAATGCATATTGTATTTCGGTAACAGCTCTCGCTTTTACTACAAAAAATGTATCATAAAACACCACTTAGATATGAGTCCATATTAGAAATAAGAGCCTTAATTCTTATAGGCTCTTAATACCAGAGATAACGAGATGCGACACTCGTTCCAGCCAGTGTTCGGGTCCTCATTCGAGTTCCAGAAGCTTAGAAGTATTTTTAAAAAACTTGGAAATTTTATAGTAGGGTTGGTGAAAAAACTCAACAAACCGTCAAAGAAGTGCGGGCAGCGTGAAGAAAATGACGCAAGAGACCCCGAAAAAATGCGGTTAGCGTGAAAAAAATGACCCAAGAGACCCCGATGAAGTGATTTTTCACCTCAATTTTTTGTAGCTACCACTTTATTTAAATTTTTTTACATTTGTCAGAACTATGTTTTGATATTTCAATTCTATTGTATCCATGAATAAAATTAATAAAATATATTGATTAATCGTATACTGATTAATTCTTGTATTATTACATCATATGTATGGTATAAATATTAAAGTTATTTGATGGTGGTCGGTTCTGCATACAAAAAAACTGTTAATACACATTTCTTATTATTCATATACTCATAAGTTAATTTAAAAATTTTTGTTGCGGCAGCAAAGGAAAGTGATTGAACACCTTTTTTTGCAAAGACAACAAATTCGATAGAGACTTCTGGTTGTTTTTATTATAAATGTTAATGCATTTCATAGTTTCGTGTATTTCGTTAGCTCGGTTAGCAACTATAATTTATGCACTCCTTATCAAAATCTTTCATAATATTTTTATGCATACTTATGATTTGCATTATACTTTCAAAAAAAGAAATTATGTGTTTTTTTTAAAAAGTTGTATAAATTTAGGTTATTAATTTCTGTAAAGAGAATAACATTGAATGCAGTATTGGCATTTCTACATTTTGGTTTCACCTCAGCAGTGCAATTTGTTACTCATTTGCAAACTACGTATGTTTTCAGGTACTTTTGTAAGTACTATGGTACTTAAGTACTGTTGTTAGTTTACTACTATTTAGCAAAAACCCCATTTTTCTAGAATAAAAAATGCAATATTGCTGTTAAAAATCTCTAACGAATTAATTAATGCTTCCATTCAGCTTGCCCCTTGTTTTTACTATTAAATTATCATTGTTATAGAACATTTCTCCCAACATACTTTTTTTTTAATTTCGTACTGTGGTATTTTTCAGATTTTTCTTTGTCGGAAACCACCGTTCAAATAAATTCATTGATCTCCGCAACAATAATTATTTGCATTAACTTTATTTTATTGATAATTGTAGTTATTTAAATTATTCTCGTTTTATGTCGGTTTGAGTGCAAAACAGAAATTTATTTAATTTAATGAATGAATATGAATTGTGTAGCTTTAGGATTAATATTGTAAATGAAATGCTTTGCGTTTTTATGTTACTATGATAAAGTAAATTTAACAGAAAAATACATAATTATAAATGCAAACATTAAAAATAAATTACAAAAATATATTATTTGACCATTTTCCATATCACAACCAGTCATTGCAGTGTCCAACTTCGTTTTCATCGTGTTCGTCGACCTTGTGTAGCAATTGAAAATCATTTGCCATAGCGAGCATCTGTTGAGAAGGATAATTGTTACAAAATTTTTTACATTTATTAAATTTTTTATCAAAAAAATACTTACACAACCTCCCTCGCCAAATTTTTGTTGACAACTGAAATATGAAATTACATTTCATTCCAATATATGTATTGCGACAGAGGTGGGAAAGTGCTGAATAACACATACAGTGTATGTGAAAACCCGAACGAAATTTGTCTAGTTATGCCTGAAACACAGTTGGACATTCAAGAGGCAAGATACAAAATCAGCTGTCAATATTACACAGGCTCTTATGAGAATCAAGAAAAAAATAAGTTATCTGAGAGCATTCGTATGTAGATAAACATTCAATTGCATGCGAGTCAGCTCTAATTCTATTTTGTCACATTGTGTATGCGTGCTCTTCTTCTGCTTCCATTCAATAATTTGTGTGCTTTTGTGTATTTTCCAGAAATGACAGTTTATGCATATTGTATGCGAGATTCAATTGTGTGCGTGATTTTAGAGAAAGATAAAAATACAAATGAATGTTGCCTCTTGAATGTCCAACTGTGTTTCAGGCATTAGTTAGCAAAAGCCGACGGAGTGTCACATCTCATTATCTCTGCTTAATACGCGTAATTCATCATTCTGAACGCGTATGTATGTATGTACACAAGATTTGACAGCAAATGCAAAAACAGATAACAACTTTTACAACCTTTTCGAAGTGAAGTTGAGTGCGAAATTCCCCTAGTTTTTTTAAACTGGACTGGAACTGGTCATTAAAAAAACACTGTTTACATATCCGTATTTTATTAAATATTTTTCAATAAAAGAATGCGTTACTGTAGTTAAATTTTTCCGTTTGTTTGCGATATTTGCAATAAAGCTTTTGTCCAGGCCGAAGGTCTGAACAGTCACATGAAGAACCATGATAAGAACCTGCGCACTCATATCTGCAAATATTGTTCGCAGCGTTTTATAACGCGAAGAAATCTAATTGATCATGAAGCACGGCACCAAAGCGACAAACCGCATATTTGCCAGTTTTGCAGTCGCGGATTCTTTAAGCATGAGGAAATGATTGCCCATCGAAGTGAACATTTGGACGACATTGAATACTGTGCACCAAGAGGTTAAAATAATGAACTAATTTAGAATGCCAGTTCTCTGCATCCATTATTAAGTACGCTTAATAGATTAAGATAATTTTAAAAAATCAAAATATTTATAATCATAAAGTATTGCATACTAACACTATCGAATTAATTATTAATAAAACTAATAAAAATTCTGTATATACCTTTTGATTGGTGATACATCATCAGAAGTAAAAAAGTAAAAACCAAACGTATTGCATGTTGTGATTTATAAAAAGCAGTTTAGCAATAAATTCCATGGATTCTAATAGTTCATCTGGTACTTCACATTCACCTATGACGAGATGCAGGCCGGCTCCGTAAATCCTGTCAAATGCAATTTTTAACATTTAGTGCTTCTTTTCTACTTAAATAATCTAATCAAAATTTCTGTCTAATAAAATAAAAATCTACATAAATAATTTTAGGATGTGGATGAGAATATTCGCCAAAAATGAAGAGGATTCTTGCTCTTTCCAATTCTCACCATATTCTCACCATTCTTAATAAGAGATTTTATGACAAATGTGTTAAAATAATTCTTAATTTTGTACAAATTTGATATCGTTTCTCAATAAGACTTAAGATTAAACTTTTAAAAATTCCAAATTAAATTAATTGATTAAAATTAAAAATTATTCTTTTCGTTTCTTGTAACTTCGAAGAGGTGTGGCAACCCTGCTTATATTGAATAATAACACTGATCTATACGTTTTTAATATAAAGCTATTTCTCTCTTATTTCGAATAAGACGGCAACACTATTCCAAGTCCCCAACGAAGCAAGAATGATAGAATACAAGATTGCGCAGATCAGGTTTCAAAAATATTTCGTTCTGCGCATCTACGTCATCGTTGCGAAAGAAAATGACCGAACTGTCAAAATGTATGCATGTTGAATGTAAAATTGTAAACATTGCTACTAAATATTAAATTTTAAAGAAACGACTCGTGTTTCAATTAAATAATTAAATTAAACTAATGTTAAATTAAGAAAAATTTCTTGAAAGTGAAATTTTCTGGAAACTTTCAAAGATATACGTAAGAAAATAAAATTCGAAATAATAAAGCAACAAGAAATTTATGTTCTGTTGACTTTTTATTAACTTCATTTTTAATATATGCACATCAAGAATGATAGAATACATTTTTTAAAACTTGGAAAAGCTATGTAAGAGTATTACACAGCTTCCGTTTCTTTTTGTGGGCATTTTCTTAATCCCTTTATTCAGTTTCCTGATTTTAAAGAACATTCTAGCCCGGAAGAAAAGCTTCTTTACTTCCCATGGCAGTCGATATGGGTTTATAACTAATATCACTAATATTTTTGGAAACACTGATGGGGTTTTCAGTATTACACCTAAATTCAATTCAATTTGTATGCACAACACAAGAAATTCGCAAATATTACGTCACACAACAGCGACACCGCTTGTCAAAATTTTTGACATCGAATAACGGACCTGCGCAATGCGTAATCTTGTATTCTATCATTCTTGGCTTAATACCAATAACCTTTATCAATCTATTATTATTACACGACTTGTTTTATTAAAATAATTTTTTTTTTTTTCAGTCAGGCAGCTCAACTGGGATCCTAATGGATTTGGCGACCACTGAGAAACATGTACACGCAGACTTCTACAATGACTTCGAAGATCTTTTTGATGATGAAATAGACTTGCCAAACAAATAAATAGAACATATGAATACAAACCATTAATGGTCTTTTTATTTCGCATTTGTCAGTATAATCTCTATTATTTTTTATCATTAGCTCAACGAATATTTAGATCTCCATAATTATGTATGTATTTATTCACAGAATTTCATCTTACAAAATTTTTTGATAAATTTTTTAATTAAAAAAATGCGACTAAAAAATAAGTGCACGCTTGAAAAGAAAATATACTTTTCAAACAAATTCACAAAAATTTTCAAAATATATATATATAGATGGAAACGATTTTATGTTGTATGTTTAAAATTTACTATATGTATTTTGATAATTAGGCGGTTTTCCCACCAATGAGACAGAGACAAAGAGACAAAATTTTGTTCTTGTTTTGCTAATAAAATTGTAAAAAGAACAAGCGGATGAATTTGTCTCTTTGGTTCATTTTTGTCTCATGGCATTCCGTGAGACAAAGAGACAAAAGTGTTGTCGCACCAATACAGTAAAAGTGTATTAAGCTTTGGAGTGGAATTTAGTCCCTTTTGTGAAATTCGGACTAAATTTTACTACTTTGTGCAATAGAAGTGCATGGCTGAGCTATTAGATTAAAGCATACCTTGTGTAGTTTTTATCAGTTTTTTGTTGTTTCTGTTTTTTGTTGTCGCTGTCCTAATTATTATCGAAAGTCGGAAAATATATAGCGAGTCTCTTGTGTCCACATCACCACATTATTATTCTAATTTAACGCGAAGGTTATAAATTGGTTTATGGAATTTCTTCTTAATAACCTATTTGATTCCATAATTGCAATTAAAATATAAAACTGTTGAAAAAATTGTCGGCTTCGATTTAGTACGATTTTATTTGTAACAATGACAGAACGGCAATACTCCCCAGCAGTAAAGTAGCAAAAAGCTTTAAAACTTAAGTCTCTTCAATGTAAATGCCACAAGAGTCAAAAATGAACACGAACTGTCTCTTTGTCTCTGTCTCATTGGTGTGAAAACCGCCTTATCGAGCTCCTGTCGGCCATATTGCCTTCTAATATAGCACTTTTCAATTAAATATACCCAATAAGTAAACTGATCGTATACAAAAAAAATTATCGCTATTCTATTTACTTATTTAACAAGTCATCAAGGTTTCCTAAGTGGTGAAGCAAGAAAATTTTCGGGTAATTTAAAATTAGTGGCTAAAATTCATTAATCCAATTTGGAAACTGTGTTTCGAAACGGAGAAAAATAAAAGTAATTCAAAATCATTTTTAAAGTCCTTGGATTTTTTTTATAAAATTATACATTCAATATTTTTTTTACTAGTTACATTATGACAATTAACGATTACTAAATAATAAAAACATCACCAGACCGTGCAGGATGAAGGTAATGATTCTTAAAACTATTCAGTAGTTGTCACGTTTAATGCAAGTAACTCTTAAGCTAAATGGGGTGATAACTATTAGCGTGACTAGCAGTTAATTTCCTTGTCAGGCAATTAGAGTAGCATTTTTACTTGTAAGAACATTTCATGGTCTCCATGCTGGCATGAAATATCATAATTATCCGTCCAAAGGTGGTCCTAAATATACCATTGAGACTTCCGTATTTCCATATACAGCCGAAACCGTTGGATACAGTTTTTTATCCGGGAGACCTTGAAATAATAATGTTTATGAAGACATTAGGATTGTTCATGTGTACAGATTTCACTCTTTTTTTTAAGTTGCGAGCACATAAAAACTAAGGACGTATGTTCAATTTTCGAGACAGTAACTATGGCAATTAATATTTTACTTACCCCTAAAAGCTACTCCCAAAAACTCATAATTCTTTTCAAAAGATAAAGTGTTATCATCGCAGTCTAAAATCACTCGTATTCGTTCCCCGACCTTTCGAACAAGAAAAGCGATAATATATTTTGAAAATCTAGTACAAATGGTTTATTTTTACTTGATATTTTGGGGCATTATTCAACAAAGGATAGCTGCCTTGCGTATCGCCATTATGGAGTAAATGGTTCTCGACTAGATTCCAACCCCAACTTTGATCATCGGAACCTAATAAGGCAACATATCCATGACATTGTAGTGCAGCTTCTTTTGTGGATATGCCTATTACGGCCACTGTACCAAGAGGACCCTCCCATATTACTTCCCATGCGTGTCGTCCTCGACGAAAGCCAAGTTTTCCGCGAGCCGCATCGGTACTTTGAGCAACTGGATTACTAATTTTTTAGAAAGTTTATTAATTTAATTTTATTGTTATAATAGTTCACACTTTTACCGATGTAACGTGAATCCATTTGGTTTAATATAAACATTGCGTGAGCAATCATTAGAGTTCCACGCATGGTAAAAAGCACGTAGCTTCATTTTGTATGTAGGTGTTGAGGATAGAAGATCTGACTTAAGCGCTTCCTCAGATAGCGTGCTTATGCAGTGCATTCGCCAAACGTCACTGTTCTCATCATTCAGGAAATTGTACCAATTCCTACAAACCAGCGCGCAGTTTCGCAAATCGCGCATATCGAGATATGATAAAATCACTTCCAAAACGTTATGATTAATCATTGCCGCAATGGGATCGACCATTTTGATGGCTAATTGTTGTTATTCTGATGTGGTACTGTTGCAGAACAAACAACTGATTCCTTACCACGAAAAAATTTTTATATCGCTTAACCAGCTACTTAATAGTATAGCGAAAAGTACTCTAGGAAGACATATATATATATGTTTCCTCCTCTGGTTTCACTTTACAAAAATATATGTAATTCATTAACTCATGTTGGCCGAATTAGCAGGTCTCTTTCCGTTTATCTAGCATTTTTATTTCGCAATACTCAAAAGAATTTTCCGAATAAAAAGAGCAAAGCATCTTATACTACTTATTACTTCATTAATGAAGATTAAACTATTTTTAACACCTGTTATTTTCGCAATCCTTTAGAAATTTTTCTTTTTAAAAATATAATTTTGTTTTAACATCCAATATTCATATACATAAATCCTAATAAAAGGCTTCAGACACACTTGGCACATGTTTCTTTCCTTGAACCCAAAAAAAAATAAATACGATATTTACGATGTTCAGAGTTCCTTTACTTAATTTAATACTTTTAAGCAATACGTTACTACAAATTTACATGATATTTGTGAAGTTAGTCTTAAAAATCAGACACGGACAAAAATTCTTCGTTCCTTAAGGTCATGTTTTTGTCAGAACATGACAGAGATAATGAGATAGGAGACTCGCTCGGTTTGCCGAAAATTTGAGTCTTCGTTTTTCAGATTTTTTCACATACAGTGTACGTGTTATTCACCTAATTTCACCTCAACAGCAATACATATATTGGAAAGAAATGTCATTTCATTTCAGTCAGATTTCAGTTGTCAACAAAAATTTGATGAAGAAGGTTGGGTAGAGTAATTTTTTTAACTAAAATTTCAATTAATATTATCAACTCGCATTTTTACAGAAATTTGACCTGCTGCAGGCAATCTGCTTGGGGAAAAAATATGGAAAAGCTTGGAAAAAAGTGGTACATGACGGGATGTGTTCAGGTCGTGTCTGGTGAGCAGATCAATAAATATGCTGCGTTAAATGTGTTGCTTCAAGGTGTGGAGGTAGCAGCTGAGTTTACTTTATGTGCCAAGCGATTTTTGGGGAATATGCGAATATTCATATTTACAGTGAATAATGTTATATAGTAACGATGTGAATAATGTTATTAGTTACCGATATCAAATACAGATTATTTCATTTCATGTTTAATGATAGTTAATAAGTCAATTTAAGTACATAATTTACATCACAGTAAAATTGTCAATATGTAGGTTAGTAAACTAATTGTCTGAATAAATAATTAAATAAATAATATCATATTATATACATAGATTACACCATATTATATACATATGTTAATTACTCCATATAGATACATGCGAAGATCAATGCACTGTTAAACAAAGAAAAATAACAAATAGGCAAAAAGTAGTGGAGTGGCTTTTATAAACGTGACACAGAAATTTGTCTCTTTTGATATATTGATGAAAGATCTCTATTAAAAAACTTTGAAGAAATATATTATGGTATATTATATATATAATAAATTATTTCATCTCGAATGTATTGATAGCATGATTGCTTAAATAAGTTATTATAGTACCAAATTTGCAAAAACTGCATGTTACAAAAATTTACACTTAAAATGTTGTTATTTTAATAATAACAAAAGAGATCAAACTGAGTTGAAGTATTACTTAAATAAATAGATTTTTTTTAACAACTCCAGTGGCAATTTTATGTTGGATAAATATGTTTTTTGATAAATAGTAGTAAAATAGCAAACTTCTTAACTACGATAGTACTCGTAATAGTATGGGAAAACATACGTAGTTTGCAAACGGGTAACATTTGACATGACCATTTTACTACGGAGTTGAAACCAAAATGTAGATGTGCCAATATTTAATTCAATATATGTTATAAATTTATATGTTACTTTTATAAATATCACATAATTTCTTTTTACGCTTATAAATAAGAATAAAAATATCATTAAACGAATTAAAATTGCAAACTGAGCGAAACAAGTACATGCAACTCCTCGAGTCGCATTAATAATTATAATAAAAGCTACTAGAAACCTGTTGGAATTCTCCAACTTGTCTATGCATAAAATAATGTTAAATAATCTCTTTCCTTTACAACCGCAACCAAATTTTTTACATTATCTTCTACGTGTATGCGAAATAAAATATGTGTATCGAAAGTTTTTTGTATGCAAAACATGTTAAAATATTATGTTCTTTCCGCCGGCATATAACTTCAATAATTGTAACATAAATATAATGCAATAATAATAATAAGTAAATCAGTATGCGATTCATCCCTATTATTTATTCATTTTATGCAATCATACAATTGAATTGTAATTTCAAAACAGTGTACTGACAACTGAAAAACATGTAAAGAAAGTAGTATTTTGAGGTGAAATGGTCGCCTCTCCTCTCGTTTTCCACACTTCATCGAAGGTGTAAGGCGGTGATTCCACTTGGGTAAAGTTACACAAATGGGTAAAATTTTGTTGTTGCTCTACGGCAAAACACAAAAATGAACACTCGCTTACGAGAGAACAGTGTGTTCATCCGTGGGTAAAATTTTACCTAAGAATTTTGCTGGTTTTTTTTTGGAGAACAGAGTTCTGTAGCAGCAAAAACCGTTTGGTAGTATGCAAACGTATGTAAAATCAATGAAAGCGGCGTATTAGCACGCAAAATGTATGGAAAAATAACAAACGGAAACCCTTTCGAGTGCGTGTACATTTTTTCATTTGTTTTGAGCTGTTGGCCATAGCAACAATTAGTTCGGCGAAGACCGCTTATCAATGCGGATGTATGGTACGGTCGGTCTGTATTAATTATTTTAACATATTACACACATAAATAAATGTTTTAGTTTTGCTAATTTTTTAATGCTATTTATGACTTGTTTAAGAGTCGATTAATTTGGTATTTCCGATATATTTTTAATTAAGATTTTTCAATTCTATGTTTGATTATTATGACATGATGTTTTCTTTTGTAACTTAATTTTATGTTTTTTAAAACATCTAGAAACTAACAAAAATTACATTAAATTATAATTATTCTATATTTTTGTATTAGTATAATAATAGATTGCATATTATTAGCTAGCTGTAAAATTTTATGACACTCGACGCCACTTTTACGCCATTTGGTAGCAAAAGTATCAAATATTCTTGGGTAAAAATACCCAAGTATAATCACCACGGGGTAAAAATTCGATGAACACATTGAGAGAGTAAAATTGCATGGGTAACTTTACCCAAGTGGAATCTCCGCCCTACAGTTTTATTTAGGTTTATTATTTTTTTGAAAATGAAGTCGTATAGAATGTTATATAACAATTTACATTTTAAGAAAATATAGTTAATAACGCGTATTTACGTATTTTTTTTTATTAAAATCGATTCTGTACTTTGGGGGGAAACGATCATTAAACCGGAGCCGTTGCTCCTTTTTTTGAATCTAATGTGAGTACATAGTAACATTTTTGGGAAATTATTCTCAAGTACTACTTTTTCAATTCTTTTGTAAATGTCAATATATTAATGTAAATGTCAAATATATGACGATATGTGCCGAGATTACGGAGATATACGGCATCAAAATTATAAAATTTAAAAGCCTATATCTTGTAAACGGTGTAATATATCTATATCTAGTAAAGGGGGTGGGGACTTGTTGTTGTTGGGAGATACAACAACAACAACAACATCGGTTATACCGGGCTGATTTAGGTCTAATCCGGCCCTCAATATACCTAGCACTTGTGCAGTCATTACATCTTTGCATGATTTTAATGCAAATTTGTGCGCACTGTGAGATTTTTTATTGCCGTTGATCAATTAATTTTATTAATTATCGTTAATAATTTATCAATAGTTACGAGTTCAAAGTCGTGGTTTTTTACCATTCCTATAAAATTTAAGTAAAAAAAAGATGGACGATGCAACTATTAACTATCGTAGTAACATTATCTCTGAGCCCAATTTGGTGCCGCCTGGTGGCCTTAGTTTACCTCCAACAAGTGTAGATCCAGTGTTTCGAACACCGTTTGTTGGAAATGTTCGTAATATTGCGCCACCTTTGCCGCAGCCACTTCAGTCAACATACGGAGCTTATGGTATCAGCAGTCCTTTTACTGGTGTGTTTGGCAATACATATAGTAATTATTTTGGAAACAATTTCGGTGGTTACGCTGGTTATGGTGGGTATGCTGGTTATGGGGGATACGGAGGGTCCAGCGGTGTTTATAACCGATTCGGTAACAGTACCATGAACCCTCTGGAACCAGAGGCACGATTTATACAAATGGCCGAAGCTAGTTCACGCTCAGCATTTCAAAGTATTGAATCACTCGTCTCTGCGATCGGAAATATTGCATCAATGTTAGACTCTACTTTCTTCGCTCTGACCAGCTCGTTTCGTGCAATACTTGGCGTTGCCGCAAATTTTGGACGATTACGAGGAGTGTTTGCTCAACTTTGGCAAACTTTTACTTTTTTCAAGGCTCTTACTTTCATTTACAAAAAGTAAGAAGTTGCAAAACTAAAGTGTTAGCATTTAATCTAATTATTGTTACTTTGCAGGCTTATTTATTGGTTGCGTATTTCTAATATAGATCCATCCTCAGCTACTTTTCATAAGGCCTTCGCTGAAGCATTGAATGATAATATAACTTCTAGTGACTTAAAAGCAGGTACAACCTCAACACAAAAGCAGCACTCTCCGTGGCCAGTCGTCGCATTCATAAGTTTCATTTTTACGGCACCGTACTTAATTATGAAATTGTTAGGTACAGTTACGAATAAAGTGCAGGAAGAAAGTAAGTGAATACATGTTTGCATTCCAACCAACAGTATCGTATGAATCAAAAAAATAAAGATTAAGCGTGAAAGATAAAGTAAATGATTAGATTAATCTTTTAAAACTTAAAAGATTATGGCGGAAGCCATAAATAATTAATTTGCAATTTATTTACAGAATTATTAATTTATATTAAATATTTAATAACTCCTTCTCTAATTCAGCTCGCAATCCAAAAAAGTGGTTAAATCCTATAGAAGCCATGGCCCTCTACGATTTTGAGCCTAAAAATCCAAATGAACTTGCTCTCCATTCATGTCAACGACTGCTAATAGCCCCCAAAGAAATTCAACAAACACAAGGCTTGCTAGGCACAGGTTGGGGATTAGCAACAGTTGATGGGATATCGTCTGGAGTTGTTCCAATTAATTACGTTAAAAGTCTACAGAAAGTCTTTAAAGAGCGGCAGTTGGCAACTTCATCTGAAGATTACCAAGTGAAAACTTCTCCATCGCTTGATCAGAAAACATCGAACGCATCCCTAGAGCAACCAAAACTAGATTTAAGAACTACAGCTCCATCACCACCAGGGCAAATACGTAGTTCAGAAGAAGTTAACTTGTCTACACACTCCAAACCCTTTTAAACACTTAAGAATGAATGTGTTTTTACTAATTTAAGTGGTGCTATTTATAGCTAAATTTTGTTCGTCAATTATAAGAAATTATACTTTCTTATTTTAGGTATGGGCTTCTTTTATTATGGGTATCTTTGTCTCATAAGTATATCTAAATTTATACAAATTATTGACATTTGGTTTAGGTTTAAATAAATTAGGTTTTTGGTCAATTTTTTACCACGCCAGACGCCTCACCTTGAGGTTTATTGTTTTTCCTAAAGCTGAAATCAATTTGCAAGCGAATATATGTAGATTCCATACATGTTTCTTTGACAGCAGTGCCCCATATTCCATGACATTTATACGCAATAACTAAATTTAGCGTACTTTATTAAATACAAATGATTCATATATTTGTTATCGGGATATTTTTTACATCTCAACTAATTTTGTTTATAATTCATATTTTTCAAATTCTATTATTATGCTTCTTATATCTAACACTTGATATTCAAAATTTAACTCCCAAGATTTCATATTATCTGTGTTGTGAATTTATATATAAATTATATTAAGTATACAATATAACCGCTAAAATTAATCTGACGTTATTGTTATAGATACTTTGAAGTTATAATATTAGACATATAAACTAAATTTTTATTATTTAGTATGTTAATAAAACTAAATATAAAAATAAAAATAATTCAAAGTTTCCCTTCAAGTATACTAGTATATACTTCGGTATATAAACGTAGGTATTATGTTTTAACAAAAGTATGAAAGCAACTCAAATAGTTTTTATATAATATATAATAATTGATGAAAATATATGTAATAAATAAGTTTCAATAATGTCTTAATTTCCTCGCAAATTGCAATTAAGGCGTTGAAGATAGTCCAGTAAGTGGAATTTTAGTTTTTATTACAACTCGCAGATTTTGATTATAACTTTTATATGTTTAGCAAATACAAGTACCTACATGAACATGTTTATCTAAAAATATATATATAAAAGATTGGAAGAGTCGTTTTACAGTAACTAAAAAGTTAAGCTTATAGCAGAACACTGCGAGTGCTTTAATTTCTACAACTATAACTTCACAAAAATAAATCTATCTAAATACTAAATCGGTGTTTCTGAAATTCACTACGTTGGATTAATGCAGACCTAATAAGGCCAAAATAAAACTGAAACTAAATGAATCTTCTATCAGATTATTTCCATCGGTCAATCGTTGATGATGTAGTAGTGGGGATGCTTGTAGTGGGTGCTGCGCTCGTTGTGTTGTTTGAAATTGAGCAGTTTCAAAAATGTTCACGTCTTTATCAAAATTAAACGGTTTAATATCTTAGTCTTCAACTTAATTTTTATTTGTATGGTGTACGTATGGAAACATGACTATTTCTCCTCAATCAATGTCGCTATTTTCCAGGAAGTCATCATCTCCCAGATCTGGAGTTTTTCCATCGGGTGAGAAACCAGTTTGGCAATCATTTGGAAACTCTATAAACGACGGCATTTCATCATCAGAATCACAGTTGACACCTTCGCCGCGCCCATAAGCTAAAGATTTATGTTGATTAAAATTAGGATTTGTTATGCAGATAATTGAACTAATTATTGGTCGATAGCTCCATAGCTCTATACCTTCAATATATTTTTCAAAGTTAGGCGGGACTAAAGTCTTGGCCCTCTCAATATCTTCTGTGGAGCAGGCGCCCTTGTCCAAACCTGAATATTGTCAATTGGGATTAGTTTATTCTGTATATTTTCTGTTTATAAGACTATTTAGTTGTCCTGCTACTTACCAAATAGTAAACCCATTCGTTTTAAAACTTCCGCATCATCGTGCATTTCAAATTTATCATCAAATTTAAATATATATTCAGATCTAAAATAACCAAAACTGAATTTGAAAGAATTGCCATTTTTGGGGAATCAATAAGAAATACTTGTCGTTTGTAACACTGCAATTAATTTTAGTAGATTTGTGCGTATTGACTATGATAAAGGGAAGCTGAATAGATGAGTTGGGCGTTGGAACAATGCCTTGTCTCTCGGCTTCTTTGTTGCGCCTTATAAGGCTTTTAAACGAGACTTGTTGCAATAAAAGTTCACGTAATTGCTGATGCTTTTGTTCGATACGTTCCCGCCTTTCTTCATTTTCAATTTCAAGTGCATTACATTTCTGGATAGATTTAAATAAACATTTAAGATCTGATATCTGTTCCAACCATAAAAATTATAAAATTATTATTACATGCATCTATAACTATTGATAGACTTCAACATATTTGTATAATACATATACACGAAATTTGTTGCATTAAAACAATAAACACTGGCTGAGGAGCCACGATAGCTTTCACAATTTACATTTATACTTCCATATCTCGTTTATAATTTATTAAGACGATATGAAAAACTTAAAAAATTAAAAGAATAAAATATAAAAGAATAGTGTCTCAAAAGAACTTATAAATCAAAAGATAAAAAAAAAGATGTAAGGATCTGTAATGTGTTTTTGGAGGAATTCGAAACACTGCAATCATTTCGGCTTAAAAGCAATAGTTATCTTGATGAAACTCAGGATAATTTTAAAAGCATTACCTCTACAGAGTTTGTCGGTAGACCAATCCAACGTATCTCCTTCTTATCTTTAGATATTATTTGCATTGCCATTAAAACGTTTAAGGCATCATAGACTCGACGACGTATATTTTTCTGATCACAGTTAGCAGAATCAAATGTATTGTTTTGAATTTCTTCAGTGACAAGCTCATCTGCAACTTCATTGTACGTAGTCGTACCCTTCTCCTTGACCTTCTCGCACACTTTCATCGAGAAGTGCCTTAAGCCTTTACCAGCTTTGTCAGGCTTGCGTTTTCTTTGTAGTGTTGATTGTGAGGAACTGATTTAGAAAATAGTGCTGTAGTCCTCAGCTTCGGAAATGAAATGTTAGGTATATCAATTCATACATACGCTCTTGGTTTTAACTTTGAGGTGCAACTGCTTTGAAAATACTTTGGATACTTCTCCTCAATCTTGCTGACAGACTAAATAGAAAAAACAGTCAGAATTATTATTATGATATGCAGTAGACAAGTAGCAATAAGAAAAGGTATGTATTTTAGCGGAGTATGCATTCTTATGTTTACAAACCGAATGTGAAGCTTTATTAAATTTTACTGGGGCCTCATATTTAACTGCATTTTGTTGTTTCTGCTGATGGAAACCATTATTGGTGGATGGGGCTTGGGGTATAATAACCGTGTATGTTGAATCTTAAATGTCAAAATATAAATATCATACATTGACAAGTGCGGATCAGTTCAGCACTTACTTTCAGTTTGTGTTTCATTGTAATTACCCTGTATCCTTATGAATGCCTGATTTGCGGTGTTCTAAAAAATATTATTACAAAAAGTCGTTTACCTTAGCACATTAGCACAAAGCTTACCAATTGGCTGTAGGCGCCGAGACTAGGGTTGCTTATGGTTGTTGTAAATAAAGTGCTTGAATTGTTGGGTTCTTGTTTGATATCTGTTGGGTTCAACACTTTAAGTATTTTTCCTACGTAACGTGAAAATAATATTATATATTCAATATCTTATATCTTGTTTATTTATAAAATTCTGCTATACTATAAAGTAAAGATCTCATTATTTTCTGTTTTGATTTATGAATTAGTGAACGAGTATATGTTACGTACTTTATATGACATGTGAAATCTAGTATAATTAAGTTGTCATGTGACCTTGTTTTATACAACATGAAGAACAATAAATAAATAAATAAGCGCATGAACAAAATTGCAGAGGAATGCTCATCCTTCGATAGGCATCTGACGCACTTTTTTAGGTGGTGACTTAAACAACCCTTAAGAACCAATCTCGCTTCCACTAATTACGCTTTTCTTCAAACATTGCGTTCCAAGGTTTTATTTTGCTGAATCAACTTTTGTAATTAAAAAAAATATTAGATTTTTTGATTACAAGTATTTTAAAGTAACAATTTTCACTAGCTGTTCTCGCGGCTTTCCTCGCTTATACGTTAAATCGATAGTTTACCTATAGCTCAACACCGGCTACGCAACATAAAGTTTTCTGTAGCCAAATTAATAATCTCAGATACAAATCTTCGCCAGACGACTACGCCCCACCTTAGTTTAAATATAAAGTGCTTGCCCAGCAGTAATGATGTCCACTCACCATTTTCATCCTGGAAAAACAGGTTGACTTCATCTGCAACCACAGTAGAATTCGACATCTTTACACAATTTTAGGTCGGTTCTGTAAATTTCAGCAGTGTTTGATTTACGTGTTTCAAAACCTAACTTTAATTCGTCTTCAGGTTATCAAGAATTTAGTTGATATCTATTCAGTTAATTTGGTAAGCCACTAAATCTCACGTTGAATATTTTGGAAATATTGAGAGATGTTTACAGATTTTATCCTATCCCGCACAAGGGCAAACTACGATGTTTGTGAGTGACCTCCTAGCAGAGATATCTCTTCTTCTAGCGGGACACTTCTTGATGATTTTATCACTGTTGAAAATTTAAGAAATTTTAGTCAAAATGGCGAGGATTTTTTATATTCGAGCATTTGTTAGTGACAACAGCATTTCCATGGGATTTTACTCCATTTACACACAAAGGATTGTATCCAGACACCAAACAATCCAGAATTATTTCCACTTTTTAAGTTTTCTAACAAAACGATTTGTGCTTCTTAAATTGCGCTAAATGCTTTGTACATTCTGCAAGAAATTTTAGAACTTATCAAAATTAAACTCGACCTGATGGACAACGTTTCAGTGTTGAGGAATAGAGCGAGAGAGTGAGCAGTCAGTAGCCAGCTGTTTTAACGATCAAAGCGATGCGCGCCAACTATCTTATTCCCACCCTCAGAAAAAGTATAACCTGTAATGACTGATGAAATATAACATTATTGCATGCATCGCTACATTTTAGAATCTATTTAAATGGATAATGTTATTGGTAAGCTTGATTTACAGTTTGTTTCCGGACAGAAAATTTGTTTCCTAAGGGAAAATTTGTTTTAATTAATATAATTTGCACTGAAAACCCGTCTAAAAATATGGACTTGGAGGAACGCTCAAAATGGAACAATGTCAGAGATGCCGGAGCGGCTACGTACTATTTTTTATTTTATGTTAATTGCCTTTGAATAAGTTTTTTTGTGGAAAGGTATCACCGTTCTGCGTTTCTTCGAATAGATGCGGTTTTTAATAAACTGTATCAATAATGAGAGAACAAGATTGCGCAAATCAGAATTCAAAAATGCTTAGTTCTACTTAACTACGTCATCGTTGTTAAAAAATATTTCCGAGCTGTCAAAATGTATGCAAAATTTATGTGACATTGCTTTTAAATAACATATTTTGGAGAAATAACTCTGATTTGAATCAAATAGTGGGAAACAGAGCTTGAAACTTTTATAACTTTTATCGAAAAAGTTTTTTGAATAACAGTTATCAAAGACTTTTAAAAATAAAAGTCGCAAAATAACTGTTATGAAAAACCTTTATTTTTAAAAGTTTTTGAAAAAAGTTTTTAGACTTAAATTTCAGTTTTTTGAAAAAATTTTTAAAAGACTTTTGACGATGACTTCTTGTTTGTGTATTTCATTATTGTCGCTGTACCTGCTGCTGATAAGGCTTACTATTCAGATATTTTCAGCCAGTTGCTTTTCTGGAGATACATGTTCTTCCACAGTTCACACAGCTGCATTTCTACAGCAAAAAACTTTTTCAAAAAACTTTTATTTTAAAAAATGTCTCAGGAAAAAGTCGCCTAAAAATTTTTTTCCATGACCTTCGAAAATAAAAGTCAACTATTAACTTTAAACTTTTAAAATAAAAGTTAAAAGTTTAAAATTAAATTTTACTTTTAAAGAAAAATTTAACTTATAAATTAAAAGTTAAGAGTTGACTTCTTTGCTGAAGGTCATTTGGATAACAGTTATTTTCAGGACCTGGTTGGAAATAGCACCACCAACAAAAAGTCAAAGCTACAGAAATTATTGTTATTGTAAATAATTAATATTTATAAAAACAATATTTACTTTATAATAAAAACGTAATCTGTACATACTTCAACGTTAATTCAACAGAAATACCCGCGCGATTTTCTTATGGACTATGCGCAAAATCTCATCTTTGAAATCGGTTTCAAACAAGCGTCTATTAAAACTTGGTAATACAGAAAATTTTAACCCTTAAAAATGAAGCGCAGTAAACGGAGACCAAAACAAATTTCTTCTATCGGTGAATATGGCATATTTTTGCAAACACCGAAATTCAACAGTTTTTGTTTTTGTAAGAGTTGCATTAAAACACATCGTAATTCAAACAAGTCGCTTGTACTCAGACGTTAAAATCGTAAACGAACCAGTTTTGTGATTTTAATCGTGAGTTTACGTAGAGGATTTACACATACAATTCGTAGGCATATTTCTGTCAGCTGATTTGTTCTGAGTCTCCAATCTATGTATTCTATAATAAAGGGTGTTCAATTTTACGTTCGTTGAAAATTTTGACAGAATATCGTGCAGGTATGCATGTATTTAAAGCGTGTATAGGTATGCGCTAGAGATAATGAGATATGACACTCCGTCGGCTTTTGCTAACTAACTAGACAAAATTTCGAATTTCAAAATTTCAAATTTGAGAATGTGTTTTACATGAGCACACGAATGTTTCTGCTTTTTCCACTTATTAAGAAAAGATGATAAATGGAAACACACTGTTTTATTCTATAGCACTATGTCACTATTTGCCTAATAATGTAAATATATAATATAAATATAACACCGGCGACTTATGGGATTGCAAGCTGTACATGAATGTTATGTTGTTGTCGAACTAACGAGTATATATTAATAAAGAGATTGCATGAATTTCCAATCGACCAACGAAACGAATTCACATTGGTAAGAACATGCGAATCATACACATGGTTTGTTCAAACGAGTTGAAAGAGTTCGAAACTGACGTGAGCAATCATTTATAGAAATAATTTCATTGGGAAGGCAAAGCAAGAGAGGTACAAATTGGTTCGATGCGGTTCGATTATGCATTTTTTAACAAAGGAAGCAAACGCAGAGAAAAAGCACACATGGGAATAGAAACCATGTGTTGTTGTTGTTGGACTGCTTACTCATTTTGGTTTGCATTATTATGGTTTGTTACTCCAGAAGTTGATCGAATTATATTTTGTGTATTTTATCATCGACAAACTCTCGTGAAGAGCAGTTCTTTTCGCGGTGTTTCCTTTTACGCTTATGTTCGTACTATACTAATACCCTGTTTACATAAAAATATTTAATCCGATTAAGCTGTTCGAAAACTGATGAGCTTTCTGAGTGTTTCCATACATAATCCGGTCACGCAAAGTAGGTGTTTTGTTATTGCTTTGTTTTGTTTGGTGTAGTTGATCTTTTACCATGTGTGGACATATGTGCTTATAGTTTGTCGCCTGTAACTGTCCCTTTCTAACACATTGGCACTAGACAAGGAGAAGCATAAGTTCCTTGTGATGGCCCAATGTCGAGTGCGAATTGCACCACACAAACTATCTTGTTAGAAATAGTATTTTAGTATTACAAAGGAATGAATTAAGATTTAAATGAATATATTAAACTTGAAGGATTTTCCTCGCGTAAGCTTAGGTTAAGTTTCCAGTGACCCTGTATTGAAACACATTGTATTGAATATGCATAAGATTAGAATGTGTATAAGAGTAGCGTATAAGAGTAAGTTAACTAATCAACTGAGGAGGGCGGAGCCAATAGTTGAAAAACCACTATCGAAATCATCACATGAGCACGAACGACACAGAACAAGAAACAAAAGAAACGGAGAACAGCAACACACGGGAAATGGAACATAAGCGGAGACTAGGCAAGAAGACGGATTGCGATCTTTCTCTTGGTGGTCGACCGGCGGACAGAACACAACGTTTCCTTTAGCGAGCTCCCGAGCACGGACATTAGACAAGGTAACAGAATACATAGAGTGCAAGGTAGACATTTTGATATACAGTGTAGAGGTTAGATTCGCGATCATATCGATCATAATCAAATCCGTGATTTACTCGCAGAGTTAAGAACAGCGTAAATTTACTTCGCGTCATAACAATATATCGTTGACTGTACTGGTGACACGCGCGGCTTCCACGTGTCCCATTATAGTAGTCGGATGCGCGGTCCTCCCATCTGCTCAACAATATATTCACGTTAGATTTACTCGCAGAGTTAGGAACAGCGTAAATTTACGCCGCGTTATAACAATATATCGTTGACTGTACTGGTGACACGCGCGGCTTCCACGTGTCCCATTACAGTAGTCGGATGCGCGGTCCTCCCATCCGCTCAACAATATATTTACGTTAGACTTGCTCGCAGGGATAAGTACAGTTTAAATTTACTCCGCGTCATTACAATATATCGTTGACTGTACTGGTGACACGCGCGGCGTTCCCTTGTCCCATTACAGTAGTCGGATGCGCGGCTCTCCCATCCGCTCAACAATATATTTACGTTAGATTTACTCGCACGATCAAGCACAGTTTAAATTTACTCCGCGTCAGTACAATATATCGTTGACTGTACTGGTGACACGCGCGGCTCCCACGTGTCCCATTACAGTAGTCGGATGCGTGGGCCTCCCATCCGCTCAACAATATATTCACGTTGGACGGACATAACACGACGCTAGACTCAGAGACGAACGTGCCAACCACACCAAGCCAACGATACGGAACTCAGAGCGCGTGCGGATCCTCCTCCTCCTCCTCCTCAGCATCGTTAGTAGTCATACCATTAAGAAGGAAATTATATCATTGGATCAGAAGACAATAAAGGAATTGTATTTTAACAGAAGTCCACACAGTGTATAAATTTTTCTGTGACGAACCTTGGACGTACGGCGAGCTAATCCGTGCGTAACTCCGGAAGAACCGGGTAACTTCGTTACACTGGCGCCCGAACAGGGACCCTGTTAAATACAATCACATTGTTAACAACTTTATTGCACAACGAGAGTATTCCCAAGAGAATATGGTGGGAGTTTCATGGATCTATACGTTACGGAAAAGCGTATTAGTAGAATGCATGACAGAATTCGGTTTAAACAGCGAGGGCACTGTTGAAGAGCTCCGAAAGCGATTTGCTGCTTTCGCATCGGAAGAATCACGATCGGAAGAAGATCTGTCACGACTCAACGAAATGGAGAAACTCCAACGACCGTGCGTAAATCCCCATGTTAATACCCCACTACTCGGGTCAGCGGCGTCATCGTCAGACGCTCAGAGAACAGCGGCGTCAACCTCAGACGCCCAGAGAACGTCCGAAACAGCGGCGTCAATATCAGCACCCCAGAAAACCCCCGTAGAACCACGACCGGATCCTACGCAAGGAGGTTACTTTTACTGGCAACCCACAGCCGGAACACCGCTTGGCATTAACGGCAGTTATATCGCCACATTAGACCGCATAAAGAAGTGGGGCGTCAACTACGATGGCACGCAGGACCCACTGATATTCGTGGAGAGAGTTGAAGAGTGGGCCGAGGTATATAATGTAGACGTCGACTGCATTCCTAAAGCAATGCCAGAAATGCTACAACGACGAGCGGCACAGTGGTTTCGGTGTAACAACAAAAGGTGGGCATCATGGAACCTATTTAAACGAGATTTTCTGCAGTTTTTTCTACCGCCCCGTTTCTTCGAAAGACTAGACGACGACATACGGAACCGGCAACAGGGGCCACGAGAGCCCTTCAAAGAGTACGTTGTGTCGTTACAAGGTTTGATGCGACACGCGAATCTAAGCGAGGGTGAACAATTGGACCGTATATACCGTAACAGCTACCATGAACTACGGTTGTACGTCAAGCGAAGCGAATTCAACCGACTAGAGGAACTGGTGAACCTCGCCGGTGATTGGGAGAATCTAAGGATGGACAAACAGAGCCACGCTCCGCAAAGACCGCAGCGCACGGAGGAAGTTTCGGCTCGCGGAAACGGACGAAGCCACGAACTTCATCGTCAAGTTATCGACGACAACACACACGTAAGAAATCCGCACGGGGCGTGCAGACGATGTGGACAAGGAGGTCACATTGCACGGGAGTGTCGAATGGAGGCACTAATATTTTGCTGGGAGTGTGGATTCAAAGGCGTCAGGACACGAGAATGTTGTCGCAAGCAGCCGGGAAACGGCAGACGCCACATCCGGATCGAGTGGATGTTTAAACGGCCGCAAGAACTCGATAGCACACGATGGGCTGCGAACGGAGGACCAGCGGGTCGTAGTCACAGTGAGGGTGAATGGCAAGGAAATTGAAGCAACCCTAGACACAGGAGCTACTAGAAGCTTCATTAGCGCCCAAATGGCACGAACTTTTTGTGGCGCGCAGAGAGTCAAGCAAAAGACGAAAATCTGTTTGGCGAATGGTAATCCCCAAGTGATAAGTGAAGGCCTCATGATGGAGGTGCAAATGGGCAAGAAAAGCTGCCCCATTTCGTTCCTTGTGTTACCGGAAGTGGTCGACGAAGTAATCCTAGGATTTGACTTCCTGGCTAATATGGGAACGACCATTAAATGTGGAGAGTATTCCACCGAGATCAGTGCGACACCCAGCCAACATAACCCCGTCAAGTGTACCCGCACCACAGTAGCGATTACAGACGCAGAACGCATACAGCGTTTCCTAGAACAAGAGTTAAAAGGACTCGACGAGGCCCAAGGAACAACGACCATTGCGTGCCACAAGATAACTGTGCGGGATGAGAAGCCGATAAAGCAGCGTTACTTTCCTCGCAACCCCGCAATGCAGAAGATAATCAACGAACAAGTCGACGAGCTACTGAAACAGGAGTGTATCGAGCCTTCTTTCAGTCCGCACAGCGCTCCGATAGTGCTAGTGAAAAAGAAATCTGGGAAATGGCGCCTATGCGTTGACTATCGGCAACTCAACGCACGCTCTGTACCCGACGCATATCCATTGCCGCGAATCCATCACATCCTGGATAGACTTCGAGATGCCAAGTATATAAGTTGCCTGGATCTCCGGAATGGCTATTGGCAGATACCGATGGAGGAGTCGAGCAAGCTGTACACAGCGTTCACCGTGCCTGGACGCGGGCTATACCAGTGGAAGGTGATGCCATTTGGCCTCCACTCGGCGCCTGCCACGTTCCAACGAGCGCTGGACACAGTTATCGGTCCAGATATGGAACCCGTTGCGTTCGCCTACCTGGACGACATTATAGTAACGGGAGAAACGTTAGAGGCACACATGAGTAACTTGAAAGAGGTCTTCATGAGATTACGAGATGCCAAGCTGCGGGTGAATGTGGACAAATGCGAGTTCTTCAAGAGCCGAGTAAAATACTTGGGACACGTTATTAGCGAGGAAGGGATTCACACCGACCCCGACACGATTGCTGCTGTCAGGGAGCTGCAGCCACCACACGACGTTCGTGGACTGCGAAGATTTCTGGGAATAGCGTCCTGGTACCGCAGATTCGTTCCAGATTTTGCCAAGGTGACTAACCCCTTGACCGCACTGCTGAAGAAAGGCAAGCATTTCCGATGGAAGCCGGAGCAACAAAGCGCATTTGAGGACTTGAAACGACGGCTCACGGAAGCCCCAGTCCTGGCTTGCCCCGATTTTGAGCAACGATTTACGCTACAGACCGATGCTAGCGATCTAGGTTTGGGTGCCGTATTAACCCAAGTCCTGGAAGGTCACGAGCGAGTAATAGCCTACGCGAGCCGTCATTTAAACGGCGCCGAGAAAAATTACACTACCACGGAGAAGGAGTGTCTCGCGGTAGTTTGGGCCGTGCGTAAGATGAGACAATATCTCGAGGGCTACCAGTTCACTATTATCACGGACCACTTAGCTCTAAAATGGCTAAACTCCATAGAAAGCCCTTCGGGTAGGATTGCCAGGTGGGCGTTAGAGTTACAACAACACAGCTACGATATTCAATACCGGAGAGGTAAGCAGAACGTAGTGGCAGACGCACTGTCTCGACAACCCGCTGGAGAAGTGTGCGCTCGGACTAAAATCAATTCACGAAGCACATGGTGGGAGCGCAAAATCAAGGAAGTTCAGGAGCAACCAGAAGAGTTCCCTGACTATCGAATCGAGAATGGCAACCTATATCGGAATTGTATCGACCAAGATCAGAGCCAGTGGAAGCTGTGTGTGCCAGAACGTATGCGTACGGAGGTTATCCAAGAAAACCATGACGCGCCAACGGCTGGACATCTAGGAATACGTAAGACGGCCGCGCGTCTTACACAGAGATACTATTGGCCAGGGATGTATCGCCAAATCAGCAAGTACGTCCGCCAATGTAAGACTTGCCAGTGTTACAAGTCATCGCAACAGAAACCCGCCGGTGAGATGTTGACTCACCATGCCGAGGAACCTTGGAGCACCGTGACAGCCGACTTCATAGGTCCGCTGCCCAGATCGACCCACGGCAACACGGCACTGTTAGTTTTCACCGACAAGTTCTCCAAGTGGGTTGAACTAGTCCCGTGTCGTGCAGCAACGCAGGAGGTACTCATCAGGGCGTTTCGGGAACGCATCCTTGCCCGGTTCGGCGTACCGAAGTTCTTCATATCGGACAACGGTGTACAGTTCACTAGTAAAGCCTTTCAGCGGTTCGCACAGGAGCTTCGAATGCAACATCGCTACACAGCACCCTACACACCGCAAGAGAACCCGACGGAGCGGACGAACCGAACAATCGAAACGGTGCTATCGCAATACGCTGGGTCCAAACAAACGAAGTGGGACGACCTGCTACCCGAGCTTAGCTTAGCATTCAACAGTAGCCGATCAGAGTCGACAGGGTATAGCCCCGCATTCTTGGTTCAAGGGAGAGAACCACGTTTGCCGAACGCACTATTTGATCGCGGAATCGCGGGCACTGGACATGCGACAAGCACACCAGCGGGACATGCAGAGCGCATTCAAAAGGCCTTTTCAGTAGCAAGAGCGAATATGCGCAAAGTCGCTCACAGACAGGCCAAACACTACAACTTGCGAAGGCGGAAATGGGCGCCACAACTGGGCCAACAGGTCTTGCTTAAGCAGCACCCGCTGTCTAAAGCCGTGGATAAGTTTGCAGCAAAACTGGCGCCGCGGTATGATGGGCCATTTGAAGTGGTTGAATTTGTCTCGCCAGTGATTGTAAAAATCCGCCGATCGGGTGACAAACACCCACGCACAGCGCATATTGCAGAGCTAAAGACGTATCACCCCAGCGATAGCGACCGAGACCACACAGCAAACAGCCCCACTAGATTCTCGCCAAACGGCCGAGTAGCTTGCCAAGTAATTTCAAGGAATGCGCGTAATCGCATCGCGCAACATAGGAACAGTCGAGCAACAGGCGCGAAATCAACAAACCGCAACAGCGACAATCAAACGATTCGCTCCACTAACGACCACGTCTTAGCAGCGAAACCCAACAGTCGAACAACAGCAGCGAAATCAACGAACTGCCGCAGCGACAATCAAACGAATCGCTCCACTAACGACCCCGTCTTAGCAGCGAAACACAATAGTCAAAATAACAACAACCGGAAAATGGTAGCAAAGTCAGCCGAACACAGGAGCAAGAGTCAAAGAAACCGCACCAATAGCAACAACATCTTTGAATCGAAACACAAGAGTCGAGCAGCAACAGCAAAGACAGCCGAACACAGCAGCAAGAGTCAAAGAAACCGCACCAATAGCAACAACATCTTTGAATCGAAACACAACAGTCGAGCAGCAGCAGCAAAGTCAGCCGAACACAGCAGCAAGAGTCAAAGAAACCGCACCAATAGCAACAACGTCTGTGAATCGAAACACAACAGTCGAACAACAGCAGCAAAATCAACAAACAGTAGCAACAGTCACATGAATCGTTCCATGAACAGCAGCGTGCTAGCATCGAAACCCAACGATCACAATAACAGCATGCACACAGCATCAAACAGAAGAAAGCAGAGAAATAGTAGACACGCTCATCATGGTCCAGGGCGACGTCACAGAGTCATCCGCGAGATTAACGGCAGAAGATACCGGATCCAGGTTGGGAAAAACGGAACCGCGACGTGGAACATCCTTCCGTCCCCGAAGTAGGAGGAGACTGTGATGGCCCAATGTCGAGTGCGAATTGCACCACACAAACTATCTTGTTAGAAATAGTATTTTAGTATTACAAAGGAATGAATTAAGATTTAAATGAATATATTAAACTTGAAGGATTTTCCTCGCGTAAGCTTAGGTTAAGTTTCCAGTGACCCTGTATTGAAACACATTGTATTGAATATGCATAAGATTAGAATGTGTATAAGAGTAGCGTATAAGAGTAAGTTAACTAATCAACTGAGGAGGGCGGAGCCAATAGTTGAAAAACCACTATCGAAATCATCACATGAGCACGAACGACACAGAACAAGAAACAAGAGAAACGGAGAACAGCAACACACGGGAAATGGAACATAAGCGGAGACTAGGCAAGAAGACGGATTGCGATCTTTCTCTTGGTGGTCGACCGGCGGACAGAACACAACGTTTCCTTTAGCGAGCTCCCGAGCACGGACATTAGACAAGGTAACAGAATACATAGAGTGCAAGGTAGACATTTTGATATACAGTGTAGAGGTTAGATTCGCGATCATATCGATCATAATCAAATCCGTGATTTACTCGCAGAGTTAAGAACAGCGTAAATTTACTTCGCGTCATAACAATATATCGTTGACTGTACTGGTGACACGCGCGGCTTCCACGTGTCCCATTATAGTAGTCGGATGCGCGGTCCTCCCATCTGCTCAACAATATATTCACGTTAGATTTACTCGCAGAGTTAGGAACAGCGTAAATTTACGCCGCGTTATAACAATATATCGTTGACTGTACTGGTGACACGCGCGGCTTCCACGTGTCCCATTACAGTAGTCGGATGCGCGGTCCTCCCATCCGCTCAACAATATATTTACGTTAGACTTGCTCGCAGGGATAAGTACAGTTTAAATTTACTCCGCGTCATTACAATATATCGTTGACTGTACTGGTGACACGCGCGGCGTTCCCTTGTCCCATTACAGTAGTCGGATGCGCGGCTCTCCCATCCGCTCAACAATATATTTACGTTAGATTTACTCGCACGATCAAGCACAGTTTAAATTTACTCCGCGTCAGTACAATATATCGTTGACTGTACTGGTGACACGCGCGGCTCCCACGTGTCCCATTACAGTAGTCGGATGCGTGGGCCTCCCATCCGCTCAACAATATATTCACGTTGGACGGACATAACACGACGCTAGACTCAGAGACGAACGTGCCAACCACACCAAGCCAACGATACGGAACTCAGAGCGCGTGCGGATCCTCCTCCTCCTCCTCCTCAGCATCGTTAGTAGTCATACCATTAAGAAGGAAATTATATCATTGGATCAGAAGACAATAAAGGAATTGTATTTTAACAGAAGTCCACACAGTGTATAAATTTTTCTGTGACGAACCTTGGACGTACGGCGAGCTAATCCGTGCGTAACTCCGGAAGAACCGGGTAACTTCGTTACACTGGCGCCCGAACAGGGACCCTGTTAAATACAATCACATTGTTAACAACTTTATTGCACAACGAGAGTATTCCCAAGAGAATATGGTGGGAGTTTCATGGATCTATACGTTACGGAAAAGCGTATTAGTAGAATGCATGACAGAATTCGGTTTAAACAGCGAGGGCACTGTTGAAGAGCTCCGAAAGCGATTTGCTGCTTTCGCATCGGAAGAATCACGATCGGAAGAAGATCTGTCACGACTCAACGAAATGGAGAAACTCCAACGACCGTGCGTAAATCCCCATGTTAATACCCCACTACTCGGGTCAGCGGCGTCATCGTCAGACGCTCAGAGAACAGCGGCGTCAACCTCAGACGCCCAGAGAACGTCCGAAACAGCGGCGTCAATATCAGCACCCCAGAAAACCCCCGTAGAACCACGACCGGATCCTACGCAAGGAGGTTACTTTTACTGGCAACCCACAGCCGGAACACCGCTTGGCATTAACGGCAGTTATATCGCCACATTAGACCGCATAAAGAAGTGGGGCGTCAACTACGATGGCACGCAGGACCCACTGATATTCGTGGAGAGAGTTGAAGAGTGGGCCGAGGTATATAATGTAGACGTCGACTGCATTCCTAAAGCAATGCCAGAAATGCTACAACGACGAGCGGCACAGTGGTTTCGGTGTAACAACAAAAGGTGGGCATCATGGAACCTATTTAAACGAGATTTTCTGCAGTTTTTTCTACCGCCCCGTTTCTTCGAAAGACTAGACGACGACATACGGAACCGGCAACAGGGGCCACGAGAGCCCTTCAAAGAGTACGTTGTGTCGTTACAAGGTTTCATGCGACACGCGAATCTAAGCGAGGGTGAACAATTGGACCGTATATACCGTAACAGCTACCATGAACTACGGTTGTACGTCAAGCGAAGCGAATTCAACCGACTAGAGGAACTGGTGAACCTCGCCGGTGATTGGGAGAATCTAAGGATGGACAAACAGAGCCACGCTCCGCAAAGACCGCAGCGCACGGAGGAAGTTTCGGCTCGCGGAAACGGACGAAGCCACGAACTTCATCGTCAAGTTATCGACGACAACACACACGTAAGAAATCCGCACGGGGCGTGCAGACGATGTGGACAAGGAGGTCACATTGCACGGGAGTGTCGAATGGAGGCACTAATATTTTGCTGGGAGTGTGGATTCAAAGGCGTCAGGACACGAGAATGTTGTCGCAAGCAGCCGGGAAACGGCAGACGCCACATCCGGATCGAGTGGATGTTTAAACGGCCGCAAGAACTCGATAGCACACGATGGGCTGCGAACGGAGGACCAGCGGGTCGTAGTCACAGTGAGGGTGAATGGCAAGGAAATTGAAGCAACCCTAGACACAGGAGCTACTAGAAGCTTCATTAGCGCCCAAATGGCACGAACTTTTTGTGGCGCGCAGAGAGTCAAGCAAAAGACGAAAATCTGTTTGGCGAATGGTAATCCCCAAGTGATAAGTGAAGGCCTCATGATGGAGGTGCAAATGGGCAAGAAAAGCTGCCCCATTTCGTTCCTTGTGTTACCGGAAGTGGTCGACGAAGTAATCCTAGGATTTGACTTCCTGGCTAATATGGGAACGACCATTAAATGTGGAGAGTATTCCACCGAGATCAGTGCGACACCCAGCCAACATAACCCCGTCAAGTGTACCCGCACCACAGTAGCGATTACAGACGCAGAACGCATACAGCGTTTCCTAGAACAAGAGTTAAAAGGACTCGACGAGGCCCAAGGAACAACGACCATTGCGTGCCACAAGATAACTGTGCGGGATGAGAAGCCGATAAAGCAGCGTTACTTTCCTCGCAACCCCGCAATGCAGAAGATAATCAACGAACAAGTCGACGAGCTACTGAAACAGGAGTGTATCGAGCCTTCTTTCAGTCCGCACAGCGCTCCGATAGTGCTAGTGAAAAAGAAATCTGGGAAATGGCGCCTATGCGTTGACTATCGGCAACTCAACGCACGCTCTGTACCCGACGCATATCCATTGCCGCGAATCCATCACATCCTGGATAGACTTCGAGATGCCAAGTATATAAGTTGCCTGGATCTCCGGAATGGCTATTGGCAGATACCGATGGAGGAGTCGAGCAAGCTGTACACAGCGTTCACCGTGCCTGGACGCGGGCTATACCAGTGGAAGGTGATGCCATTTGGCCTCCACTCGGCGCCTGCCACGTTCCAACGAGCGCTGGACACAGTTATCGGTCCAGATATGGAACCCGTTGCGTTCGCCTACCTGGACGACATTATAGTAACGGGAGAAACGTTAGAGGCACACATGAGTAACTTGAAAGAGGTCTTCATGAGATTACGAGATGCCAAGCTGCGGGTGAATGTGGACAAATGCGAGTTCTTCAAGAGCCGAGTAAAATACTTGGGACACGTTATTAGCGAGGAAGGGATTCACACCGACCCCGACACGATTGCTGCTGTCAGGGAGCTGCAGCCACCACACGACGTTCGTGGACTGCGAAGATTTCTGGGAATAGCGTCCTGGTACCGCAGATTCGTTCCAGATTTTGCCAAGGTGACTAACCCCTTGACCGCACTGCTGAAGAAAGGCAAGCATTTCCGATGGAAGCCGGAGCAACAAAGCGCATTTGAGGACTTGAAACGACGGCTCACGGAAGCCCCAGTCCTGGCTTGCCCCGATTTTGAGCAACGATTTACGCTACAGACCGATGCTAGCGATCTAGGTTTGGGTGCCGTATTAACCCAAGTCCTGGAAGGTCACGAGCGAGTAATAGCCTACGCGAGCCGTCATTTAAACGGCGCCGAGAAAAATTACACTACCACGGAGAAGGAGTGTCTCGCGGTAGTTTGGGCCGTGCGTAAGATGAGACAATATCTCGAGGGCTACCAGTTCACTATTATCACGGACCACTTAGCTCTAAAATGGCTAAACTCCATAGAAAGCCCTTCGGGTAGGATTGCCAGGTGGGCGTTAGAGTTACAACAACACAGCTACGATATTCAATACCGGAGAGGTAAGCAGAACGTAGTGGCAGACGCACTGTCTCGACAACCCGCTGGAGAAGTGTGCGCTCGGACTAAAATCAATTCACGAAGCACATGGTGGGAGCGCAAAATCAAGGAAGTTCAGGAGCAACCAGAAGAGTTCCCTGACTATCGAATCGAGAATGGCAACCTATATCGGAATTGTATCGACCAAGATCAGAGCCAGTGGAAGCTGTGTGTGCCAGAACGTATGCGTACGGAGGTTATCCAAGAAAACCATGACGCGCCAACGGCTGGACATCTAGGAATACGTAAGACGGCCGCGCGTCTTACACAGAGATACTATTGGCCAGGGATGTATCGCCAAATCAGCAAGTACGTCCGCCAATGTAAGACTTGCCAGTGTTACAAGTCATCGCAACAGAAACCCGCCGGTGAGATGTTGACTCACCATGCCGAGGAACCTTGGAGCACCGTGACAGCCGACTTCATAGGTCCGCTGCCCAGATCGACCCACGGCAACACGGCACTGTTAGTTTTCACCGACAAGTTCTCCAAGTGGGTTGAACTAGTCCCGTGTCGTGCAGCAACGCAGGAGGTACTCATCAGGGCGTTTCGGGAACGCATCCTTGCCCGGTTCGGCGTACCGAAGTTCTTCATATCGGACAACGGTGTACAGTTCACTAGTAAAGCCTTTCAGCGGTTCGCACAGGAGCTTCGAATGCAACATCGCTACACAGCACCCTACACACCGCAAGAGAACCCGACGGAGCGGACGAACCGAACAATCGAAACGGTGCTATCGCAATACGCTGGGTCCAAACAAACGAAGTGGGACGACCTGCTACCCGAGCTTAGCTTAGCATTCAACAGTAGCCGATCAGAGTCGACAGGGTATAGCCCCGCATTCTTGGTTCAAGGGAGAGAACCACGTTTGCCGAACGCACTATTTGATCGCGGAATCGCGGGCACTGGACATGCGACAAGCACACCAGCGGGACATGCAGAGCGCATTCAAAAGGCCTTTTCAGTAGCAAGAGCGAATATGCGCAAAGTCGCTCACAGACAGGCCAAACACTACAACTTGCGAAGGCGGAAATGGGCGCCACAACTGGGCCAACAGGTCTTGCTTAAGCAGCACCCGCTGTCTAAAGCCGTGGATAAGTTTGCAGCAAAACTGGCGCCGCGGTATGATGGGCCATTTGAAGTGGTTGAATTTGTCTCGCCAGTGATAGTAAAAATCCGCCGATCGGGTGACAAACACCCACGCACAGCGCATATTGCAGAGCTAAAGACGTATCACCCCAGCGATAGCGACCGAGACCACACAGCAAACAGCCCCACTAGATTCTCGCCAAACGGCCGAGTAGCTTGCCAAGTAATTTCAAGGAATGCGCGTAATCGCATCGCGCAACATAGGAACAGTCGAGCAACAGGCGCGAAATCAACAAACCGCAACAGCGACAATCAAACGATTCGCTCCACTAACGACCACGTCTTAGCAGCGAAACCCAACAGTCGAACAACAGCAGCGAAATCAACGAACTGCCGCAGCGACAATCAAACGAATCGCTCCACTAACGACCCCGTCTTAGCAGCGAAACACAATAGTCAAAATAACAACAACCGGAAAATGGTAGCAAAGTCAGCCGAACACAGGAGCAAGAGTCAAAGAAACCGCACCAATAGCAACAACATCTTTGAATCGAAACACAAGAGTCGAGCAGCAACAGCAAAGACAGCCGAACACAGCAGCAAGAGTCAAAGAAACCGCACCAATAGCAACAACATCTTTGAATCGAAACACAACAGTCGAGCAGCAGCAGCAAAGTCAGCCGAACACAGCAGCAAGAGTCAAAGAAACCGCACCAATAGCAACAACGTCTGTGAATCGAAACACAACAGTCGAACAACAGCAGCAAAATCAACAAACAGTAGCAACAGTCACATGAATCGTTCCATGAACAGCAGCGTGCTAGCATCGAAACCCAACGATCACAATAACAGCATGCACACAGCATCAAACAGAAGAAAGCAGAGAAATAGTAGACACGCTCATCATGGTCCAGGGCGACGTCACAGAGTCATCCGCGAGATTAACGGCAGAAGATACCGGATCCAGGTTGGGAAAAACGGAACCGCGACGTGGAACATCCTTCCGTCCCCGAAGTAGGAGGAGACTGTGATGGCCCAATGTCGAGTGCGAATTGCACCACACAAACTATCTTGTTAGAAATAGTATTTTAGTATTACAAAGGAATGAATTAAGATTTAAATGAATATATTAAACTTGAAGTATTTTCCTCGCGTAAGCTTAGGTTAAGTTTCCAGTGACCCTGTATTGAAACACATTGTATTGAATATGCATAAGATTAGAATGTGTATAAGAGTAGCGTATAAGAGTAAGTTAACTAATCAACTGAGGAGGGCGGAGCCAATAGTTGAAAAACCACTATCGAAATCATCACATGAGCACGAACGACACAGAACAAGAAACAAGAGAAACGGAGAACAGCAACACACGGGAAATGGAACATAAACGGAGACTAGGCAAGAAGACGGATTGCGATCTTTCTCTTGGTGGTCGACCGGCGGACAGAACACAACGTTTCCTTTAGCGAGCTCACGAGCACGGACATCAGACAAGGTAACAGAATACATAGAGTGCAAGGTAGACATTTTGATATACAGTGTAGAGGTTAGATTCGCGATCATATCGATCATAATCAAATCCGTGATTTACTCGCAGAGTTAAGAACAGCGTAAATTTACTTCGCGTCATAACAATATATCGTTGACTGTACTGGTGACACGCGCGGCTTCCACGTGTCCCATTATAGTAGTCGGATGCGCGGTCCTCCCATCTGCTCAACAATATATTCACGTTAGATTTACTCGCACGATCAAGCACAGTTTAAATTTACTCCGCGTCAGTACAATATATCGTTGACTGTATTGGTGACACACGCGGCTCCCACGTGTCCCATTACAGTAGTCGGATGCGTGGGCCTCCCATCCGCTCAACAATATATTCACGTTGGACGGACATAACACGACGCTAGACTCAGAGACGAACGTGCCAACCACACCAAGCCAACGATACGGAACTCAGAGCGCGTGCGGATCCTCCTCCTCCTCCTCCTCAGCATCGTTAGTAGTCATACCATTAAGAAGGAAATTATATCATTGGATCAGAAGACAATAAAGGAATTGTATTTTAACAGAAGTCCACACAGTGTATAAATTTTTCTGTGACGAACCTTGGACGTACGGCGAGCTAATCCGTGCGTAACTCCGGAAGAACCGGGTAACTTCGTTACATCCTATAATTCCGAACTTCGAATCTGAGTTGCAAACTAAAATGTGAAGCTAAAACCCAAAAGCATTTCGGTTTAGCGCTGGAATTGCAACAACAATTTCAATGGTATTTAAAAAGTTTACGAGTGGTTTTAGGTCCTAAAAAGTTTTACTTCCAATTTCTGGAAAAACCATTTTATGTAAACGCGGTATAAAGTGCTTAAGCTACTGTTATTTTGACATTTACAATTCTTATTCTGTTTTCTTATTTTCTTACACGTGTGGTTGAAAGCAATTAATCTGTGCTGAACTCCAGTGAACGGTTATGTTAACCGACATCCCGGTTAACCCAGGGAATCGATTTAGAGAACTCGATGAAGTTCCTCTAAACAGTCCCCGGAGCAAGAGAAAAAAATTTGTCAATATTACCGAAGAAATCTTTCCAATTCTACCTGAAAAAACGAGTCACCTAAAAAATCCAAAATTCATTCAAATTAAATCTGTGGACACCGATAAGCCTCTCTCAAGTTTCAGTGTTTTCGCTAAAAAGAAAGCATTGGACTCCATTAGTTCGGACATTGAATCAATCAGTATGCTACGAGATGGTAACCTATTAATTTTAGTAAAAAACCAAAAAGCTGCTGACAAATTCACGCGAACCAAAAATTTCGGCGGGCTGTGCCAAGTGTCCATAACATTACACGACTCACTAAACATGTCCAAAGGCACCATATTCGATCGGAACCTAATCGATACATCCGAAGAAGAAATTCTGGAAGATCTTAAATCGCAAGGAGTGTCGAGCGTTTATAAATTCACCAAAAAAGTCGAAAATAAAATCATACCATCTGGATTAATTTTACTCACATTCTTTACCAACCGCCAAAAACAATCGATATAGCTTGGTATAAGTCATCTGTTCGGCAATACTTCCCCAACCCGATGCGCTGCAAGAATTGCCAACTGCTCGGACATACCATAAAGCACTTCAAGAACAATCCCAACTGCGTTTCGTGCAACCTCCCTCCGCACAATCCGCAGCAATGCTCCCGCACAATGTGCGCTAACTGTCTAAAGCCCCACCCTTCCTCCTCTCCTGACTGCCCGAAATTCAAACAACAAAAAGAAATTCTCAAAAAATAAAAACAATAAAGAAGTGCAGTATTTCTGACGCCAGACGCATATACAAAGAGCAAAACAACACGCATATCAGTGACAAAGCGTCCTACTCTTCTGCTCTTAAAAATGCAGATTCGTCTTTTACCTCAGACAACAATAGCAACCAACACTTAAAAACGGCTAATCTCAAACTCCCATCGAACGCAAATACCATCTCCACTCAAGAATCGCGCACCTCCAACTCCGCAATACAAAAAATAAACACAAAAAACACACCAACAATAACAACAACACCAATCTCTGTCAATTCTTTTCGTCTTCTCCGCCTGCTTCGCATGGCAAAACTTCATCAAAATCTTCTCTATCCTCCGTTACTCCAGAAACCGTTACTCCATCAACTTCTTCACGTATTCCTCCTCTATCGGCAGATGCACTTTTGACATCTGTATGTAAAATAAATTCTCCTACTTGCACTCTACCTTTTGATAGTTCTCACGATCTCTAAGCAATAAACTCTCAACTTAATTTATATAGCTCGCTCTAGATTTTACGTAAGTGAAAATAAACAAAATTACATATTTTGTTTTCCGGTTGTTTCTTTAACGATGTTCAATATTCTTCAATGGAATATTCGCGGCTATCGTAACAACTACACTGACTTAGAAATGCTGATTAGAGAGCAACGCCCATCAGTAATTTGTCTACAAGAAACTCATCTCAAATCTAACTTAAATCCTGCATTACCCATAGACTACATTGGGTATTTCCATAATTTTGACCATATTACAACTGCAAAACATGGTACTGCTATCCTTATTAAAAAATCCCTACCACACAAAGCCATCACTATTCACTCAAACATATCTGTGGTAGCAATCGAGATTCATCTTCGGCAAAAATTTAATATCGTGTCTCTTTACATTCCCCCCGCTTATAACATTATGTCACACGATCTTGTCAACATCCTTAATTCTTTTAACTCTCCAGTAATATTGTTGGGTGACGTTAACACGTGGAGCCAACTGTGGGGATCAGACATTTCCAATTCCAGAGGACAGATCATAGAAAATTTTATACTCGCCTCAAACTTATGTGTACTAAACGATGGTTCCCCTACTCACTTCAGCACACATCGTTCATATACACACATTGACGTCGCTATATGTTCGGCACAGTTAATACCTCTATGCGAATGGCGTACTATAAATGATCTACACAATAGTGATCATTTTCCAACTATCACAAAGGTTAATTTGATGATGGGTCACAAACCTAGATCTCTGCTATACAACACAAACCGTGCAGACTGGTTGTTATTTCAAAATAAAATTCTGGACAAACTAAAAGATATAACTCCATCTAACAACGTTAATAAAGAAGCTGCTAAATTTAACAAAATTTTTCGTTTCGCTACAAACATCGCTATCCCTCAGAAAACCTATAAAAAATCCTCTAAGACAGTTCCTTGGTGGTCGCCTGAGCTGAGAAAACTAAGGGATGACAAACAGAAGGCCTGGCACTCATATCAAAAAAACTGCACATTAGAAAACTTTATTGACTATAAAAGAAAAAATGCTTTGTTTACTAGAGCCAAGAAAGTAGCCAAAAGACAATCGTTTAATGAATTCACAAAAACTATCAATCCCAATTCATCAATTTCAAATATCTGGAGAAATATCCGCACCCTTACTGGTGTTGGTTCCCAAATTGCTATAAAAGCAATCCAAACTAACAACGGCTCAACTACTGATCCTGCTGAAATTTCTGAAATATTTGCAACTACATGGTCCAAACAATCCGATGATACCAATTTCGCTCCACAATTTCAATTGGCAAAACAATCAATTCTTAGCTTATCCACTTCAACATCTTGTTCCAATAAACCTAAAATAATAGAGTCTCCACTTTCCATAAACGAACTTATCTCTTCTATAAAAACAGCCACAGGCAATACCCCAGGTTTCGACAAAATTTCCTTTCCTATGATTAAAAATGCCCCGGAAAACTGTAAACTTCGCATTTTAAAATTTTTCAACAATATCTTCGATAAAGGCATCATTCCACAAAGTTACAAAACTGCTACAGTTGTTCCAATAATAAAACCAAATAAACAGATGGTTTATCCCATCTCACTTCTACCATGCATGGGAAAACTATTAGAATAACTCATTTCGAGAAGACTGTTATGGTTTGTCAAAACCCACAAATTAATCTCATCCCATCAAGTTGCTTCTCAGCCTGGCTCTTCCACTATGGATGCGCTTCTATTCATAGACCACCTTATCTGCAAATCTTTATCAGCAAAAAATCATGTCTCTATTTTGTCAATTGATTTCGTCAAAGCTTTTGATAGAATTGGAGTTCATGTAGTTTTTTTATATGAGGTAGTTGTATAGGAGGATGGGATAACAATTTCACGCGGTCTTTTAGTGGAATTCTCTACAATATTTGATGCTGAGGCCAAAGCAATACTTTCCGCGCTGGATTTCTGTAAATCCAAGAAAAACAAAACCGTTATCTGCACGGACAGCAAATCAATATTTGAAGCCGCTAAGAACATCACCAACAAACACGAAGATATCATGAATATCAGACAACTTCTAATGGAAATGTCCAAAAAAGTTAAAATAATGTGGATACCTGGCCACTCTGGAATAAATGGAAATACATGTGCAGACCGGGCTGCTAAATCTACGGTTATGCACCCGACTCCCACTTTTACTCCAGCTTCGAAAAAATTCGTCACGCGGACCGCTCTGATAAAATTACAACAACAAACATCTCTTGTCCAAACACAGCTGAATGATCATTACAAAAGAGTCAACCCCAACAGAAGCCCACTTCTACTCACTACCACCACTTCGGTAAAACAAAACAAATGCTTTTCACGACTCAGGCTCGGACACACTGCTCTTACCCACTCGCATATATTGAATAAGGAAGCGCATCCCGTTTGCCAATTCTGTAACACCTCCCAACTAACAGTCCGACACCTCCTTTGTGAATGCCCATCTCTTGAGCATTTTCGGCCCTGTTTCCTAAGCTCCTGCCCATACACAATTCTTGCTCTCCCATCTGACCGTAATGTTAAAATAATATGCATTATCTAAATCTCCTTGACAAAATCTAAGTAAATAATAAGTAATTTATAATCAAACTTCATTTTTGTCCAATGTACACAGACATATGTTAGATTGTTCAGAAGCCGATAGCCCTGGCAGCTAGTGCTTTAAGATATTTTGTATAATTCATTATATTAAATATAATAATAATAAATAACTAAATATATTATATATTTACATTATTAGACAAATAGTGACATAGTGCTATAGAATAAAACAGTGTGTTTCCATTTATCATCTTTTCTTAATAAGTGGAAAAAGCAGAAAGATTCGTGTGCTCATGTAAAACACATTCTCAAATATATACACAACAGATTAATTGTCTAATCAATTGTATTTGCCAAATAGAGAATTTGCATTTAATATAATATATTTTTGTAATTTATTTTTAATGTTTGCATTTACAAATATGTATTTTTCGGTTAAATTTAATTTATCATAGTAACATAAAAACGCAATGCATTTCATTTACAATATTATATATTATAATATTGTAAATACAATTCATATTCATTTATTAAAATAAATAAATTTCTGTTTTGCACTCAAATAGACATAAAACGAGAATAATTTAAATAATTACAATTGGAATAACTTGATTTGGTTAATGCAAATAATTATTGTGGCGAAGATCAATGAATTTCTTTGAACGGTGGTTTCCGACAAAGAGAAATCTTTTGCAAAATATGGACAGATGGATGGATTTACAGATGCTTGACGCAAATAAGCTTTCTTTTGAAATACAGTATACTTTTTTTTTTTGAAAAAAGTATGCTCTTTGATATTATATTGTTGTTTGATGATTTCTTCTGCTTTAAAACGGAAACATGTTTGCTAAAAATTACCACAGTACGAAATTGAAAAAAAAGTATGTTGGGACTAATGTTCTATAACAATGATAATTTAATAGTAAAAAAAGGGCAAGCTGAATTGAAGCATTAATTAATTCGTTAGAGATTTTTAACAGCAATATTGCATTTTTTATGTTAGAAAAATGGATTTTTTGCTACATAGTAGTAAACTAACAACAGTACTTAAGTACCATAGTACTTACAAAAGTACCTGAACACATACGTAGTTTGCTAACGAGTAACAAATTTCACTGCTGAGGTGAAACAAAAATGTAGAAATGCCAATACTGCATTCAATGTTATTCTCTTTACAGAAATTAATAACCTAAATTTATATAACATTTTTAAAAATAACACAATTTCTTTTTTTGCAAGTATAAGTATGTATAAAAATATTATGAAAAATTTTCATAAGGAGTGCATAAATTATAGTTGCTAACCGAGCTAACGAAATACAGGAAACTATGAAATGCATTAACATTTATAATAAAAACAACCAGAAATCTCTATCGAATTTGTTGTCTTTGCAAAAAAAAGGTGTTCAATCACTTTCCTTTGCTGCCGCAACAAAAATTTTTAAATTAACTTATGAGTATATGAATAATAAGAAATGTGTATTAACAGTTTTTTATATGCAGAACATGTTAAAATATTATTTTCCGACCACCAGCAAATAACTTTAATATTTATACCATACATATGATGTAATAATACAAAAGTTAATCAGTATACGATTAATCAATATATTTTATTAATTTTATTCATGGATACAATAGAATTGAAATCTCAAAACATAGTTCTGACAAAAGTAAAAACATGTAAATGTAAAAATCACTTCATCAGGGTCTCTTAGGTCATTTTCTTCACGCTAACCGCATTATTTCGGGGTCCCTTGCGTCATTTTCTTCACGCTGCCCGCACTTCTTTGTCGGTTTGTTGAGTTTTTTCACCAACACTACCATAAAATTTTCAAGTTTTTTACGAATACTTCTAAGCTTCTGGAACTCGAATGAGGACCCGAACACTGGCTGGAACGAGTTTCGCATCTCGTTATCTCTGGTATGCTTGTCTTTTAAAAGGGCGAGTAGAAAACTTTTTGGAGCTGCAATCAGAGATATGAGATAGCACACTTATTCCAGCGCTTGTTCGGCTGGTTGTTCGGGTTCCAGAAGCTTCTTGCTATTCGTGAAAAACCCATTTTTGTGGTTTTGTTCGTGAAACACTACCTTGATGAAGTGCGGGCAGCGTGAACAAAATTACACATTAAACCTTTGATGAAGTGCGGGCAGCGTAAAGAAAACGACACATGAGACCCTAGATGAAGTGTGGGAAACGAGAGAAAAGGCGACCATTTCACCTCAAAATACCACTTTGTTTACATGTTTTTTCAGTTGTCAGTACAATTCGATTGTAGCCATGCATAAAATGAATAAATAATAGAGATGAATCGCATATCCAAATCCTTGATCAACACTAACTCCAAGAAGGACTTCGTTATTAAAGCAGCTTTAAAATCGAGTGAAGCTGAATTTAACACGTACACTCCCCAAAGAAGACCGAAAGAATCTCTTTCTCTGCTCAACCAGAAATTTCACTGGGAGCATCTAAAGACTTCTGGAGTGACGCAGTGTAAAAACTGCCATAACTTCGGTCATTCTGCTACAAATTGGGGAATGAAGTTTCGCTGCGTCAAATGCAGCGGTTCTCATGGCCCTGCAGAGTGCCCACGCACCTTGATGAAGGTCAAGGACGAGAAGGTGTTCTGCGTGAATTGCAACATCGAAGGGCACCCAACAAACTACAGAGGTTGCCCTAAATATTAAGCGCTCATGGAGTCTCGAAGAGCAATAACCGAAAAGATAAAGGAGCAGCAAGAGTTGCCAGGAAGTCGGCTAAAAAAGCAGTTCAAAGCGGCATTAACTTTGCGCATGCAGCTGGTGCCTCATCAACAAACAACAAGAAGAGCTCTGGAAATAAGCCAACCTCGGGCGCTGCCAACTCCCAAACCAGCGAAGAAACGTGCCCAAGCGCCCATGGAAGCTCTTAGGAGCATGCCATCCCCTTCATCAGCTGTCACACCAAACTTCTTTAGTGATCCAGAAAGGCTCTTCGGAACCAACCTATTTAAAATTTTACAAATGGCCAAGAAAATCATACCGAAGAACTACGGTTCCGAGGACGACATTTCCAAGATTAGAGTTTTGGCAAATTTAATTTGCGTGCAATGTTCATAATAAAGAACATGAGCATCATCACATACAACGTGAACTCTATCTTTACCCTCGCCAGAAGAGCCAACCTCAACATCTTCGTCAAAGCTACAAATCCCGACGTACTCCTTCTGCAAGAAACCAGGCTCATCGCACGGAACCGACTTGTTTAAGAGGGATATTGCATTCACGAATCATCGAAGAAATCTGGAAAAGGTGGAACCGCTATCTTCGTGAAGAGACACTTTTCTGTCTCGCCAGTCTTGATTCCCGGCGCTCAAGGTGCCGAGGCCAGCGCCGTATGTATCAAACTAAATATGAATGAAAGTCTTTTCGTTGTACCTCAACTGCAACAGCTCGAAAACTGACGTTTATGCCATTCTATAGAGAATAAACTCAGTGGCAGCACAGTATACATTCTGCATATTTGGAGGTGACCTTAACGCCAGACACACACTTTGGTCGGATGACGTTTGCTATCCTCGCGGCGACTACATCACTGAGTGGCGCAGTGGGCTAATCTCGCAACCAGTCAAGACCTTTCCGAATACACCATCGTTAGTGGACTTGGGCCTCTTGTGCTCTTCGTCGCTCGTTAACATCCTGCCTGAATTCAAAAACTACACGTGCAAAGCCATTTGCAGTGACTCTGATCATCTGGCCGTGAACCTGCGTATCCAGCTCAACCAGCCTCTGTTCGTCAACCGAGCGCCGCTAGAGACTCAGCTTCTTCTCCACAAAGTCAACTGGTGACTTTTTAGACTCAGGTAGGTAGGTAGTTTAATTGGGCTGCCCCGAAGGACACACGTGGGCTATTTCTGTCCCATTTTAATACCCTATGGATCTTAAAAAACCCCCTTTTCAAGCAAACCACGAGGAGCTGATTAAGTAGCGACTTAAGTCGCCTATTTCAGTGGATGCCATCTCGCAAAGGCTGCTGAAAAAAATGCCCCCATATGTGCATGTCTCCTCTGAGCCAGTGCAGGACATGAGCAGAGAAGATTGAAGACAGACTCCTCTTCCTCCTCATCTCTGCAACTTCTACAAAAATCATTTGAGAAGAGCCCTAGCCTTTTTGCATGGGCACCAATGAGGCAGTGTCCAGTCACAACCCCTATCACTCTCTGAACATTTTCCCTGCCAAGTGAAAGAAGAGTTTTCGTTTTCTTAAGGTTGTAAAGGGGCCAGATCATCCTTGCAGTATTGCAGGTCTGCCCCTCCACCCATCGTCTATTTGCGAGCCTGATAGATTCCTCAATCAACAAATACCTGCAGGTTGCCAGTGGCATACCCACATTTACTTTATTAGGCGTTATGATCGTTTTGGTACCCATGCGGGCCAACTTGTCCGCTTGGCAGTTCCCTGGAATGTTACTATGGCCAGGAACCCAGCACAGATTTACAGAGAACTGCTCCGCCATCTCGTTTAGAGATAGGTAGCAGTCTCTTACCACCCTGGACGTGGTGGAGACCGATTACAAGGACTTTATCACTGCTTGGCTATCAGTGAAAATATGGATATCATTTCCTGATATTCTGTTTTCTTCCAGCCAAGATAGTGCCTCCCGGATAGCCATAACCTCCACCTGGAATACACTGCAAAAGTCTGGCAGGCGAAACATTTCCGTGGTGCCACAGGCTGCACAGAAGAACCCGCCACCAACACCTCCTCCGAGCTTAGAGCCATCAGTATACAGATGTATACCCTCTCTTGCCAGTGGTAATCCCCTCTCCCAGTCCTCTCTACTAGGTATAAGAGTGCCGAAATTACGGCTTGGGAGTAGGAACGAGGTGATATAGTCCGGATTCTCAAAAGAAGTCCCCCCAATATTCTTTGATGGCCAACTTTTCTGTTCGTCCATTTGCTTACAGCATTAAGCCTCACGGCTGAAAGTTTGGCCAACAACCTTCCCATAATATCAATCGGGGGAAGGTGAAACAGTACTTGTAGTGCCACGGTGGGTGTAGACTTAAGTGCTCCCCCGATGCACAGACAGGTTGACTTTTGAACTTTCTCAAGCAGTCTACAGTTTGTTGCTTTTTCAAGGGATGGCCACCAAATGCACACCCCATAAAGCAGTATGGGCCTTACCACTGCGACGTACAGCCAATGAGTAATACTTGGAGAAAGGCCCCACTTCTTACCAACGGCTTTTCTGCAGGAGTACAGAGCCACCATTGCTTTTTTAGCCCTCCCCATTATGTTCAGCTCCCAGCTCAACTTCCTATCCAGAATCAGGCCAAGAAATTTCGCCTTCTCCTGAAAGTAGAGCCTTGTTTCCTCCATTATGACAGGTTCTACGTCAGGAATCCTATGCTTCCTGGTAAAGAGGACAAGTTCTGCTATACTGGGATTAACTCCCAAGCCTTTGGGTCTTGCCCACCTTACTATGAGATCCAGAGCTCTTTCCATGAGGTCCCTGTTAACGTTGGGATATTTGCCTGAGATTGCCACCGCAAGGTCATCGGCATAAGCAACAACTGTCAGGCCCTCACCCTCAAGAGTTTTGAGTAGCTCATCGACCAGTATGTTCCACAGAAGAGGTGATAGAACCCCCCTGGGGAGTTCCCCTCCATACTTTCCTATTCTCCATGACGTCTCCTAGATGTGCCTCAATGGTCCTGCCCTTAAGCAGTTGACCTATGAAGGACACCAGCCGTTCGTCAACCCGTAGAGACCTAAGAGCACCAATAATCGCTTCCGATTCCACGTTATTTAAGGCTCCTTCTATATCTACAAAAGCCACAAGTGGAAATTCCTTTAAAAATAGTGACCTTTCAACGTTGCTCACCAGAGAGTGCAGGGCGGTCTCAACAGACCTCCCTTTTCCGTACGCATGCTGGGCAGAGGATAGACCAGCAACGTATTTTTTCCTGATATGTAAGTCAATAATCCTTTCCAGAGTCTTTAGTGAAAAGGATGATAACGTGATGGGCCGTAGATCCTTGACGGTGTCATGAGTGCGCTTACCGGCCTTTGGTATGAACACCACCTTACTACTTTTCCATCTCAGCGGAATGTAACCTGTATGTAGGCAGCCTTTGTATATAGCTACGAACCACGGCACGACCAAGTCGCTCACGTTTTGTAGAATTCCGTCCGGCCCCGGCGACTTCAACGATCCAAAGTTGCCGATAGCCCAGCGCACTGTGGTAGCCGTAATCAAATGCTCTAGATGTTGTAGAGGGGTGTAGCTTTCTGCAGCATCCTCACCCCCATCTACGTCAACCTCGGTACTTCCCGGAAAGTGGGTATTCAAAAGAGCTGACAGCGATTCTGCTCTTGAGAAAGTCCATGCTCCATCTTCCGTCCTTAGTGTACCAATACCAGTATGGCTGGAAGACAGAACCTTCCTAAGTCTACAGGCTTCAGAGGAACTCATGATGTTTCCGCAGAAGGTGATGATCTCTTTGCCTTACGAAGTTCATATTTGTAGTTGCTGAGTGTTGCTTTGTATCTTATCCAAAGAGTTGGCTCATTTGCCGCCTTAGCCCTATTGAATACGCTTCTACATTTTCCGCGCAACTCCATGAGGCTGGGATTCCACCATGGTGGTTTCCGTTTGCCTTTGGTATGTCTGAGAGGGTATGCCCTTTCAAACGCCATGTTTAATTCTTCCTTCGTTGTTACAGTATCCGGACCGACAGATAAATGTGCCTCAATTTCGGCCATATACTCAGTTTGTTCTCTTAACATTTCTGTTTGGCTTAACTGAGTCAACAGGAATCCACCACTGTCACCGCCGGAGAGTCTACAACCCCCTTCCTACTTCCTTCACAACTGATGTCAGTCCTAGAGGCCACAACATCAGCTGCTCAGGCAGTAGGCCTCTCACTAGTCGGCTTTTTAAGAGCGCCGGCTGACTCTTGAGTTTTTATTTGTTTTTGTTTGTCTTTATTCATGTCATTCCCACGAGTTGCGGAGAAGGGTTGGTCCACCTGCGCAGAGATCCGCAATACGCAGATAAGGCTGGTTAATCCGGAGGTCGCCAGGTATCCGGATACTTCTTTTGAGACTGAGCTATTTTTATACTGGGCCCCCAGCCAGGCTGATCCTCGGCACGGGTCGTATGACACCTTGATCCAGCCCAGTTGGTGGTCGTTAGTTCAGCTCCGACTAAGGGGCCTATCCGATACAGGAGGCCAGGGCAGTCGACATAGCCGGCCGCTCCATCAGCACAGCCCACAAAGCCGTAGCCCCAAGCCCCTATACCACGACAAGGTCACCACCGAATAGGGGTTTTAGACTTAATGTAGCGGAAAAGTTTCAGCTTCCCGTGACGTCTCGCTGCCTAGAGTACCACGAAATCGACGAAGCAATTCGTAACCTCGAGGTGTCGGTTGCTGACGCTTTGGAAAGTCAGAAAATAACGTACAGCAGCAAGGATAAATTTAACCATTTTCCTGCGGACATAAAAGCCATTGTTGCGCAAAAACAATAACTCCGTAAGGAGCTTCAGCGTAATTTACAGCGCCATCTGAACACCAACAGCGACGAGTACAAAAGGATAAGCGGCAAAATCAGATGTATTAACGTGATGCTTAACCAAGCCCTTAAGCGCTTCCAAAACGAGGAACTAACGAAAAAGTTAATGGACATCAGGCCTGGGCCAGACAGCTTCAAGAAAATTGGCTACATCGTTGGCAAGAAATGTGTTACCTGATACAATCTCTGATGGTGACAGAGAAGCCTCAACCAATGAACAGAAAGCTGAACTTTTCGCTGATTATTTCGAAAGGTGCTTTATCGCCTCCACAAAATTTCGGAAAAAAAAAGGAATAAATTGAGAATTTCAACATCCGCCTACCGACACCATGGAGTTTACTTCTGTCGAAGAAGTTGAATGCATTATTGCAAATAGCAATGCCAAAAAATCATCACGCAGAGATAACATCTCTAATTTTGTCATAAAGAAAATGCCGTATGTGGCTATTTGGCTGCTGATTGTAATTGTTTGCTTCAACAACTGCTACTTCCAGCAAACATGAAAGGAAGCAAAATCGTTCCAGTTCCAAAGAAGACGGATCGGTCAACCACGAACGGATACAGACCGATCTCGCTGCTGTGTTGCACGAGCAAAGTCTTCGAGTCGCTGATACTCAAGAAACTGGTGAAACACTGCATCGATGGAAACATTCTGCTAAATATTCAGTTTGGCTTTCGTGAAAGCAGATCCACCTTTCATCCTCTGCTCAGCCTACGCAACGAAGTCACCACCAGCCTGAATAAAAAGGAGTTCACACTCGCATGTCTTCTTAACATCGAAAAAGCTTTCGACAGTGTATGGATAAATGGATTGCTATTTAAGCTACACAACTTCGGTTTTAATTCTAGCTTGACCAAGCTGATTGGCGGCTACCTCAAGGGCTCGCTGCATGTCCAAATCTTCGACAAAAAATCGCACACTAGAAGAATCTCTGCAGGTGTTCCTCAAGGATCGAAATTGGCACCGCTTCTCTTCAACATTTTCACATCGGACACTCCAGCAAACTACCCTGGAACGAAGACGCTGCTAAACACTGACGACACTGCTTAACGTTCGCTAGTTCAATCGGCATGAACATTGCTGCGAGAAGAGTAGAAGAAAATCTGAAACGCCTCTGGAGCTACTACAGCATCCCTTCTTTAGTCAGCAGCAATTTGGGGATTGCGCGCAAATGCAGAAACCTTTAGCTCACGCTTCCCGATGGATCTACAAGTGGAACACAAGAGAAGGCCAGATATCTGGGCATTCATTTTTCAGAGCTCTTCAAATTCAATGCGCACCTGTTTGAGATTATTAGGAAGGCTACCTTTGGGCTCCATCTCGTGAATCCGCTGCTAAGGAAAAGCTGCGGGCTACCAGTTTTCATGAAGCTGCTGATATACCAGCAGCTAATACGACCAGTCATCACGTACGGCTTTTCCGTATGGTTCACGGTTTCGCCTTCAGCAATAAACAAATCCAAGCTTCTGGAAAGAAGAATCTTGAAATACTGCACAGGTATCTGGAGAAAGCCAAACTCCTTATAATTCTACAGCAACGAGCATCTGTACAACGCAGTTAAAATCCTGCCATTAGACGCAGCTATGAAGGACTTAGAAATTCGCTTCTTCATTAGACTGCAACTTCACGACGACAACTATATCAGAAGCTAATTCAGGAGCGCCGAAGTGTCTTTTCGATACCTCCATTCATCCTACATCACCAATGCGGCATTCGACGAAACCTTCTACAAGCAACGAAGTGGAAACCCTCACCGTGGATAATCATTAAGTTTATAATAATTTACAATATTATAGATTGTTTTTTAAGTAAAATTTTCTGTTTATAATTCTCATTAAAAATTTCACTCTGGAGTGATAATTGTAATGTAAAGTCACTCTAAAAGAGAGGCCAAATTTGTGCCCACTGGTTGTTATATCGCTATTTTTAAGATTAAATTTATAACCAAAATTGCATATATTTTCTCGAAATTTTAAATAAATCGTAATCGTAATAATAAAACAAGGAAGTAAAAAAAAGAAAAAGATGAATCGCATACTGATTTACGTATTATTATTGCATTATATTTATGGTACAATAATTGAAGTTATATGCCGGTCGAAGAAACATAATATTTTAACATGTTTTGCATATAAAAATCTTTCAATACATATCTTTTATTTTGCATACACCTAGAAGATAATGTAAAAATTTTGGCTGCGGTTGCAAAGGAAAGAGATTTTTTAAACATTAATTTATGCATAGACAAATTGGAGAATTTTTAACATTAATATACATATTATACAGTTACAGTTATATATTACAGTTTTGGCAAATTTGTTATATATATACAATATAAGAAAATCGTTATCAATTTTTTAAAAATATACTCTTTTTGTCTATTGCAGATCATGCCAATAACACGCGAATGCGCAAAAGAGAACTAATAACATTTTTAATTAACTGTATATATGAATATTCGCATATTATTTGCATGGATGGTGAAAGATTAATTATCATCCCATTGTTAATTTTTATAAAATCAATGTGTTAATTTTTTCTTTAGTTCAGTTTTATTATACATACACTTGAAATCTGTATTATAGACTTTATTGAATAGAAATTGTACGCAAATGCTGACAGGATAGCACTTGAAATCCAATCTAAAAATATTCAATATTCAATAAGTCCACTTTTACAATTACTCCAAAAGACAATCAACTAACAGTTGCACTATTTTCGCTGGTAGTGCAGATATTTGGTTGTGATGACAACCTGTGCAATGATATTTTCCCAAATAGGTATAGTAGCGGAAGCTATTCAAATACTGAGGAGATACTCGAATGCCACATCCAGCGCAGCGTATTTTGTTTTTGAATCAGTTCTGTGCGGGTTTATAGATAGATTTTTACAGATGTATAGAGAAATAATACACGTATTAAAACATTTGTTCATTCTAAACATAATCTGGCGATGGATGATCTGTGAATATGATCTGTTACTGATCTGGAATAGTACGATTTAGATAATAATTTACTATATATTTTTGTGAGTTTTTATGAATTTAAGATATACTTACTTCTGCGGCATCTTTACTCGGGTTACGTTGCGCATTTTGTTCTTTTTCCAGGCAATCCATCGCTGCTGTCGTTTCTTAAACGTAAAAAAAGAAAAAAAACATCGACATTAGAATGCTAAGCTATGTTCCTGATAAAACAACAGTAATACTATAAATTTAAATGTATTAATTTAAATTTACCATTTTGTCGTCGCAATTTGTTTGGCTCTATTTTGGCACACTTTATTTGCTCAATGGCTGATAGAATAGCTTCTGATATCCGAAAATGGGCGTTTTCTTTTTTCAATTCCGTGGATATTTTCGAGTGTCTCATCTAATAATCTATGATACGTATTACGTACACAAATTCCTGTGACTACTACAAAATAATATAAACAAAGGAAAAATGTTGACAAAAATACGTGCATAGAATAGTATAGAAATGCAAAATTTGTTGTAGTTAATTTTTTTACTAAACTGAAGAACTTTTAAAATTGCAATCTTAAATTAAAATTAAAAATATATTGGAAAAACTACGTAAAGTTTCGTGTTTTGTTTTCAGCAGTAAAATTTTAAATTAAACGCATCAAAAGCACTGAACTGAATTAAATTAGCTTATACCATGTTCGCACTAGCTCGAAATTGCCTTCGAAATTGAGACAATTTCGTCCGAAATTGAAAGTGTTCGGAATCGCATTCACAATTTAATTTGACGTTTCATTTGTTTACTGCGCGAGTTTCATTAGCATTAGCAAACAATGGAAATTGTCCAACTTTTACAATTAACAATTAACAATCAAACATAAATGCTTCGCAAATACAGCTGCGGAGGAAATGGATGTCGGACCAGTTTTCAATTAACAGCGCAACAGCCATTTCGCTCCACAGATTCTTTTTTTTTAGGTTCTCTTCATTTTTAAAAAAACAATTCAATCACGCGACAGTTGTATTTATTTGTCAAACGTACTCAGTGCAGCCAGATCAATAACAATTTATTATACAAATCTATTACAAAACCATGGTTGTTTTCCATTTTGAGTCAATTTCGTCCTCAATTTCGTTGAAATTGCTTGTCCAACCCAATTTCATTTGACATATTTTTGTATGGCGAAATTGTATAAAAATTCACAATTTCAGCCGAAATTGAGCTACGCAACGAAATTGCCTAATTTCGGTCTAGTGCGAACATAGTATAAGCTAATAAAAAAAGTAGCTTAAAATACTTTCTGCTCTGCTTAAGTACATTAACATTTAGCAGCAAAAATAACGGAATTTATGGGAAATAACCCCGAGATTTCGGGATGCTAAAATTGTTGAAATCCCTTTCATCTGACGTATGAAATTTTTTATGTGAGACTCTAATAGAATCTAGTTGTACACTCCCTTTGTGGATGAAATCGGTGGCTCTAAAAGGACCCTTCTCTTGCAGGATCAGGATTTCTCAAATTTCTTGCATAACTCAAAACCAAACACCAATAAAAACTACATATATGGTATTTAGGACTGCTTTAACATCCAAATGTCATCTTCCTTTTTGGTTTCAATCGCTAGGAATAAAAAGGGCACTTCTCTTCAAGGATTCTCTGCATAACTAACTACATCCAAGAGCGTTTCGAGAATGCATAAACTTTCCAAGAAACAGAGTCTGAATAATGACCGGTTTTCTTACGGTCGACTGCAGACGATCAGTTATGCAGGTTCTGCATGTGGTATAAAAAAAAGCCCAACTCACATACCTACTCACCTCGTGTGCAGCGGTTGCGACTGCAAAGGTGTCACTATTTGAAAGAGGTTACGTGAGTGAGGAAACTGTTTGCTCAAGCAGGAGGCATAATACATCATCAGGTCGCAGTGTACTAGTCCATAAGGAAATCTTGTGTTGGCCACATCAGATAATTTACTCTCAAAATATTGCCACCTATTTCAGCTTAATTTTACATATTACGTGACGGACCTCATTGAAATGAAACGAAGCCATGTGTTGTTGGCTATGTTCTTTTTTTTATAACAATACTTGTCAATATTGTCAAATATATTCAATATTTGCACAAATATTCCCGTTATTACTAATAATTTTACTTAAATTTACCTCAGTCGACAAATAAGAGACCTAACATTTAATAAAAATAAAAACTTAAAACAAACAAAACGAATCTGAATTTTCAACACATCATGTTGCTTATAGTATGTTCACACGGAAGCTGAAAACACTTTTCAAAAGCTGGCTTTTTTGGTGTTCCAAAGAGACTTTTCGTGAACAGGTGATAACAACAAAAATAACAAGCATAGCAAGTGTAAAAATACACTTTGTAGGCATTTTTTGAGAAAAACACATATTTTCGTGGTATATTTATGCAATATTTATGGTCTTTATGTATGCTCTTGCATTGACAAATTTTTCCCTACGAAATCAGCTCTGAGAATGGAACTTAATGAAACACAAATTCAGGGGAAATCAGGGCTTTGCAGCTTTTCGTTTGACAGTTTTTCCTTGGAAGAAAAGTTGCTTTTCGGCAACTTTTCAGCGAAAAGTCGAAAACTAGCTGAAAAGTGACTTTTCAGCTTCCGTGTGAACATACTATTACATCCTAATTGAAAGGCTTACTTTCAGGGGTTTTGTCAACCTACTATAGCAGTGACGGGCATTCCAGCACATATGTGCTGGAAGTTTTGAGTTTCTTAATAAGTATACAAAGAGTGCTTCCAATAAAATTACGTCAGTCGCTGCCAAGCCGCCAACGAGCATGGGCTGTACCCTGCGTTCGTTCATTTTGGCTACACCCGGAAACTAATCATGTTTTTATTATGAACATTACTATATCATATTATATAATAATTAATATTATTGTTATATTACATATTAATTATATATGATATTAATAATAATTAATATATAATAGTTATTGTTGAAAACGCCACTTTACATTGTAAATTGCGGAAAAGAACGAAACACGCTATTTTTTTAGTTTCTCTCAGTGCTGAAAACAAACTCATCCGCACACATGCTTAAAATGTGATAAGAATAAGAATGCAAGTCACTGTACTATAGTTCGACGCGTTGAATTCTCAAGTACGACGACGACGCTCAGCTGTGGAAAATCGGATGATCTTAGGTAGGCGTCGTCAACTACGTAAATTTATGGCATTCTGTATTATAATAGGTCGACCACAAATAAGGTGTCGACTTAGGTCGGCAGCAAGCTAACAAACAGATTTCTTCTACAAAGCAAGAACTATTGTCGTTACTTTTAATGGTCATGCATTATTTACATGATCATGCATATTTTACTTTTACGAAAAGTTTTTCTGTGTTACATGTACATATAACATATTTTTATTATATTTATACATATTTGTATTATATTTTTAATTGAATTAAAAAAAATTATATTTGAAAAATTATACATGCATACAATTGCAAACACAAAATAAATTTACATATATGTATGTACATCGCCAAGTTATAGTTGGTTTGAGCAATGTCTTTGTTGTAGAAGTATATCCAGAAATATTAGAAAAACATCCAACAATAATATCTAATATTTTTTTCTACAGCTATTCTATATTTTTACCACATTTTTTAACGAAATTTTGTTAAAATATCTGATGTGACCAACAAATGACTTCCTCGTATGATGGCCATTGCATGTTTTTATTTCAATAATGGTTGATATATTTTATTTATATTTTAAAATTGAAGTTTTTAAAATTTTAAATATTTTTACTTCCATAATGAAAAAAATTTCATAGGCTTCTATTAATTTAAATAGTAGTTAGTAAAAACAAGGAAGTACAAATTAGTTTCCACACAACCCTGATTTGTGTTGATTTCCCTGTTTAGTTCTGTTAGTTTACAACCAATTTTTGTAAAAGATATACCAGAATATTATGATATTTATCATTATCATTTATATAATTCGGATAATGCATGCTTCGTGTTCCTTTGGCGAAAAGTCCAATCAATCAAATCAAAATTGGAGCTACAAAATTGTGCCTTATGTATTATTATTACTATTATTATTATAGGCACTGCTGCACCGCGACCTCATGGATCTATTGTGCATGCCCTTACCTAACCCAGATCTAAGCTCTTTATAAAATTCAACACCATTCCTGGGTTAGTGATCCAAATCTTAGAGTGAGGCATAATTGAATCACCATAGCTTAATCGCCTCCGATTGCTAAGTGCAGGACAATCGCAGAGAACATGCTCAGCGGTTTCCTTAGCATCATCGCAAAATCTGCAGATGTCCGTTTCAGACATGGCGATTTTTTTCAGTTGGTATCTTAGGCCACAGTGGCCCGTAAGAAAACCTGAAAGGACACCTAAGTCCTTCCTATTTAGCAGAAGGAGTTTTGATGGCACTCCTTTAGCTAAGGTAAGAAATCTCTTTGATTGGCGATGGCCTAAAGTATTTGTCCACGCCCTCTCGAACTCGATTTCCTCCCACTGGCGGATTACCTCCCGTTTGTATCCATAAGATAGTCCACAAAAAGGCTCCGGACCTATAAAAGTTCGCTGAGCACCACGCCTTGCTAGGCAGTCGGCTCTCTCATTCCCCTCATAGCCCTCATGCCCAGGGACCCATCCCAGTGTAATGGTATTGTTTTGTCCCAGTTGGATTAGGCACTTGCGACAGTTGTCTACAAGCCTGGATCCAATTGTTTCAGACCTGAGGGCTTTCAAAGCCGCTTGGCTATCAGAGAGAATATAGATGTGTGCACCACATGCCCTCCTACGAAGACATTCCCTCGCACATATCTCTATGGCAAACAATTCTGCCTGGAAGATAGTAGCATACTTTCCCATTGGTATACCTTTCTGAAATCTTCGCCCTACAATGCCTGCGCCATCATCACCATTCTGCATTTTGGACCCATCGGTGTACCAAATTTGAGCTCCGGGTTCGAAATTCAAATTCCTATTTCTCCAGTCCTCTCCAGAGAAATCCAATTTTTTTGGCATGTTGTCACTGAATTTGACAATGGCTTCATTAATGAAAATATCCGCAATTCTCATATGACTATGTAGATCCCCACTTTTCATAGTGGAGATACGACTAAGCCGGAGTGCCGATAGACATGCCTCCCTTTTTATCATTATCGATAAGGTTGGGATGTGTAACAGGACACTAAGGGCCATGGTTGCGCACGATTTCATTGCACCAGTAATGCCCACACAGATCAGTCGATGTAACTTATTTAGGGCTTTTGCAGCTTCCTTTTGATCAACCTTGGGCCACCAGACCAACGCCGAATATGTCAGTATTGGTCTTACAATAACTGCAAATGCCCAGTAGGTCATTTTAGGGATGATGCCCCAAGTTTTACCATAGAACCTAGTACAGGCATAGAATGCCCTTGTGGCTTTTTGGATAACACTGCTGAGGTGTGCGTTCCAAGTTAGTGCTCTATCCAGGATAACCCCGAGATACTTTGCCTCCTTGGAGAATTCTATTGTAGTCCCTTCCAGAACAGGCTTCTCCAGCCTAATCTTTTTTTTCCTGGATAAAGGGGCGAAGGACCTTCTCCTCTCACCATCTTTTTGTAATATTAATGGCCCGCTGCACGCAGTCAGATATCGTAGGCTGATGATTTCCTACAACGTAGACCACAAGATCGTCAGCATAGCCCTGAGTGGTGAAGCCCAAGGAATTCAGCTTATTCAGGAGTTCATCCACAACCAGTGTCCATAACAGTGGTGATAATAACCCCCCTTGGGGACATCCTCTGGTAGCCTTAATTGATGTGGTCCTTGGAGAGAACCCTCCTCAGACGAAGAAAGTCAGTGAAACTTTTAATCTCCTCACAACTTCATCTCCAGGAAGTTCTTTTTGACCTTCTCAGTTCCTTGTTATAGCCTGTAAGAGCGCTTTTATATTCAGACCAGTTGCCCGTTTTTTTCGCCCTATTGAATAGTCTTCTTACCTCTCCTTTCAGTTTATTGAGGGAGCTGTTCCACCATGGAACCATTTTTCGCTGTTGTTCCCTTGATGGTGGACAGCTGCTAGTGAAGGCTTCCTGTACATTTGAATTGAGCACGCGAGCCTCAAATTCAAGCTCATCAATCGTTAAGATAGGTGATTGTGAGCGGTTAACGCTTCCTTCTAACATAAAGCGATAGTTTTCCCAGTTAGTTTTCCTGGGATTTCTGAAAACTCGGCCTTGCACCACAGAGACACCCATACTGAATCTGATATGTTTATGATCAGACATGGATGCCTCTTCCGATACATGAAAGTTTGAGGTAATAGACGCCATTTTGTCATTTGCCAAAGTGAGATCAAGGACTTCACCACGTATGGCGTTGACAAAGGTTGGCTCATCACCCCGGTTGAGAATAAAAATGTTGTTTTTTAAGACAAACTCGAAAAGGTACTCACCCCTCTTGTTGGTGTCTCTGCTGCCCCAGATCTCATGATGGGCGTTGGCATCGCAGCATATCATCCACGGGAGGCATTTCCGTTGGCAATATTCCACCAGCTCCCTGACCTCCCAGGTTGGCGCCACCTCATCATCTCCCGGAAGGTAAGCGGATGCAACAATGACTCCTTCCAATCCGTTTGCCGTGCGCACCTCTGCCCATGCAGCAACTAGATCACCCGTCATGAACTCTGAAAGTGGTAGAAAATTAATGTTATTATTAATTAAAATGGCCGCCCTGGGACGGTCACAGCTGGTGCAGTAAATTACCTTACCATTTGTGACACCGAGGCCCTTGATAACTCCTCTATGGACCTAAGGCTCCTGTATGAACGCTATGTCCAAGGCTTCCGCCTGATAGACCATGCTTAGCACAGAGCAAGCAGCCTTAGCATGGTGAAGGTTGATTTGCAGACAGTTAGTTTGTCCGCTCGTCAACCCTAGTGTTGGCCGCTTCATTTGCGGCTCTTAGTGTAGCCCCTAGATCCCACTTTTTTGGCACGATTACCAGAAAACCGGGCCATCTCCTCGGGCGAACATCTATCCTCCTTTCTGGCCCTATCCACGCCACCAGGCCTCCTACCAAGCCTAGGGCGCCAATCACTGGCACGTCTTGTGGTTGCACTAACCGAAGTCGTTGAGGGAGCACTACTTGCTCCAGCTTGAACCAACACCTGTCGGATAGTGGGGGTAGAAATAGGCTTACCGACGCCCATAGCCTCTGTACCCGACGGCGCTTCCATTAACTCCTTCGCGGACTCCTGCTCTAGCACAGCAGGCACTTTAGCCTGTGGCTTCTCGGTAGAAGTGCCGCTACAACCAGGGGTGGCAGAGCTACCCTGTGCCCCCTTAGGTTGGGCTCCAGTCGGGATTGACTGTGGCTGCGCACCTGGCTCAGTCGGCTTCACCGTAGGCCTAATGATGACGCAGCCAAACCCATAATCAACTTTATGTTGGTGATCCTTCAGCATATTTGCCGATATCGGGTCGATCGCCAACACAATCTCAACAACAGCTCCTCGCTGAGCTCTGCGGACCACCCGCCAGTCGCCAACTCTGAGGCACTCGTTTTGGCCCTCCAGTAGTTCGAGGATGTCTGCTGTCCTGGTACTGTCCACTTCCGGAAAGTACCCAACATAAAGTGGTGCCTTAGGAACATAATTTTCCTGCACCACCTTTATGTGTGCATCCGCCCATGGTTTTAATTTCGGCACATTAGCCGTAATCCACTCTGCAGTTGCACAGTTTTTGCAGGTTATCTGCAGCCATGCCGGCCGGAACGAACATCACGTAAATTGCGGTTTTATTGAGCCGCTCCTTTTTCTACGCACCTCATTTAGGATGCCGTGTTGTACTGCCTTCAGCTGTGCAGTACTCCATACGGATTGAGGATAATCCGCAGGAATAATGCAAAGCTTCACCCCGGAGGCAACCTCACAGAAAGAGGGCTTCTGAGCGTCTGTAGCAGGTGCCTTATATAAGGCCCAAATACAAAATAGTATATACTTTCTAAGAGTGTTTGCTTTTGAGTTGTAACGACGTGTTTTTCTTTCCCAGCCAGGAATAGCTCACTCGTCCCAGGGTTCGTGGCAAGTGGATCTCGCAACCACTTGCTTATAATGGTTCAAGTTGCGTTTCCGAATTTCGTTCGATTGGTGTCTCCACCAATTTAGTACTGACTCTGAGAGTTTAGCTCGGACGCAATGTTGAGTATCGTATTTATTATATTTGCTTAACAATTTTTATAATTTAGTACTACAAGAGCCACAGTGGGTTGCTTAAAAGTGCCACAACGGGTTGCTTAAAATACAATTTATTGCACGAGGCCTTCTTGGGGTCACCAAGATAGCTCCAAAATGCGAACCTTTGTCGTTTATTGCTGCGTTACTAATATATTAGGGTTTGCATCAGATCAAAGGCTGATTTGCAATGTTCGGATGGGCTCGTTAAAAGCGACAATCGACATAAAGCGTGTGTGAATCGTAAGCTATTTCCAATGGAATCCGCCGTGAACGGAGACTAATTCCATTCCAAACAACATTTTGTCCTTTTCGCGCAACCGCTTGCATCCAAAAAGGGAGGTGCACAACTAGGTCTTATAAGAGTCTCAACTACCAAATTTCAACTTTATACCATTCTCCGTTTTTAAGTTATTGAGGATACACACATACGTACATACGTACACACGTCACGACCAAACTAGTCAGAATGGACTCCGCGATGGTCAAAATGTGTGTTACCATCAAAATCTCGTCAGCCTCAGTTACGGTTTTGCAAAAAGGTGACTCTCGTGTTGGCGTATTCGTAGGTCGACGGGTGAGATTCAGAATTAGAGTGTTAATAACAAAATATAAGGTTTAGGGCATCATTCCGTAACACTAACGAACGTGATTGGCAGCCACGCCGGCGTTGGCGAAACTCTGCCAAGAGAGGCATTTCCAAAAATATTTTCTGTTTGCTCTACACGGCACCTTTTTTGTTCACGCACGAAATCGTACCTTTTCTGTACACCAAAACAGCTGTTAATGCCTGGAAAGCACATAAATTTACCAAGAAATTTATTATCGTTTGTCTATCGTCAGCCAGGGGTTCTGCCGACGCAGTTTCTTTAGAATTTCTCGACGATGCCGTCAAATACCACGAAAAACAACGAAAGTAACCAAAACAAAAGAGAAAACTTTATGTTCGTTAGTGTTACGGAATGATACCCTTAAATTTGATATTGTCAGACACACACTGTTATACTATAATGCAGTCAGCTAATCTTTATCGTAAGCTATATGGTTTGTTTTGTTTTGCTCTGCCTAAATAAAAAAAAAGTCGGGTTTTCCACGCGCGAACGCGCAACGTATAATAGTTAATGCACAAAGAGAAACTCCAAGTTGATTCCGCAAACTTTTAACGACTGTCCTTGCGATTTATTTATGGTCATAGCAAAGGCCAGACGTAATGGAAATGTAAACGTTTAAAAGCAAACCCGTTGGAATCATCGGTATACGCAGGATAACGAAATTGCCTCGAATTGTTGCCTCAATGACGTTATTCGTCAGCTTTTCCTCAGCCAGTCTTGTTCGATTGAACTTTAGAGATTGATTAATGTTACGCAGCATGATAACAACTGGCCCTACTTTTAACTGCATTGTGAGGTGGTAATCCCAACAATTCCAGTGAATTTAAAAACTCCGTGGGATGGTTGACTACATCATCCTGGTTCATAACGGTTCGACTGATTTAAAGTGTCGACATCTTTTTTCTCCGCCAATATTGCTCGTTCACTATTATGGTTATTGAACTTTTGCGGTATATTTGGGAAAACACGCTGAATAAGCTCCTCTTTTGAGTCTGTGATGTGACAGAAATCTGTGGGTAACGTGATGAATCCCCTCGAGGTGTCCACTGCAACTTTATTATTTCCAATGTCTAACAACTGCTTCGCAAACACATTTGTAGTTCATCTTGTAGCAAAATACTGAACGCAAAAGTTCAATAAGCATAATTGGCTGGGTGAACGAAAATAATTGGCGGCGAAAAATAAAGATGTCGAGGATCTCAATGCGACCATTCAGAATTTTCTTCCAGGACAGTTGGTATTTTATTTATAGATTTCGATTGAGCATTACGAAGTCTGCCGGGTAGCTAGTTATAAATAAAATTATGAAATTCTACTTCTTCTTATTTGAGGTAAAGAGATAAGCAATTTCTTCCATTACAGTACGAAATTGCCAAAAATGTATGGTAGTAAAATTGTACTTTAATACTGCTCGAAATTGCCAAAAGTGATTGGTAGAAAAATTGTACTTTAATAGTGCTCGTTGTTTGGAATTAACTCAAAAAGGAAAACTGAAATAAAGCTTTACGTTATTAGTTAAGAATTTTAACCAAATTAGAGTAATTTTAAGGTATGGAAAACATACAAAGTAGTAATATAGTAACACTACTTAAGTACCATAGTACATGCAAAAGTACGCGGAAACATATGCAGGTTGCAAACGGCTAATAAAATGCACTAGTAAGGTGGAAATGAAAATTTAGATATGCCAATACTACATTGATGCTTTTTTATTTATATTAATTCATAACCTCAATTTATAAATTATTTTTAAAGATGTATAATTTATTTTTTGTATTCACATAAATAAGTAAGAAAAATATTATTAAATTTTTCTAAAGCGTCACTTGTAAATCAGAAAGCTTCAATTGTAAATCAGAAAGCGTCATTTTAATTTTAGAAGTGTCAATTGCAGATCAGAAAGCGTCACTTGTAAATCAGAAAGCATCATTTATAAATCAGAAAGAGGACTTCAGAAAGGATAAACACACGATGTTTTTGTCAGCCATCGAATATGAATTTTTTTTCGCGAAATTTTTGGCACACAAATGCTAAAATATCAGTTGAGGTATTTTTCGTAACACTCGCTCTGATGAAACTTTCTGATTTACAAATGACGCTTTGTGATTTACAAGTGACTTTTTTGATTTACAAATGACGCTTTCTGATTTACAAATGACGCTTTCTGATTTACTAGTGACGCTTTCTGATTTACAAGTGACGTTTTCTGATTTACAAATGACATTTCTGAAATTAAAGTGACTCTTTCTGATTTACAAATGACGCTTTCTGATTTACAAATGACGCTTTTTGATTTACAAATGACGCTTTCTGATTTACAAATTACGCTTTATGATTTACAAGTGACGCTTTTTGATTTACAAGTGACGTTTTCTGATTTACAAGTGACGCTTTCTGATTTACAAATGAAACTTTCTGATTTACAAATGACGCTTTGTGATTTACAAGTGACTTTTATGATTTACAAATGACGCTTTCTGATTTACAAAGGACGCTTTCTGATTTACAAGTGACGCTTTCTGATTTATATATGACACTTCGGAAATTAAAATGACGCTTTCTGATTTACAAATGACGCTTTCTGATTTACAAGTGACGCTTTCTGATTTACAAATGACGATTTCTGATTTACAAGTGACGCTTTCTGATTTATAAGTGACACTTTCTGATTTGAAGTGACGCTTTCTGATTTAAAAGTGGAAAAGGTGTAGTTATCTCTACTATACAGTGTCTCCAGTGATCTCTTATAGGCCATTGTGCATTCATCCCAAATAATCAATTTGCATACCTGTAGGATTTTGGCGCTTTTGGCGATGATGCAGATTGGTGTTTCGGTGATTTGCATGTTTAATGATAATTTCAAGGCAAAATGTGCAGTTCGCCCGCCTTCTAGCAGAGTCGCAGCTATTCCAGAAGAAGCCAACGCTAGAGCAACATCACTTCGCGATCTGATCTTAGCCAAAAGCAATGAAAATAAGAAGGTTTTTCCAATTTCTCCGCGAGCAACAAGGAAATAAATTCCACCAGATCCATTGTTCACAGATTCTATCAAAGTGTTGTACGCAATTCTTTGTTTTAGTTGTGAAACATTTGTACGAACTGTTTCGGCCAATGCTTCAATTTCGTACTGTTGTTGTCTTCGCAACTCGTGGTTTAATGCATCGTGCATATGACAATTTGCTGCTGTCATGATCAATGTCTCATTGTAAATTTCTGCAGTCATTTGTAGTGTAGGATTCAAAGTTTGACGACACACACGATGCAGAACATCCAGACATGTCATCTCTATACTCAACCCACAAATTTTTTGGATTCGAGGGGAAACATGTCTATATAATATTCGAAAACAATGTAGGAATATGATGCGGCGATGATGATATTACGGAATTCTTGAACGTATCATCCCAGTGCGAATCGTTCTCAAGTAAATTTTATAGTTGACATGCCAAACGGTAATTCGCACACAGCTGTCCATTAACTGTTCTCAGTTGTTTAAATGATGTCGCACCACGAACATTCACCAACAACAACCGCAAATAATAACATTCATCGTTATTTGGATGTACTTTGCAGATGCGAGGTTCCTTGTTTTCGACGCTGAAACGATTTCGAAGATGCATTCCATGTGTAACAGTGTAGCATGTCAGCATACAGCAAATTGCGAGCAAAATCATTAGTTTGACAAACTGTGAAGAAACTTGTCTACAGTTTCTTGGCCATACACATAATGCTTTATTAATAAATTCATGAGAGATTTTAATTTTTGTTTAAAAACTCTGGCAGTTACGCCATCTTTATCAACTGGTGTTTGGCTATGTAGCAATTCACTCTTGATTTCGGTCCATTTTGAGTTACAAGTGAATGTAACAAATAACTCTTGGCGGTCATATGGCCTAACATATGACGTAGCATCCCGAGCATATTCATGCTTGTTCCGTGGGCTTCCTATACACAGAAGTGGTTGGAGATTAATGTATTCATCTGATCGTAGTTGCCGTTGCTTCAAACGGATGTATGTCAATCCTTCAAAGAGTTTTTGACACATCAAAATATGATTTACTTCACCCTGACGGATCATGAGTCTGTATGAATAGAAATTCATAGCACTAACGTTTTTGTTGGTTTTAGCACCTGCAATCAAATGATAAATGTTTCATTTGTTACTTAGATGAATTGAATTTTAAAATGTTATTTAATGTTGTTAAATTTATTTACCTGTTATTTTGATATTAAAATGGTATACATCTTCCCCTGCCAGAAGATCAAAGGATATTGTAATGTATCTTAAGTCTTGTGTGTTTCAGATTAGTTTAAAATCACTATTCCGACGATGAAGCAAAATATTTCTAGATTGTAAAAGTTCTCCCACAATGACAACAGCGACTTCGTCAATGGTACGTGAATTAAAGCTCCTTGTGTGTTCGCCGACAGGTATTTTGTCAGCTCGAATGATCCGGTCCAATGCTGTATTGAACATGTTTACTAAATTGTTATTCTAATGAAGAAACATTTGTGCTTCATTGACAATGGTTGACTCTTCACTGTTGGCAACGACCATTTATTGTAAAGAGATTATGAGGGCGAATTCAATTTTGACATCGTATCCGACTATCAGGGACCGACCATTTGACTCGACTCGAACTTCATTCGCAATTGTTTGATGCGTATGAGGCAGCAAAATGCCGTATGCGTTATGCTAGAAAGTGGTTCGATTCAACTATCGTCGGCATATGATGTGTGAAGTAAAACACTTGAAGATTGTTATCTTAAGGGACGAGGAGAGGCAAGGGCTAAATTCTTATAATTTTACAATAACAATTCCCAATCGTACGCTCAGGCAGCAATCATCGTATGCATATGATGTGTGAAATAAAGCACGTGTAGATTTTGGTTAAAATAACAATTCAATGATAACAAATGATCACGCAACACGTGAGAATGTGGTTTTCAGCGGGTTGGAGTTAACGGAGTAAAACTCAATTTGGTTTGGTTTGGGAATTTTATGACTTTATAAGATTTCCTTTGCTGATGTTTTTGGTTGAAGGCGGAATACTGGAAGGGAGGGAGCGACGGGGAATTCATGTCGGTCCCCAGAAATTCAGTTGAATTGCAACGTTAAAATTTTGTGTTTTGGCAAAATTTTTCTAAATAAAAATTTTAGTTTGAGCTCAGCTAAAAAAGAGTAAAGTTTACATCGTTTTATTATACCCTACACCCTAAGGTTGAGGGTATATTCACTTTCTACCGGAGTGTGTAACGCATAGAACTAGACAAGATAGGTATGGAAAAGTATATATATTCTTGATCAGCATCACCACCGAAATTGAAATAACGATGTCTGTCCGTCTGTCTGTCTGTCTGTCTGTCCGTTGAAATCACGATCACAGGAGAACGGATTAAGATTCCAAAATGAAATTTGCCAAAAATATTCGTTGCTATGTTGGGGTGTTTCGTATTAAAAATGGGCAAAATCGCCCAAGGATCACGCCTACTTTTTATATCGAGAGTGCAGGTACCTCTATTTTGCCTATTAAAAAAGGCCATATCAGCATCACTTTATGAGATAAGACAAGAAAATTTTATATGTAGGTTTAGACTAATGCTTCCAGTTAATATGCCAAATATGGGCGTGATCCGCCCACTTAAAAAAAAAATTTTGTTTTTATTATTATTATTATATATAAATATATATATTGTATATATATATATACGAGTATATTATATCGCACCACTTCTAAATATATATACGAGTATATATGCAGCTTTAAGGTGTAGGGTATTTCGGCTACAGCCCGGCTGTAGACAACACCTTTACTAGTTTTAAATTATATTCAGTTCTCAAAATATAAGATTTTAGAAATCTATAAAATTATGGGAAATCTAATGTAAATTATTAAGAATTGTTACAATTTATATGCTGAACTTAGACCACATAAGTTTCCAAACTGTGAAATCTTCTTTAATATTTGGTGTGATAATATTGAAATACAACCCACTGTTATGACATGTTCTGCCAGGGACTGTGAAAAACATTTTGATCTTTCTGAAAGACCTTAAAGTTTACAGAATAGCAGCGCGGACTATTTCAAATGCTGAATTTTAAATCTTCAAAGGTTCTGGCACAACTGAGCACCATGGTGGTATGATTTATGTGTGTTAGAGTGAGATAGCGCTGTACGGGTTATATGAGAGCGAGTGAGAAGGGGATAAAGGCTTCGGACGGACATCTATGTGGTGGTATGCTTTTACATGTGTTAGAGGGAGATGCGGCTATACGGGTTATGAGTGTGACTGAAAAGGAGATACGGAAACCGATGGACGGACGGACAGAAATATATATACAGACGGACTGACAAATAGACAGACGGACATACTAGTATTAAGGGAAGGGAAGAAGGACGGTGGAATATGTATGTATGAAACCGAAGTAATGGGAGAGCAGCCGATGCAGATGGTCATTGCGTAGGAACATGTTGTTGTTATTTGTTGTAATATGTTTCTTTAGTGAACGAGCCGAGCCGTTAATCCACAGAGTTAGTGTAAACAAATTTTGGTGGATTCTTATGCTGTAGGCTTGCACTGTGTATGTTTGTGTGTTTTTAATGATTTTTTAAGTAAACCGCGTGCCGTCGACTGAGTTGGTGTAATAAAATTTCGGTGATTGTTTTGATTATTAAATTGCTTATGTTGTTGTTGTTGTTATTTGTTGTAATAGGAATTTTTTTGGATAATGATCGCCCTGGAGTTAATGCAAACAAGTTCTGTTGGTTCCCTTTTTCTTGCCTATGCTGTTGTTGTTGTTGATTTGTTTTCAATACTTGGTGACATGTGGTAGGATTATGTGTATGAGCAATGCGTGGCATGAAAGATACTTTGTTGTTGTTGTTGTTGTTGTTGTTTTGTCTTCTATTTTGGGAATGCGTTCCTTGTGAGCGGTGACATTCATATTTTTATTTTTTTTATAGTTTGGTTTCTTGCTACTAATGTGAATAATTTGAGTTCATTGAACAAATGTAGAGCTGAATTTTCATTTTTCGTACAAATGTAGGTCATTTTGCTTTGCTATAGGCTTGTAATATGTATATACATATGGTCGTGTGTTTGTGATGTTTCCTCAGCGATGTGCCGTCGATCTTGTTAGTGTAATAAAATTTTTGGTGATTCCTTAATTGCTTTGATCGTAGATTTATATATTTATATATATATGAAAGTTGATCTTATTAAACCGCTGATCAATTACATCATGCATACAAAGCTAGTCAACGCTATGATGGACAACGCTAGTAAAATTAAAGCTGATTTTTTTTTGAAATGCATTTTATTTTTTTAATATACAAATATGTAATACAATAATAATACAAATATGTATGATATTGTTGTAACAGTGAGCAGTCGTCGTTGTTGTTTTATTTTATCGTTGTTGTTATTGTTTAAAGAATTCCGGTCTTAAGATCGGTGACATTCAAGAACATTTTAGATTTATTGCACTCTTTTTTTTGGAAACAGGAGTAGCTTGCTTCAATAATGGATCATCTGATTTTATTATACATTTATACATTAGGTTAATTTTTATTTCGATTCTAATGAAGAGCACCCAGGGTCATTGATTTGAAGATGCGCATTTTATGCGCTGAAATTTAACTTTATTTTTTATTAACATTTATGTTGCATCTGCATGTATGTATGCATGTATATATACTTGAATGTTTAATTTTTATTCAGTAAGCATTGGATATGATACACTATGTACGTTGCAAGAAGTATGGTGAGTGGTTTGGGTAAGCCCTGTAAGCTTCGGATTTATGCTTCGGCTCTGTTCTTATGCATCGGGTCTGCTTCTATGCCACTGGTTTTCATTATTCAACAGCTTTGAATTTAAATGTATAGCAAAGAGATCACATATGGTATAAGACCTCGCAATTGGATTACATAAACAGTGTTTGAACATACTTTCGTCTGTTCACATTGTGTAAACAAGTGGAAAACATAAAGTAAAAATAAAACTAGTAAAGGTGTTGTCTACAGCCGGGCTGTAGCCGAAATACCCTACACCTTAAAGCTGCATATATACTCCAATATATATATAATAATAATAATAATAAAAACAACATTTTTTTTAAAAGTGGGCGGATCACGCCCATATTTGGCATATTAACTGGAAGCATTAGTCTAAACCTACATATAAAATTTTCTTGCCTTCTCTCAAAAAGTGATGCTGATATGGCCTTTTTTAATAGGCAAAACAGAGGTACCTGCACTCTCGATATAAAAAGTAGGCGTGGTCCTCGGGCGATTTTGCCCATTTTCAATACGAAACACCCCAACATAGCAACGAATATTTTTGCCAAATTTCATTTTGAAACCTTAATCCGTTCTCCTGTGATCGTGATTTCAACGGACAGACAGACAGACAGACAGACGGACAGACATCGTTATTTCAACTTCGGTGGTGATGCTGATCAAGAATATATATACTTTTCCATACCTATCTTGTCTAGTTCTATGCGTTACACACTCCGGTAGAAAGTGAATATACCCTCAACCTTAAGGTGTAGGGTATAATAAAGGCAAGTGAAAAAAAATTAATTTAGCATTATACAAAAAAAAAGAATTTGAGTGGAAAACTTAAATATAGTACTTAAAAACAGTGCAGCAGAGAAACAACGAAGCAAAGGAAAGTAAAAGAAGAACAAAAAGATAAAGTTTTATGTAAATTGTAAGATTCCGGGAGTTTATTAAACAATAAATCGTAGTAATTATTGTTTATAATACTTTTAACAACAAATTAAATTGTTAATAGTCTATGCTTTAGACATTTATTTAGAAAACTATAACAAAACAACATGCAATTCATATGTGAAAAGTGTAACGCTGCTTACGAATCCAAGCGCAACTTAATTCGCCTCACGAAGGCAAAATATGAATATAAATTCTTAAAATGCCAAGAGTGTGATGCAAAATTTAAGCGCAATTACCAGTTACAAGAGCATAAAAATAAGTCTCATAAAAACGTAGAATCTGGTAGCTCACCTGAAGCAAATATCTTACAACGTGCAACATCATATTGCGCAGGATGTGCAAAACACATTGAATTAAAAAATTGGTCCTATCACATCAGAACAAATGCACACAAGCAAAAATGTTGTGTTCCGACAAACAGCAGTAAGTTGAAATCTATAAGAGATAACTTCAATGAGAGAATAGAGTCGCTCATTTATGAAAATAAAGACGTCGGTAGTCTTATCCCGGAAGAATTTCTTCAGAAAGGGAAAAATTATATCAGAGCTGATTAACGGCCTCGAAAAGCATATGTCCTTTAAATTTAAATTGGAGTTATTTTGTGAATTTGTTAAAACATCTGACGATAAGCAAATAGTGGAAATGAAATCCTTTCAAACAAAAATGATGTTAGTTCAATTAAAATACCAGATAGACCAGATTCTCAGTCAAAAATTTGCAAGCTTAATAAGTAAGCTCACAGAATTGCGGGAAAGAGGCAGTGGCTGGGCTTCATCTCTAAAATTTGCCATGTAGAGATTAATATTAATCAGTACAGGCCATTAAAGGGATCCTCGTATTTGCCACTACCAAAAGTTTTAGATAACAAGAAAGCATGCATCAACATACGAAATGATGATGAATACTGCTTCAAGTGGGCAATCATCGCAGCTGAGACCAACCGACTTGAATCCGCAAAGAACACAGAACTACAACATTTCGAATATCGAAGACAGCAAAATTGTTCTATCAAACGGAAGTGTGGTCAACTTTGATCGCTTAACGTTTCCTCTACCACTTACAGAGATTTCCGATTTCGAACGAATAAACAATAGTATAAGCATAAACGTTTTCGGCTTTGATGAAGAGCTTGGAGCTATAATAGGACCATTTTATAGCAATCAAGCTGGAAAAGAACATCACATCAACATGCTGCTTATCCAAGACCAGAGATAACGAGATGGCTGACTCTCTCGGGTTTCCGAAGATTTGTGACTTCGTTTTTTCGATTTCTTCACGTACACTGTACGTGTTATTCACCACGCGAATTCACATCTGATTGGCTTTTTGAACTGTTTGGAACTATGCTGATGTTGCTGCTACCATAAAGCAGACATTCGTTTATGTTACTGCACTCTTCAAAAACGAATTCTGCTGTATTTATATGTGTCAATATGTATTTGATAATATTGTTCAATAGTTAAATTACATGAGAGCATTAATAATTCATGTTTTTATGTTATTATATTATAAATAAAATTATGAAATGCTACTTCTTCTTCTTTGAGGTGAAAAGATAAGGAATTTCATGAAATTCTTACAGTACGAAATTGCCAAAAATGTATGGTACCAAAATTGTACTTTAATATTGTTATTTTTTTAAAAATAACTTAAAATAAGAAAATGAAATAAGGCATTACATAATCAATTAAGAATTTCAAACACATTAGTGTAATTTTAATGTAGCGAAAACATGTTTTTCCTCAAAAAGTAGTAATATAGTAACAGTACTTAAGTACCATAGTACATGCAAAAGTACGCGGAAACATACGCAGTTTGCAAACGGGTAATAAAATTCACTAGTAAGGTGGAAATGAAAATGTAGATATGCCAATACTACATTGATGATGTTTTCTTTCTATTAATTCATAACCTCAATTAATAAATTATTTTTAGAGAACATGTATAATATACTTTTTGTATTAACATAAATAAGTGAAGTATTATTGAAGTGTTTTATGAGGACTAGATTAAGTTAAAGTTAAAATGCAGCCAACGAAATACTTTGAAGTCCTCGATATGAACTACAATCATTAACGAAATAAAAGGTTCTCTAATGTTAACATGAAATAATGTAATGAAATAATTTATTTTATTTTTACAAGTTTACAATTGAGTTGAAATCTCAAAACAAAGTGTTAAGGCATACATAAAATATTGTAAACAAAGGCAAAAGCTTGTCGTCTCCGACCCCTCATCAACGGGGCGTCAAGAAATCTTGTCGTCTCCGACCCCTCATCAACGGGGCGTCAAAAAGGTGAGTAGGGGTCTCTAGTGGAAAGTTCTTCATCAGATTTCCAATTTTTCACGAACACTTCTATACAAAATTCCATGTTTTTCACGAACACCAACAAACTTCTGGAACCCGAATGGGAAGCCGAACAATCGCTGGAATAAGTCAGCTATCTCGTTATCTCTGTCCAAGACTTGGTGGTTTATAAAAATTTCAAAACTACTTTTCAATTTAATTATGCTTTATATTTTATTAGTTTTTTTATTTTTTCCACTTTTCTTCGCTTTTTTTTTAATACTTGCAGAATAGTTTAGATTATTTTATTTGTCAATTTTAACAATTTGTGGAATTTTTTTGCTATAAAATATGTTTTCCTTCTTTTATTTTCTGTTTCTCAATAGACTTGTACGCTCTCAACTCACGCAATGTCATAATAAAGTCTTTTTCTGTAACAACTGCCTTCAGTACTCCAGAAATAACAATATAATGAAGAGCCACAAAGACGAATGTAACAAAGCTGTTACAGTAATGCCGGAGATGGAAAAGGCCACAAATCAGGTTTAAGAACTACGAGCGCAGGTTGGACGTCCCGTTTGTAGTTAACGCAGATTTTGAATGCGTTTTAAGTAGTTTAGATATTGATAATAAAAAGTATATTTTTAAGCACATTCCGGTCGCTTTCAGTTACAATATACATTGTAGTTTTAACCATAGTCTAAGTAAATTTGTAATTTATTCAGGGGAGGATGCTCCCAAAAAAATTATTGAGTACTTGGTTAGGGATATTATAGATATTTACAATAAGTATTTAAGTAAAACCACAGCTACGTCCTCTTTAACTCCTCAGCAGCTAAACCAACAATTACTAAGCAAAAACTGTCATATTTGAGTGGCAGACCATTGCCATCTCACTGGCGAATACAGGGGTCCAGCACACAATAGCTGCAACCTCCAATATCAAATAGCCAAATTTATTCCTGTGTTCTTTCATAATTTTTCCGCATACGACACCCACTTATTCATGAAAGAGCTAAATCTTATTGAGGGTGATATAAAAGTTATACCATTGAATAAGGAGTTGTATGTATCCCTTTCAAAATATATAAAAGTTACTAAAAACAAAACGATAGAGTTACGATTTTTAGATTCTTTCTGATTTATGGCTGCTAGCTTGGATAGTTTAGCTAAAAACTTATCGGAGTCCGATTTCAAAACTGTTCGCCAAGTGTATTCAAACGATGATGAGTTTACACTACTAACAAGAAAAGGTGTATTCCCTTACGAATATATTAATTCTTTCGATCGTCTGAAGGAAACTTCTCTCCCTTCTCAGGACAAATTCTTTAGTCGTTTGATAAATAAATCTTGTTCTGACGAAGATTACGAACATCCATTAAAGGTTTGGAACGTCTTCAAATGCCATACACTAAACGATTACATGCTTCTATATCTGAAAACAGATGTTTTAATTTTAACAGATATTTTTGAAAATTTTAGAAAAATATGCAAACATATTTATGAACTAGATCCTTGCCAATATTACACTGCTCCCGCCTTATCTTGGGATGCAATGCTCAAAACCACTCGGATAGAACTGGAACTGTTTACAGATATAGACATGTATCTGTTTGTTCAGAGGAGTATAAGGGGAGGCATTGTTCAATGTTCAAAAAGGCATTCAAGAGCGAACAATAAATATATGATGGATTACGATTACAATAAGGCATCAGAATATTTAATGTATTTGGATGCCAATAATTTATATGTGTGGGCAATGTCTCAATGTTTAGCTTATGGAGGTTTCGAGTGGCTTAAAGATGTTGAAAAGTTTAATGTTTTAGAAATTGCGGAAAACTTATCTTTCGGCTATTTATTGAAAGTTGATCTAGAATATCCAGAAAGTCTTCACGACTTACCATTTTGCGCGGAAAATAAAATACCTCCTAATTCGAAGTCCAATACACTTATTACGGATTTAACCAACAAAACTAATTATACAATTCATTACAAGACCCTGCAACAATGCCTAAGAAATGGGTTGCAGATTAAGAAAATACACAGAATATTAAAATTTAAGCAGTCTTGTTGGTTAAAGAAGTACATTGATTTAAATACTTACCATAGAACTATAGCCAAAAACAGCTTCGAGAAAAACTTTATAAACTCCTTAATAATGCGGTATATGGAAAGACTCTGGAAAATGTAGACAAAAAAAGTATGTAAAAATTGTTACTGAATGGGAAAGTAAAGGAAGACGTTTAGGAGCACGAGCTCTAATAGCGAAACCAAATTTCCACAGCATGTCTTATTTTACATATGAAATTGTTGCTGTGCAAATGAATAGAGCTCGCTCGATTTATAATAAACCAATTTACTTAGGATTTGTTGTTTTAGAATTGTCCAAGTGGAAAATGTATGATTTCCACTATGAATTCATGAAGCCTAAATTTATAACAAGGCTCAGCTTAAACTACATGGATATTGATTCCTTTATTTATTCTATCCAATGTGAAGATTTTTATAACGATATTCGTGACGATGTCGATTCAAAATTTGATACATCCGAATATTCGCCCAACAATCCTTTCCATATGCCGCTTAGAAATAATAAAATCCTTGGCATGATGAAGGATGAAAACAAAGGAAAAATTATGGAGGAATTTATAGGTCTCCGTTCCAAAATGTATACAACGCAAGTTGTTGGCTGCGGGGAAATTAAAAAGGCCAAAGGTGTCAAGACCACAGCTTTAGATAAATTAAGTTTAAGTGATTATAAATATTGTTTAGTTCATAAGAAAATTATATATGGAGATATGTATGTACATTTTTAGATCCAAGCTCCATGACATATGTTCACGTCGAAATGTGTTGCTGGTTTCAAACGTCAGTCTGCACTCTTCCAAGCACAGATGGCGTTAGTGTCACTTGGTCGGTTTGCTTTGGCACCACTGCCAATTCACGACGGAAGCGCTGGCTACCTTCTTGCAAAACAACTGACAAGAATCGGCCTTCTTTCTTTATCAACCATCCACGTGATCACATCGATCACGCAACCTACAATCAACTAAATTTTCTATTTAACCTCTTGAATTATATTCAGTCACGTTTATATTTATATATAATCCGAAACAAGGAATAAATATACACCATATGAATTTGCTTTAAGTGTTTATTGTCCAAACAAATATACATGGTCCAGTTCGAGCCGGATACAATCATCGAGGAATAATTTCACGTAATATTTATACATATTTCGTGCGAGGTAAATTTTTCTAAACGCCTTACAAGGTAAATACACATATATACAAGACGTCAATCGTTGTTTTTCCAAATCCTTTACATTCAACTGTGCTGAGTTGATTGTTATTAATATATATTCTAATAAAATTGGATTGTATTTCGACGGGTGTTTTTTAATCATTGCTCTTGACGAGTTATGACGCCTTTTGAGTCATTTATCCGTTTAACAGACGATGTAGTGGAATTTGAAGCGGATTTTAATGAACAAAGTGGCGCCCGTTATTCTACACACTCGTTGGAGTTACATCGCGAAGAGCTAAAGTCCATCTGGCTGAACGTTAAGAGCGTCTACGACAAATGCCTGAGAGAGATTGGGTCGTCGAAAGAGGAAAAAGACGCCGATGTTGAGACGGTTAAGGCGCGATACCGAGGCTCGTACCTAACGTATGTTCGCTGCGTAGCCAAGATTGGCGAAATGTTACACGACCTATCGAGCCCAAGCCAAATACAATCCGTACATATCCCAGCCCACAGTGTCCATCTACCACCATGCGATACGGATACTTTCAGTGGTGATTATTTAACTTGGCCTTCCTTTAGAGATTTGTTTACTGCGATATATATTAACAATTCTCGTTTGAGTCAAGTGGAAAAGTTGTATCATCTAAATCAAAAGACGCGTGGGGAGGCTCGCGATATAGTTAGAAAATCACCGTTAACCAATGAAGGTTTCTCAATTGCGTGGAAAAACCTGAAAGACCGTTTTGAAAATAAACGCATTTTAGTTAACAGTCAGCTTCGAATCCTTTTCAATATTACTCCGATCGTTAGTGAATCCGCCGTGGCAATAAAGAACTTGCAGCGTGACATAAATAATTGCATATCGGCACTGCGACTTTATAATGTAGAAATTAGCAGCTGGGATGCAATTTTCGTTTTTCTCTGCTCCGCAAGGTTGCCGGAAGCAACGTTCGCGCTGTGGGAACATTCCTTAAGTAATAAAAGCAATATCCCAAGTTTGATTCCTTTCTGACAAACCGGTATCAAACGTTGGAAACAGTTTCAGACATGAAATATCCAATGTGCTCACAACAGGCTTCGCGAAAATCCACTTCTGTTTCGAACCGAAAATCTCCATCACAATTGAATGCTTTCCACACTAAGGTATCCACTCCTCTATGCAAACTCTGTCCTAATGAACGTCATATAATTCGTAAATGTTATAAATTTCTTAAAATGAATGCCGAAGAGCGACTAATGTGTACGCGAAACCTTGGGTTGTCACAAACGACACAACACCTTACTTCATCATGCTAGATGCGATTCCAGCTCTGACAACGTGCCATTCACCTCGAAGCATCGTTCGGATTATCAAAATTCCACTGGGCAAAAACCCGTAACTTCCAACTTACAGTCCACTCCTGACCTCAACGCTTCTAAATCTATTCAGAGTTGTTTCTCTTCCGGTGCTGCCGCAGTTCTCATGGGCACCGCCGTAATCCAAATTTCCCACTTCGGAGTCATATACACAGCTCGGGCGCTAATTGACTCTGGCTCTGAAGGTACGTTCATTTCTGAGAAATTATGCAGACTTCTGAAAGTTCCTCATCAAGTAACGAACGCTCAAGTCTCTGGTTTGAATTATTCGATTTCCATTCATTTAGAAGCGACGAATACGTTAACCACTCCATCTTTTCTAGCCGCCTTCGCGCGTTTCGTGTCACGGCGGGGCTGTCCAACCAACGTGTATTCCGATAACGGCACAACATTTCTCGGGGCATCCAAACGACTCGCGCAAGATTTTCTCCAAGCATCCCGAGGTGTTTTATCATCCACTTATCATCACCAAAACCTCACGTGGCATTTCATCCCTCCCGGAGCTCCTCATATGGGTGGGCTTTGGGAAGCCGGGGTAAAGTCCTTCAAAACCCATTTATATAAGGTAGCCAAAAGCTTGCGATACACATTTGAAGAATTTTCCACTTTGCTGACCAAGATTGAGGCCTGTCTTAACTCTCGTCCTATTTCTCCGATGTCGGACAATCCTGACAATGTCACGGCATTGACTCCGGGTCACTTTCTCATCGGAAGTCCTCTCCTAGCTCCCAGTGAGCCAAACATTGATGAAAATCCGATCTTCATCGTGAACCGTTGGCAAAAGTTAAAGGCACTTCATCAGCTCTTCTGTACCCGTTGGAAAGACGAATATCTCAAGGAACTGCATAAACGCAATAAATGGAAGATCCCACAAACGGACCTGGCTGAGAACGACATCGTCGTTGTGCGCGATAACAATCTGGCGCCAAATGAATGGCGACTGGGACGCGTCATTAAGGTCTACCACGGCTCCGACAATAAAACTCGCGTCGTGGACATTTTCACGGAACGAGGCGTGGTGACACGTCCCATCGTTAAACTTGTCCTGCTTCCGTCGCAATAAAAATCATTCTCATATTTCGAACATTCCCAACGAACGTGTTTGAGTACAAGAGGATGTCATTACTGCCGTCGCAACCATCACACCTTGCTCCACGATAATTACCAAGCGCGACGCAACCAAACGAAGTCCCACCTTTCTCCAACAACATTAAAACAATCTTCGTTTTCTAGGAAAGCCGATCATCGGACAAGTAAGCAAAGCTACGTTACGACATCGCAATCATTGAATTCCATCGGCGATCAACTACCGAGACGCATCATCAACGAACAGCACACCACAGCAATCATATTCTGCAATGGAGAAGTCATATGTCTAAATTTGTAAACGGACCATCCTTTGCTGCTAAGGACCTTTCGACTATGCGGCCAGTGGAATATTATTCTTAGTTTTCTTTTTGATGAACCAAAAAATTATATATTTTTTAAAAATTCATTTCAATTTATATCAATCACAGTGAATCTGAGCTAAAACTTGCTTTCAAATTGTATACCTTTTGAATTAATTGAAGTAACCTTTGAAGCATATGAATTAACCTTATGAATTCTTTCTAAAGTCCTTTTAATTTTATTTGAATTGATCATTTTGAATTATACTACTTATAATTAACATGAAATCTTTAAGCTTTATCTCATCTTCATTCTGTTATCATTAAATCATTTGATTTTTTTTTTATATTGTTAAAGATATTGTATATCATTACAAGTGTGGTGCTTCTGTATTTAATATTCTACTAAATCTAAGTTCAACCGCATTCTTGCTTAATTCATCTAACGCATTTTGTTTTGTATTACAGTATTAATCGCATCAACCAATGAGCACCATAGTCTATAAGTATCTCTTATTTGTAAATAAGTTATCCTCTAACATTGCATTGTATTTCAACGACCGAAATAATGATTCTTTGCAGTTGCACTGCAAGGGGGTGGCGATGTTCACGTCGAAATGTGTTGCTGGTTTCAAACGTCAGTCTGCACTCTTCCAAGCACAGATGGCGTTAGTGTCACTTGGTCGGTTTTCCTTTGGCACCACTGCCAATTCACGACGGAAGCGCTGGCTACCTTCTTGCAAAACAACTGACAAGAATCGGCCTTCTTTCTTTATCAACCATCCAGGTAATCACATCGATCACGCAACCTACAATCAACTAAATTTTCTATTTAACCTCTTGAATTATATTCAGCCACGTTTATATTTATATATAATCCGAAACAAGGAACAAATATACACCATATGAATTTGCTTTAAGTGTTTATTATCCAAACAAATATACAACATATATACAGAGCATGTACGTCAAATAGCTTTAAGTCCATTAGATGATAAGCGTAAAATTAGCCATATATATATATATATATATATATATATATATATATATATATATATATATATATATATATATATATATATATATATATATATATATATATATCACAAATAGTACTAATATATATCACAAATAGTACTAATTATATTACTAAGTTATAATACGAAAATATAAGTAGAAATATTTATTGGCATGTACTTAATTATGTGTAGTTAATCAGATCGTAGTTAATGACATTTTGCACAAAATAAAATATACATATTTATGTACATATATGGATGCTTAAATCTTACCTTCATTGTTTTGTTTACATAACTTCATTCAGTGATCGGTGATTTCTTTTGTTCACTAATTCGTTTGGAACTTCCTTGAAGTTTATGCAACTATTTGTTGTTCAAAGCTCCCAACGAATTAGTCAAGAAAAGAAAAGAACCGATCACTGAATGAAGATATGTAAACAAAACCAAGAACGTATGATTTAAGCATCCATATATGTATGTATGTATATTTTATTTTACACCAAATGGTTGTAGTCAATATATACTCGTTGAAGAGGCTTATGAACAGGGTATGAAAGCGCACGCTCGGGGTCGACCGCGGTCGACTCATTTTTGAACCCGACCGAGTGCGCTTAAAATAGTTTTTATTGAACCCGACCGCGTGTGCGTGCGCTAAAAAAATGTTCAACGCACGCGCACGCGGTCGGGTTCAAAAATGAGCGTGCGCTTACATACCTGTGACGAATACTGAAAACACTTGCCACGAAGGCTACGAATGGTCAAATGATCTGTAAAAAGGCACGAGTATTCCTCATGTATTCGATGTCATTTTAGGTGACACGAGTATATTCGTACAAAAGAGCATACAAAAGAGACGACGGAGTCTCATTAACCGATAACAAAAACAAAAACAAAAGACGCGTAAACAAAACACACAATTATGATCTCATGCAATCAATGAATGCGATGTATGCTTTTTTTTTTTTTTTTTTTTGTTTTTTTTTTTTTTTGTATGACGACTGGAGGTGTGGACTCTCATGTATGACCAGTGGACCGGCCCACTGACATGCACGACTCACCATTCCTGGCGCCTACGTACTAAACCACACTCCCGCGCACTTCAAACCACTCTCCTCTGCGGGACTGCCGTTAGGTACTACTTCGCAGAGGCTGGTTAGCAATCAAGCTATTTCTTCGTGCATTAACACTTCCCTTTTTAGCTATTTAATCCTGCCGCATATCTAAGCCTTTCGATTCTTCGCAGCTCAATCAGCGCCCTCGTGACTATATCGTTAAAGACTTCCCAGTTCTGGGGGGACTGAAGCATATGCTCGATTATATTTGTTGGGTCGCTCATGTGCGTGATCTCCATAGAGAGCGCAAAGAGGGCATAATGGCGAACAGTCGTGTCCAAATTTGAATAGATACTTCCTGAAGCAACCGTGACCAGTCAAGAATTGGGTCAAGTAGTAGTTGGTTTCTCCGTGGGATCTATTAATCCAAGAAGCTATGCTGGTAATAAGCGAATACGTCCACCTACCCTTTGAGGAGGCGTCCCAACGGGACTGCCATACCTCAATCGATTTCTCTCTTTCTTCTTTGGCTGCTGCTCGTGTCGAGGTGCGCTGTAATGATCTTCGAACATAAATGCGCTTCATCTCATCAGCCCAAATATCGATTGGCAAAAGACCTGCTATAACGCCTGCTGCGTCGTCGGACACTGTGCGGAATCCACTAATTATTCTCAACGCACTAAGTCTGTGAACTGCGACTAGCTTCCTTCGAAGCGAACTAGCTTGCAGTGCCTGAGACCAGACTGGCGCCGCATACAGCAGAACGGAGCTTACCACCGTAGCAAGTAGTTTGCGTTTGGCTGGCCTCGGACCGCCTATGTTTGGGAATAGTCGTGCCAGCTTTGTCTGAGATCTCGCTGCCTTTTCAGCCGCATAGCACGCATGCTCTCTGAAACTGAGTCTGTTATCTAATATGACCCCCCGGTATTTAATCGAGCGCTTCGACTTAATTTCAACATCACCTATTTTAACAGTGATGTACTCCACCTTCTTTCGACTTGTTATGAGAACTGCTTCTGTCTTATTTTCGGCAAGTGTCAAACGAGCTGAATGCAGCCACTCTTTTACTTGTGCAATTGCTGTATTTAACACTACTTCTAACTGGCTGATTTGCTTTGCTACTGCCACTATCGCGATGTCGTCAGCGAATCCTACTATGAAGGTTCTTTCCGGCAAAGGCAGCCTCAAAACCTCGTCATACATTAGGTTCCATAATAATGGACCCAGAACGGATCCCTGCGGGACTCCTGCCGTAACATCTAAGTATTCTAACTCGCTATTGCTTAGGTAGATGAGTTTTCTATTGGTGAAGTAGCTGCCTATTATTTCAACAATGTAAGTTGGTGCTTCCATTTTGTCAAGAGCTTTTTTAATGCACGGCCAGTCTGCTGAGTTGAAGGCATTTTTAACGTCAAGCGTTACTACAGCGCAGTACTCTTTGGTCCCGCCTTTCCAACGCTCACCTGCTATTGCATTCCTTGCGCAATTAACCACTACATTAATCGCGTCGATAGTGGACCGAGATTTTCTGAAGCCATACTCTCGCTCAGATATTGCGGCCTTTTCTTCGGCTACTGACAGAAGTCGGTTGCAAATAATTCTTTCGAGAATTTTGCCCAGAGTGTCCAGTAGGCAGATTGGGCGCTATGATGCTGCTTCATCAGGCGGCTTATTTCCCTTAGGGATCAGAACCAGCTTCTGCTTTTTCCAGCGGTCAGGGAAAACGCGTTCGTCTAAGCATTTCTGGTATGTAGTCAAAAACATGTCTGGCCTTAAGGATATTGCAGCCTTTATAACGACATTTGGGATGCCATCTGGACCTGGCGCTTTGTGATCACCAATTTTGTCGCAGGCCTGCCTCAGCTCCTCTAGCGAAATCGCTGGGGTTACCTCGCTGCCCGTCCCACGAGCGACACTCCATGGAAGCAGTCGTCTTTTGGGAAAAAGAGTTGACACGATTCTCCGGAGGAGGGCGCGACATTCAATTTGCGGAGTTTTGAAGCCCTTAATCTTTTTCATCACAACTTTGTAAGCGTTACCCCACGGGTCAATGTCCACTTGACTACACAGGTGACTGAAACTTAGCCTTTTGCTATCCTTGATTTTTTTAGACAATTGTGAGCGTAGGGCTTTGAATCTGGCTTCCTTCTCTTCGAATTCCGGGCTTCCTCTGGACCTCTGCTTTAGTCTCCTCGCCCTAAAACACTCTGCCCTCATAGAGCGGATATCCTGATTCCACCAATAGCATGGCTGAGATGCTCGCTTTTTTGACTTCTTGGGCATTGATATGTCACACAGCCTAACCATAACGATTGCGAGTTTATAAGCAAGCTCTTCCGCAGAACCGGCGCCAATATTATAATTCGCAATGAATTCCTCGCATATCTCTTTGTCGAAGGCTTTAGTTTCCCACCGTGGTTTTTCCAACCGCAGTCGACTTTGAAAGTTACGGCGTTTGGCAATGTTAATTAATATTGCCTGGTGGTCGCTGTGAGTGTAATGTTCGCTGACACACCAACTCGTAGTTTGCGCCATGTAGTCTGAAATGAATGTTAAGTCGATAATAGACTCCGCATTAGCTTTCCTGAATGTACTTTTCCTGCCGGTGTTAAGAAGAACTACCTTCAGCGACAGGAGAGACGCTAGTAAGCTACTGCCTATCGCGTTGGTGGATTTACTGCCCCATTGAGTCGCCCAAGCATTGAAATCGCCGGCTATCATGATCGGAGACCGCTCGCGGGCGTCTAATACTATTCGGTCAAGCATTACTTGAAAGTCGCTATGTGACCAACTAGGTGGAGCGTAGCAGCTGTAAAAGTGAATGCCCGATATCTTAGCTCTAATGAAACCTGGAACGCAAGTGCCCAGCTCTTCAAATGCCCAGCGACCACAGGCCCAAATAGCAGCTTTACCTTGTGCATCCGACACCCAATTGGGGCGGTCGGGCACCCTATATGGTTCACTAATCAACGCCAAATCAATTTGTTCCTCTTTTATGAATTGCTCAAGGGGGTCCTGCGCAGTTACACAATGGTTGAGATTTAACTGCACCACTCTCATGGGTCTGGTTTGCCTATCGCCAATTTGAATACGGGGCAACGGCTACTTCCAGCAATGTGGCTTGCATCTTTAGTTGCATCCGTCTTGCAGAACATGCAACAGGGCTCTTCTTCACATTCCTTGGCAGTGTGACCTTCCTTACTGCATCGTCTGCAACATTTGGACCGATCTATCTCACTTTTGCAGTGTCTGGAAATATGTCCGAATTCAAGACACCTGTAGCATCTTGTTAAGACTTTCTGCTGCCGTATACGGCAGTTGACCCAACCGATGCGAATTTTCCCCGTATTTAGAAGAACATTCGCGTTATTGGCTGTTGTTTTGATCGCCGCTGTTTGTGTGCCTCCAAATCCTCGCCGCATACTGATCACATCTTCCTGAGAGAAGTTAATTACATTAAACTGGCCAACTATAGCATTGGCCACCTCTGCCTTTGTCGTGACCTCATCAATATCTTTGATATCAAGCACTATTTTCTCTGCTAAGCCGCGGACCGTCGCGTCCTGGCCTAAACTAGTATCAATCAAGGACCTAATTTTTTCTGCCTTTTCACCTGTTTCATTTATTTGCAGCAGCAGCTGGCCTTTTTGAGTGCGCCTTATCTTTGTGACAGTTTGGCTCATATCTCCGATATTCGTGTCCGCTTTCATTTTATGCAGAATTTCTGCGTATGAAAGCTCACCTTTCTTCTCAAGTGTATGTATGTATGCTCTTTTGTACGAATATACTCGTGTCACCTAAAATGACATCGAATACATGAGAAATACTCGTGCCTTTTTACGGATCATTTGACCATTCGTAGCCTTCGTGGCGAATCATTTTACGATCCGCATTCTTCGGCACGCATCATTTTATTAATCGCAGACTTCGGGACGAATGTTTTCACGACACCTCTCAGAACTAGTGCGAATGGTAGTCGGACATGAAAAAACAATGCATAGTGTTGATTCGGTATCCGTTTTTTAACGAATGATACGAAACTACGCTTTAGTGTATTCGTTGCAGTTCTCTGTTACATACCCTGCACACTTACCCTGAACAAAGAAAATCACCGATCACTTAATGAAGATACATATATAAACCAAACCAAGAACGCAAGATTTAAACATAATTTATTTTTTTACCTTATACTTACACATAACATATTGTCTCTAATGAATATATAATAATAATAAAACGTTAAATATTCCTCTTATGCTTAAACAATCCACGCCAAAAAATCAAGAGATTTTAAACTCAAATTATTGCACACATTTCAAATTAGCGCAAAACTTAGCCGATAAAAAAGCATTATATGAGGAATACCAAGAAAATTATTATAATTAAATGGAAAAGAATAATAATTATTTCTAAAGTCTTGACTTGTGTATGTCTTAAAAGACTAAGGTGGTTTAAATAAATTGTTATTTGTGCTATGCAGTAAAACAGTTATAAATTGCTTAACAAAAAATTCATAAAGTTCATTTGTATGAAATAAAATTCCATTATTATTGCACATAAAATTATTTATTTCAATTCTCAAATTTATTAAAGTTATCCTCCTCTTACCATTTAACGAGCAAAACGTGCTATCGCTGGAAAAGTAAGCGAGAACATAGGATAATAATGAAAACACAAAAGAACAGTTGACATGAAAATCACTGGTTCTGAAAATCACAGTTCAGCAATGAGCGTTCTTGCACACACAACGAATAGCGACCGAAAATCACAGTTCAGCAACGAGCGTTCTTGCACACACAAAGAACAGCGACCGAAAATCACTGGTTCCGAAAAGCGCTGTTCAGCAACGAGCGTTATTTCATATACAAAGAACAGCGAACGAAAATCACTGGTTCCGAAAATCGCTGTTCAGCAACGAGCATTCTTGCATATACAAAGCGCATCGAACGAAAATCACTGGCTCTGAAAATCACTGGTGCGTAGAATATTCGATCACAGTAGTGACCAGTGATTTTAGAATCACAGTGAATAAATCACCGGTACGCAAATATCGCTCATCTCTAGTGTCAACACATATGCGTGGGGACATTATCGAATAGATTTAGAACTAAGCTTAGACAGTGATCAAGATATGTTAGAAGTATAAAATATTAACTGTAACTTTTATATAATAAATAAGAAAAACTTTGTAAATAAGTAAAATTTTATTTTATAATAATAAGTAAAATTTTTTATTCATATTAATAAAGCTGTAAATTTTACATTTGAAAAACGAAACAATTAGAAACTTTTATTTATTATTGATGAAATACATATCTGTTTGCGATTGCACTAAACATGGTCCCTGGCCCTGACCGGTTTCCAAATATCACTCTCAAAATGGCGATATTAAGCCGCACACGTAGTTTTGTCATGGTTATGCAAAGTTGCCTGCACCAGGATATTTTCGCAGATATTTGAAAGACGCGAAAGCTAGTCTTAATTCCAAAACCGAGCAGGCCTCCAGGAGATCTGTCCCCCTACACGCCCAACTGCTTGCTCAATACGGTTAGCAAGGTATTTATACGGTTAGCAAGGTATTATATACGAGAAGCTGCAGCCCTATGCTGAACGACTTCTCGGTATAAACGACAAACAATATGGCTTCCGGAAGTCAAGGTCAACTGTCGATGCCATCAACGTTGTAGTGGAGGAGGCAGTTAGAGGAAAACGCTGGAAAGGAGGAGATAAAAAATACTGCGTAGTAATAACGTTTGAAATAAAAAGTGCATTCAACACAGCCAGGTGCAAGGAAAGCATACAATCGCTTCATGGCAGAAATGTGCCCCACTTTCTGCTAGCAACAGTTACCTTAGTAACAGGAAGTTGATTTACCATACCGACGATAGTATTAAGCAGCACTCGATCACAGGTGACATCCCGCAAGGCTCGGTGTTGAGTCCGCTCCTTGCACCGCTTAGTGTACGATGCATCCCCGTTATGTCCATCCTGCCCTGAGGAAATCGAGGACGCCAATCACGACCTCTTTAAATGCCCTAGATTTGATGTGGAGAGGCTTCTTCTGCCTCTCGATGTAATACTTAGCGGTAGTTCCGGGACGACTAGCAGACTAGCAGAGGGGTTTTACCGGCTTAAAGATTCGCTCTAAGGCTTACGATGCAGTTCCATCATTTTTAAAAAAAGCTGCTCACGAACAGAACGCGAAAACACGGCTAACATTAAGGAATAAGGTGTATTTAATAAAATTGGTCTTATATTTAATTTAAGTGAAATAGCGGTTTCGGTGATTTTGTTTTCTTGGGCAAGATCGATAAAATAATTACTGTCGCAGCGCAAATTGCACGCCTCCTTGTGCATTTTGTAACCACTGAATTTAATTTCTGTAATGAATTTGGTCAAACAAGGGAATTTAAGAACGCGTACAGAAATAGAAAGCAAACGAACAGTCGCAGTCGAAATACAAGCAAATTTCGCGATCAGAACGCGCGCTCAGTTGGCATTCATTTGCTCTTCTGTATCCACCAAGCTTGCGTTCAGTTCGCGTGCATAAGTGGATACGCAACTTTAGACAGCGTTGCTTTTGCTGTAATGTCTTTTAGCTGTCAAGCCTACTAAATACGAAAGCAAAGTATGTTGCCTCTTCAGTTGTAAGTCGAGATTTACCTTTTTAGTCGGCCGGCTCAGTCGGAGCGGTCCTCAAGCCTATCAGTTCAACCAACATGCCACAAAACAAATATATATTTGCTATTACCCACTGTACTGATCCCTTTCCTTTTCCCGAGTATCACGCCCCTTCTCCAGCTAACATTCCCCACTCTACTCTATTGTATTAACCACGCATTTTAACTACAACTAACATTTTGCTGTTACTCATAATTCTACTTTTCATTTTCCGATCACTTAGCAACTATCAGTTATTGTGTTCGTATACGATTGTAAAGGCTTATCTATTTTACGTCATATGAAATTTTACCCACAACTAAACATGCATATTTATAAAACAAATCATGAATCATACAAATGTTGATGCTTTGTTACTTATGAAATTTCGTCGATCGGGTGGAGCAGAACAATTTTTTTACCTGCACATCGTCGTTTAATTAAAGAACGGAATAAATGTGGATTCCGTTATCCTTGGATTGTTTATGATTCAGCGAAGCGAATTCGCCATAAACTTCATATAAACGTTGGGATGCTAGGAAGGAATTTGATATTTATCTTCTAACTCGCAATGATCACTCAATTTCGCATCGTGGTATATTCCACCAATCTTCAAAAATAAGCGTGTAGCCGCTTAGTTTAGTGGCTACAATTATAACCGCTAAAGAAATAAGCGTGTATAAAATAAAGTGACCAAGTTTCTTTTTGTGGAAATTATCGAAGAAATTACCATCTATAAACTTCAAATTCATCAACCTATCATTTTCAGTAGTATTCTTGACCTTGCATGAGAAATTTTGTTGTAATGAATTTCGCAATGACAAAACGACAGATAATACTGCCTAGTTTGAACAACATTATAATGGCAGATAATACTGCCAAGTATGAGTCGGTATATACACCCTTCTTCCACCTATCACTCTTTTACCATCTGTCTTGCCTCTACTTTACCTTCCCTATCTCTCTCTCTCTCTCTCTCTCTCTCTCTCTCTCTCTCGTCCTTAATCTTTCTGGTGCCGAGGATCTTCTAGGCTGAGGACCCAGACTTAAAAATAGCTCAGTCTCGAACGGAGCGCACCGAACAACGGGAGAACTTCGGTACTAACCAGCCTTACCTGCAGAGATCCTTGTATCTCTGTTCAAGTGCACCATCTCCTTGTCCTAGACTCGTGCGAACAAAAATGAACACACATAAAGATACAAAAAACAAGATGGATGACGCGGACGACTTATCAGGGGAGACAGGTAGACAGGCCGATAGGGGGAGTCAGCAGCGGGGGGAGTAAGCCGTGTAGGGAGGTAGGTAGCGTCACTAACAGTGACAAGGCTTCCGCTACAGCAGACTCGAGTAACGCTGTGGGGGATAGGTCGATGGCAGACGAGGGGTCGGGTTCAAACCCCATCTCGCAAAGGGAGACAGAATAGCGACAACTACCGCAATCCCGCGGCGATAGAGTCGTCTGAGGAGGAAGATGAGAGTTCTTCTTCTGGCAAACCAGGTCACACTGATGGATACGGAGGCATTGGAGTCACTATTAGGTGAAGGAGCGCTCAGTAGTACAGCGAAACATCCAAGTACTATTCGAAGTAGGAGAAAGCCAAGCGCGCCTACCAGAGGGCAAAAGCCAGTCTTAAAAAGGTCAAAAAGCTTGACCCCATCACTTTGACCGAAAAAAAAATAGCTGAGGGAAGGGAACCTTAAAAAAAATGGCCAGGTTCGAAAGATCCAACGCCATTTCCTCCCTCCTATGCTACGACGTTGGGGCGGAAGTTGACTTCCCAGCACGCTGCCAAAGCAGTAGGTCCTGGCAAGCCTGATTTGTCTGAAAAGCCTACAACATCGAAAGGGGTACCGGTCGATGCAGATTTCTGGCACCAGGAAAAGGGGTTTCCATGAAAAGGGCCGGCAAAAACTCGCTAGTCTCTAAAAGCAAAGCAGAGAAGCGAGACAGGTCGATCTGCTGTTCCGATCCGACCAATGGCGGTTATATGGATGCCTCCTCCGGTCCCGGAATCGGGGCATCCATATTATCGCTCATAGACAAGCAGAACTGTTGGTTGCGACAACAGGACTAGGAGATTGTCTCATCCAACGTTCCAAAGAACGGAGGCCGTAACTAATGGTTAGCGGTCAGCCGTGAATCTATTGAGGCTTAAAAGCCGTTGGGACTCTATCCGATGGTTATTAAGAAATTAAAAATCTGCGTGCCGAGGAATGGAGAGAGCGAGGCGTATGGTTCAAGGAAGCCGACTGAAAGTGATGCAAATAAACCTGTACCATTGTAAGACGACCTCTGACAACGTCTTACTAACCATTGGAAGAGAAGACGTGGATGTGACCCTGGTACAAGAACCTTGGTTGAGTAAGGTTGCAGTACTGAGGTCACGTCAATATCAGTTCTTCGAACCAAGAACATCAATGAAAGTAAGAACTTGTGTACTGGTAAAGAAAGGTATTAATACACTTATTTTCCCGCAGTAAAGTTCTCCAGATCTCACCACGGTATATGCGAGTCCGAGCGAGGTGGCAAGATCTTGCTCTCGACGGCATATTTACCGTATGAAAAAATGGATACCCCTCAAATCTAGAAAATTGAAGTTGGTGATAGGATGTGATGCCAATGGACATTATTCGCAATGAGGAAACAAGGATACCAATGACAGAGTTGAGTCTATTTTTGATTTCATTATTACAAGCGACCTAATTAATAATAATAATAATAGGGGGCCTCACCCACTTTTAGTAATAGAGTTAGATCGGAGGTAATAGACCTCACCCTTAAAAATTTCAAAGACCTTGAGATCATAAATTGGAGGATGTCCCTAGAGTGTACCTTTTCGGACCACTTCAGGATATTCTTTGAAATTTCCTTTAATAGAATGAGAGTAGTGCCGTTTAGAAACCCCCGGAAAACGAACTGAGACCAGTTCTCACAAAAAGCCGCGGTGCTGCTGTCACAAATACCCTTGCTCATCTCCTCTCTACAGGGCTTCGGAGGGCGTTTAACATATCGTGTCCGAGGAGCCAGCCTCGCGGAAAAGTAAACCGGCGTGGTGGACTCTGGAGCTCGGGGCGATTAAGAAATCAACAAGAGCGCTTTTTAATAAAACGAAAGCCACCGGTAGAGACATTGGCTATGCCTTGTATAGGGCGGGCATGAGGATCTGCAGAGGCAGGATTAGGGAAGCTAAGACAGATTCGTGGATGGCATATTGTGGAAAGATATGCGAAGTATATGAAGCGTCCACATTGCAAAAGATGTTAACCTGGGAAAGAGCTACTCCTGGTTGCATCCAGCGGCTGGACGGTTCATGGGCGGCATCTAGTATCGAAAAGCTGGAGATTTTATGTGATACACATTTTCCGGCCAGCAGAGAATATTTTGCGGAGATTTGCCCGAAGACTCCAATAGGTACTGGTCATGGGGAGCTGAGCCATCAAAAGGCAGACGTGAGCGACATGGTGAGTAAAGACAGAGTTATGTGGGCGGTCGGATCCTTCCAACCCTACAAATCAGCAGGACCGGACGGGGTTTTCCCGGCCATGCTTCAGGAATGCTTGACCACTATTTTACCAATGCTCACTGAAATAGTTACAGGACCTCTACATAAGAAACAAAATCACAGATAGGCTTTGCAATTCTCAGTAAGCCTATCAAAAAGGCAAATCAGTTAAGAGCGCACTTCATAGTGTGGTATCCAAAATTGAGAAATGCCTTGAGGACGAAGAGTATACTCTAGAAAACTTTTTGGATATTGAAGGCGCGTTTATTAACGTCACACCAGAAGCAATTGAAGGTGCCCTGAAGTATTACGGCGTGCACAGTGCTATCATTGATTGGACGGTATGTATGGTGAATAGCAAAATGATATGTCCGACCATGGGCTCAAGCACACTCCGTCTCACAAGGTATACCACCGGGAGGAGTGCTCTCACCCCTATTGTGGCTGGTGTTGGTTGACGAATTTCTAAGGGAATTCGATGGTACAGACGTTAGATCCATAGCCTATGCTGACGACTCTCTGCTTATTACTCGTAAATTATTACCCACTATCAGTGAGCTTATGACGAAAGCTCTGACGATTACGCAGCGGTAATCCGGATGATTCTCACCTACGACTGGCTAGAGTGGTGGCAAGCGGTACAGAAGAGCAGCAATCTCCAAAAACCTTAAGTAAGGCTCAGAGATGTGCAGCTATAAGTATTTCAGAATCTATTAGGGGCACACCGCAGATGGTACTGGAAATGCTGCTGCATACCCTACCCCTTGACAAGTTCATTCTGAGTTCGGCAGGGAAGAGCTTTCTAAGGTTCATAGGTTAAAGGCCTATGCTTGGAATCTCGGATTGGACATGCGAGTGTGTTGAAATTTTTGAGGCAAGTGGTAGAAGAGCCGCGGATTGATCTGACCGTTCACACGGAATATATTCTCCCGAGGTTAATTTTTGACGGGATACCGGAGGTGATCTTTCCCCGCCGAGAGGAATATTTATCAGGCCAGCAACCTCTCGGAGGTATCGACTTCTGCACCGATGGTTCCGAGACAGAGGAGGGTACGGGTGCTGGCTTCTACTCCAGCATACTGCATAAACAGCGATCGTATAGATTGGACAATGATTGCAGCGTGTTCCAGGCCAAGGTATTAACAGCAGTAATAGAAAGGGCGTGCAGCCATAGAAAGGGCTGCTAACTTTGTCGCTGAAAAGGGTATACTCAAAAGAAATATCAACTTTTTTATTGACGTGCAGGGAAGCGCTTGGCGGCCTTAGGAGAGACAACACGGTGAAGCTCTGTTGGGTTCCAGGGCACTAAAACATTGAGGGCAATAAGCTGGCGGACCGCTTGCCCAAAACTTGTTGCTCATTAGAGCAACACGCGATAATCTTCTCAGTGTATGTTCCAATGGGGCATCTAAAAAGAACCATCGAAAACATAGTCATGGGTGACGCAAACCGTACCTGGGCAAACAGGTTAAATTGCTATAACACCCTACTGTTATGGCATGGGTTGAACTGGAGCAAGTCGAAGGCAGTTCTTTCACTTTCGAGAGACGAACTTCGTCTGCCGACAGGGGTGATAGCGGCGCACTGCCCGGACGAAAATATAGTGGCTCGGTAGAAACTTGGCACAGCAATCGACCACTACAGATGCTGCAATGACACTTGCTCTGCCATTGCAAGGCTCTTCATTACCGCCGACTCCAATCAGTAGGAGTTGGCGAAGCTACCGATCGACAGTCTGCTGAGACTCAACAAGAGTATCAATTCCGCCTTTTCCAGGCACATACCCGACTGAGTACGGCTTTAGGAAAGCCTCGTTGATAATGTGACGGACATAGGTAGTCGTCGGTTCCCACACCACAATCTATCCTTCCCCAGGAAGTGCGGGCAGCGTGAAGAAAATGATGCAATAGACTCATGATAGACTCAAGTGTGGGAATCGAGAAGAGAGGTCACCAACTCACCTCAAAATTTTGTAGCTACTTTTTTGTTTACAAGTTTTTACATTTGTCAGAACTATTTGAGATTTCAAATCTATTGTATCCTTGAATAAAATTAATAAATTATATTGATTAGTCGAATACTGATTACTTTTTGTATTATTACATCATATGTATGGTATAAATATTAAAGTTATTTGCTGGTCATCGGAAATTAATATTTTAACATGTTTTGCACAAAAAATATTCAATACACATTTCTTATTAAGCATACACCTATAAGATAAAGTAGAATGTTTGTTGTGGCTGCAAAGGAAAGTTATTAAGAACCATTACTTTTTTCAAAGACAACAAATTCGATAGTTTTATAAGATTTCTGGAGTTTCATTTATTTCGTTAGCGTTTCATTTATACGTTAAATAAGTATGTATTTATTTTTATACATACTTATACTTGCGAAAAAGAAATTATTTGTTATTTTTAAAAATGGTATATAAATTGAGGTTATTAATTTTTGGAAAGACAATAACATTGAATGCAGTATTGGCATTTCTACAGTCTCTTTTCACCTCAGCAGTAAAAATTGTTACCCGTTTGCAAACTACGTATGTTTTTAGTTACTTTGGTAAGTACAATGGTATTTAAGTTTAGCAAAAAACCCATTTTTCTAACATAAAAACTGCAATATTGCTGCTAAAAAACTCTAACAATTTAATTAATGCTTCAATTTAGCTTGCACCCTTTCGTATTATTAATTTAACATTGTTAGAGAGCATTTTTCCCAACATATTTTTTTTTTTTTTTTTTTCAATTTCGTACTGTGGCAATTTTCAGCAATCATGTTACCGTAACTTTTGAAGCAAAAAAAAAACATCATCAAACAACAATTTGGATTATACACGCAATTATAAAATAAATAATATTAAAGACTATACATTTTTTCCTATATTTCAGATTATGCCTAGAACTTGCATTTGCGAGTGTTCATTATACTATAAGAAAGAACTACTTCAAAGAAATACTATAAACTTCATAAGGGTTCACAACTTCTGTCCCATTTCGAAAACGACGCAAACAGTAGAGAATACTCCTTTACCCTCGAAAAGCAGTTAGAAAATTGTAATTCTTTTTACGGGTTTTCAATAGGAATTTGAAGCTCTTTTATTTCAAGAGAAAGCTTATTTGCGAAAAATTTCTCTTTGTCGGAAACCACCGTCCAAATAAATTCATTGATCTCCGCCACAATAATTATTTGCATTAACCCCAATTAGTCTACACAATAGTTCTATACATCATATGTACATATTTTACATACATATAGTTATAATGTATATAAAATATCTGCATTACTGTAAACCTTTTGCATATCTTGTGTTACCCTTACATTTCTATGTACAAATTTTACTGTATATTACATATATTTATATTCACTTTTGTAAATCACTTGCACGCTGGTGATATGCCTACAGCGGAACCGAGCACCCAAAAAAAAAAAAAAAATCGGTAACGCACCACAATGTATACCTCTTGGGTGATGTTGAAATGCATCTGGAAAATAGCAATAGATTAAATTATTGCTGACTTATATTGCTATTACCTTAAAAATGAAATGAAATTCCGATACCTGCTTTTTGTACAGCATTGCTCCAAGAAACTGTAACTAAAATAAAATTAAATGAGAATTCTCCAATTAAAATTGCGAAATCGCAAACTTTACCTTCAGCAAAATTCTGTTATCAAGGATTCACTTAACCCGAAATGTGAGAGAGATAGAAATAAAGAAGATAGATTCGTCTGTCTGTCTGCCTCTCCGTTAAAATCACGATTACAGGAGAAGCGTTAAAGCCAAGAAATTTGGCAGAAATATTTTTAGGCTAATCACATTTTGTCTATATCTTATATCTTATATTATTTAGGAATCTTCGTACCATAAATCCGAATATCATCCGTGCTATGCAACGTACTCTGAAGAACTGCACATCGATTTTTTTTCACTTAAATCATTGTTGGAAGTAAATACAAACGATGATTCAAAAAAAGTAGCATTTTTACATGCCAGCAAATTTGGTAAGATCTACCGCTTATCCTGCGCATATTTTTCAAAATAAGCAAAGGTTTTCTGGATATTTATATTATAAGCCTTTTATAAATACAGAATTTCAAAGTTAAACTCAATTAAACGAACAGAATTTTTATTTATATAAACGTTTACTCACAATTGTGTAACAATTTGTCTTATACTATGTTCGCACTAGCTCGAAATTGCCTTCGAAATTGAGACAATTTCGTCCGAAATTGAAAGTGTTCGGACTCGCATTCACAATTTCATTTGACGTTTCATTTGTTTACTGCGCGAGTTTCATTAGCATTAGCAAACAATGGAAATTGTCCAACTTTTACAATTAACAATCAAACATAAATGCTTCGCAAATACAGCTGCGGAGGAAATGGATGTCGGACCAGTTTTCAATTAACAGCGCAACAGCCATTTCGCTCCACAGATTCCTTTTTTTGTAGGTTCTCTTCATTTTTAAAAAAACAATTCAATCACGCGACAGTTGTATTTATTTGTCAAACGTACTCAGTGCAGCCAGATCAATAACAATTTATTATACAAATCTATTACAAAACCATGGTTGTTTTCCATTTTGAGTCAATTTCGTTCTCAATTTCGTTGAAATTGCTTTGCCAACCCAATTTCATTTGACATATTTTTGTATGGCGAAATTGTATAAAAATTCACAATTTCAGCCGAAATTGAGCTACGCAACGAAATTGCCTAATTTCGGTCTAGTGCGAACATAGTATTAGGCAATTTTAATTGTGTATATAATAAATTATAGGATTAGAAATAAAAGAGAAGAGTATTAGAGCTCCTTGAGTAGAGCACTTTTGGCGATTTTTAACTTATGTAGTCTTTTTAGCAGGTGCGTGTAGGATGTCTCCAGCTCTTCGTGTCTCCAAGCGTTAGTTAACCTCTATACTATAAAAGTTATTGTAGAAAAAGATTATTGCAAATATAAAAAAATGCGAATGTAAACAGTATTGTTTTAGTGAAAGTTGTGCTTAGTCAAATAACAAAATGATGTAAAGTATATCTGAATAAAAATAAATACATAGCATAATTTTTTAATTTCATGGTTCACTTTCTACTTCTGTTAGTAACGTATTTAAGGAGGCGTAATAGATATGGAAAAGCATATAAATTCCCGATCAGCGCCTGAGTCGAGTAGCCGTCAGTCTGTCTGTGGAGTCACGATTACAGGAGAAATAATGACTTTAGCGCCATCAAATAAAAAATTAACAAAATCTGCGCAGCGTTACGACCACTTTTTATAGCAAATTATATCTCTTTCGTTCTATCTCGTGCTTTGTAGTTTAAATTATGAGTTTGTGAAGTGCATTAAACGCTAAAAGTTTTAGTTCACAAAGTAAAACAATTTCTTGGAAAATTGGGGTCTGCCCACTAATGAAATTATATCAATAGAAGTAAAAATATATCGATAATAATAATAAATAATATCGCACGATTATTGATTCTTTGATACGGAAAATTGGGGTAATCGGAATATTTTAATAAATCGAACCAAGAAAATTGTTTGCCGGACGTAGGGTATAAAAGCTTTGGCAGTGTTTAAATCAGCGTCGCCCGTGAGCAGCCATTCGGCCACTCAATTTTTGAGTACCTTAATATGTATACAATGAGTGCATTTGCCGAAATTGCGTGAGCATTCATGAAAGTTTGATTTGGCTACACCCAAAAAAATTATCGCTGTTTGTGTTAATGCGGATTTTTCCATTATATTATATAATATTGTTATATTTTATTGCAAAAATCATATTTTATGTACATTCTACAAGATTTGTTACGAATAAGCTCAATTCTTCATATTAACACATCTAATATTTCGTTTTACGTCCTTCTCCAACTAAAGATTCGTAAATTTTTAGCAAATAATTGAGGTGTGATACTTTTCACGCTTGTACTGGTTTGTTAAAACTTTAAATGTTTTGCAATAATCGTAGCAGAATTTAACAAAAAAAAACTATTGCTTCGTACTTCGAAGTATTAATTTTTTTCAGTGCAGGTTGAGAAGTCGTTCATACACATGCTTAAAATGTGACAGTGTGAGTTTGGACATCGCTGGTTTAAATTAACTTGCGATTCATTGCAACTTGCGCACAATTTTAGGAATTTAGGAACAATTTAGGTCATCATGCAATAAGCACATTAAAATTTAAGTTTTAGATTATATCAAAAAACAAAAGCGTAATTGCTTAATTTGAAATGGAACTATTAAACAGACAGATATTTCATATATGTACATCACCTATTGGCAATGGCATTCGTCCCAAAAGTGTATTACTAACAATTCCTAAATTAAGTGAAAAGTTGGAAAATTTATAAGCGTAAACGTTGGTCATGTGGAAAATTCTTACTTGTCGCTGCAATTTACTGTGTTCGCCCTTCAGCTCTGCTTCAGCTTGTTTTGCAGCTTCTGCAGCGCTTTGGTAACGCTGCAACTGTGCCTCAGATCGTTCTAGATTAGCTTCAAGACCGCAAATCTCCTGCTCAGCCTGTTGTAGTCGAAATTTGTAAGTCGAAATGATTTTGTTGGCTTCTCCTTAAAGTAAAACAGTTTTAGTATCAGTGCATATCAAAACGCTTTCTTGTTTTTAGTATTACTGTGGACTTCGGATTGCCATTCATCTGGCGATTGCACTGGATTTGTAGTGAGAGTGTTTCCAAAGTCTCTCGATTTTATTTCTTCCAACTCTGACCTCAAGCGGTGTATCTCGTCATTGAGAGTCTGTATATCGTCATTGAAATGCTTTAGCCGCATATCTGATATTTATAAATCGCAAATGCATTTACATACATGCAAGTAGTGGTAATTGGGGGCAACGAGCATATATTATGAAGAGATTACAAAGGCGAATTCACGGCAAAAATATTTTGACGATGGTTACAAAGTTCGGGGACGGACCATTTGGGTCGACTCGAACTTCGTTCGCTTTTGTTTCATGCGTATGAGGCAGCAGAATGCCGTATAAACTTATGCAAAAAAGTGCTTCAATGCAACCATCGTGGACATACGATGTGTGAAGTAAAACAAATGAAGATTATAGGTTTCTCAGGCGTGGAGGGGCAAGGGGTACATTTAACTTCTTATTAATATTTTACAATAACAATTCCCCATTGTGTGCTCAGGTACAAAGCAGAATTTTTCAATTTTGGGTTTTATGACCTTTGAAACAATACTGTTTGTTGTTATTCCTTCGATGGTTGAGAATATGCCTTTGCGCTTTGATTATCAGAGGGGGAAGAGAAGCAAGGGGTAGTTTCTGTTTATGATTTTTGTGCTTCTGATCATATCACAAATTTTTACATTTTCAGCTTCTGAGCATTTTCGGCTTCTTCATTCAATTTGCTCCTTTCGCACATGTCACTACAATTTTATTGAGGGTATAGAAAAAGGTAGTATGTACTTATATTAAAAAGTATTATTTAATTGAAATTAATCTTTCGGTAAGTAATAAGTAGTAAAATAAGGAAAAATGTTAAATCAAAAAAAATTAAAATATAAATGGTTGGAAAATGAAGAATATTTTAACAATTAATGTTCAATGACAAATTACGAAAATTTTTTGGTTTTCCATATATTGTACTCTAAATAAAAATTGTTTACTTTATATTAATTTTATTTAAGTTACGTACATTTTAAAATAAGCACTACCTTTTCTACATTCGAATTAAAATTGTAGTGACATAGTGCGAAAGGAGCAAATTGAATGAAGAAGCCGAAAATGCTCAGAAGCTGAAAATGTAAAAATTTGGGAAACGATCAGAAGCACAAAAATCATAAACAGAAACTACCCCTTGCTTCTCTTCCCCCTCTGATAATCAAAGCGCAAAGGCATATTCTCAACCATCGAAGGAATAACAACAAACAGTATTGTTTCAAAGGTCATAAAACCCAAAGTTGAAAAATTCTGCTTTGTACCTGAGCACACGATGGGGAATTGTTATTGTAAAATATTAATAAGAAGTTAAATGTACCCCTTACCCCTCCACGCCTGAGAAACCAATAATCTTCATTTGTTTTACTTCACACATCGTATGTCCACGATGGTTGCATTGAAGCACTTTTTTGCATAAGTTTATACGGCATTCTGCTGCCTCATACGCATGAAACAAAAGCGAACGAAGTTCGAGTCGACCCAAATGGTCCGTCCCCGAACTTTGTAACCATCGTCAAAATATTTTTGCCGTGAATTCGCCTTTGTAATCTCTTCATAATATATGCTCGTTGCTTTTAAACAGTGGTTGATATATTTAGTTTGGTTATTGTCCAGGGTATTTTGTAGATTTTTATACACGTAGATTTGTATTTCTTTTGTGCAATAATATCATTTAGGTGTATTTCGTAGCTAGAATGTCAATGCTCGTTAAGTATTTCGATTGGCAGCACTCTTTTTGCTGGTTTTGGAGACCCAAGTGAAAAAATTGTTAGTTGTTCAAGATAAAATAAAATTTAAACCGCGTGTGTTTGGTTTTCTTTGGAATAATATTACCAATTTATATAATTGTCTTTTATTTAGCGTTTTCCTTTTTTAATGAGTACAGTATTTTCCAATTTTGTAACAGTTCATCCAGTTTGTGTCTGTATTTTATATGTTGACGAATTCCTATGGTGCGATCGAGGATGTTTTTATTGTTGGCCTGAGTTCAGGTTTTTGCTTATTTTCTTGTAGTTGTTGTTGTTGTTTTGTGTATTTTAACTGCGATCATCCCTTAAAATTAAGATGCACTAAGTGTGGCAGCAAACGCAATGATCGCCGTACTAAAATTACCGCTTACCAAACCGTAAATTACAAAAGGAAAAATTTCATTGACATTTTATGGGTTTTTTCAAGAATTTTCCATTTTAAGAGAAAAAATATTTATATCGAAAGGCAATAAATTAGGAAGAAGTGATGAGTCTCTAAATTCACAGGATTCCTTGTGCAGGTGTACAAATAAACGTGATTCGTATTGGAATCAGCAATCAATCTGAACCTCAACATCAACATCAACGTGAACATCAACATCAACCTGAACATCAACATCAATCTGAACATCAACATCAACCTGAACATCAACATCAATCTGAACATCAACATCAACCTGAACATCAACATCAATCTGAACATCAACATCAACCTGAACATCAAGATCAATCTGAACAACAACATCAACCTGAACATCAACATCAACCTGAACATCAACATCAACCTGAACATCAACATCAACATCAACATCAACATCAACTTGAACATCAACATCAACCTGAACATCAACATCAACGTGAACATCACATAATTTGTTAACAAAGTACTAAATGGATGAAAAATTACTCAAGGACATGGTAAAGAAAAGAAATATATTGAAGAAGACACTTGGCACTCGCCACTTTGGCTGTAGCACATCAGAACGAAACAATAAAAAGTGGATCTATTGATATTAGAATTGAGTTCGAAACATTGAACAACAATCCTGCTGTTGCATTTGCATACTGTGTACTCATTACGTGATAGAATCTTTGAATATATTCCCGTCAGCGGCGAAATTAAGAAAATAGATTAAGTTGATTGCATCGCCTACAGTTGATATAAATAAAAAGCATGCTTTGTATAATCTTAATTACAATTTAATAAAACAACTGTATTATTTAATAATATATTTACATGATGATTTATTATTTTCTTTATATCGTAACTTATTTCACATGGTACAAGTGGATAAGGACTGTTGTTTCTATACATTTGTGTTTTCGAATACTATTTAGAAATCCAAAATCTCAAAAAATTGTTCATTGTCACTTAATTCCAAGTCTCTTATCACATCTATTTTATAAAATCCCCAGGCATATGTGTGAAAGCGATCAGATTTAATAAAGTGCTTAACATCTAAATAACTTAGAGCTATCTTATGAATATGTTGAGTTTATCCTTGATGGAGCTTAGATCTAAATGTGTACATGTCTCCATAGATAATCTTTTTTATTAAATAGGCAGTCCCTATAATCGCTTAAAGTTAACTCACTTAAAACCGTACCCTTCAGCTTGTTTAACCTCTTGGCAACCAACGACATCAATCGAAACATTTTCGAGTGTAATCCTATAAAAACTTTTATAATTCTTCCTTTATTTTCATCCTTCATCATACCAAGTACTTTAGTATTTCGCTGCGATATATGGAAAGGATTTGTAGGTGAATACTACGATGTGACAAATTTTGAGTCGATATCGTCACGAATATCATTATAAAAATCTTCACACCGAATAGAATATATAAAGGATTCCGTTTTCATATAATTTAAAAATGAGACTTGCTGTGAATTTTCGCTTCATGTAATTATAATGAAAATCATTCATTTTCCACTTTGAAAACTTCTTCCACTTTCCGTGCTCTTCTCATTTGTATAGCTATCATATTGTGTGTGAAACTTGATATGCTATGAAAATTTAGTTTTGCTATAAGAACTCGAGCTGCTAAACATCTTCCTTTACTCTCCCATCCATTAACGATTTTCACATCTATTCTTTTATCTGCATTTTCCATGCTCCTTCCATACACCGCTTTATTAAGTAATTTAAAAATTTGTTCAAAAGTGTTTTAGCTAAGGTTCTACGATGATTATTCAAAACAATGTACTATACTGTTTTAACCAACAAAATTGCTTATACTTTAAAAATCTATGTATTGTTTTAGATGTAAGCCATTCTTTAGGTATTGTTGAAGATTCTTATAATGTATTCTATAAGAAATGCTGTTAGTGAGATCAGTAAGTCGCTATGTATTTCATACATCATTTTATAATTGTTATTAACAGATGAAGATATTGATACATTGCCCAACCATACACGTTATTAGCGTTCAGATATATTAAATATTCTGATGGCTTATTACAATCGTAATCCACCATATATATGTTGTTTGCCCGTGCATACCTCTTACTGCATTGGACAATGCCTTCCCTTATACTCCTCTGGATAAAGATATACATGTCTACACCTGTAAAGAGTTTCAGTTCTATTTTAGTGGTCTTTAGCATTGCATCCCAGGATCAGCCTGGTGTGGTGCAGTATTGATACTTATCCTAATCCAACTCATAAATATTTTTACATACTTTTCTGAAATTTTCAAATATATCTGTTAAAATAAGAACATCTGCTTTGAGATAGAGAAGCATGTAGTCTTTAAGGTTTTGAGATTGAAATGTTTGTCAAACTTTAGCTGCGTGCTCAAAATCTTCATTGGAGCAAGTCTTATCTGGCAAACGAGTATACAATTGATCCAGAGAAGGAACGGAGATTTCGTTAAGTCGATCGGTCGAGTTTATGTATTCGTAGGGTAACACACATGTCTACTGGATACGTTCTACAAACTGTTTCAAAGTTGGATGTTGATAAGTTTTGATCTAAATTATTCAAATTTGCTGCCATATATCGACAAGAGTCTAAATAACCATAATTCTTTAATTATATTTTTACTTCCTTGTATACGTAGTAAATACAAGAAAGTATTGTAATCATGAAAAATTTCGACATTGAGATTTTGATGGTAACACACATTTTGACCATCGCGGAGTCCATTTTGACTAGTTTGGTCGTGACGTGTGTACGTATGTACGTATGTACGTATCCTCAATAACTTAAAAACGGAGAATCGTAGAAACTTGAAATTTGGTATTTGAGACTCTTATATGACCTAGTTGTGCACCTCCCTTTTTGGATGCAATCGGTTGCGCGAAAAGGACACTTCTCATATAGTTTTTTTCAAATTTCATACATTACTCAAAAACAAACACTCCTAGAAAGTGTATTGGGCCTTACATAAGACACAATTTTGTAGCTCCAATTTTAATGATGGTTCGCACCAAAAGGACTCTTCGCCAAAGGAACACGAAGCATGCATTATCCGAATTACATAAATGATAATGATAAATGAATGTTATGCTGCTATATCTTTTACAAAAATTGGTTGTACCCTTACAGAACTAAACAGGGAAATCAAAATTACTACGATTGATAGTTAAAGCTGTGTGGAAACTAATTTGTACTTCCTTGTTTTTACTTACTACTATTTAAATTATTTAAATTAAGAGAAGCCTATGAAATTTTTTTCATTATGGAAGTAAAAATATTTAAAATTTTTAAAACTTTAATTTTAAAATATAAATAAAATATATCAACCACTCTTGAAATAAAACCATACAATTGCCGTCATACAAGGAAGTTATGTGTTGCCCACATCAGATATTTTTTATTATATTATTTAAATGTATGCAAAAATTAAGCAAATAAAATAAAAATAAAATACAAACTAAAATACAGAATGTAATATAAAATTATTTTTGGGAACGTATTCCTTCATGCCTCTTAAAAAAGATGTATATCTTCTTCAGGTGAAGTGAACTCCACACCTTCCCAATAAAGTTTTTGCCTATTCCTATGTTTCCTTCAATAACCAATTGCCAGGCGTAGCAGATCTTCGGAGGTATTTTCTCAGTACTCCTCCATATAGCTTCTTATCAGGTTGGTTAAGGGATCGACAAAAAAATCCAACGACGAAATTACGTTCATTTCAAAGAATTAAATTACAACAACGACAATAAAACATAGACAATTTTGTACACACTTAGTACACCATAATTTTAAGGGATGAATGTGAATTCATGATCATGTGTATTCCGGTTACCGCCACACTTAGTGTAAATTAATTTTAAGGAAAAATGCACTTAAAATTCATACAAGCAACAACAACTACAAGACAAGGAAACTCTGACCTCATAACGACAAGAAAAAACATCAACGCGCCACAGGAATTCGTCAGCAGTTAAAATACAAACAAACAACAAACACAACACAAAAAGCAAATGCTGTAGACACATCAAAAGGAAAATTCTTGATCGCGCCATAGGAATTCGTTAGCAGGTAAAACACTCATAATTGAACTCGAGGATGCGAAATGTTGCCACAGCGCACTTAGTGTACATTAATTTTAAGGCACTTAAAATGCGTGCAAGCAACAACAAATACAAGACAATAAGAAAAACCTGACCGCAGAACGACAAGAAAAACACCATCGCGCTATAGAAATTTGTCAACAGTTAAAATACAAACAAACAACAACAACACAAAATACGAAGCAAATACTGTAGCCAGACCAAAAGGAAAATCCCTACTAGTGCCATTGTAATTCGTCAGCAGTTAAAATACACCCAACAACAAAGACGCAACACGAAGCAAATACTTTAGACACACCAAAAGGAAAATCCTTGATCGTACCATAGGTATTTCCTAACAGTTAAAACGCGCGTAATTGAGGATAAGGATCATGTGAATTACGTTTACTGCCTCACTTAGTACACCTTAATTTTAAGGGATGATCGCCGTTAAAATACACACAAACAACAACAAAAACTACAAGACAGAAAAAAAAACCTGTAGATACATCAAAAGGAAAATCCTTGAACGCGTCATACGAATTCGCTAGCAGTTAAAACACTTATAGTTGAGGCCGAGGATGCGAAATGTTGCCGCCGCGCACTTAGTGTACATTAATTTTAAGGCACTTAAAATGCGTGCAAGCAATAAGAAAAACCTGAGCGCAGAACGATAAGAAAAACACCAACGCGCCATAGGATTTCGTCAACAGTTAAAATACAAAGAAACAATAGGCTCTCGAAAACTGCAGATCGCAAAAGGCGATATTAAAAGTAATGTTCAAGACTTTGTCCAGAAAAGACCGAAATCCGTAGCTCATTTAGAAGAGATCATTCTCAATGAAATGCAGAAAAGAAAAGTTTCTCACAGAGTTATTAAGATATGAGTAAAAAGCAAGCTCGTAAGAAATTTAAGCGAAGGTGTGTAATAACAAAAGAAATAGATGACCTTTGACAGGCAGATTTAGTGGAAATGCGTATTTATTCAAAAAGGAAAACGCCCGCGATCACGCCATCTACAAAAAAAATCATAGCTTAGCTCTCTATCTAGTGCTTACTATCCTAAATTAAAGACAATTATATAAATTGGTAACACTATTCTCCAACAAAACCAAACACACGCGATATAAGAATAATTTTATCTTAGACAATTAACAATTTCATCACATCTGTCGCCTAAAACCAGCAAAAGAGTGCTGCCGAATGGAAATACTTAACGTGTATTAATATTCTAGCTACAACATACACCTAAGTGATATTATTGCACAAAAGAGATACAAATCCATGTATAAAAATCTACAAAATATCCTGGACAATAAAAAAAACTAAATATATCAACCATTGTTTAAAAAATGCCCTGAAAAGAATGCTACAAAAATAATAAAATTCATTAAAACAGAATATAATTAGAATATTATTTATATAATTACACCAACTTATATGTATGTATATTTTATAGTACAGCCACAAACGTACAATGCGAAAATATAATTTTATGGTCTAGAAAAAACATGACTAAGTGATATCAGAAACTGAACTCTTGTCCGAAATTTTGTTACATTTTGTCTTCTTCTTCTTCTTCTTCTTCTTCTTCTTCTTCTTCTTCGTCTTCTTTGTCTTCTTCTCTTCATTTGAAAAAAATTCCTCTAAAAACATCATGAAATTCAGACAAACGATTATCCTCTAATTGGATTTATTAGATAAGGGATAATTGGTTTAGGAAATGATTGCAATATGAATAACGTATACTTATACACCTGCACAAACACTTTCAAGATATGATCGCACTTAAAATGCATACAAACAACAACAACAACTACAGGATAATAAGGAAAACCTGACCTTAGAACGACAAGAAAAACACCAACGCGCCGTAGGAATTCGTTAGTAGTTAAAATCAAAAACTCAAACAACTACAAAACACGAAGCAAATACTGTAGACAGACCAAAACGAAATTCCTTGCTCTCGCCATAGGAATTCGTCAGCACTTAAAATACAAACAAACAACAAGCAAGACGAAGCAAATACTTTAGACACACCAAAAGGAAAATCCTTGATCGAGCCATAGGTATCCGCGAATAGTTAAACGCATATAATTGAGGATAAGCATCATGTGAATTGTATTTACCGACACACTTAGTTTACATTAATTTTAATGTATGATTCCACTACGAATCACGTTTATTTGTACACCTTTTCCTAATTTATTGCTTTTCGATATATGTAAATATTTTTTAAAATCGAAAATTCTTGAAAAAAAACCCATAAAATGTCAATGAAATTTTTCCTTTTGTAATTTACGGCTTGATAAGCGATAGTTTTAGGACGGGTCATGTGAATTGCGTTTGCTGCCACACTTAGTGCACCTTAATTTTAAGGGATGATCGCAGTTAAAAATACACAAAACAACAACAACAACTACAAGAAAATAAGCAAAAACCTGAACTTAGGCCAACAAGAAAAACATCCTCGATCGCACCATAGGAATTCCTCAACATATAAAATACACACACACAAACTGGATGAACTGCAACACAATTGGAAAATACTGTACTCATTAAAAAAGAAAAATGCCCACGATCTTGACATAGGAATTCGTTAGCAGTTAAAATACACACAAACCAAAGTAGAAGACAATAAGCAAAAACTTGAACTCAGGCCAACAAGAAAAACATCCACGATAGGATTTCTTTAGCATTTAAAATACATACAAGCAACTGCAACACAATTAGAAAATGCTGTACTCAGTCAAAAAGGAAAACACCCACGATTACGCCATCTGCAACAAACTCATAGCTTACCTCTTTACCTAGTGCTTGCTACCCTAAATAAAAGACAATTATATAAATTGGTAACACAATTCAAAAAGAAAACAAAACACACGCTTTTTAAATTTAATTTTATCTTGAACAACTAACAATTTTCCCACTTGGGTCTCCTAAAACTAACAAAATGAGTGCTGCCACCTAACGTGTATTGATATTCTAGCTACGAAATACACCTAAATGATATTATTGCACAAAAGAAATATAAATCTACGTGTATAAAAATCTACAAAATACCCTGGACAATAACCAAATTAATATACTAACCACTATTTAAAAGTAATACAATAACAGAATAACATTAGCAATTATACCAACCTATAACAAGAAAATAAATTTTTTGTAGTAAAGTCACAAACCTATAATGCGAAAATATAAGTTTATCGATAACAAAAAAAGCAAATATAGCAGGGACACAAACCAAACATAAGAATACTGACCCACTTTTATAGCTAAGACACGAACCAAAAAACGAATCCCTCGAATCCCTCGATTTCTTTTGTCCCAGAACCCCCAATTACCACTACTTATATACTTAGAATTGGGAGGTGTTTTTTTCTTTCTGCACAGAACGGTAAATCGTTATGGATTTCATGAAGATATGTTGGATATTCTAGATCTACTCCAAAGATATAGCCGAAGGATGAGTTTTCATCAATTTTCCAGACATCAAAGTTATCAACATCTTTGACCCATTCGAAACCTCCGTAAGGAAGATATTGAGACATTGCCCAACCATACAAATTATTAGCATCCAGATACATTAAATCATAGAGAAAGAATAACAAGAGGCCGAATCAGCGAAATTTACTCGAACGCCAAATGGTCAACACAGTTCAATTTTGATATGACTAATTATAATTATCTTTATTTTAATCTTGTAAATATTTGTGTTTTACGATTTCCGAAAATCATCTCCTAAAGCTTTCAGCTTTGCCGCATTTATATAAATTGCTAACTACAAATAATTGCAAAAATTTTAGTTTCCCACAATTGTACTGATCAAGAAAGTCGTCCAAACCTCCTTCAGCGAATTTCCAATTGAAAAATTGGAGTAGGCACACGCACAAGAAACAAACACACAAATCCATACAAATCCACTAATTATAAAAAACACAAACAAAATAATGTCCAGAAATCACAAAGGTAAGAAGTTATCAATGTGTATTCACATATATTTCTTCGACATACATACACTCTTCATTTGCTCCATAAAGAATCAATAATGAGAAAAAGACGAATAGAAGAAATGAAATTACACCAACAATCTGTAAACGATCCAGTAGTGTACAGAAAAAAATTCTCAGAGTATGAAAGCAAAAGAAAAAAGCCAAACACTCAAAAATCTTCACACGATCCAGAACTGTGTATGAGCGAATTCTCAGAGCATCAGTGCAAACACACAAACAAGAGCAAAAGGAATAGGGTAGAGAGCGAAGCACTCAGCAATTCATCATCGATTCAGTAGTGGATAGAAAACAAATGCTCAGAGCATCAATGAAAACACTTTAGGATTTGCAATAGCAAAACAGAAGAGAGAAAAAAGAACTAGTTTTTGTTCAAGATTCGGCCCCTTCTTATTCTTTCTCTATGATTAAATATTCTGATGGCTTATACAATCATACTATACCATATATTTATTGTTTGCCTTTGCATGTCTCTTAGAGCATTGGACAATGCCTCCCCTTATACTCCTCTGAATAAAAAGATACATGTCTACATGTATACACCTAAAAGATACAAGTGGTCTTGAGCATTGCATCCCAGGATAGGCCTGGTGCGGTGTAGTATTGACAAGGATCCAACTCATAAATATTTTTACATACTTTTCTGAAATTTTTAAATATATCTGTTAAAATAAGAACATCTGTTTTGAGATAGAGAAGCATGTAGTCTTTGAGGTTTTTACATTGGAATGTTTGCCAAATTTTAACAGCATGCTCATAATCCTCATGTGAACATGTCTTGTCTGTCAAACGGCTGTAAAATTTATCCAGAGAAGGAAGGGAGGTTTCGTTAAGTCGATCAGTCGAATTTACGTATTCGTATGGAAATACACCTTTTCGGGTTAGAAGGGTGAACTCATCTTCCTTTGGATACATTTTGCGAACTGTTTCAAAGTTGGATGTTGATAAGTTTTGAGCTAGATCATCTAAACTTGCGGCCATAAATCGAAATGAATCTAAAAACCGTAATTCTATTGTCTTGACTGCTCCGTTGTGAAGGGTATATTTACACTTAAATGATTATTATAAATATCTAAAATATCCCTAACTATGTATTCTACAAATTTTTTAGGGGCATCCTCCCCCGTATATATGTATAACGAATTTACTAAACCAATCATTAAAGCTACAATGTATATTATAGCTAAACGCTACACTCAAAATCAGCGTAGACAACGAATGGAACGTCTAAAATTCGCTCATAATTTTTGAAAAATATACTACTGTGCTCGTCGTACGGCATCACCGTCACAGTCTTTGTACATATATGGCGATGCTGCATGATATCAGCATTCCTAGAGTACTGCAAGCAATCATTGCAGAAATACGCTGAGCATTTGTTATGTGTAACTTGCGCCGTACAAGTCTATTAAAAAGAAACAAGTAAAACACATCAATTATAAAATTTGGTAAAATAATACATTATAATCAATTAAATAACTTTCATAAAAAAATGTTAAAAAATATTAAGTATAAATTGGGAAATAGTATTGTATAATATTTATATCTTACCTTGAAATAGATTTAATCTATACATAATGCGAAAGTCTTGGATAAGAAGCATGTTGACATGATGTCTTCTTTCAATTAATTAATAGAGCCATACGGCCCTATTATAGCATTAACTTCTTCATCATACCCAAATAAATTGACGCTTATGTCTGTTGTTTTTTTCAAACTGCTCAATATCTTTAAAAGTTAGAGGGAATATTAAACACCCAAAATTTAAAACGATTCCATTCGATAGAGTCATGATGTTATCCCCAAAATTGGGAATGTTGTAAACTTGCGGTCTATAAGAATGACATTCCTTCGGACACAGAGCAGCGATGAGAGTCCATTTAAAGCAGTATTCGTCGTTGTTTTGGACATTAATGCATTAATGCAGGCCTTCTTCTTATGCAGGACTTTGGTAGAGGTAGAGACTTTTGGTATGACGAACCTCTTATTGGCCGGTACTGATTTATGGTTATTTCAATATGGCAGATTTTCGCTCCACCCACTATCTCTCTCCTGAAATTCGCTCATTTTTCTACTAATAACCTCAAAATTTTCTCTGAGAAGTGGCACTATTTGTTGCTATAGTTGAAGTATTTGCATTCTCGTTTGGAATGCTTTTAATTCGACGATCATATCATCATCTGAGGTAATTTTAATATATTCGCAGTAGAGCTCAATGTGAACCTCACTTCTCAGAAAGAATTCTTCGGGTATTAGCAAACCTTCATCTTTGTTTTCATAAATAAAAGATTCACTCCTTTTATTGAAGGCGGACCTTATATATTTAATGTTGCTGTTAGGAGTAGATACGTAGCAATTCTTTTTGTGTTTATTGGCCCAATTTTTTATTTCAACGTTTGTTTTGCATTCTTTGCAATAAGAAGAGCTGGTTTGTATGTTTTTCAGCGCAGCTGAAGGGCCAACTTCCTTATGTGCATGAACGAGTTTCTTATGTGTTACCAATTTATAATTTCTGGCGAATTCTTGCTGGCACTCGTCACATTTGAACAATTTGTTAATGTGCTTTGTTTTAATATGCCTTAATAAGCTCCGCTTGGCAGTGAAGGTTGTCGAACACTTTTCACAGATGAAATTCATTTTGAAACTTTTATGTGGTGGTTAAAATGAGCAAAGAAAATATTGTTTAAATGTATGTAGAAACTAAATTAAAAAACGAAACACAAAACGAAAGGAATTTGAAACTATGGAATCTATGAAAACAAAAGAAGAACTCAGATGTGATTATACTCACCGCTTGAAATTTCCTGCTTGTATATTCTTTCACTTTTTAAGTATTGTATTCTTTCACAATTTTAATTTGCTTCACTTTTACTATTTCACTTTATATTTATTATTTTGGTGTTTTAATTTTCGCTGGTCGTGTGATGACTGAGTGTTATCAGAAACTGAACACTTGTCCGAAATTTTGTTACTTTTTATATAAAATTGTCTTCTTCTTCTTCGTTTTCTTCTTCTTATTCTTCTTCTTCTTTCCTTTCGAAAAAATTCCTACAAAACGTCATTAAATTCAAACAAACGAATTTCCTCTAATTGGCTTTTTTAGATAAGGGATAATTGGTTAATGGGATGATTCCATTACAAATCACGTTTATTTGTACACCTGCACAAGGAATCCTGTGAATTCAGAGACTCATCACTTCTTCCTAATTTATTGCCTTTTTTTCTTAAAATTCTTGAAAAAACCCATAAAATGTCAATGAAATTTTTCCTTTTGTAATTTACGGTTTGGTAAGCGATAATTTTAGTACGGCGATCATTGCGTTTGCTGCCAAACTTAGTGCACCTTAATTTTAAGGGATGATCGCAGTTAAAATACACAAAACAACAACAACAACTACAAGAAAATAAGCAAAAACCTGAACTCAGGCCAACAAGAAAAACATCCTCGATCGCACCATAGGAATTCGTCAACATATAAAATACACACACAAACTGGATGAACTGCTACACAATTGGAAAATACTGTACTCATTAAAAAAGGAAAACGCCCACGATCTTGCCATAGGAATTCGTTAGCAGTTAAAATACACACAAACAAAAGAAAAAGACAATAAGCAAAAACTTGAACCCAGGCCAACAAGAAAAACATCCACCATAGGAATTCTTTAGCATTTAAAATACATACAAGCAACTGCAACACAATTGAAAAATGCTGTACTCAGTCAAAAAAGAAAACATCCACGATTACGCCATCTACAACAAACTCATAGCTTAGCTCTTTACCTAGTGTTTGCTACCCTAAATAAAAGACAATTATATAAATTGGTAAAATTATTCCAAAAGAAAACCAAACACATGCGGTTTAAATTTTATTTTATCTTTAACAACTAACAATTTTCTCACTTGGGTCTTCTAAAACCAGCAAAAAGAGTGCTGCCAATCGAAATACTTAACGAGCATTGACATTCTAGCTACGAAATACACCTAAATAATATTATTGCACAAAAGAAATACAAATCTACGTGTATAAAAATCTACAAAATACCCTGGACAATAACCAAACTAAATATATCAACCACTGTTTAAAAGTAATATCCTCAAAAGAATGCTACAAAAAAATTAAATTCACTAAATCAGAATAACATTAGCAAATATACCAACCTATAACAAGAAAACAAATTTTTTTGTAGTAAAGCCACAAACCTATAATGCGAAAATATAATTTTATCGATAACAAAAAAGCAAACAGAGCACAGACATAAACCAAGTATAACAATACTTACGCATTTTTATAGCTAAGACACAAACCAAAAAGTAGCACCCTGAGCACCCTCGATTTCCTTTGGGCCAGAATCCCCCAATTACCACTACTCATGCATACATAACATTATTGCTTGTAGTCATACAAACCCAAGGAACCTTGCACCGAAGCCAAAAGTTGAGCATTTTCTGCAGAGATGAGTGTTTGCTTGGCATTTGTGCCATCGTCGTTTTCCACAACAGCTATGACGAAACCGTGCTCCGATATCAACGCATCACGTACGCTCAGTTCGCCCTGCAGCAGCCTCAGATCATCACTTAGCTTGTCTACACATCGCTGCTTTTCGTGGCAATCTCGAGTTTTCTCTTTGAGTTCGCGCTGCAGTTGCATGTTCACTTCTGCGATTTCCTCCAACTGATCCTTCAAGTGCTGAATTAGATAGGTCTGAGATGCACGCTCATTATCTAGTTGCGCGTTAGAAAGCATGGCTTTGCGGAACCGTTCTTCAGCATCCTTGAAGCGTGTAAAAAAGCAAACCTAATGCAACGTCGTTTATCATACGTTAAACCATTCTCAGTTACTTGCAATTTTTCCTTCGGATCGACCGAGTGATGAACTTCTTCCTCCAAAGAACACTCACTGCTGCGATGTGACGAATTCGTGCTGGCTCTTCTGCCATTTGCAAGACTTGTTCTTGACTGCGGTTCCAAAGCAGAAGCGGCATGCATGTTAAAAGCAAGATCTGCTTTCTGCTCCAGATTCTTTTGTTGTCTTTCCAACTCCTGCATGCGTATCTGTCGCGCCTCTGTGCGAGCCTGTCTGCGAGCGGAAAGGCGCGCTTCAGCCTGTAAACAAGAATTTGAAACAGGTTTAGTCTTTCTGCACTAATATATGTACATACGCATATTATTTTGGATTTAATTTGCATGGCAATTTCACAGCCAAATGGTCTGTAAAATTGATGATATGAATCGTTGGAAGGCGAATTGATATCACATAAATCTGATTCATTACGAATCGACTTATATTCTACTCAATTTGTTTGCAAACTTGTACGTTAATTATTAAACACCAAAACCTACAATCCGATTTGCTTCCCCCAAAAATTGTACAATCAACCATAGAGAAAGAATAACAAGAGGCTGAATTAGCGAAATTTACTCGAACGGAAAATGGAAGCGGTCGATCCGCAAGGGAAACGAAGAAACGAAATGAGTGCAAACTGCGTCCTCAAGGAGAGACTAGCAAATTTCAATAAATTTACTCACGCATACAGCGAAAATTTCTTTTCAATCAATTACTCTGTTTTAGCATGCCTGAAACTGTTTCGTTTGGTTGTGTGTGTGAATTTCTGGAGTTTCTGATGCTTTTCTGAACTTTGTTTGCGATGACCATCGATTTATTTGAGTCGGCATGCTGGGTACAAAAAAGCCCCTATAAAAAATAAATCTTTACAGGAGCACTATTATGAATATATCCAATCTCTAAAAACTAGCAAATATCCTAAGTATTAACACAGTTCAATTTTGATATGACTAATTATAATTTTCTTTATTTTAATCTCGTAAATATTTGTGTTTTACGATTTCCGAAAATCATCTCCTAAAGCTTTCAGCCTTTCCGCAGTTATATAAGCTGCTACATACAAATAATTGCAAAAATTTTAGTTTCCCACAATTGTACTAATCAAGAAAGTCGTCCAAACCTTATTCAGGGAATTTCCAGTGCAAACACACAAACACATGCAATAGCTATAGCGGAGAGAGCGAAGCATTCAGTAATCTATCAACGATTCAGTAGTGGATAGCCAACAAATGCTCAGAGTACGAAAGCAACAGCTAAAAAAGGGAAACACGCAAAAATCTTCACACGAACCAGAACTGTGTATGAGCGAATTCTCAGCGCATCAGTGCAAACACACAAACACGTGTAATAGGGATAGTGGAGTGTGAAGCATTCAGTAATCCATCAGTAATTAGTAGTGGATAGGAAAGAAATGCTCAGACGATGAATAAAAAGTTTTTATCGTGTAAGTTACAGGATCAAATCTTTGGTTCAACTGGTTTTGTGCTAGTTGCATCTAATTAAGGATTCAACTGGTTTATACTATTTGCTTCATTTAATTAAAACCTGGTTAATTAGCTGGTATTGAACGTGCTATTTGCATTCACGTCAAAAGAGGCGTGAACAACATCAATAGAAGAGTTTTCGAACACATACCTCATGTTATCAACCTTATCAGAGTTTAGGCTCCTAGCATTAAAATGAGCGATTTTAAGACCTGCATATCGGGAAGACATAAAACCCACAAGACTCTTATTGCAAATACCAGAATTGCGATCACAAAGGCAAATCATTGTCGTGATTATAAGAAAGAAACAGAAAATGTATAGATGTAAGAAGCACAAAATGCACTACCGCTAACCAGCAAATCGCCTCACAAAAAAGTTTGGAAATATAATTAAAAATTAAAGTTCTGAATAAAGAAACCAGATAAAAAGGAAATAAAGAAGAATTAATAGCTATGTAAAAGAAATTATTAATTATATCATATAAATATTAATAGCAGCTAGACACCTCCATTACTTCTACCATCTTCAACAAGACCCGCAACAGCATTTAGCTCATCCATATTCCTGATTTTAGAGATATCTCCATGCTCAAGCTTTCTTACGATAACTGATCTTCTCCTTGTAGGAACATAGTGCAGCTGATTACTTCGTTTAAGTATAAGAGCTTGCTGGAAAAGTCTTCTTTCGCACCAAGTTGGCTGGGGAGTTCAACCCAACATCATTTAAGGTCAGCGTAGTTTTATTGGTTCGCCTATATACAGCACCACGTCGTAAAACTTCATTTCTGTCATAGCCACTGAAGAATTTTAGAATTATAGGCGCAGGCGAAATCCGCTCTTTACGTTTATTTGGAAAACTATGCACACGAAAAATACTCTTAAGTTGAGGAGGCTTACAGCCGACAGCAAAGCAAAGTTGATTGTATACAGCAGTTAAATTTTCTTCATTGCTCTCCGGAATTCCATGAATTACCGCATCTGCAGCAACTTCTCTTCGCTCATGGGTGGCAATTTTTTCGTTTGCTTCACACAGAGCTTCACCAAGCGAAGCAATTTCTGCCTCTTGCGACATGTTCTCAGATTCAACTTTCTCAACCCGGCACACAATATCGGCAATACTACCTTTAATTTCTGCAACACTTCTTTCCCACGTTCATCAAGTTCATCAATTTTACTACTGACGTCATCACGAAGGTTCATTATTTCTTCCTTGAAACCTTTAAACAACATTTCAGTGAGCTTCGGAATACGATCATCGCACTGGTTTACAGTGAGAATATTCGTACTGCCACTGTGCACTGCAGAACTATTGGGAGTAGGTGTAGAGAGGATTTGGCATTAGCATTCTTAGCTAGCACAGAAGTTGTTGGAGGAGTTGAGCACAATTTTACATTTTCTCCTTTGCTTACCTTCTTTTTATACTGCCTTGTTGCTGGTGACATTTCACTGAGTATGTTAAGTCTCAGATTTTTCAAATGATTTAATTAATATTTATAACAATCAACCACACTTAAACTTTGTAATTAATAACTCAAATAAACACAGGCGCATTAACTTTGTCGTATTATTAACCACAGATCAGTTTATCTTTAGAATTATGTAAAAGAGCGAAGACTATTGCGGGGCTTTTGAAACAACGTCTAGTCAATACCACACATACTTTTCTCGTGTACTATCACAAGCCATTCAATCGCAGTTTCAAATATACGGCCTATGCAGGGAGGATGTCGTCAATTTGTGAAGAGCGTATGGGGGTACTCAAACGGCAACGGTAAAATTAACAGCAGAAAATGGTAATATCTTACTCAGAGCGCGAAATGTAAAAATTGGCTGGGTAAACTGTCGCATTAGAGAAAATAATGCGCCGATCCGATGTTTTAGGCATAGATTAGTAGATGAGACACTCGAAAATGTCCCTTATACACTAATGCATTTTTGCTGGAATTGCACTGATACAATGAAAGAAAACTTTGATTCGCTGCAAAAAAAGTGTAGCCTCGCCGTAAAAAAGTGTAGCCTCGCCGTAAAATAATGTAGCCTCGCCGCAAAAATTTTGTAGCAACCACTGATGGAAAATTTATTTTAAGGGGTTTGTTTATCGTAACGTCAAAATAAATAATTATAAATATTATGTTTTTTATCCGTGAAAAACATGTGTAAAACATAGTTTTAAAGTTAATAAATATATTCTATAACATTTTACACAGCATTTTCTAATTTGCTTCGTTATATTTCCTATAAATGCAGTCGGTAATCAAAACCTTTTGTTATAAATACACAATTATGCGCCTAATTGCGAAAATATTTTAGAACGATATTAGCAGAATAGCATAAATGAAACTGAATACAAATTGTTACAAAATAGTTATAAATTATACGTTATTGGCCTAGTTGGGGCTCCAAAACCCTTTAGCACATACGGTTGCACTGGTAAGAAATCGTACACATTGTTTGATAAAGAAACAAGAACAACAATGTGGTATCTCTCACGTATTGTATACGTGAGTTCAACATACCAAACAATCAAATGTCAAACCGACTTTTTGAAGCGGCGAATAGCGAGTGTCACATCTAGTAATCTATGGTTTTAGGTGCCTTGAGTTCGGACATATGGCGAAACTGTGCAAAAGTACATGCGATCGCTTAAAGTGTTGCATAAGGTGTAGCCAGAGATAAAGAGATGAAACACTCCTAAATTCGCCGCTCATACTAATCCATTTTTGCTAGAATTGCACTTACACTATGAAATTAAACTTGCAATTCGCTGCAAAAAATTTGTACTTTGCTTAATTCGCTGCAAAAAACTTGTACTTCGCTGCAAAAAATTTGTACTTCTCTGTGGTGAAATTATTGCCATAACCTCTTATAATATTAATTTAACAGGGGATGGTTGCAGAAACGTCAAATAAAATAATTAATAAATTATATTTTTTTTTATGCTTAAAACACGTACATAACACAACTTTAACCCCCAAATAATGAGAATAAATGTTTACTTTCAGAATTTTACATAGCATTGTCAAAATTAATTCAATTACAATGACTTAATATAGTTGTCCGTCTAAATATTCTGTTGCAAACGTGAAATTGTTAACCTATTTATTTAAAATATAAAGAGTGATAATGTGGGAATTTAAATATAGTTTAATTATTCAATGCATACATATTGTTAATATATAATTCAAATCATGGGGCTTTCACACTCTTTTCGGCACCCACTCAATAATATTTGACTAACTTCACCACCTTTGTTTATTAATGGTGAAAACTAAATTTTTCAATACAATTCTTGAAAACAAGTAATTGTTTGTATACAATTTATTACTTGTGCAGAAGGTTATAATACAATAAATTTTGAGGACTATCATAAGAAGTATTACGGATTTATGGATGTAATGGATAAGAGTGAACTAGATGAAGAAAACGGCATATCCTACAGCAGTATGCTTAAGAGGGACCGGCGGCGTTGGGCTGCCGCTGATCTAGATTCGGACGACAGTCCTACTAAAGAGGAGTTTTTAGCGTTTTTGCATCCGGAGGATAACCCAATTATGACCGATGTAGTGCTTAATGATACCATAGAGGACATTGATAAAAATTAAGATGGCCAGATTTCTGTATATGTATACATCTTCTGAGCCAGACGAAGAAGAGCCAGAATGGGTAACAAGTGAACGTGAAAGCTTTGCAAAGTACAGAGATCTCAATGGTGACGGATTTCTAGACCGAGAAGAGTTGCGTGATTGGAATGTGCCGAAGGATTTTGATAATGCTGAAAGTGAAGCTAAACATTTATTGTTCGACGCCGACGAAGATTCCGATGAAAGATTGACCAAAAAAGAAATCCGTGATAAATACGATTTGTTAATAATTTATACTTTAAAATTTACTATGTAATAACAAATATTGTCTTTCTTATTCTTCTGTGACTCGAAAAATGATTATATTTTTAATGGATATGTACATTATATTATAAATAAAATCATCTACGCCAAATAATTGTAAACTTTTAATAAACTGTTTATAAAAACTGTTTTTATTATTGTAAAGCATTGCGACAACTTTTTATATCATATTTTAATGCATTTGAAGATATTTCAATTGCTGTTCTATTAAATAATAAAATAAATAAAATTTATAAATATGCAAACAGACCTTTGATTTTAATTGATTTCGTTTTAGAATAAGTGTTACTTTTTGTTATAAAAATATATAAAGGAAATACAATATCTGCGCGATGTACGAAATTATTGATTTTTTCGTTAGTATTAACATCTATGTATGTAGCTGATTTGCTCTGTTTCATGTGAAATATTACAAATTTCTGCTTGATGTTGAACATCTACATCTTCCGGAATACGTTGTCCTGTTATATTAGGATTTCTTTGCGGTTCACGTGGGCAATTGTTCAAGCACTTGACGGTAAGCACGTAAATGCATTTTCATTTTCTTCCGTTGTATGGAAAGTTTTGACATCCAACCGTAAACGTTTAGTTGCTGGTTGTTGCATTCGAGTTTGAGAGGTTGACGATGATTCTAAATCTTAAAAATTATTATAGTTGCATTTTAAAAATTTTTGCATAAAACTTACTATCTAGCAGTTCGAACGTGACTTGACTTGACGTGACGTGTCTTTACAAAAGTTTGTGGCTACTTCATGCTGTGTCTGCGGGACATTAATGGCGGTACCTATAAATAAAAATTTAAGAAAAAATTATAAAAAATTTAATGTAAATTTAAAATACCTTTTTCTCTACTTGAAATTTCTGGATGCTAGTTCCAGAATATAATGGAACTCGCAATACCAGTCTTCTCGTTCTGCTTTTCTTAACTTCATTGTGTACACGTTATTGTTAAAAGGATTATTATTTATGCCTCGTTGTTGTCCACTTGAATTCTGCATTAGAGCACATTGAAGATATGTATTTACCGACAATGATCCCAGCAAACTTTGACGATCAACGTCCTTATTACACGAAAAATCAACAACACCTTGTGTAAGATTTGTGGCTGCACCCGTCGAGTTGTCGTTTAGTTGCTTTAGTGTGTAAAGTACATGTTAACGATCTTGTACAAGATGTACCACATTAGAACTGACACCACACATTGTATCAAAATTTATCCTATTATTATGAAAGTTTTTCATAGGCACCAGTTTCGATTGATACGGACTGTTGGTTTCTTCAGTAATGGACGTAGTGATCCGAGTTTTAGCAACACCATCCAGCTACCAAACTTCTGAGTCTATATTTAGGTTCTTATGATTTGAGTCGTGCAATTCTGTGCACTTCCGACAACGAAGTTAATGTAGGAGGTGACAATATGCTGCCCATTCGGTTGTTGATCTGTGTAAATAATCAATAATTAGTAGAGTGCAGAAGATTAAGCATACATTTCGAAATATTAAACCCACCAGTTCATTAGTATCCGTACTACAATTGTTCGTTTTGTTGGCGTTAATAAACTTTGGCACTTTACTAACAAAAATATGTTTATTAACAAAATAACTTTAATACGTTCTTATTTTTATAATAAAAAATAACACGACGTTCACTGAAATTTTTATCTCTGTTTTTAATGCTGTGGTGAAAATGCCAATCAAATTTTCTGTACACATTGGATGACACAGAAAACAAGAACAACACTGTAGTACATCTCACGTATTGTGTACGTGAGTTCAACAGTGCATAAAAAACAGACGTCAAACCGATTTTAGAAACGGCGAATTCGAAGTGTTTCATCTCTTTATCTCTGGTGTAGCGTAGAAGGTCATTTCGCCAAAGATTGTAAGAATGATCCCTTGTGACTTTTCTGCAAAGATGATCATTCGAAGGATGCCAAGCATATTATTGGTAGTAGCAAATGCACCTTGCGTGAAAGGGTATCTGTAAACCGCGGTAAATGAAGCTTTTGCAGCTGAATCTAAATCATTGTGAGGCAGCTCAAGACCTTCTACAACAAAGTGTAGTCAAGCACGAAATAGACGCGGCAATAATTGCAGAGCAGTATCGCAGCAAGAGTGGATAGTTTACCGATGGTAAAAAGAAGGCAGCCATTTTGCTTTGCGGTAATGTGGCCATGCAAGAATGCTCGCAGTTTGTAAATGATTACTTTGTCACAGTGAAGGCTTGTGGAGTGTGGATCTATAGTTGCTATTTCTAAATAAAATTCAGTAATTATTGCAGGCAAATTTTAATGCATGGGCGAATGAGTGGGGTTGTCATTACACCAATCAAAGAGGACAACTTCTCCTGGAAGCCGAATCGAGTCTTAATCTGGTTTTGCTCAATACAGGGCAGACTCATTTGAACGAAATGGAAGAACATCGATCATCGACCTAACATTCGTGAGCAGCTCCCTTAGCAGAAATATTGAGTGGTACGTCAACGATATATACACCAATAGCGACCATAGAGCTATTGTGACGTATCTGCGACACTACACTAACACGGTAAAAAGATGTATGTCCACACGAAAGAGCTGGAAACTAATATCGCTGGACGCAGAGGTTTTTGAAGAAATGATCAGCAGAAATCTTACATTTCGCGGAAGTGCGGAACAAGCCTCACGAAGTATGTTTAAGTGGTTGGGTGAAGCATGTGATGCCTCGATGTGTAGAAATGTCCGCAAACCAGTCCGCCAGGCAGCCCACTGCTGGAATGAAGAGATAAATCAGTGTCGGATTAGAAGTAATTTGGCGCGGTGAATAAAACAACGTATGCGAATGTCGGCTCAATACGAAAGCTATAGAGTTATGTATAATACAGCGCGCAGTGAGTTAAAAAAAGCCATTCGAAGAAGTAGAAAGCTCTGCTTCAGAGAGTTGTGCAATGATGCCGATGCCGACTTGTGGGAAGGGGCATACCGCACAGTCATGGCAAAGGTGAAACCTACCGCCTCGAAGATTTCAACTTCACAAAGTTTTATGGAGAACGTAGTAAGATCACTCTTCCCAAATCGTGTCAACAATTATACGAGATTGGCAGTTCCTTAAAATGAAAGGCCACCGGCTGTTACCAGTAGAGAAATCTGTGATGCAATACAGGCCTTATCCAATAAGAAAGCGCCAGGACCTGATGGCATCCAAAATGAAATGATTAAATTAGCACACAAGAAAGACGAGGAACCATTCATCAAAGTATTTAACTGCTGCGTCAGTGAGGGTGTCTTCCCAAAAATATGGAAGATACAACGTCTTGTCTTACTACCTAAACCGAAGAATTCATTACACGAGCCCGAGTCATACAGGCCGTTGTTTTTGGTTGATACGCTTGGGAAAGTACTTGAGTACATCTTCAGGGAGCGTCTACAGAAGCATGTTGATGCGGCTAATGCGCTGTCACACAATCAATGTGATTTCCGAAGAGGTAGATCCACTCTCGATGCAATCGGTGAAGTGATAGATTTAGCTGAAAAGGCCATCGAAGGCACCCGTTGGAAATATGGCACCAAACAATATTGCGTCCTGGTTACGCTGGATGTAAAAAATGCATTTAACTCCGCCAGTTGGGATTGCATATTTGGAGCAATAGCTCAGTTGCATACACCGCAATATCTCGCTAATATAATCAAAAGTTTCCTATCTAATAGGATTCTTTTGTATGATACTGGCAAAGGTGAAAAGAAATACAAGGGCTAACAGCTGTGGTGCCACAAGGTTCAGTGTTGGGACCTCTGCTATGGAACATAATGTACGACGCGGTGGTCCGTTTGCCTGTAGGAAACGGTATTATTATAGTGGGATACGCTGACGACGTGGCGGTTGTGATCGTAAGAAATGAGATAGAAGAACTTCAGGAGGCAACCACGATAACCGTGAATCAAATTAAGTTATGGCTATCTGATAACTATTTGGAATTAGTGATCGCGAAAACGTAAGCGATTCTTATAACTAGCAGAAAGAAGCTCGAGACAGTACCTCTAAACATCGACGGTAACATGATCGTAATCAAGCCCAACATAAAATATCTTCGAGTAATGCTAGATGCGAGGCTTTCTTTAACAGCGCATATTAAAATTTGCGCTGTAATTATGAAGCAGCAACGCAGTCTGGAGACGAACTGACTTACCACATAACTGACGAGTGAGCAGGAATGCTCTTACGGGCTCCCGACGTAATACTTAACGGTGGTTCCGCGAGGAATTTCCGTAATGACGAGAGTAGATGTTTAGCGGGTTAAAGTCCCGCTAGGACGTAAGGCTTTCGTTGCGTTTACTCCTCGTTTAAAAAAAAACCTACATACGTACATATGTACACACGTCACAACCAAACTAGTCAAAATAGAATCCGCGATGGTCAAAATGTGTGTTACCATCAAAATCTCAATATCGAAATTTTTCATGATTACAATACTTTCTTGCATTTACTACGTATACAAGGAAGTAAAAAACATTACATGAATTAAATGTACAAAATGATATGGTTTTTTACTTACAATCAAAATGTAAATGTAGTATACGTATCTAGTAATCTGGAAAATCTGATCTATAGTTCCGAATGGAAGCGGTGTGCTGCTCACAAGTGGACGCAACTTCCCTTATGTTTCATGTGGGAAAGGATGCATCCGAGCCTAGGGCATCGTGTGTGAAAATCATATGAGATTGGTATGCACGGGTGCAACGGCAAAAAAAAAAATATCATATCATATGGAAAGCGTCGATGATGGAATGATGTTTTTTCCAAGCGGGTAACTGCGAATGAAGAATATGAAACAACATTTTTTCCCAGCAACACGATGTTGCTGTGCTTAAAGATTAGGCCTGCTTCGTTTTTAAAAGCGCGCTGAAAAAGCAGAGCAGAGAAACCAGCAAAGCAGAGGCCCAAAGATTACGCACGAAATGTTTTGCTTTTGCTGTAGTTTTATGATCCCTAGTGTTGTGGTCTTGAACAATTGACGAAATCATCGTCGCAATGATCGATTTCAGGGTATCAAAGCTGTTTCGAACGGTGAATGCGTTCAAAGCTGTGTCGAACTGTGAAGACGTTCGAAGTTTTTCGAACCGTGATGGCTTTCGAAGCTGTGTCGAACCGTGATCGCGTTCAAGGCACGATGTTCGAAGCTGTGTCGAACCATGAAAGCGTTCGAAGCTGTGTCGAACAGTGAAGACGTTTTCATGTGGGAAAGGATGCATCCGAGCCTAGGGCATCGTGTGTGAAAAACATATGAGATTGGTATGCACGGGTGCAACGGCAAAAAAAAAAAAAAAATATCATATCATATGGAAAGCGTCGATGATGGAATGATATTTTTTCCAAGCGGCTAACTGCGAATGAAGAATATGAAACAACATTTTTTTCCAGCAACACGATTTTGCTGTGCTTAAAGATTAGGCCTGCTTCGTTTTTAGCAGCGCGCTGAAAAAGCAGAGTACAGAAACCAGCAAGGCAGAGGCCCAAAGCTTACGCACGAAATGTTTTGCTTTTGCTGTAGTTTTATGATCCCTAGTGTTGTTGTCTTGAACAATTGACGAAATCATCGTCGCAATGATCGATTTCAGGGTATCAGGAGGTATGAAAGGCAACGGAGCAATTCAACCTCTTCTTGTTTTTTTACAAGAACACATCATGAGCGGCTTCATTGTTTTCTTTCAATTTTCGTATTAGAAAGAAATTTTTTTTTGTGATTTTGCGTATGCTGTGGATGTTGGGTTGTGAAGAAGAGTAGTTACCGCTTATAAATTATGACATTTTATTTGTAAAACTTCTTATTTGCTGGATATTGCTTAGCATATTAAAAGTAATACAAAATTGAGTAAAATAATTAAAAAATTTTCTTTATACTTACAAACAAGTGGTACATTTTTAATTCTATACAAATTTATAATTTATTTACGTAAGAATTTTATTTCACATACATACTGTAGATGTACATACTGTATATTTTATTATATATATTACATGTTTATTTTATTTATCATTGTCTTTCATACAGCAGAATTCAGTTCATCAGCCTACGGATCTTTATTAGCGGCTTTAGTTCATTTAAAATTGCCTTTTCTCATTAGTTAACAAATTAAAATTTCTCAATACCTAACGTTAAACAAAACCTGCGATCTTCATTAATTCATTCATTCAATTTAAATTTTATATATTAAGAGTATAAAGACCCAACCAAGCAATGCATGTGCATGTTATGTTTCGTGAGAGCAAAACAACGAATACACAGTTTTCAATACGTGCACCCAGCAATGCAATGCAATGTTTCATCAAATTCGCATAGTTCGTGAAGCAAGAATGATAGAAAACAAGATTAGGCCATACCGCCTAACGAAACAAAAAGTGTTTTCGTTATGCGCAGTTAAGTCATTGCGGACTCTGGAAGTCAAACGGTGAGCATTAAAGTCGCTACATATGGTTCAAATTCATGAACTGGAAACACCTACGAGGAGGCAATTAAACAAAGTATATTGTAAATACAATATTTATTAAAATTGTATTGAGTCTTTTCAATCAACAATAAAGGTTTTTTTAGTTAACAAATTACAAATCTAAATTACATATTTTCCTGTTCAAAGTGAAAACAACAAGTCGATTGTAGAACGGAAGTGTGTTGCACCTTCTGATCATCTTCCATCATTCTAGCCAACTTCCATCTTTCCAGTCCTCAATGATGCAATTTATTGGAAAGCAGTGCTGGAAAAACATAACGGACCTGCTCATGTCCAAATCTTGTTTTCTATCATTCTTGTTCGTGAAGTGCATAGCTTGCATAAAAATATGCGGTCTGGACCGCATTTTCCGTAACGATAGAGTCATTTATTTTTAATTGGATTTTCATAATTTGATATGATATTATTTTAATTTAAGGTTTCTATGTTAAAAAGTCTATAAATTAACTCAAAATTATTAAACAATATACTATATTACAGACTTTTAAGTTTGCTAAGTGAATGCTCAGTTTCCAGCAAACGTGCTCGGCGCTTCGTAATTTCATTTCTGTTCATAGGCAACCCTTGTAAGAACCAGAGATAACGAGATGGCTGACTCGCTCGGGTTTCCGAAGATTTGTGACTTCGTTTTTTCGATTTCTTCACGTACACTGTACGTGTTATTCCCCACGCGAATTCACATCTGATTGGCTTTTTGAACTATGCTGATGTTGCTGCTGCCATAAAGCAAACATTCGTTTATCCATAGAGAAAGAATAACTTTCATAGCCACCCAGCCAAAAAGATAAGTATTGCAAATTATATTATATTATATTATATATTGTATAATATATATATTATATATAATATTATATATATAATATAATAATATATATTGTATTATATTATATATTATTATTATTGATTCTTGCATTTTGATTTCTTTTCAACATCTAAACAACTGAAAGAAATCTTACATTTTCAATAAATGTCTGATTTATAGCTGCCGTAACAAACGAAAGCAGAGGAAACAAATGCACATACATACATATTTGTTTGTATATTTGTATTACAAAAACATACGAAAAAAATATAGGAAAAAAACATACAGAAAAAATTACACACTGACTCACACAGTCATCATGCATACGCAGACGTAGCGAGGGAAAGACATAGCAAAAATGAGAAAACTGAAATTGCGTTCTCTCTGCTCGTTGACTCATTTTGCACTCATTTCGTTTCTTCGTTTCCCTTGCGGACCGCCCGCTTCCATTTGGCTTTCGAGTAAATTTCGCTGATTCGGCCTCTTGTTATTCTTTCTCTATGGCAGCGTCGCCCAAGAGCAGCCTTTCGGCCACTCAATTTTTGAGCACCTTAATATGTATACAATGAGTGCATTTGCCGAAATTGCGTGAGCATTCAGGAAAGTTTGATTTGGCTACACCCAAAAAAATTATCGCAGTTTGTGTTAATGCGGATTTTTCCTTTATATTATATAATATTATTATATTTTATTGCAAAAATCATATTTTATGTACAATCTACAAAATTTGTTACGAATAAGCTCAATTCTTCATATTAACGCATCTAATATATCGTTTTCCGTCCTTCTCCAACTAAAGATTCGTAAATTTTTAGCAAATAATTGAGGTGTGATACTTTTCACGGTTGTACTGGTTTGTTAAAACTTTAAATGTGTTGCAATAATCGTAGCAGAATTTAACAAAAAGACACTAATGCTTCGTACTTCGAAGTATTAATTTTTTTCAGTGCAGGTTGAGAAGTCGTTCATACACATGCTTAAAATGTGACAGTGTGAGTTTGGACATCGCTGCTCTATGGTTAAAGTTAAAATGCAGCCAACAAAATACTTTGAAGCCCTCGATATGAACCACAATCATTAAGGAAATAAAGAGTTATATAATGTTAACAACTAGAAAGCTGTAAAAAATCTGAAATGTATTATTTATGCCAAAAATAAAAGTCTTGAAATATAAACAATAATTTTACTTTGTAAACGGAACCCAAATATGTAGTTGGGTATTATACGCATAATAAAAACATGTATTAAATTTGCTGTAAACACAAGACATATTAGAATATTCACTCAGATGTTTTGTTTTGCGAACATTTAATACCATATTTACTTTCCATATGTAAAATATATATATATATGTATGTATATATATATATATATATGTGGACTAAAATAATATTTAGTCATTGATGTACTATAAAAGACTTATGTCTTAGTGTACCATATTTGAATGAATAAATTGAATTGAATTGAATATATATACGCTTAATGTAAAGTAATAATCATAGATAAAATCAATATGCGTTCAATCGAAATAATTTATTTTATTTTTACAAGTTTACAATTGAGTTGAAATCTCAAAACAAAGTGTTAAGGCATACATAAAATATTGTAAACAAAGGCAAAATCTTGTCGTGTCCGACCCCTCATCAACGGGGTAGGGTTCTCTGGTGGGGAGTTATTCATCAGATTTCCAATTTTTCACGAACATACACATTTTGTTTTTCACGAACACCAACAAACTTCTGGAACCCGAATGGGAAGCCGAACAATCGCTGGAATAAGTCAGCTATACCGTTATCTCTGGTAAGAACATAACTACTGCTGTGATCTTTATTTAATTTTTGATACTGCCAGAAATAAATCTCTGATACTGCTTGTATAAAAAATAATAGATGAAGTGAAAAAAATGAAATTATATTAACATTACACGATCTTTTATTTTTTTCCACTTCTTCTTCTATTTGCAACAACTACAATAATATTTGTTGGCATTGCATCAACGATTTGGTATACTCCAAATATATTTTTGATTTGAGTTCATTTTTCAATTAATTTCAATTTAATTAAAACAGCTGTTTTCAGCAGTTATGCAATGCTTGGTCGCCTTACGGATACGTATATTGCAGAGGTTCCTTATCTTTGAGTTCGCTCACGAAAATTAACTTGCACTGGGCTTTAACTAAGAAAAATGAAAACAACGTTGTTTTGACTCGATAATATTAATCACAATATAAAATCAATCATGCATATTAGAGAGCTGCAAATTGCGTTTCAATTGCCTTGCCTTCCATTGCAGCACTTTGCATTGCCATTGCCTTGCATTGCCGTATCGCATCAAAGGCAAGCAATTACTTTGCCGTCGACGCAGACGGCAGTGCAATGGCAATGCAATACCATGCGTTGCCTTCAGTAGGCAATGAGGCAATACTGCCCATTGCCGGCAATACTGCTGCACATTGCTGCAATTTGCACCTTCAAGAGTTTTTCATATTTTAAAAACGAATAGCTGTGGTTTTTGAAACCATAATTCTTTCGAGTGTAAATTTAGGAGAAACTGGTTTCGAAGCAAATAAAAACAACAACAACTTCTGCTGAAAATTGAAGCGGAAAGTACAGCGAAGACATGTTCACGACAATAACAATAACAACAGCTTGTGCGTAATTTGATGGATGTGTAATTTTTGATCGAACACTGCGATCTACAGATATAGAAAAGAAATGATTATTTCTATCAAAATCTAATTAGTCGCGTGAATCTAAAAATTGAAAAATTATAAAATTATGCTATAAAATTCCATTGTAAAGTTATCTACTATAAAATTATATGCTCGCACACTTAGTCAGTGTTCATAGCATAGATTACTAGATGACACACTCCTCGCAGACCTCGAGTGTCTCGCGAGTGGAGACACCACCCATGAGCTTGGTGTGTCCACAGTGGAAGTTCCCGGATAAAAAAATTCTCAGTCCTCAGCAGGAGGACGATTATATTGGCCGTCCATTACAAGGAAATGCTCGCAGGAAACGGCTTGAAGGGCCGGATTTACGCGAGAGTACAGTTGAACGGCGAGCATTACGACGCGACAGTAGACACCGGAGCGACGAGGAGCTTTATCAGCAGACGCCTGGCGGAGAAAGTTAGAAGAGATACTAATGCCACACCAAAAGCAACCACGATCACACTAGCCGACAACTGGCGGAAAACCTGCGTGGGCGAAATTACACTACAGATTAGTTTGGAGAAGGAGACCTTTGAAATGTCAATGCTGGTTTTACCACAAGTCGTCGATGACATCATCTTGGGTATGGACTTTTTATGCTCCACCGGTACTACCATTAAATGTAGTGGCCAGACACTGGAGTTGACAGTGCAACAGGTGCCAACATACACAAGGTGCACAACCATACAAGAGAGTCGTGAGGTTGACTTTTATTTTGAATTTCAGTGCATTACAATGAGGACATTATTTGCCCATAGTGATTGAGATGCACGCAATCGCAAAATGCATTTACGCACATCTTCTTTATCTTGATGGATTTGTTTGTCTGTCCTTTCAACTCTACTATTTCGTATATTTATTGCATTTATCGTACGACGGCAAAGATTGGGTCTTCCCCCACACCCTCCCCCCGCCCTTTGCGAATTCCTGGCATTGTTCTCAGTAACACGCACAAATATACTATATATAATATAATATATTTATTGAACTAACCTTCAACCATCATAAAACACGTAAAAGATTTCATAAAATTTCAAATAAATCTTATAAAATTTTGCAAGCCAATATGACAAAAAGCTTCTCGTAAATGTTTTGAAGTTCTATAAGGAATGCGTAGCCTCAGCGGTCACGAATATAATAAAATTCGTGTTGGTTTAAATTCTAATGTAAAACTAAAATCACGATTAACTAATTGTATTGTGAGGGTAGGATGGTAAAATATACTTAACGGCCTATTATCACACCTACCATGCATTCACAAAAAATTTTTAGATATTTCTTTCTATTTCTGTGTTGCTCCCTCTCCCGTTCTGCGCTCTACCAATCACTCATTCCCTATCGCACCAATCCCCCCATTCACAATCCTATCCCCCACCACAATCCCTCGCACATCTACTTAGTGTTCATAGCATAGATTACTAGATGACACTCGTAATTCGCCGTTTCAAAAAATCGGTTTGACATTTTATTGTTTGGTATGTTGAACTCACGTATACACTACGTGAGAAGTACTACTGTTGTTGTTTTTGTTTTCTTTACCAATCGATGTGTACCTTTTACACAGGAACAGTAGGTGCAAAAGGGTTTTTGAGCAGCTAGGCCAATAACGTATAATTTCCAACTATTTTTTAACAATTTGTATTCAGTTTCTTTTATGCTATTCTGCTAACATCATTCTAAAATATTTTCGCAAAAAGGCGCATAATTGTGTATTTATAACAAAAAAGGTTAGATTAACGACTGCATTTATAGGAAATACAAGAAGCAAATTAGGAAATGATATGTAAAATGTGATGGAATATATTTATTATCTTTAGAAATATGTTTTATACATGTTTTTTACGAATAAAAAACATAATATTTATAATTATTTATTTTGACGTTTCGATAAACAAACCCCTTAAAATAAATTTTCCATCAGTGCGTGCTACAAAATTTTTGCGGCGAGGCTACATTATTTTACGGCGAGGCTACACTTATCAGTGCTATTCCAGCAAAAATGCATTAGGGTATAAGGAACATTTTCGAGTGTCGTTGTTTATCGAAACGTCACAATAAATAATTATAAATATTATGTTTTTTATTCGTAAAAAACATATAGAAAACATAGTTTTAATGTTAATAAATATATTCTATCACATTTTACACAGCATTTCCTAATTTGCTTCGTTATATTTCCTATAAATGCAGTCGGTAATCAAAACATTTTTGTTATAAATACACAATGATGCGCCTAATGTTCTAAACACAACACCATTTGGAGAAATACTATTTGTCTCACGAACTGTCAAATATTTGCTGACTCTTGACGTCGGCAGAGAGATCAGCTGCTTGAGTTTACAATAAAGATTCTTAAAAAATGGATCCATACGGAATGGATAATTTAATATTAAATACAATCTCCACTATTCTTAAAATTACATACATCGTGTCAGTTGTCTACAAGGTATGTTATTATAACACAAAGAAAATTTGACATAATATTAAAAAATAATTAATAAATAGGCCTACAAGTTAAAACAGCGAAGTCAGTGCAGAAGACGATGGTGGGTCCGCCCAGTCAATCTGGCTCGTGAAAGACTCGGATTTTACGAAGTGTGCACCAAACAACTGCGGCTAGTGGACAAAGAACATTTCTTTAAAGCCACTCGCATGGATCCTGAAAATTTCAATGCACTGCTGGAGCTGTTGCGGAATAGTCTCTCACGATATTCCAAAAGCAAGCCAATAATCCCAGAAATACGTTTATCCGTAACAATTTTGTGAGTAGGTTTCATATTACTTATGAAGTGCGATAAGTGATTACTTGTTTATAATTCAAGGTTTTTTGGCGCAAGGCTGCAGTGTGAATGTCTTGGCTTGGGCTCACAAGATTGGAATTTCTACAGTTCGCAAAATAATCTACGAAACATGTGAAGCCATTTGGGAAGAGCTATACGAAGTGTATATGGCTCCACCAAATATTGCCGACTCGATTGCAAACGCTGAACTGTTTTATGAAAAAAGCGGAATGCCAAATTGTTTGGGCGCTATCGACGGCAACCACATAAATATGGTTTGCCCGAGAAAAAGTGGATCCCTATACTTTAATTACAAGCGCACGTTTAGTATTTCACTATTAGCGGCTTGCGACGCGAACTACACCTTTAACTTCGTGGACGTTGGGGCTTTGGGTAGCCAAAGTGTTGGTGGTATATTCCTGCGTAGTGTGTTCGGGAAAAAAATTTTGTACGAAACATTGGATGTGCCACCCGATAGTTAGTTGCCCGATAGATCGAGGAAATTTCCTTACTATTTTGTTGCTGACAATGCGTTTCCATTAAAGCGAAATTTGATGAGGCCATATCCTGGCAGAAATTTACCCGCTGACAAGGAGTGTTTCAATAAACATTTGTCTACAGCTCGCGTGCATATTGAGAATACTTTCGGCATCCTGGCAAACCGTTGGAGAATTCTACATACTAAAATATATTTATCTCCTAAAAATGCAGTCAAAATTGTGTTGGCAACAACGATACTACACAACGTTTTTATGCTAAAGCATGACAACACATATTACTCAGCCGATTTGGCCGACAGGACTGAAGACGGTGTTGACATCGCCGGAAACTGGAGAAGAGAGACGAATGCTCTTCCATCTATAAGACCCAATTCCAACCGATCTGTGTCCGCCGCTTTCGCTCTGAGGGATGAATTAAAATGCTATCTTTTCAGTAACAATTACCAGAGAAATGAAAGCCATTAATTATGTTTTTAATTTGTATTATTTTATTTAAAGTTTTATTTTGTTGCATTGAATTCATCAATGTCCTCGTGGACAATCCGTCGGCACTTGTCTATAGCAGCCTCAAGGGAGGCATCCCGGCTTGCTCCAACTCCTCCGCCAAAGCGGTGAAGTTGAAATGAACCACCGAGCCCGACCTTGCACTGTTCGCAGTCAGGTTGCTGCTTAACCCGGCAATGGTTCCCGACGCCTCGCTAAGGAACTCTTTGAATTCATCATTATCCTAAAGAGTAAAAATTTTCATTAAATGGGACATAAAATAAGCTAATCGAACCTTACTTTTTGAACCTTCCGCATTTTTCGTCGTTGCCAGTCTGTGGTTGGGACTGGTGATGTTGGTGGAAATGCTGCTGAAGGGATTGGTGATGGGGAAGGAACTGGTGTTGGTGGGATTGGTGATGGTGAAGGAACTGGTGATGGTGGAATTGGTGATGGTGAAGGAACTGGTGATGGTGGAATTGGTGATGGCATGCGTGGGGGAGAAAAGATTGGAATTGGTGAAGGAGACAGGATTGGGATTGGAGAGGGCGATGGGATTTCTGATGGGGAAAAGATTGAAAATGGCGATGGAGACAGGATTGGGGAGGGCAAGGAATTCAGAGGCGGTGGTGCAATTTGCGCGTAAGCACACTGCGGCCTATAAGCCACTGGCTGCTGGATGTTGCCGATTGTGCTAAAATTTCATTTTATTATTTTATTTTATTTATATTATTTATCAAGTAATATTTTACCTTCTATACGACTGGCAATCGTCTAGGAATGCCATCGCTTCCTCGTGCTTCCACGAATTCCTCTGCGACGTGGGTGCAGCACTGCCCGAAGCGAATTGCTTGGCCCTGTTCGTCCGTCGCTTCACATCGCGCAGACTCCTCCACTTCTTCTTGCAATATTCTACTAAATGATATTTAGAATTAAAATCTTTAAATGCACGATATTACGTACTTACCATCGGCGTTCAGATTTCCAGCTATACTGACCCATACTTTGTCTTTGTAGTGAGTCAATTTATAGTATGGGTCAGCCAAATAATAGAGGCACCTATGCTGCCGCACCTCTTCAATTAACTTTTCCTCGAAAAATTTCATTCTGAAAGTGTATAAATGCAAATAAAAAATCAAACCATAAAGATATCTTACTTACTTGCTTTACCAAAAAGTTATTTTTGCTTGCAAAAAATCAACACTGCAAACCACGCAAAAATAACAAAAAATTACAGTCGGTAGCGCTAAATACAGCAACAATGTAAAATATTCTTATTTAGTCGTGGCGAAGTACGAAAGCAGCGAATACAGTTGTTTTTTTTCTCAACTCCCATAAGAGCCTGTGTAATTTTGACAGTTCGTGCGACACGTAGTATTTCTCCAAATGGTGTTGTGTTTACAACATAATTGCGAAAATACACATTTTAAAATGATGTTAGCAGAATAGTATAATTGAAACTGAATTCAAATTGTACAAAATAGTCGGAAACTATGCGTTATTGGCCTAGTTGGGGTCTAAAACCTTTTAGCACCTACAATTGCACTCTTAAGAAATCGTACACATTGATTGATAAAGAACCAAGAACAACAATGTGTTACTTCTCATGTATTGTATTCGTGTGTTCAACATACCAAACAGTCATATGTCAACCGATTTATTGAAGCGGCGAATAGCGAGTGTCTCATCTAATAATCTATGATTCTTATCATAGATTAGTAGATGAGACACTCGAAAATTTCCTTTATACACTAATGCATACACTAATGCAGCTGGAATTCCACTGATACAATGAAAGAAAACTTTGATTCGCTGCAAAAAAAGTGCAGCCTCTCCGTAAAAAAGTGTAGCCTCGCCGCAAAATAATGTTGCCTCGACGCAAAAATTTTGTAGCAAGCACTAATCAACGAGCATTTATTGTAAAGAGATTACAAGGACGAATTCAATTTTGACATCGTATCCGACTATCAGGGACCGACCATGTGACTCGACTCGAATTTCATTCGCAATTGTTTGATGCGTATGAGCAACGAGCATATATTATGAAGAGATTACAAAGGCGAATTCACGGCAAAAATATTTTGACGATGGTTACAAAGTTCGGGGACGGACCATTTGGGTCGACTCGAACTTCATTTGCTTTTGTTTCATGCGTATGAGGCAGCAGAATGCCGTATAAACTTATGCAAAAAAGTGCTTCAATGCAACCATCGTGGACATACGATGTGTGAAGTAAAACAAATGAAGATTATAGGTTTCTCAGGCGTGGAGAGGCAAGGGGTACATTTAACTTCTTATTAATATTTTACAATAACAATTCCCCATCGTGTGCTCAGGTAAAAAGCAGAATTTTTCAACTTTGGGTTTTATGACCTTTGAAACAATACTGTTTGTTGTTATTCCTTCGATGGTGGAGAATATGCCTTTGCGCTTTGATTATCAGAGGGGGAAGAGAAGCAAGGGGTGTTTTCTGTTTATGATTTTTGTGCTTCTGATCGTTTCGCAAATTTTTACATTTTCAGCTTCTGAGCATTTTCGGCTTCTTCATTCAATTTGCTCCTTTCGCACTATGTCACTACAATTTTATTGAGGGTATAGAAAAAGGTAGTATGTACTTATATTAAAAAGTATTATTTAATTGAAGTTAATCTTTCGGTAAGTAATAAGTAGTAAAATAGGGAAAAATGCTAAATCAAAAAAAATTAAAATATAAATGGTTGAAAAATGAAGAATATTTTAACAATTAATGTTCAATGACAAATTAGGAAAATTTTTTAGTTTTCCATATATTGTACTCTAAATAAAAATTGTTTACTTTGTATTAATTTTATTCAAGTTATTAAGCACTACCTTTTCTACACTCGAATTAAAATTGTAGTGACATAGTGCGAAAGGAGCAAATTGAATGAAGAAGCCGAAAATGCTCAGAAGCTGAAAATGTAAAAATTTGCGAAATGATCAGAAGCACAAAAATCATAAACAGAAACAACCCCTCGCTTCTCTCCCCCTCCACCCATAAGCAAATCACAAACGCATATTCTCAACAAACGAAGAAAAAATAACAACAACAGTATTACATATTTCAAAGGTCGTAAAACCCAAATTGAAAATTTCTGCCTGAGTGGACGATTGGGAATTGTTATTGTAAAATTATAAGAAGGTAAATGTACCCCTTGCCTCTCCACGTCTGAGAAACCCATAATCTTCATTTGTTTTACTTCACACATCGTATGTCCACGATGGTTGCATTGAAGCACTTTTTGCATAAGTTTATACGGCATTCTGCTGCCTCATACGCATGAAACAAAAGCAAACGAAGTTCGAGTCGACTGAAATGGTCCGTCCCCGAACTTTGTAACCCAAGTCAAAATATTTTTTCCGTGAATTCGCCTTTGTAATCTCTTCATAATATATGCTCGTTGGTATGAGGCAGCAAAATGCCGTATACGTTATGCTAGAAAGTGATCAATTCAAGTCACAATTCAACTATCGTTGGCATATGATGTGTGAAGTAAAACACTTGAAGATTGTTAACTTAAAGGACCAGGGCAAGGGCTAAATTTACTTTCTTATTATTTTACAATAACAATTCCCAATCGTACGCTCAGTGAAATAAATCACATGCAGATTTTGGTTACAATAACAATTCAATGATAACAAATGATCTCGCAACACGTGAGAATGAGGTTTTCAGCGGGTTGGTGAGAGTTAACGGAGTAAAACTCAATTTGGTTTGGTTTCGCAATTTTATGACTTTATAAGATTTCATTTGCTGATGTTTTTGGTTGAAGGCGGAATACTGGTAGGGAGGAAGCGACGGGGAATTCATGTCGGTCCCCAGAAATTCAGTTGAATTGCAACGTTAAAATTTTGTGTTTTGGCAAAATTTTTCTAAATAAAAATTTTAGTTTGAGCTCAGCTAAAAAAGAGTAAAGTTTACATCGGTTTATTTTAAATTATATTCAGTTCTCAAAATATAGGATTTTAGAAATCTAGAAAATTATGGGAAATCTAATGTGCATTATTAAGAATTGTTATAATTTATATGCTGAACATAGACTACATAAGTTTCCAAACTGTGAAATCTTCTTTAAAATTTGGTGTGATAATATTAAAATACAACCCACTGTTGTGACATGTTCTGCCAGGGACAGTGAAAAAAATTTTGATCCTTCCTGAAAGACCTTAAAGTTTACAGAAGAACAGCGCGGACTGTTCCAAATGCTGAATTTTAAATCTTCAAAGGCGTACAGACTTCTTCGTGAAGACAGGCTTTAATATGCCCAGTCAAGTTTCACTTTGGCGTTGGCGCCCAATTAAAATTGTGTTACCTGGTTGCAATAAAGACATATTCCAGCAGAAACAACTGGCAGAAAAAATGACACCACAAGCAAGGAGTATATATTCATAAAGAGATTGCATGAAACATTTTTTTCCATCAACACGATGTTGCTGTGCGGAAAGATTAGGCCTACTGCGCTGTCAGCAGCAAGCTGAGCAAAGCAGAGCAGAGAAACCAGCAAAGCAGAGACCCAAAAATTGCAGCCGAAGTGTTTTTTGCTGTTTTTTCTGAAGTTTTATGATCCTTAACGCGGTGCTGTTGCCGTGAACAACAGAATCATCGTAGCAATGATCGATTTGTTGATTTCGGGGGATGAGAGGCAACGGAGCAATTCGACCTCTTCTTGTGTTTTTACAATAACAAATTATGAGCAGTAGTCATTGTTTTGTTTTTAATTTTGGTATTTGAATGAAATTTGCATTTTTGTGATTTTGCATACGCTGTGGATGTTGGGTTGTGAATAAGAGTAGTCTTCGATTATAAATTAGACATTTTATTTGTAAAACTTCTTATTTGCTGGATATTGCTTAGCATATTAAACGTAATACAAAATTGAGTAAAATAATTAAAAAATTTTCTTTATACTTACAATCTCATTGGTTAAAAAATTAAAATTTCTCATCGATACATACATTTCTCATCAATTTTGTCTCAATAATATCAATCATGATATAAAATCGATCACGCATATCATATGCAAAACGATTGCTGCAATTAAGGCCAAATCCTCGTACGCACACAACCACTCCGAATAAATTCGCGCATACATAAACCCAATTACTTATGAAACGTAACAGATTAATTTTCGTCCGCATATCAATTGTTTCTACATGCTACAATAGTTATAAATCTACAGCATCTAATATATAAAAGAAACCCATTTATCTCAAAAGCCAATGAGGCATACTCTTTCCAACCTCTCAAAGGTAGCATGCACAAAATCAGAAATCTAAAATTTCTACAAAAATATAAATTGAAAAGGAATCTGAGCAGACAGACTATGATTTGTTATTGTAAAGGCACAAAAATAAGAGAAGTTCCCCCATTGCCTCTTAAACCCCGCTGAAATCAACAAATCGATCATTGCCATGCTGATTTCGTCAGTTGTTCAAGACAACAACAACGCGTTAGGGATCATAAAACTACAGAAAAAAACACTTCGGTTGTAATATTCGGGTCTGAAATTTGCTCTGCTTTGCTCAGCTTGCTGCTGACCGCGCAGTAGTCTTAATCTTTCCGCACAACTTTTACAATGTTGCCGGCAACAAATGTTTCATGCAATCTCTTTATGAATATATACTCCTTGCCACAAGGAAGGAATTGCCTTTTTACTTGTTATTATACAAATTATTATACGGAAAGAGTTGGAGTACAACGATATGATAGATCAAATATACTTTGTTATGAAGGTAAAGGCCTCCGCAAGAAAACTTTGTCCAACAAAATTTTGGTTTCTATGGTAAAGGGGCTAACTGAGAACTACAAATACGTTCATAGCTTTTATTGTATAAACTTGGTAATGAAAAGTAAGTTGAAGTGTAATTTGTGTGGTACAAAAAACAAACATGAGAGCTAAATGTCTTTTTTTTTTTTATTAAAGCAACTGATTATTTCTTTTAATATATTTTCCTTGATACAATCGTAGGTGACAATCTAAGATCAACGTTGCTTAATGTTCTTTCGTCCGTTATGGAGTCTGGGTTTATTGTGAGAGCAGTGATAGCCGATCAAGGAACTCTAAACGTGGCTTGTTTTAAGTCACTAACGCGTAATTTTAGTCAACATTTTTATAAATGCGGCTGTCAAAAAATATACATTATGTATGATTACTGCCACCTTTTTAAGAGTGTACGCAACACTCTTCTATGCACCGATATAATGACGGACCAGGGCATAGCTCGTTGGGAGGTCCTTAAAGAGGCATATCGTATTGACAAAAAGAATAACATACGTATGATGCCAAAAATAAAGAATACCCATATAAATCCAAAATTGTTCGATAAAATGCGTGTTTCTTTAGCAATTCTAGCAGTTCTTCAGTGGCTTCGTGCCTACAATATTGGAAAACCAAAAACCTTTCCACAAAGGAGGAAAACCAAACAAATGTCGAAGCTACGATAAATTTCATTAAAAACTGTAATGACGGTTTTGATTATTGCGACTTAAAAATATTCTTAAATAAAAATCCTAATAAGCGCCCTGTGACAAAAGATTGTGTAAAAATTGTGAAAATGAAGTCATTTATATCATATTTAGAAGCACTTAAGAGTCCAGGTCGTCGGCCAAGCGTTTGCATTGCTGGCTTGATATTTACTTTAAAATCAATGCTAGCTTTGGTTGATGATCTTTTTGAAGAAGCAGGTTTCTCATTTGTGATGCTGGGAAGATTCAACCAAGATTCACTTGAAAACGATTTCGCTGTCTTAAGATCGAGCTTAGGAAGTTGCGCTGATCCATATGTAAGAGATGTGCAATATCTTTCTGCAAGAATACTCTCAATGAAGTTTCTGAACGATGTAAAAAATGCCAACGGACGATGTAAAAAATTTTAACATACATATGTGATAACACTACGCATGATGAATGTGAGGACAACGAAGATCCTTACCATGTACGTACAGTTGATGACGTAGAAAATGAGCAACTCACTAACTTTAAAACAGACGTTGGTCGCTATTTCGTTGGTTATGGGGTTAAAGCGAAACTAGGCAGCAGAAATCATTGTGACGAGTGCAACAAAGAATTTGTGAAATTAGATGATTTCCTCTGGAAGACGGAATGCTTTATAGCTGCAAAAAATTTTAGCGAAAATGAGCTATTTTTAAAGAATCTCTGGAACATTTGGAGATTTGTGAAACCATATTTGACAAACATGCCATTGTGAAAATAAGCTCTAAACAAATCTGAAATGTATTATTTATGCCAAAAATAAAAGTCTTGAAATATAAACAATTGTAATATATAATGTAAAGTAATAATCATAGATAAAATCAATATGCGTTCAATCTCAATAATTTATTTTATTTTTACAAGTATAGAATTGAGTTGAACTCTCAAAACAAAGTGCTGTGATAAACATAAAATAATGTAAACAAAGGAAAAATCTTATCAGTGGTTACTTGTGCTGAGTTGAGGGTCTCTTGTGGGGAGTTATTCATCACTAACACCACTATACAAAATTCCAAGTCTTTCACGAACACCAGCCGATCAAGCGCTGGAATAAGTCCGGTATCTACACCTTTTCCACTTTTAAATCAGAAAGCGTCACTTGTAAATCAGAAATGTCATTTGTAAATCAGAAAGCGTCACTTGTAAATCAGAAAGCGTCACTTGTAAAACAGAAAGCGTCATTTGTAAATCAGAAAGCGTCACTTTAATTTCAGAAGTGTCATTTGTAAATCAGAAAGCGTCACTTGTAAATCAGAAAGCATCACTTGTAAATCAGAAAGCGTCATTTGTAAATCAGAAAACGTCATTTTAATTTCAGTAGTGTCATTTGTAAATCAGAAAGCGTCACTTGTAAATCAGAAAGCGTTATTTGTAAGTCAGAAAGCGTCACTTGTAAATCAGAAAGCGTCATTTGTGAATCAGAAAGCGTCGTTTGTAAATCGAAAAGCGTTACTTGTAAATCAGAAAGCGTCACTTGTAAACCAGAAAGCGTCATTTGTAAATCAGATAGCGTCATTTGTAAATCAGAAAGCGTCATTTGTAAATCAGAAAGCGTCAGTTGTAAATCAGAAAGCGTCACTTGTATATCAGAAAGCATCATTTATAAATCAGAAAGAGGACTTCAGAAAGGATAAACACACGATGTTTTTGTCAGCCATCGAATATGAATTTTTTTTCGCGAAATTTCTGGCATAGAAATGCTAAAAAATCAGTTGAGGTATGTTTCGTAACACTCGCTTTCGAAATTATGACCGTTTAAACTATCCTCTATAAAATTTCAATATCTGCCTTGTAACATAAAAGATGAGAAACATTGAAATTAACATTCACTCCCTACCTCGGTGAGGCTGCCAGAACCGGTTCCTCGTTTGATAGCGTTGGTGGCATTTTGTACTGCAGTGTTTCCGTGTTATTGTTGTTTTTGTCTTCATTTGCGTTGTTGTTATCTCACTCTAATTGATCGTAATTGTTCCGAACTCCATTTTCTTCTATAATTTTCCCACTATATATATTTGCACTTCACTTGTTCTTTAAACACTTTTCAAACTCCACTGATCACTTCTAAGCATAAACTTAAAGTGATTTTCCCGCGTCGTCAGCATGACCTTAAAACCTACTTCTTTTTCGTCTACTTTTGTACATAATCTCAGTTAGTTTCCGCAACAATGTGTTTGGTTTTAATTCTCTATTTACACACTTTTGTTACTCTTGCAAACCGGTAATCGTGGTTCAATTATGTGTTCATTGCGTTTGATTGCAAATTTTTTGTGTACATGTTATTTCTTCGGCTTTCGTTTTCGTTCGAGCTCACATGTATTTTCGGTCGATGACAGTTATGTAGTTGTTTTCAAGTTCAAGTTTCTGACTCCTATGTATATATTGTCGATGATGCTTTATGTACTTGGTTTTCAAGTTCAAGTTCGACGATGCTTTATGTGTTTCGTTTCAAGTTCAAGTGCGTTGACTTTGATTTCGTTTGTTTCCCGATCGCTTGTGTTTGTTGTTGCTGATGTTGCTCTTGTTTTCCTTTTACTTTCTTTAGTCCACTTTTATGTATTTGTTATTTCTTATATTTCTCCGAGACTAGTCAGTAATAATAATTCAAGTAATTGCCCCTTTAATATTCATAAGACGATAATCCTTAAAGTTATTTTAATTCTTATCTTATTGTATTAATATTAATTTTCATTAATATTATTATGATTTCGTACTTAATATTTATCAAATAGCAATTGCTGTTAACTATTTAATATTTAATATTAATTCCAATCTCGATTTCATTATTCATTTTGATCGCAACTTCATTATTAATTTTTCTTTTATAATACAGTTAAAATTTTTTTTGTTTTTTTTTTAAATTCCTTGCTTTCTCGGGGTTAGCCTTAGCCCTCGCCTCTCTGTTTCTTTATTTCAGGTGGTTCGTGTTGATATTTCAGTTCTAATGTTTATTTTAATTAGATAAGGAAATAAATTTGTGACTTCGGATCCATAAAAGGTGAAATGCAGCATAAGGTGGAACGTTTTTGTCGAGTGTCTGACTTTTGGCCTGGATTTAGACGGTGAAGCGCCTGCTCGTACGGCTTCGGAAACTTGGTACGTAACTTATATGTGTGCTCTTAGTTTCATTGTTTTCTTTGTTTAGGTTTTCATGGGATGATGTAATATTCGATGCGTTCTTCGTTAATCGATGCCACTGTCTTTTCTTACCTCGGATAACTTCAGGTAAGTTATTGTATTCTTGGGTATGGTATGTACTCCAACACTTTGATTATATTGTTTATAAAAGTTTCATGTCTTTCAAACTTCGCTGTCGCTTGTCTTGCCGCATTATATGTTCGGTTCGGTGTAGTCGTGCTTCACGTCGGAATTTCTTGTGTTTGTTTTTCACTCGCGACTCGTGTGTTCATTTAATTTAGTGCAAATCTGCTTCGTCTCGTCGTTCTTGCTCTCGGTACTCCTGCATCCCTTGTGCTGGACTAATTTGTCTTGCTATGTTTTTTTAGAACTCTGATTGTTTATGTGGTTATCAGGATTTCTGCCCTCGCGTCGCGTTGTTACATTTGCTTCGAGTGTTTGTTGATGGAACTCCTTAAGTTCGCTTACGTGCGCTGTGCGAGTCCGGGTTTCTCCGTCTCTTCTAACTTTTACTATTGCTGGAGATATAAAGTCAACCACGTAATAACGACCTTCAAACCGTGGTGCCAATTTCGCCGCGAAATTTTCCACTGCTTTAGACAGGTGATGTTGTTTCACCAGCTCTGCTTGGCCAACTGAGGGTTCCTACTGACGACGTCGCAAGTCGTAGTGTCGTGATTGTTGCTGCGCTGATTGTTGCATTTTTCTGCGGGCTATTTGATACGCTTCCGTGAGCCTCGTTGCTCTCCCTTGCTCGTCGTTGCTTTCGTGCACCGTCCCATTCGTGACTCCGTCGTATAGTGTCTTCGGTAGTCGCAGTTCTCTTCCTTGTATAAGGAAGGCTGGGCTATACCCCGTACTTTCTGATACACTGCTATTGATAGCTAAAGATACCTCTGGCAACATCTCGTCCCAGGCTTTGTGGTGACTTCCTGCGAGTTGTGCGATCATTGTTTTCAAAGTGCGATTAATGCGTTCCGTCGGGTTCTCTTGTGGTGTGTACGGTGCTGTGAATTGCTGCCTGATGCCCATTTCCGCCAGAAAGTTGCGGAAACTTCGACTCGTAAATTGTGCTCCGTTGTCCGAGATCAGAACTTTAGGTACACCAAAGCGCGCCAGAATCTGTTCTCGAAAGGCTTTCTTTAAGTTCTCCGTTGAGGCTTTGCGTAGAGGTACCATTTCGGTCCACTTGGAGAACTTATCGAAGAACACCAACAACATACAATTTATATGTTTCGACCGTGGAAGCGGTCCCACGAAATCGGTGCATAGTGTTTCCCACGGACTTTTCTCGATTTTTGACAGCATATGTCCTGCTGGTTTGCGTTGGCTCGGTTTATATTGTTCACATAGTTTACACCCTCGGACATATCGTTTGATATCCCTGAACATTCCAGGCCAGTAATACATAGCGGCAATTCTTGCAGATGTCTTTCGTATACCGCCGTGTGCGGCACATGGGTCATCGTGGTTTTCCTGTAATACTTGTGCTCGTTGGTTCGTTGCGACGCATAACTTCCAGGGTATGTATTCCTCGTCATCTAAAGTGTTCGCAATATGGCGGTAGAGTTGGCCATTCTGTATGATGTAGTCGTTGAACTTCTGCGGGTTTTCTTTGACGCCTTCGATCCTTTTGTCCAACCATGGACACGTGCCTCTATCTGCTTTACCGTTCACTGCGCTGATTATCCCTGCGGTTTCTTCTGGTTGACGCGATAAAGCGTCGGCGACAACATTTAACTTTCCTCGGCGATATTTTACATCAAATCTGTACTGCTGCAATTCGAGTGCCCAACTGGCAATTCGTCCTGACGGATTCCCGATCGAGTTCAACCATTTGAGAGACAGGTGGTCCGTGACTACGACGAAATGGTATCCTTCGAGGTATGACCGCATTTTCCTGATTCCCCTGATAATTGCTAGGCATTCCTTCCCTGTTGCGGAATAATTGGCGTTCCGCTGGATTCAGTCATCGACTTGCATATGCGATCACTCGCTCGTTCCCCTCGAATTCCTGTGTGAGCACCGCTCCTAAACCAAAGTTGCTTGCGTCAGTCTGTAGCGTGAATTCTTTCGCGAAGTCTGGACAAGCCAGCACCGGCGCTTCTGTCAGCTTGGACTTGAGGGTATTGAATGCCTCCGCTTGTGGCGCATCCCACTTCCAGTGTTTTCCCTTCTTCAGCATTGACGTCAGAGGTTGCACTATGTCGGCGAAGCCTGGTACGAATCGGCGATACCACGACGCTATGCCCGGATACCGGCGTAGTTCGAAGCTCGTAGATACGACGCTATGCCGAGATACCGGCTGACCATGTGTCCTAAGTATTTCACTTCCCGTTTAAAGAAATTGTGGTCGTAGTTGACAAAAAACTTCTTTTAAATTCTTGATGTGCTCTGCCAACGTGGATCCCGTGACTATTATGTCGTCCAAATAAGCGAATGCGTACGGCTCCAAATCTGCCCCGATGACTTGGTCTAGTGCTCTCTGGAAAGTTGCTGGGGCCGAATGTAACCCAAAGGGCATCACTCGCCAATGAAACAAGCCCCTGCCGGGTACGGTAAAAGCCGTGTACTGCTTGCTGTTCTCATCTATGGGAATCTGCCAGTATCCATTCTTCAAATCTAGACTGCTTATGTATTTTGCGTCTCGCAGCCGGTCTAGAATATGTTGAATTCGTGGAATTGGATATGCGTCCGGAACAGACTTTGCGTTCAACTGGCGATAATCGATGCATAGTCGCCATTTTCCCGTTTTCGTCTTCACTAACACTACGGGCGCGCTGAATGGACTATGGGACGGTTCAATGCACTTGTTCTCCAGTAATGTGTTGATTTCTTTATTAATCACCTCTTGCATGGCAGGATTACGTGGAAAGTACCGTTGTTTGATTGGTCTCTCGTCTCGCATGATGATCTTGTGACTCGTAATGTGACTTGGACCCCTGATGTCTTTGAATTTCTTCAGCTCTGCTTGTAGAATTTTTGTTGCCTCCTCCATGGTAACCTCACGACTCTCTTGTATGGTTGTGCACCTTGTGTATGTTGGCACCTGTTGCACTGTCAACTCCAGTGTCTGGCCACTACATTTAATGGTAGTACCGGTGGAGCATAAAAAGTCCATACCCAAGATGATTTCATCGACGACTTCTGGTAAAACCAGCATTGACATTTCAAAGGTCTCCTTCTCCAAGCTAATCTGTAGTGTAATTTCGTCCACGCAGGTTTTCCGTGAGTTGTCGGCTAGTGTGATCGTGGTTACTTTTGGTGTGGCATTAGTATCTCTTCTAACTTTCTCCGCCAGGCGTCTACTGCCACAGACTTCTGGCCTCTATTGCTCGCGAGTCGCCGGTCTCGGGATTTCCGTCTCCACTCGCCGTTGACGTGGTCCCAAGCCGTTTCCCGCTCGCTGGCGGCAGCAAACAGAACAAAACCTGTCTGTTACGGCAACCATGGGCCCGATGCCCTTTCAGACCGCAGTTTCGGCAAGCGGTCCTAGGATAGATTTGGCGTTCTGGAAATGCTCTGCGAGCGTTTCCTTGTAATGGACGGCCAATTTAATGGTCCTCCTGCTGAGGACAGAGAATTTTTTTATCCGGGAACTTCCACTGTGGACCCACCAAGCTCATGGGTGGGCCTCCACTCGCGAGACACTCGAGGTCTGCAGCCAGCGTTAACAGTTCCTGCAGGCTGTTAAAATCCATCCGTCTAATATAGAACTGGAATTCTTTCCTGCTGTTCCTGTAAATTCGTTCTAATTTTTGACTCTCGGTATAATCTGCGTATCTCGTCATATTTTGCCGACGAACAATATAATCTTTAAACTCTTCTCCTTCTAGGTGATGTGATTTCCCAATCTTATCCTCCAGACTCTCGAAATAACGGGCCGGCAAGAAGAAATTGTGAATGTCTGTTTTGAAGGCTTCCCAGTGCTGCCACTTCGCGTTGTTGTTACGGAACCATAACAGTGCTCTTCCTTTCAGTAACTCTGACATTGTCCTTGGTAGCATGTCAATATCCAGGCCAAACGTCTCTGCCAGTTCTTCGATGCGCTCCGTGAACAGGAGTGGATCCTTCTCGCCGTCGTATCTTTCCGACCACTTCCGCACGATGTCGATGACCATCGCGTAATGTGGAACCGGTACCTGCTGCGCCACTGATATACTTCTTGGAGTCAAGCTTGAGGAAGTCATGACGGTGACTTCTGGGTCTTCCACGCTGTTCCTCATATTCGCTGTCTTCTTCTCGGACCATGCGCCAGTTCTACGTCGGTGCTTCTCTTCGAGTGCGTTGAGCTCTTCATTTACAGCGGCCTCGTGGACCGCATTTACGATCCAAGCGCTGAATCGTCTTCGTTTTTTCTTACTGGAGCCTGTAGTGGATACGCCATACGTCTCCATGACTTTCACCAGTTCGTCGTTGGAGAGCACGTGTAGCCAACTGACACGAACCATCCTTCGGCCTTCGATGTGTGTATTGTGTAAGCGTATGACTTTGTAAACTTATGTCCCTGCTCGGGCGCCACTTGTAACGAACTTCGGGTTAGCAAAGATATCCTCAGCGGTTGTCCGGGGTTCAATTTACAAGACCTGGGGTTCTCTGGTACAAGGATTCGTTTTATTTAAACTTATTTCGCTTTACTTGCAATATATTGATACTAACAATACGTGTTAGTATGCAGTATGCAGATGCAGCGATACGAAGTATAATCGTCAAAGACACTTTATTGAATGGCTTACGCACGCAAATCAATAAGTTTTGTATATGTACTGTAGGTCTTCCCTGCGACTGTCTTCTATGAGAGTTCACTATTCACTGTTAGATGTTCGCTGTTTAAAGTATACTCGGGTTCTCTGCTGTGCAGGAATTTAACACTGCACCACACGAAGTCTTGACTCAAACTCAACTGAACTCCTGTTGCTTGGTTATTCGCTCTTTTATAGACCACTTTTCCTTGCTTCCGTTATTCATTTTCCGCTATGATCTGGCGGCGTCTCGTTTCTTCGAAAACAAGTTCCCGTTCTCCGCTATGTTCGATTATTTAGTTCGTCAACACGTTTATGTTGTTCCTGTCTTCCGTGTTTTCGTGTGACCTTGTATGATCTCGTGTTGTTCACCTTTTCTGTTTCTTCTGTTTTGACCTTGTTTCGTATCACACAACGTCGCGCTCACCGTTGCTTGTTTGTTTCGAACATTTATTTCTTTTGTTAGTCCGTTATGTTAATTGTTATCGAACTATTATCAATTTCTGTTAGTAACTTATACAGAGTGATTATACAGAGTGTTCAACTATCAGTTATTCCTGTTAATAATTAATGCAGAGTGATTAACATTGAGCGATGTGCGGTTATTTCTGGTGCTCCAGAAATTATCGTCACAATCACACATCATATGCCGACGATAGTTGAATCGAACCACTTTCTAGCATAACGCATACGCCATTTTGCTGCCTCATACGCATCAAACAATTGCAAATGAAGTTCGAGTCGAGTCAAATGGTCGGTCCTTGATAGTCGGATACGTTGTCAAAATTGCATTCGCCCTTGTAATCTCTTTATAATATATGCTCATTGCACTGATGGAAAATATATTTTAAGGGGTTTGTTTATCGAAACGTCAAAATAAATAATTATAAATTATGTGTTTTTTACTTCCTTGTATACGTAGTAAATACAAGAAAGTATTGTAATCATGAAAAATTTCGATATTGAGATTTTGATGGTAACACACATTTTGACCATCGCGGAGTCCATTTTGACTAGTTTGGTCGTGACGTATATACGTATGTACGTATGTACGTAACTACGCCTGTACGCCTGTACGTATGTACGTATCCTCAATAACGTAAAAACGGAGAATCGTAGAAAGTTAAAATTTGGTATTTGAGACTCTTATAAGACCTAGTAATCGGTTCCGCGAAAAGGACACTTCTCATGTAGTTTTTTTCAAATTTCATACATTATTCAAAAACAAACACGCCTAAAATCCACATACTATTTTGTATTTGGGCCTTACATAAGGCACAATTTTGTAGCTCCAATTTTTATGATCGTTCGCACCAAAAGGACTCTTCGCCAAAGGAACACGAAGCATGCATTATCCGAATTACATAAATGATAATGATAAATGAATGTTATTCTGCTATATCTTTTACAAAAATTGGTTGTACCCTAACAGAACTAAACAGGGAAATTAAAATTAGTATGATTGATAGTTAAAGCTGTGTGGAAACTAATTTGTACTTCCTTGTTTTTACTTACTACTATTTAGATTATTTAAATTAAGAGAATCCTATGAAATTTTTTTCATTATGGAAGTAAATATATTTCAAATTTTTAAAACTTCAATTTTAATATATACAAATAAAATATATCAACCATTCTTGAAATAAAACAATACGATCGCCGTCATACAAGGAAGTCATGTGTTGGCCACATCAGATATTTATTCGTGAAAAACATGTCTAAAAAATATTTATAACGATAATAAATATATTCTATCACATTTTACACAGCATTTCCTAATTTGTTTCGTTATATTTCCTATAAATGCAGTCGATTATCGAAATGCACTGAAATTCAAAATAAGAGTCAGCCGGAATGTTTTGCGCAGCAGGAAAAGTGCAACTAACAGAAATAGAGACACCACCAGAACCATTGAAAGGCTTGGTTATCGGCACAGATCCAGCTTCAAACCTGTTGTTGAAGTTCATCTGGCGTTTCAATTCATGCTTCTAAATGACTTCTTTCGGAGCAACAGAAATTGTTCACAATACTGCAGGAAATGGTCAGCAATTTAATTCAACATTTGAAATCAAAGGCCAAGTGTACCATAAAGTAGGCTCATTGCTGCCATTTCCAAATGACCCACATACATTTTTACAGATCTACTTCATGGGCGGTGAGGATAGCAATCACGCGCATCCCGAATGCGCACTCGCAAAACGCGTAGATACACGTTGTGTTCACAATAATCTCAATTCCCTTAATGCCAGACACATCATCGGCGAAGTGGGCGTCCTATTTAATGAGCACAGTGAATTACTGAAATTCTTCAAAACACACATGCACGCATCGTAAAGTGACAATCGCGCTATCGTAATAAACCCCGATAAAACATGAGCTGAAGAGCATATGCGTAGATTCAATGCTCCTATTATTAACGATGTTGCTGCAATCATGGTTGGCGACCACATAGCGACACGAGAAATTGCGATTCGGAGAAGAAACAATAATCTAGAATCTAGATTAACAGTGTAAACAAGCGTATATTATGCTTTTTACGTGCATAAAAAAAAATTAATAAAAATTACTAGCAAAAATTAAATATGCAGTGCAAAGTGAAAGACTGTGATAGTTTGGGTTACCACAAAGCAAGTGAAATTAGTTTCTTCAAATTTCCTCGCGGAAATAGCAGTGCGCAGTTGTGAAACATTTTCCTCATAATGACTTCGAAAATTAAATGCAATTTTTTTGAGGAATTTTTCAGTTTTATTCGGTATTAATATGTGTCTAAATTAGTAGGATTTGCAAAGAAGAGTCTCTTGAAGCCTAAAGCTGTGACATCGGTATTTGATCCACTTGCTATAAGCCAATTGCTTTCTTCAAAACGTGGCGAATAGAACCACAGACGGGAGAATAAGAAAGTAATCGACACATTAAGAGTAAAGATTACGATACTGTCGCACCGCACGAAGTCAGAACCAGAAACGGAAACTATGCAATATTGTGACATAGCTTCCCAATTTAAATATAAGTTAAATTATTATGTAATTTATTTTTTAATCAATAAATTTATTATAAATTAATAAAATTGTATTTTTATATTTATTCCAATTTTTTGGTCGTTAGATACAATTATTTTCCATTTAAGAGATTTAATTATAATTCACGAAATTGCTTCGCTTCTTTTGCAGAATTGTTGTGCGAGATTATTGCATCGTTCGTTGTCTTATTACTATATTTGATTTAGTTTTTTCGGTATAAGAAATGTTCACTTTTCACTTGTACACAATTGTTACAATCATTTCATACAAAACCGCACAATTATTATTAATTTCAATAATTTAGCTCAATGTTTACACTTTTACTTCCAGTTTGTAAACTAAATTCACAGTTCGGCCATATTTCCATCCTGCTGTGACGTAGGTGCGCAAAACAAAGCATTTTTGAAACGCGATCTGCCCAATCTTGTATTCTATCATTCTTGCATCCATAGAATACGAAGGAATTTCTCACGGAGACAAACGAACCCCATTCGCCAAAGAGACACTTAAATTTTTTATTAAAATTTATATCACAACTAAATAACAGTTGGAAACATTAAGCAGATGAATGAAAATCAAATTTATAGTACGTTTAGGCGGTGATTCCACTTGGGTAAAGTTACCCAAATGGGTAAAATTTTGTTGTTGCTCTACGGCAAAACACAAAAATGAACACTCGCTCACGAGACAACAGTGTGCTCATCCGTGGGTAAAATTTTATCCAAGCATTTTGCTGGTTTTTCTTGGAGAACAGAGTTCTGTAGCAGCAAAAACCGTTTGGTAGTATGCAAACGTATGTAAAATCAATGAAAGCGGCAGCAAAATAACAAACGGAAAACCTTTCGAGCGCGTGTACATTTTTTCATTTGTTTTGAGCTGTTGACATAGCAACAATTAGTTCAACGATGACCGCTCATCAATGCGGATGTGTTGTACGGACGTTCTATATTAATTATTTTAACATATTACGCACATAAATAAATGTTTTAGTTTTGCTAATTTTTTAATGATATTTATGACTTGTTTAAGAGTCGATCAATTTGGTATTTTCGATATATTTTTAATTAAATATTTTCAATTTTATGTTTGATTATTATGACATGATGTTTTCTTTTGTAACTTAATTTTATGTTTTTTAAAACATCTAGAAACTAACAAAAATTACATTAAATTATAATTATTCTATATTTTTGTATTAGTATAATAATAGATTGCATATTATTAGCTATCTGTAAAATTTTATGACACTCGACGCCACTTTTACGGCATTTGGTAGCAAAAGTATCAAATATTCTTGGGTAAAAATACCCAAGTGTAATCACTTCGGGGTAAAAATTCGATGAACACATTGGGAGAGTAAAATTGCATGGGTAACTTTACCCAAGTGCAATCACCGCCTTACACCGCTCGTTTTACCAGAGATCTACCCAGATCGGTAGGGATCATTCATTACAGGCTATAATCATCTTAACAGTTGAATAATACCCGAACCAATTCCATGCAACCAACCAAAATTAATGAAACAACAACCCAATACAAAATAAGTATATAATAAATTATTAAGGTTTCACTTGCTTAAAGCACAAAAGCAATTCAATGAAATTAAATTGAAATACAAATATTGTTGCTGGGAATTCAAGCAGTAATGGTGTTACCATTACCATTTAATGCAATAATTCCTCACGCATTCTCTTTCAGAATGTTCGACGTCCACTTCCCACATTACTTTATGGAATTTATCATGGTCTCGAAATAGATATGTATGTCGTGTTGTCTTAGTTTTATAGAGAATTCACTCAGTGTGTTATAATTTAAGCCGTCTGCTGCAGGGAAGAAGTACCAAAAATAGATTTAATCACGTTTCCTATGAGAAATACCCATTGTCTGTTTCAGACAGTTCATTTAACCATTGAGAAATTTTTTAAAAAAGTTTTCTGAAGCACCGAAACAATTAATATACATATGAATACTTACTAAATGCGTTGATAATGAGTGGGTTGTAGTCGTAGTAGCTTGTATAATTCTGACCCCGGTCGCCTCCGCCAATACACACATTCAATAAAGCAAATATTTACCTCGATTGCAATGAGAACCAATGCTTGGTCCTCCGCATTAACATGCGTACTAGTTCTTCGGCGTCCCAGGGTCCTATTCATTATTCCGTTCAATGCCCGCAATTACTGCAACTTTTTAAAGTCTGTATGGATTTAGATCTTACTAAAAACATATATATTTATGTAAATATACATATGAACATATCGATTTAGCAATCAATTGCATACACTGTCACTAATTTTAGCTTAGACAAAATGCGACTGATTCTGATTGGGAAACTAAGCAGAATACGAAAATAAACATTTACGCGCAATTCGCGACGAGTTTTAGAAAAGATGAAAACAGTCACACAGAATCTTTTTGTGTTGCAGAAAATGTTTATATCTTATAGACAGACATAAGTTTAATAAACAACCATTTAATTGAATTTAGTTTGTGAATATTGAACAATTCGATCCTGTTTGCAGAACATGAACATTTGAAGTTTAAGATAGAGACGACAGGAAATCAATCAACAATAATTATTATGTTGATAATTATTATGTAATTTGTAATGATTATTTTGTATTTTGAGCGACTGTATGCTACAACGATCCGTGCTATTGGTTCTGCTCCTTTTGCTTCCTATTGAAGTCACCAAGTTGCTCCGTGTGCCCAGACTATAATTATAATAGGTACTTCCGATCTACTCGATTCCCAAATGTTGTTTATATTAAAAATGTTTTTTATTTCATTGCAAATGTAAATCAATGAATCTCATATAATTTAACTGTGTTATATCACACTTTCAATCTCGTAAACTATTCATTTTAAAGTTATATAAAGGTCATCGTAATTTGAATTTTCATTATATCCATAAGTAACGGTAGCTACCGGTAGTATAGATATCTATACTATCTGCTGCTAGTTCAATATTTCGTATACATTATTGTACCTAATATATATCTCTAATAGCTTTTGACAATTTCATGTCCAATGATTTTGATATTGAGTATTGAATTTAAGTATTTTTTGGCAAATAAAGACAATTAACACCCACATATCTTTTTAATGTATGTATATATTTAATATTCTTTAGGTATCCTTCATAATTATAATCCTAATAAAGGACCTTATTTGTACTCCGTGCACATAGAAATTTTGTTTTGTTTGACTTTATTAAAAATGTTAATTGAAATAATGCATTATCGAGAACGAATATATGTTATCTCTCTTTATCCCTTTATATATACATATATATATAAAGATAAATATAAATAATTTAAAATACGACATATAAAAAAATTCCTTAGATTCATTTTTTTCAGAAGGTGATATATTTAAATTATCTATCAACGCAACACGAAATCTCGTATAGTTTAGGAGATAGCCTAGAAGACACGAAAATGTGAAATTTTAAGGGCGGGCTTGCACTCGGGTTTTTTGAAATTTACAAGGGCGATTTGAAATTTACAACACAAAAAAAATCGTGCAGTTGTGCAACGTCAAAGAGCTCATTGGAAGCAATGCCCTCCCGAATACCAACGAGTACAATATGAAATTCTTTAAGTTTTTTATTTGTTCTCAATATAAAATATTTTCTTGCAAACTTAAATAAAAGATATCAGATGAAGCTGAAGTTGTGCATTTTGTTTTGGCTTAAAAACAAAGCGGTGAAAGAAGCTTATGCGTCCAATTAATCCACTGGTTCTTCTTACAATTTTGCTAGCAAAACAACAAAAAAGTCGTGATGCCTGAAGCATGATGCACGAGTGTGCATTCTCTCTAACCAAGATCTCAAAAAAAAGTTGACATGCGTAGTTTTATAGGTTTCATTAATAAGTACTCTTACCATGACAAAATATTTTAGAAGTATATCTTGTTTTTTTTATTTTAAATAACATAATATGTAAAAATTTTAGCTTGTACAGAAAAATATTCCGTTTGTAGCATAACCGAGCTAAGCGTAATTCACAATAGAGTGACAGTCATTGTCAAAGCAGTAATCAAGAATTAATGACTTTTTATATTTAAATTTAAATCATCAAACTGCTTGGTAATCTAGGAATATTGAATTTACGAACATTTTATAATTCAATTAGTTATTTGCTATTAAAATTTTTATAAAAATTAAAATTAGTAGAATTAACTAATAGTGATATAAGAGTTTTAAAAGGCTTGATTGTTTTCATATCGATCTCAATTCATTTCAAATACGTTTTTTACCAGAAGCAAAGCCCAGACGGACACGTTCTGTTAGTCTGAAGCATATATGTGTACCGAGGATAATTTAACTGTTTATAATGTCTTTATTAAGGCGTTTTCAAATACAGTATGTATGACGTTAATGGTTTTTAAGATAGACACTTTCTTTCTTTGTTCCTAACTTTTACAGTTCAAAAAACCTTTAATTATTAAACATTTTACAAAATTCGGACCTATCCAACAAATTAAAATGGAGTATGGGAAAACACGCAGTCAACCTATGAAGTGCATCGTTTGCTACAAAATTCCTATGGCAGCAACAGCGTAACTATTCCATTTTTTCTCGGACTTTATTGAACTGAGAAAAATATACATAACTAGGTGACAAATGTAAATTTTAGTAAAACACCAGCTGACTCGCCGAACTTCGTCGGGCCCAAAAATAGTTTTGGAAAAAAAACAGTTATTTTGTTTTCTGTCTGTACAACTATGCTCCATCTCTCCTTCTCATTCTGCCCGTCTACCTTTCACTCATCCTCCAAGGCAATATATCTCCCCACTCCCATTCCCCCTACCCTTTTCCCAACCTCCCAGGACCACTCCCAACCTTATCGAAATGAAAATTGCAAACGCAGTCTTAAGGGAGACTAAGTGATGGAACCTGTTGTTGTTAAGTAAAATCGCTATTAACTAATGTTCGGGTTTGGTTAGGAGAGAGAAATATACGTTACGACCTATTATCACACCTATCAGAGGTTTGGGATGAATTCAAAAACAAACACCAAACACAAAATTTTTATAAATAAGATGATTAAATATACATACATAAGACAAATTATTTTATAATTATTAGAAAGAGAAGCACAATACAAGGAATTCTATTTTATATTTTCGATATATTTCATTGAAAGATCTATCTTCTCGATAAAATTATATAGTAATTTAGTGTTAATTAATTTGAAGTGCGCTACAACAAGCGGTGCATACTATAAATTATGAAGTTGTAACAGTGAAAGCTTGTCCAAGTTGGGAGCAACCGTTTTTTGAGGCAGACAAAGTTGCGCTAAGTGAATCTGTCCACAGCAGTAACATAAGGAACTCCCTTTTGATTCTGAACGACAATTGCTTGGAAATAATATACAAGAAGCTTAACCTAAGGCAACAATTGCGGCTGTCTTTATGCCACGAACGCTTGGAAAATGTATTTAAGTACATGATTGGCACGAGATATATCAAAAAAGGTTTTAAATTGGCAAATGTGAACGGTTTCACTCAGTGGGAGGTACCCCAACTATTTAAAACTCCTGGTCGGTTCATGCACAGTTTGGAAATAGGGAGTACCGACGGAGTATCGATCATAAAAAATGAATGTGCCATCTATGATTTCATACGCGAATTCTGCTCTGAAGTGAGCCGGCTTCAAGTTGTTCGCAGGCGTTTAATTTTCACAAACTATCTTGGCGGACTCAACACAAGCTGCGTTACCGAAGTAGAGCTGTACGAGTGCACTTTGTTTGTATGTGAAATGGTTCACTTACGAATATTGAAGAATTTGCGAAATTTAGGTTTGGCTTACAACAAACAAATCGGTGGTCTCGCGTTTTGCCATTTAAAAAAGGTGTAGAAACTATCCCTTTGTGCTTGCCTAAAGGTGACCCAGGCAACCTTAATTCAGATTTGTAAAACGCTGCCGCTTCATTATTTGGATGTACGTCGTATAGATGGTATTCGCGATTGGAGTGATGTCGTGAATGAGTGCAAACTTCTGGAAACGATAAAGGTATCACGCATTGAATGCGACGGTCGGGAAAGTACGGAAAGCATTGCACGACTGACTCCCTGTGCTGTGGATGGGCGATAACGAATACAATTCATCGAGCGATTTTCTTAAAACTATTGAATCATTGCAAAATTTAGAGGAATTAAATCTGAATTTTTCAGTCCGCATTAAAGGAGAGGACCTCATGTCGTTAATAAGATATTGTCCTAAATTGAAGCGTCTCGGATTACGTTTCTGTAGAAATATAGGAACTGATTTCATATTCAATGCAATAGCATTTTTACATCAGCGGCCACACATGAAGGCAGATGGTCGTTAATTGGTGCTTGTCGGTGGTACTCGTGTGAAGAAAAGTGTTCTGAAGGTAAACGTTGGCCTTTAAATGTGTATTAAATTAACGGCATTAAACTTTCGGCAGGATCCGCGCTACATAAACGCAAAGCATCTTATTCAGTTGTCATTTCATTTCGTTCGAGGCGAGATGGGTTATTTGGAAGAGAAGAACGATTTTGGTCTTGCCGACGAAATTCCTGCTGATGATACTCATACGGACAACATTAACTACAAAACAAATGGACGACTCGGAAATGGACACAAACCAATATAATTCGTCCAGTGACTTTAGCAGCGATGACAAATTTGAAGTATTTTTCTGGTTTTAATACTAACTACGGAATCCATTGTTTTAAAATTTGACGTACATACTTCCAAATTACACTTCAAATTATCAAACAGAAGTATTAAAAATAAATCTGTATCCTAATTGTATTAAACTTTAACACGATTACGATGTTATTGTAAAAAAACTTTCAATTTTTGGCGCCATTTAAATAAAACTATATTTATTACCTTAGTCATTCTAAATAACGTTACTCAAATCAGTGTTGAAAAAAATTTTAAAGTTTTTTTTAGTTGTAGTTAAAGTTAATTTTTGCTCGTAAAATGAAAATGGCAAAACTGGCTTAATTACAAAATACTTTATATTAAAATATTAGCCCAAATAAATGTGTTTAGTGTTAATGAGAGATCATAAAGTTTATTACTTTTTTTTGTATACGATATTCAGCTATTATAATATTACACATTTTTTTAGATAAACAAAAGGTTTTTATTTTTCAATAATTTTCTATTTATAGGAAAACTTGGCATTTAAGCAGAATGGCGTTAATTATATTCAAATTAGTTGGTTATCGAAGACCTTTGCAAAATGGTATCTTTGCTGTGGATAGTAGCTTTAATAGTTTTGGCTTTTAACGGTTAGTTATTGTACTCTAACGATGTATGTATGTCGATAGATAAGTTCAAATCTTAATTAAAACTTCCACGACTTTAGCATATTCTATAATCACAGTAGAATATCAGTACTCAAACAAAAGTATCGAAGCTAATTCATTGCTTGATTTAAATATTTTATATAGTTGAGTCGTACTACGGAAAGGGCTGTAGTATTTCCCTGATGGGGGTGAAAGCCACGCATCCAGTTGTTCTGACATCGCTACTCTCGGATAACTACACCTCATCAACGAGCATATATTATGAAGAGATTACAAAGGCGAATTCACGGAGAAAATATTTTGACGAGAGTTTCAAAGTTCGGGGACGGACCATTTGAGTCGACTCGAACTTCGTTCGCTTTTGTTTCATGCGTATGAGGCAGCAGAATGCCGTATAAACTTATGCAAAAAAGTGCTTCAATGCAACCATCGTGGACATACGATGTGTGAAGTAAAACAAATGAAGATTATAGGTTTCTCAGGCGTAGACAGGCAAGGGGTACATTTAACTTCTTATTATTATTTTAAAATAACAATTCCCCATCGTGTGCTCGTGTGCTTTATGACCTTTCAAACAATACTGTTTGTTGTTATTCCTTCGATGGTTGAGAATATGCCTTTGCGCTTTGATTATCAAAGGGGGAAGAGAAGCAATGGGTTGTTTCTGTTTATGATTGTTGTGCTTCTGATCATTTCACAAATTTTTACATTTTCAGCTTCTGAGCATTTTCGGCTTCTTCATTCAATGTGCTCCTTTCGCACTATGTCACTACAATTTTAATCAGGGTATAGAAAAAGGTAGTATGTTCTTATATTAAAAAGTATTATTTAATTGAAGTTAATCTTTCGGTAAGTAATAAGTAGTAAAATAAGGAAAAATGCTAAATCAAAAAAAATTAAAATATAAATGGTTGAGAAATTAAGAATATTTTAACAATTAATGTTCAATTACAAATTACTACAATTTTAATGTCACTACAATTTTAATTCGAGTGTAGAAAAGGTAGTGCTTATTTTAAAATGTACGTAACTTGAATAAAATTAATACAAAGTAAACAATTTTTATTTAGAGTACAGTATATGGAAAACTAAAAAATTAAAAGTCAAAAACCGCTGACTTAATTAGTATATTTTTCCCCGATACTATTTTAAGATCATCAAGCATAAGCCCAGCGATGCAGCCGTCGTAGCGATAACGGTCAATAATCCATACATCGCAAATGGTGATCTAACAGAATTCTGTACCAATGGTTTTCAGAACAAATTCTTTGCGGAGGTGAAATACGGCTACACGTTCTGTTGTGAATTGGATGAATTCAAACTCTACTACGTTGAGCTGCCAAAAGAGCTAAAAGCGAGTAGTCTTTTAGTGAACTTTAATATCGCGAATGAGAAAAAAAAAGGAGGGATACTAGGAAATATCAGCAGCGAAAATAATCATCTGCTCGTGCACTCTATAACACTACTTAGCAAGAGCCGACTGTACTCGTATTTAAATAAAATATTAATGTTTTATTCACCAATTAGAAAAATTTAGTCAATGTTTTATATACATACATACAATTACCACACGTTGATTAATAACCCAGGCAAAGAGTATACTATATTCATGAATGAATACATTCATATATTCAGGGTTTGGAAAAGGACAAATAAGTGGAAAACATTGAAGATAGATTGTGTTGCAATAAAGAAAACTAAGAACACCTCAAAACTTCACTGTCATGATAAAATTTAAAGGAGTATAAACTACCTATTAATGTATTGTATACAAAGTTTTTATAAAAGTTTATTTTCTTGAATTTCAGAAGTAGACATTTTGTAAATCTTTAATTTAAAAGAAATGAAAACAAAATGGCAAATATCGTCGACTTTAAAAAGTAGAGTAACTCATCACGTCTACGAACTATTTTTTGGGGGACCTTAATTAATGAATAATTAAGTAACAAATTCAACTCAAAGTGCGTTTTGATTATAATAATTTTTATTTACTTTTACTAGTTCATTTGTAAGTTCGAAATATTTTACTGTTTTGCAGAATTCTAGAGTCCTCACCGCACAGCGGAGCTCTACATGAAAAAGAGAAAATAACAATAGTCTTAAAGATATGCAGAGTGAATATAAATTTTAATCAGTTTTATGTTTTTTTATTTCAAGTGAAAGGACAGAGTAACTTGTTTATTGTAGTTTAGGTATTCTATAGGTTTCATTTTATACATATTGTTATATTTATTTTCTCAATTTTTATCACAACAAGAAACGTTGATTTCTAAAGTACTACTTTAAAAACGGTTTAATAAGCGTTTAACATTAAACCTAATGTTTTATGAGCGGACATATTGTTCACAGAAGATTTTCATAGAACGCTTAGTTCATATGCTGCCAGCAGCTTTGCTTTGAGTTATTGCGAATTTTAATAGGTCTCTGCTACTCTTGCTTTGCTTGTCAAGAGACGATCCACGAATGTATGATTCCTACAAGGAAAAAATAGTCAATCATCACAATTTGTTGATACATTTATACGAACATACGGTTTTCGCCAGGCGATAATGTGATCGTTATGTCCTCGCGACTTACGAATGGGTCTAAAAATCGAGAATAAAAGTTATAGGACTGACATTCACAAGAGTTACAAATAACTTTAATAATTTATTGAAAGCAAATCCAATTAAATGCGTGTTAATTAGTTTGGCCATTTTAAGATAATGTATTGATTGCAAAGTTATTTCAATTCTATACATTTATTAAAACGTAATATAGTTATGAGTAATTAAATTAGTAATTAAACGTGCATTACAACTACAACTATACGTTCTTTGTCGTCATGGACAGGTTTGTTAATTTTTTATGACTTTTGAAGGTTTAACTTTAATAATGTACACGTCGTGGATTGTAGTCAACTGATCACAGTGTAACTTAGTTTATCAAAATAAATTTTCTCATTATCCCCTACAATAGTTGTAAATGTTTTAACTGCATACATCATACATACATAATATAATTCATTATATCCTAAAGATCACATAACTGTTTTCGTTTGTGTGTTTTTGCGTGAGTATTTTTATTCGCAGTATCTAAGTTTCACAGAAAACATTACAAATTTTTAGGAGGAAGTATCAACTATGAGTTAAACAGCTGTTATTAATTAACAATGTTTAAGCTAGAAATCAGTGAAGACCTACAATTGATCCGCTTCAGTTAAAGATCACATTAAACAGATTCTGAAAAGAATATGCAACTTTAATTGAATCATAAATACCCACGTTAAGGGGTGTGCAGGCATGGCCCAACGCAAACACACATGGACGTACAGACACATTATACATAAATGCATACAAATAATATACACTGATATGAAATAATATGTAACCGAGCAGCTTCAATAATTAAATGTATAATTAATATTCGTTAACAGCGATATAAGTACAAGCATAAGAACAAAAAGGCCGAGTTTTTTTTTTTAATCACGTATGCAAAGCAAATTGTTTCAGTTGCTGCTGGGTTACGACGTTAGCATCGCTTTCGGAGCTACTCAGATTGACGCTTGCAGTCTCATTTGCTGCAGGGCTGTTAATTGCTGTTGGTATAGCCGATGATGCTATAGTTAGTAGTGGTGATTTATTTGCGTGCGCTGCTGATGATGCGGAAAAATGGGATAACAGAGACGAATTTGTTTGTGCGCTAGAGCTAGATGGAATGATGCGAATCGTACCGGGCAGTATTCTAACGTTTTCGCAACATTCGCAGGTATTCAATTGTGGATGGTTACGGAATGTACACAAGCTGCAAGCCCACATTTCGAGAGCTGCGTTGTTCTCCCCACCACCGCTGTCAACGTTCGAGTCGGAGTAATCTTCGTCGGCGGTTAATGCCTGCAGTTGTGGTTGTTGGTATTGATGAAGCAAGAATTGTTGCTGCCTTTGCTCTTGCAATTGTTGATAGGTCGGCAATAATGATACGAAGGCTTTTTGATTTGGCGAACTAATTGCCGAGGATGGCGTTGAACCGACATGGCGTTGCACAAAATCGAAAGGTTGACAGCCAGGAGTCGTGATCTGTGGACGCGGATACCATTGTCGGTGTGGGAATGGTTGCGATATGTGCAGCTGTCTAATATTCAACGGATAACTTCGGCCATTTCTTACACTAAGACCTAAGGGAAAAGCAATACATTTTTAATTGTATCTAGTTTTAACGGTGTTGCCAACACTCACCATTGCGTTTGGAATTTTCTATATGATTCAGCATAACCTCACAATCATAACGCAATCCTTGTATTTCGATGTCCAGTCTTTCTGATTCGCCAGGACTCAATGCTTCTGTTAAGAGATTGATTTCCTGTTCAACTTGAATCAGTTTCTTTTTGTTATCATGTAATGCTGTTGACAGTTTGTCTCTCCGCATAGTCTGGCGATGCAAAACCTCATTAAATTCTACATAAAAATATATATTAAACTTTCTATTAACATCAAATTAAAATAGAAAGAAAAATTAAAATTACAAGTTAAATATTAAAGTTAAATCTTTCACTTATTAAAAACAAACCGTAACCATCTCGACTCTAAATTTACTGGGGAAATTTATAAGTAGAATTAAAACAAATATGATCGTCGGAAGAATGGACATTTTTTGTAAAATATTAATTAGCTTAATTTTAATATTAATGATTGTTGATGTACTTTTATACCCTGATTCACAAAGTCTTCGGCGAAGACAAGGTTTTTTGTCTTCACAAGTTGTTGCCATGTCTTCGCTGAAACTGTCGTGGAATTCTAAAAGTCTTTATTTTTATTTATACAAAAATTTAGCTTTAATGGTTATGTTGAATAATTGAAGAGCTTGTATAATGGGTTTTTGCAACCAACCGTTTATATATAAAAATAAATATATTTTAGAATTATAATCATATACTGTATTGAGTTATATTCATATCTATTGAGTATTTACGCAATTAAATTTTCTAATTCGCAGCAAAACATTTTTAAATTAAATGTAATTAAAAAACTACTAAAAGTAAATATAAATTATTAACTTTCTACATACATTTTAATTGGTTATCATACACAATTTACTGAAAAATTCCTATTCAAATATGAGAATGCACTAAAAACAACAACTTGGTAGCTGTTGTCTTTTTTGAGTCTACTCAACGACTGCTGTAGACTTTCTGGTTAGCTTATCATTACGTTAAACATGTTGTGGCCCTTAGCAAAGACACCAAAATAGACAGTGCTTTGTCCAACGAGCATATATACACAAAGAGATTACATGAGATTTTACTCGTTGCTTCAAAAAAAGATCAGGTCGCAACGATTTGGAACTATGAACAAATATAAAGGAATGGATAACGCCGACTGCGGAGCAGCAGTAAGAAACAACAAACGAAGCTCATAAGTAAAATTTTATGACATCAATGAGTCGAGGCATTGCAAGCAAAAGAGATTTGTTATGAATGGGAAAGGGTAGGAGAAGGGAAACGGAAGACTCCTTGAAGCTGAAAATAAAAATTGATCAGAAATCATAAGCAGAAAGAGCCCCTCGCTTCTCTCCCCCTCCATCCACAACTAAATCTCAGTAGCAAATTCTAAACCATTGAAATGATGCCGAAAAATGCCCTGAAACTGAAAAAATCAAACATCGCCAAATGATCAACGTAAAAAACAAAACCAAGCACAAAAAAACATATTCAACCTTAGCAGACGGACAGCCTGCGTTTATTTTGTTAGTGCAGTCGAGCAAAACAAAATAGAATTTCTTCAATTCAAGGAGTCTTCCCTTTCCCTTCTCCTACCCTTTCCCATTCATTACAAATCTCTTTTGCTTGCAATGCCTCGACTCATTGATGTCATAAAATTTTACTTATGAGCTTCGTTTGTTGTTTCTTACTGCTGTTCCGCAGTCGGCGTTATCCATTCCTTTATAGTTGTTCATTGTTATAATCGTAGCGACCTGATCTTTTTTTGAAGCAACGAGTAAAATCTCATGTAATCTCTTTGTGTATATATGATCGTTGCTTTGTCTTCACCAGCTGTTTGACGACGAGTAGACTTTCTGGATTGCAAATGGTGTCGCGCGGTTGAAAAAGATAACGGCAACAACTATATAACAACTAAAAAACACTTTGTGAATCAGGGTATTAGTCTATTTACTCTTATTCTAACACTATGTTTAGTAGAGAAATAAAAATTTGAGTTTTAAAATTAGTCTTGGTAAAAAAACGAGTTTAAAATTAGAAAGTATATTTTTTAAAAAGACAGACAAATTTTAATGTATTTTAGGGAAATTATTCTGACTTTCATGTAGGTGTATTCACCAATCAAGCTACCAAACTACGACCAAACAAACAACACTTGCACAAGCACTATTAAATATAGAAATAAAATATTTTCTGTGAATAAAAAATGTTTAATATTCTAAAAATAGATTTGTGCTAAAGTTATTTTAAATCATTCAAAAAATAAATCTTTCTAATTATAAAATCGTCATACAAACATACGAACTGTTTGGACCGAAAATATTTGACGTGACACAGCAACGAGATGAAAAGCTGTGTTGTGATTTGTGTATATCTGATAAAAAAATAATTGTTGACATAATTTTAAAGAATGCAATGCAAATAATATACGTACACATATACATTAATATAAAGGCAACACTACCCTTTTGTATGTAATCTAAAACAAACCGAGGGAATTGGATAAATGCAATGAGTTGAGAAAGTGCTAAACATGGCTTGGATAAATATTCGTCTCTCTCAACTCAACAAGTAGTAAAACCTAATCACTGATAAATAACTGCTGTCTCCCTATTGTTTTTCTTAAAAATTGTCACTCTGTAACAATCAGAAAGTCATTTGTTGACCACATCAGATATTTGTACACTCTTAGTAATCTAATGAACGGTTCCAAACTTAATCGTACTGCTTATAAACCTATAAGCAGCACTACATTTAAGGGAAACTCACATCATAAATATTACGGTTAGGCTATAATGAATTTTAGTTGTACAACGCAATGTACATTCAGAAGATATATGGCCATTGCAATACTTCTCAAAATAGATTTCACTGACATCCATTTGTCTGTGTTCCTAGCTTCCGTATAGATTATACACATGTGTCAGTGGTTTTGCTTGGTGTTAACAGAATTTCCTTCTACTCGAACTTGTTCAATACAAAATCAATACTTTTCTTATATTAAATACTTATTGTATGTTATTTGCAAACTTTAAAATATACTTTGCTTTTCTTTCCACTTTACGGTACATTGACATATTTGTACATCTATTCCTTCATCGAAGAATTACAATTTATTACGGACTAAGGAAAGGATTAAGGGCTTCATTTTTTATTTGGTTAGCCACAACAATTGGTTAGCCTTTAGTTTAGCTTGACTCATAATAAAGCATTTGAATCTACAGTAGAAGAAAAATTTTAAGCTTTTAAATCTCAAGCAAAGCCGAAGAATTTCTGTTAACGATATTTAGAAACGAAATGTGAAAGCAGATTTTTCAACGAAAAATGAATGAAAAAATTGAACTTACCATTGCATGAAGCTTGGTACAAACACATTTGGGTATCCTGTTCTGATTCAGAAGATTGCAATAGATTTACAGTTGAACCATTAACGCCACTAAACTCATTTCCGGCATCGTTCAGTTTCTGCTCGTTGATAGGATTGCAATTAACGTGCGGTCGTATGCGACTGGCACTGAACACACCTCCTTCGGTTGATACGGTAATATGAAAATTTTTCTGATAACCTCGCCGAGCGTCGTACGAAGTACTCGAGTAGGTGAGTCCAGGAGAGGCTCCGCTCGCACCGGGACCAGCAGTAATATCTATTGTCGACTGTGTTACGGCAGCATTCGGTTGACGCAAGGTTAAATTTACCGAAGTAAAACTCTTCTGACTGCTGCTTGATAATGGCGAGCACGGAGAGTATGAAAGCTCTGGTTGCACATTAATAACTGACCGATGGCGTTTTGGAGACTTGATATAGTTGTTCTTCGAACTATCCACAAAAGGTTGAACTACATCAGAATCCGGTCTCGTACTCTTTGTAACAGATGATGCTAAAGGTGAGGAGCCGACGTGAACTGATATTTCCGATTCGCCTGAACTTATTGGACTTGAGAGTGAAATGTTGCTGCTGCTATTCTGCTGATGAGCTGTTCTTGCATTCGGTGGAAATGATGTGTTCCCTCGATTATTGACCTGCGAAGGCTTGGGCGATATGGGCGGCAACGGCTCTTTGCGGCTGGGAGCTGGTTTCAAGGTTTGGCGATGTTGAAGATGTTGTTGCAACTGAACATTTAATTGTTGACGCAGTCGTTGTTGTTGCTGTGATAGATTTAGATCCAATGTTGTGGGCCGCCTCTTAGGAGTCTCTGAAACTATATGCTTCTTATCTACTTCATTACCTCCCGCATTTTTCCTGATGCCTCCACCAATAAAATTCGCCACGCTTTCAGAGGTGTCAAGATGTTCGTTCTCAGCGCTATTCAACTGTTCATTCCTGCCATCGAAATCATAAATTGCATCGCATTCAGTAGAGGAAACAGACGGCGCAACGCGATAGGTTTTTAAAGGTGTTGATATGAGCGTTTGATCTTGATGCTGAGTGTGTTGCTGTGATTCCTGATTTAGTTTCGGTTGTTGCTGCTGCCGCTGAAACACTTTAGCGGGATACGATTGCACTGGTATTGGATTTAATGCCAACTCATTGCGAAGCATCAAAATGCAAATTTCGCGATTGTGGCAGTTTTCGTTTACACACTGAGCAACAATATGATCGGGTATCGTTGGGAACTCCTGCTTCATCTCATGAAATAGGTGCATAATATTTATATTCGAGCAGCGGCAAGTTGGCTTGTATGGTGTTGTGTGTTTTTCAAGGAAATCATCCCCGATGTGGCTTTCGCTACTCTTATTGCAATCAATGTTGCTGACTATGTGATCGTTTCGATTACACTGTCTGCTTTTATCAATATTATTACTGTAAATATTATTATCATCACTCCGCAGGTTTTTTGTTAGTGAATTGTTTTTACTCTTCTTAATTTGGTTAGTATTTTTATGGTTATTTATAGTATGTGCTGGCGGCTTTGGAGGTTTCGCCGCCATATTTGGCCATTATTTGTTAAAGTTGCAATCCTGAAAAAAAATTTATATATAAAAACTAAGAGCCATATTATTAAATGCGATCATACATTTCCAAAAATTTGAGTGCAATTTATAACGCTTTCTACAGTTAATGATAAATAATATATGTATTATAATTTCAGTGATTTTTATTGGAGCTTATATCTTCCAACTATTAAAAGTTATCGATATTATCCATTTAATTGCTTTCATTGCCTTTGATAACATTATTTTATTGATGGACCATGTTTACGTTCCCCAATATTTTTTTTTTTTTTTTGCATATGATTGAGCAGCAATATTTTAGAACACTTTAACATCATTTATATTTTTATCTCAAAATGATTGGTTTTTGCATATGGTTGAGCAGCAATATTTTAGCACACTTTAACATCATTTATATTTTTATCTCCAAATTTATAGATTTTGTTGGAAGTTACTTGGCTGTAGAGACCAAAACTGATAAGGAAAATATTCCTTGGTCTGGAGAGTGCCGTCGAAACGACCATTTTCCATATATAATTATTTGTGTTAATTTGTATTAAGGTGAACTTTTTCACCATGCATTAATTCGAAAGGAAACGAAAAAAAAAAAATATTTAAAGAACAAAAAAAAAAACATAACCAATTCACTGTGTGTGATAACTTAACTGAATAAAAATCTAAAAAATTTTTCTATAAATAAAAAAATTAACATACCTACATAGGTAAGTATAATGCACATCTGCTGTACGTTTACACTCGAACAACAAATGAAATGGAGCTTAAAAATATGTCTGACAATAGGAACAACAACAAAAACCAATGACCCATAGATTTAGGGCCATATTCCTAAATTCACTTTTTGGCGTCGTCCACCTTTTTAAATTCCTAAATACGACACCAGATGTTTGTCGTCTCAACTGGCGTCGTCGTCGCCAAAAACGTAAGTTTATGGGCATCATTCCTTAACACTAACGAACATAAAGTTCTCTCTATTGTTTTTGTTCTTTTCGTTGTTTTTCTGGGTATCTGACACCAGCGTCGCGAAATTCTGAAGAAACTGCGTCGGCAGAACCTTTGGCTGACGATAGACGATAATAAATTTGTTGGTAAATTTATGTGCTTTCCAGGCATTAACAGCTGTTTTGGTGTACAGAAAAGGTACGATTTTTGGCGTGAACAAAAAGGTTGTCGTGTAGAGCAAACAGAAAATAATCGACGAACAGAAATTTTAGGAAATGCCTCTCTCGGCAGAGTTTTGCCAACGCCGGCGTGGCTTCCAATCACGTTCGTTAGTGTTACGGAATGATGCCCTATGACATTACTGAATACAATACTTGACGTTGTGCTTCGTCGAAATGGACGACAACTATTTAGGTGTCTAGGTCTTAGGACGCGTTTCTCATTAACATGCATTATTTTATTTTTATATTTTATTAATTGGTGGATTTCCATTATATAAAATAATTAGAGTGGAAAAATTTATTGTTCTCCAATAAAAATGAATATATAAAAAATTGAAATGGACCTCTTTTCTTGTATGAATATATAAATATTCACGTGTTATGTTTAATATGTATAAAAGAATATTTCAAATTGTGATTTTGGAGCAATGTACATATGTGTCGGCGTTTTTGGAATCGGAGTGTTTGGCTAAGATGTAAAAAAATATTACTAAAAGATCTCTACATGCCTTTTTTACATTTCTTGGGTTTTGCAATCCTACAATTCGTTTTATGTGTACTCCGTTATTTTCCGGGAATTTAAAGTAATCGCGTAAAATTTCTGGCGTGGTTTCGATTGCTTTAACAATCGCGTTGTACATTAATCGACAAATGGATACTCAAAAGAAAGTGTAAGTTAATAAAATAGTTATAAATTTTTTGAAATAAAACTATGTAATTTACACTGATCATTATTCCTATTTGTTTAATTAGCGTTGCTTTTACGCAGTTCGAAGCACTCGTCAGAGAAATGGAAAAAATCCAGATCTTGCGAGGGGTACTCCACTGTTTGGTGAAAACCGGCAGAAAGTTTTCGAAGCGTGGGAGGACATCACGAGAAAATTAAATACTATTGGACCTCCCGTTAGAAGCACATTTGAGTGGAAGAAGGTCAGTTATTTTAAATCAAATCAACCAAATCTTGCAATCTCAAAAACTAAATTGTAGATATGGAGAGATTTAAAATCTCGTGTAAAAAAAAACTGGGCGATTTGGAAAACGAGTTCAGAGCTACGGGTGGTGGCCCCAACAAAAGAATAACGCTTTCATCCTTGGAGGAAACCGTGGCGGATGTGCTTCGCATTCGAATGACGTCTCCTGCAGGAGCTTTATTTGGCTTCGGCAAAGAGCCGTTACGCAGAATGCCAGAGAACAATCCATCCTCAACCTTTTTGAAACGACAAGCTCCATCGCAACGATTTGCCTATGCTTCAAAGCGCTTTGCTGAATCGCCTGTTGAAAGTAAGTACACAGAGTTCTGTTATTCAACTGTAGACTTTATTTTGCAAAAAATTGTCAGTCGAAGACATATTGCCGACAGAAGAGGAGCAGTTAACTCTTCTTCTTGAAGATGAGGAAGATGTGCAGGATGCAGTGCATACGCCTCAAAGCAGAACTTCCCGTGGTACTGCTTCTAAAGCAAGCTTCCAAAACAAGCAGATATCTTTGCTGCAAACACAGGTAAGCTACTTCATTTATTTATTGGCGTATGTTTTTAAATTTTCATTCAGATTTCTAATCATGGAAATATGATGGAAGTTTTGCGTGGGATAGCTGCTGACATTTCCACCATGGCTAAAGCGCAAAAAGAAATGGCATCTATTGCAGCGGAGCGGCCGAGGGTTTGCTTCAGCTCCATAATTCTTAAATAATATTGTTTTTGTAATTAAATTTTATCATTTGAATTCGATCAAAGTGGAGTAATTTTTTATATTTTTTTCACATTAAAGTTTCTTGAAACATATAAAAGTGTTCCTTGTATTCCAAAAGACCCCAAAAAACGATATTTTCCAGATCAGTCGATCCCTAGTAGTATTAACACAAAATTAAGCAACCTTGGTCAAGTTATGATATTTCTCAAACCGATTTTGGCAGAGAAATATGATAAATAATGTATTTTTCAGAGTTGTACGTCATACAAATTCGCAAAATATCTTTCGATTTTTTGGTGCGATAAAAAACTGAAATGTGATAAAAAAACTGATCCATTCTTGTTAATATATTTTTCTGCACATCCTCTTAATGTTTTATCACCTTTATTACACTAATTTTGTGAAGAAAACGATATTTTTATGCAGCGTGAGATACTATTTTAAAGATTTTTATTAAATGAACACAGCTACAAGAGTGTCGCAGTGGTTGGCAACACACACTCAGAAAAATATGCCGTGCTAAGCAATTAAGTATCCGAGGTTTATGGGAAGCATGACTAGGCGTTCTTGATTAAAACATTGTAATGCTTTAGTCAAGCCTTTGCTATGCTTACGAGAAGCAAAACATTTGAAATTTTAGCATTTTTCGTCTTATTTTTCGCTTTTCTTTACAAATTTGAAGAAAAACAAAAGATTTAGACTTGGATAGCTTAAAAGAAGCTTGTTATGCTTATAAATATGAAAAATATGTTTTTAAAAACGTGCTTAAATTGAGAATGGCCCTATTGAAGTATTGGCTGCTTAATACAAGTGGAAAAAACTTAAACGAAGAATTAACATACTAATTTACTTATGTATTTAATAGGACTACTAAATAGGATATTTAATATGATATATTTATGAGAATATATTCAGTTCGGTCTTTCCTACTTGTATGCGATAATATTGTAAGAAAAAATATTAAGTAGAAAAGTATAAAAGACTGAATCTTGTGCGACAATATTTAATTTTCTCCATTTAAGTAATATATATAAGAATATATAGAGATTGAAATGCTAGAATCTAGCACACCAATACTTAATTTCGCCTATTTACGAATATACATTGAATCAAAATTGAGTTTGGAGTTCTAAAACCTATCACGTCAGTACTTAATTTTATCAATTTGAGTATATGTTAAATATGAGCGTCGGTTTCTTCTTCAGTTGTGATTTCTAGTTTGTGGTGGATGCATGTGCAATTCTAATGTCTACTTCAGATAAGGGTAAGTACTTAGATAATATTAGTAACTTGCTTCTACACTATTTGCAACCGTAACTTTTTTAATTAAACTATTTCGACGGTGAGTTTGTTTTAGAAGAACCAATTTTAAAATTGCTTAAAATTTGGGAAGTAACTTTACATACCCATCAAAGCTTATTAACGTTGGAACTAACACCACGCGTCTACTACAAATAAAAGAATGGGACATTAATTGTTTATTTCAACAAAACGAGCTCGGGACAAAATTTGATTTTATACGGGAACTGGAAAACTGGAAGAAAGATATTGATCTACAAATTGCAGACACGGATAGCGCGTCAGAAGATAGTTACTCAAGTTCCATATGTATTTTCAGCATTAATTATTGTCAATTATTGTCAGTTTCAGAGTATGTACATTTTTTACCTTGTTTGAAATTCAAGGGCTCGCTTTATAAAACAGAATTATTTATACTGAATTATATGTTAATTTTTCAAATTAAAGGTTGTATTTTATTCAAAAGTGAAATATATTTATGTTGTAAACATTGTAATATTCTAAGATATGACCACAATCTAATTGCTGTTTTATTGGATAAAACCAAAACACAATTATTAAAATTTTCTATAATAAGAATTGGAAAAGTAAGTGGTCCGCCATTCAATTTATATGTACTGCCAACAGGCGAAACTGCATGGAGTGTGAAATCCTTCTTAGAATAAAAGAAAAAATAAAAACTTTTTGTAGTTGTATCAGTGTAATCTTGTGTTTTATTTTAAATAATCTTTTTCTAACAAATTGATTTTAGACATACAAAAAGAGAATACTATATTCTCTCTCACTGTTATTGAGGTCTTTTTAATTTGCAGCTGCCGATGTGAATATAGTAAGTGTGAAATTGAGATTGATATGGATGTAAAAATGCTTGAATTAAAAACTATCTCAAATAAGGTCCTCAAAATAAGTTTTGTATTCTTAATACAAGCATTGGGGCCAACAAAATCAAAATGAAAAATGCTTAAATTAACCGAACGTACGCATATATATATAGAATTTGGCGTTCTTAAAAAGTGGACATGAAATACTTAATTTAATTCTATAAAAACTTAAATGAAGCATGTAGTTCTCAGTTTTTAGCCATTATGCATAAATGAAACTTATTTCAATACTTGGCATGCTCAATAAAGGGTGAAATACTAAATTAAGCTCGCCATGCTAAATAATGCTTAAAATAACGCATACGTCGTGCTAGGCTCAAAATCGTGTTTAAGTGTGCTTCAATTAAACCCCGTTTGTGCTTACCATAAGCATTTATTTTTTAGAGTGCAGATAAGTTCCAATAGACAAAATACTTCCAAAAAACTACGCAAGCAGAGGTGAACGCAACATAAGACTAATTCACATTTTCCATAGGTGAATTCAAGAATATGTCGTCCTCTAAAAAGTGAATTTTTCGGCGGCGTCGTATTTAGACGACAGGTGAATTCAAGAATGTGGCCCTTACTATCTAGTTAAGACCCAAACCAAAATGGAGAGAAATTGAAAACTGCAATGAATTAAAAATTTTCAATCTATCACGAAAACACTTGAAATACTTGAATACACTATGAAATACTTGACTTTGTTGTAGATAAGATTCTATTAATTTGTATATCCGATAACTACGTCGCTGTTGGTTTGCTTAGTTTCAGTATTAAGCAGTTTCATTTTTAAAGTTGTGTGAATATGTATATAGTATTATTGGCCTCTTTTGGGAATAAACAAAAATATTTGCTTTTACTTTTTGTAGACTTGAAAATAGAATAGTATAATAGAAACATATGTGGTAAAATATGTTTCTTTTTATAATGTATTTTAATTTTCAATAAAATTTCGGGGACAAAGAATTGCTTTGAAAGGTTTAAACTCTATGAGTGCTTATGGCAAATGAAAAGCAAATCATTTCCCAATCAATCATTTTAAATTTCATCACAAATTTCTTGTCTAAACATCCAAGTGTTATAACGTCCATACTGCGTATGTAACACACACTTACATACATTGTAAGATTTTACACTTTCTCAATTTTCCAAACAGTTTTATTGAAGATTTTTTGCTGATACCGTCTTTAATTTTCCGACTAAATATATATAGTGTGGGCGACACAAAAATGATTAGATAAAGATTTGTATGTCAAAAAGTTTTCAATTGTATTTATGTTGTGAGAGATAAGTATATTTATATAGAGAGGTGCTGCAATTGAAATTAATTTTTAGCATTTAAGATGTTTTCTAATTTCGTTCCGCAGTCAGAAAAACTGATAATATAGCACATAACGGTTTTTAAATAAATTATATGTATGCATTTATTAAAATAACACAAATGTCCGAATTGATTATTAAAGGTATGTTTCGCTTTCGGATTCGAGCAGCGAATACCTTATCGATCTAAAGACTGAACGAATACTAAACTGAAAATATGAAATATTTTCGTTTTTCGTCGAACGAAACTTTCGCGCGGGTCAACATATTACTAATAAACGACATATTCTAATAAAAAGAGAATTCAAATAAAGGGAAATTGAAGAAAGTGCACCCAATCAGTGGTAAATTTAAAAATTTACTACAACAAACTTTTATTAGGATTTTTATTAATTTAATCTTCTATATATATAAAAATAAGTTGTGTTATGTTCGTGATTTTATAACTCTAGAACCACTCAAGCGATTTTCAAACGAGTACATGCATTGGAAAGGTCTACTTTCACTGATGGTTTATAAAAAAACATCAAAAAACGCATTTCTACGAATATGCGTTATACGCGTACTTTTATTATGGTGTGTTTTTACTATATAAAATATATTTTTTTCTTATGCGATATTCGTTTTGTCGGTATAAGGGTCTACTTGCTCGCGTCATTTGACTTATTTAAAATGTGTGTGTTTATTGATTGTCATTTAAGTTTACAGCGCAAGCATTGACATTTTTTCATTATTCATTTGTAATCTTTCACTTAAAATTAAAATCTTTTGTATCAAAAAAAAAATAAAAATAAAATTATTCAACAATGCCGCGAAGAAGACGTTCACAAATTGGCCGACGAACACGCCACCGCAGTAAAATACGTTTAAATAGATCTAATCAGGATAAAGAAGAGCGATTAGAAAGTAATGAATTAGCAAGGCAACGAATGGCACGAACAAGATCAAACTAAAATCCAGAGCAAAGAGAAGAATGTATTGAAAGTTTGAGAGTTAGAAACAGAAGAGATCGTGAACGTAACACTAAATGTGACTATCAAAATAGGCAACAACGGAGACGTAGTGATTCAATTGGAAATTTGAATCGTGCAGGTTTTAATTATGATCATAACATTAATTACGCATCGCATCCATCTATTGGCAAAACGGATAGTTTGTATTAAATACAATGCATTTTAATTGAAAAATGAAACCGATGGAATGTGTTGTGCTGGCGTAAAAGTTAAATTAACAGCATTAAGCAGGGTTCGTAATTGCTCGCTCTTGCTCGCTCGAACTCGCGAGTACGAGTCAAAGACTGTTCAGTGCACAAGAACTTCTATTGAATTTGATAAAGAAGTGCGCAGTATGTTACTGTGATGTTTCATTTCATGTGTTTTATTTCAAACATCCAATAAAGAAAAACTTTGAAAATTCTGCTATGAATTAGTCAGTTTTGTCATAATAATAAATTTCATATAATCATAGCAGAATTTTCAAAGTTTTCCGATTTCAAGGTTCTCTCGCAACATAAATTTCAAAAATTAGCGCTGTTTAAAAAATTAATAATTTTTAATCTAAATTGCAATTAAAAATATTTTACTATTTGGTTACAATAATATAATAACTAGAAATTGTAAAAAAATCTGTGCAGAATGGCGCAAACCGCTTTGAAATCGGTGCAGCCGTTTAGTAACCTAACATTTAATTGCAGCACGATTAATTAGATGAAACTTAATTTCGATTGGCACAATAAATCATTTTTTTATGAAAATCTCTCTGCATTCGTCTTTCATAGCATTCCAAAATAAACAATCTAAGCAGTCATTGGTTGCATTCCGCGCAGACAGCTCAGTCACAACTGTTGAGTCTTTTGTACGTGGAATGCGTTGCTCCCTCAATATGTTGTGGGAGCACTCACCATTTTACTGAGCGGGAAAATTTTACGCTACATTAACTCAACATGTTGAGTTTTCTGACACTTCTGTCAAACGTCTACAATTTTGCGTGTCTGAAAAATTTTGCCTTATAAGTTTTGCAAATTTTTCTACAAATTTTATGGTATGTACGTATATTAAGCAACATTTTTTACAGTAAGCTCTTTTCATAATATGTAGGAAGTACTTTTCATGATTAATATGCTTCCAATTACATATTTATACTTTTTCGAGAAGTATATGGAGGAAAGGATTCCAACGCTGGAAGTTGCTGCTTGCCCAGGTGAAGGCGTGAGCGATATGGAAAAATATATATATGTTTATACGGGATTTAATATAAAAAGAAGAGTAATTTTAATGATTCTTCACAGAGTCCAAATCAGACGGAACTCTTCACATTTGGAATTCGAAGAACACCAATCTGTTTCTCCATTTATATTCTGAGAAGAAGGAACTGTTTAGGAACCCGAAAATAAAAAAAGGAAATTATGGTGCGAGTTGGCTGAGGAGCTCAGGAATGGCGGATATATCAATGCGACAGAAGACGTGTTGGATAGGAAAATTAGGAATATGAAGAAAACTTATAGATCAATAAAAGACAACAACTCTAAAACATCTATTGGAGAGGGCGAATTCAGTGGGAATATGACAATATCTTTGATGAAATTTTTGCGAATGACGTGTGCGTTAATCCCGGCGCAGTTATTTCATCTTTGCGGCCAACTGTTGTGCCACCGCCCATGATGTCCCCATCAGACCAGAATGTGTCATCACCAGACTCACCGGCAATGATGACAGAAGCATATGAAAGTCCCACAAAGTCTCCTCCGCGGAAAAAAAGCGTTAAAGGAAAAAAACTAGGAAATGGAAAAGGAAATGGTTGCAGCGGAAAATTCAAGAACCGAAGCCATAAATTTCTTGTCAACGCAGATTAAAGAAAGCAATGAAATACAATGCGAACGAAATGCGTTGCTTCAACAACTAATAGAAAAGTCGTAATGCTTATATAGTACAAAAAATAGTTGGAGAAACTTTGATATTATTCTGCCATCATTGCCTGTATGTCTGGTGACGACATGGCCTGCTCAGACATGTTACTCTGCCTTTAAAGATGATATATTTTGGATAGATTTTCCGTCATGACTTGCCAATTATGATTTGGTTTCGTATATCATAAAAATATATCACCTTCAACGACAGAGTAGCAGATGGTTTCATCAAGTGTTATGATATCAATTAAATTTTTCAATGTTCATTATTAATAAGCAATCCACTCAATGTAATCAATGCTATATATTCCATTTGTTGTAACAATAAGTACATAAATATGTTTTCTTAAAAAGAGTTCATTATATTCAATCCTTTTTGGACAGCTTGGCTTGACTGTGGAATATTTTCAATAGCACCCTCTAAAACGATTTCGTCCTGAACTTCAGTCGCAGTTGTTAAAGAGAGACTGTCACAAAAATCTTCGTTCACCAAAAAAAAATTGTGAAGCATACAGGCTGCTGCAATAATTTGTTTTGCAAAGTCCGGGTCGCTCACATCCAGGTATTTAAGACGCCGAAATTTCGCCTTCAACAAGCCGAAAGCGCGCTCTATTGTGGAGCGTATTGAGCTTAGCCAAACATTATATCGATTCTGCATTACCGACAAATGTCCATTGTCTCTGAATGGAGTCAGAAAATTTAGAAGCAGAGGATAAGCTGAATCTCCTATAAGATGCCGCTTAGGAGGAAGAAGCGGATTTTCTTGGTCTGAAATGCACTCATATAGTGGACTATTCCGGAACACGCGAGCATCATGCATCTTGCCAGGCATACAAATGAACAGATCTATAAACTGTGTTGTGTGGTCGCAGACTCCTGTTAAGAAAGTTAAATTCACAGTAAATGGTTACTCTTTGTGTCTTCTTATTTTGCAAACCATATCTTTTATACAACTACCTTGCAATATTATTGAATGAAAGTTCTTTCTGTTGTAGTAATCGGTCGCGTTTCTAGGAGGTTGCGGAATTGGAATATGACATCCATCGATAGCACCAATTATATTAGGCAGACCATGCGACCGAGCTTCATATATATACACAACGCAAAACTGTTTAAATGATCATTAAAATATCATATTGTCTACCTGCGCTATTTTCAATTGCTGAGAAGTATCAGGCCATTTAACACACTGAGGCAACAAATATGCCAAAATTTTTATAACACCTTTAAAAATCCGGTGACCTGAGCTAGTTGGGATATCAAAGCGGTCACCCACCGCGAGATATAATTCCTGTTTACTTATTAGCCATAGAGTAAAGAGTATTTTTTTCGAAGATCTACATCTACATTCGAAAGTTCCGAAGCCTGCGTTTGAGTGCCTGCCGTGTTTTCTATTTTCTAATATATATTTATATATTGTGGCGAAAATACAGCGCCATCTATACGTCATACAATAATGTGATATACAGCGCCATCTGCACCACGATATGTGCAATATTTACGAGTGTTACAGTGTTACCAAATCACAGTCTACATTCTTCTGGAATACAACGACATCCATCGAGCGCTAGCGAAAGATCTAGAAGTTTCTTGATATTTCCAGAACGCAGCATACACAATAGAACATGATTCATTGCTGAAACAAACAATTCATGGAAAAGGAAGTTTCTCGACAATCTAGTAAGATCTGGAGTAGTCTGACGATAACGTAGCGATAATTATCGAACAGTATAAATAGACACAAACCATAGCAGCGGACACAGTTTGATTTTGGAAAGCAACAAAGTGACATCGTGGAAGTAACAGTTTGAAAAGTGTTAAATAAGAATAAAATAGTTGAATAGCTTCAAATAAGAATTCGTGTATAAGTGTTTACGTGGACAAGTTACAAACAGCGATAGTAAAGAAGTGTTAAAATAAGAGCAAGCAATAGTAAATAGTGGATTTATTATTTGAAACTAACGACTTTTTATTATTTCGAATTTACGATTATTCACAATACAGTGATCGAACCTGAAGAGGAAATTACGTAACAATATATTGCTTGCATATTAAGTCTGAAAATCCGCAACCACACAAACTTCGATAGAGCTTTTGGACATTCGAAAATGCTCGACGAACTGATCGTCAGATTATAGCGGTGTGGTTTTCTGATAATAATATCTTTTTGACTTGGGATAGCAACGAGGTAACACACCAACTTTAAAGTTTTTCTCTGTCTATTCAGTGTTAATATTTTAATAAAATATAAAATTAAAACGCATCGACAGTCTACTAAACAAAATTGGTTTATCTCTTTTAATAAGAAAAGTTTTCGTTGCAGTAGATTTTTAGAGCTGCAACACATAACAATACACAGGTCACGATTAATGTATAAGCATTTCAAATCAGTCGCAGGCAATAACATAAGTGAAAATATTTGCTAGGTAAATTGACACATGCAATGCAATATGGTCATCTATCTTGCATTTATATGTAGAAAGTAATACCATTGCCTTAGAATTTCCAAGTTCAAAGCTTTAAATTTAAATTAAAAAATTATTATATTGTTCGAAGCATTTTTAAAGAGTTGAAGTTTTATTAAAAATTAAAGTAATCGATAAGTATTAAGTTGTATACCTAAAAATTTTCATTTTTAAAGATAATTGCCTGATTACTGGCGCTGCTCGTAAGTCGCGAGCAGCCTGCTCTTTCCGACTCGCGATTAAGCTGCTCAGAACGACTCGCGAACAGCTAGCAACGTCTCGCGAGTAAACTGCTGACGTCAAGTCGCAAGTAGCTGCTCGTTTCGCTTCAAAAGCAAAAATGAGTACTCGCGAGTGAGCATTTATGAAACCTGGCATTAAGTCCACCACTTGACCATTATTTTCTTTGGTTGGTCGCAGAACAAATCATTCAAAACATTTATATAGATTCATTCGGCCGTACAATTATTGCTTTCAAATGACATAATTTTTAATAAAAAGACGTAAACGTATGTTATTGTATTGTCCAGCAATACGGCCAGGCAAAACTATACTTCTTTTCCGTTTTTAAATCAGAAAGCGTCACTTGTTCATTTGAAGCTGATGGAAAAATAAACTGTAGACGAATAACACATTAGCTAAATACAAATTATGAATGAACAACTTTTCTTTTAAAAATGTGACGTTGAAAAATGAGTATTGATTTTTTACTTCCTTGTATACGTAGTAAATACAAGAAGGTATTGTAATCATGAAAAATTTCGATATTGAGATTTTGATGGTAACACACATTTTCACCATCGCGGAGTCCAATTTGACTAGTTTGATCGTGACGTGTGTACGTATGTATGTATCCTCAATAACTTAAAAACGGAGAATCGTAGAAAGTTGAAATTTGGTATTTGAGACTCTTCCAAGAGCTAGTTGTGCACCTCACTTGTTGAATGCAATCGGTTGCGCGAAAAGGACACTTCTCATATAGTTTTTTTTCAAATTTCATACATTACTCGAAAACAAACACTCCTAGAAATAATATACTATTTTGGATTTGGGCCTTACATAAGGCACAATTTTTGTAGCTCCAATTTTGATGGTTCGCACCAAAAGGACTCTTCGCCAAAGGAACACGAAGCATGCATTATCCGAATTACATAAATGATAATGATAAATGAATGTTATTCTGCTATATCTTTTACAAAAATTGGTTGTACCCTAACAGAACTAAACAGGGAAATTAAAATTAGTACGATTGATAGTTAAAGCTGTGTGGAAACTAATTTGTACTTCCTTGTTTTTACTTACTACTATTTACCCCTATTCGGTGGTGACCTTGTCGTGGTATAGGGGCTTGGAGCCCGGGATTTGTGGGCTGTGCTGATGGAGCGGCCGACTATGTCGATTGCCCTGGTGGGGCCTCCCGTATCGGATAGGCCGCTTAGTCGGAGCTGAACTAACGACCACCAACTGGGCTGGATCAAGGTGTCATACGACCCGTGCCGAGGATCAGCCTGGCTGGGGGCCCAGTATAAAAATAGCTCAGTCTCAAACGGAGTATCCGGATACCAGGCGACCTCCGGATTAACCAGCCTTACCTGCGTATTGCGGATCTCTGCGCAGGTGGACCAACCCTTCTCCGCAACTCGTGGGAATGATATGAATAAAGAAAAACAAAAACAAATAAAAACTCAAGAGTCAGCCGGCGCTCTTAGAAAGCCGACTAGTGAGAGGCCTACTGCCGGAGCAGCTGATGTTGTGGCCTCTAGGACTGGCATCAGGTGTGAAGGAAGTAGGAACGGGTTTGTAGACTCTCCGGCGGCAGTGGTGAAGGAAGTAGGAAGGGGGTTGTAGACTCTCCGGCGGCAGTGGTGGCGAAGAGCGAGACCCTCGGGTCTAGCCTGAGCAAAACCAGGGACCGCCTGGAGCAAGGTATGCCCGGGACAGATCCTGAGGAGCAGCCTTGCTGCTCTGGTTCCTCGAGAACGGGGCAGGACAATGACAAGAAAGCGAGGTACCGCACCCGACGGCACGCTTTCCGACTGAGGGACGAAAATCCCTGACAAGGAGCTGACCGACAAGGACAGAAGCTCCCTAAAGTGGGCGACGGAGGTGATCGGTGTAACTGTCCCACCGAAGCCCTTACCAAAATCGAAAAGACAGAGGTCGGCAGACGAGCTAGTCCCGATGGCCGGTAAAAAAGCCAAAGTGTCGGGTTTGGCGGAAAAGAAGCCGACCTACAGCGAGATTCTTAAGGACCAGATGGTGCTGGCTGTGGTCGACCGAAGTGACCCTGACGGCACCATATCAGTAGAACATTGGAAGAGAGTGGAGGTCAAGTTGGCCGTAAGCTTTCTTCCCGTATTGAGGGATGCTGGTTTGCATCAGGGCCGAGAAAAGGCGGATTGCCTGTGGGAATCAGAGATCTCATGATCTTTATAAACTGGCGATCAGCCGAGTAGGGGAGGTTTGGCCGGGTGCACAACTCGAAGCCATCCCGCGAAAGGAGATCCCATCTCGGCCTCGGGCCAGAGCATGGATCCCCGCGGAACCATCCAAACCTGCTGTCGTGTTGGAAATCTTCCAGTGCAGCAACCCATCACTACCCGCCTCTAACTGGAAAGTTACGAGGTTAGAGGATCCGAAAGGGGACTACAGGTCAGCCGTTCTGGCCATAAATAAGGAGTCCCTGGATCCTCTGGAAAAAACAGGTGGGATGGTTGGATACGGTTTTACCTCCGTATCCTTAAAGGTATATAAGAAGGACCAGGAGGAGGCCAAAAAGGATGCCGAGACAGATGCTGTAGCAACTGTGCCGGAAAATCCGGCCGAAACTGCGTCTGATGTTGTTCAAGAGATTCCTCCGGTCAATGAACCTAACGACGACGATATCGGGTCGGAAGAGGAGATCGCAACGAGGTTCTCACGAATATCCATAAATGAGGATGCTCTCCTCAACTCATCGTCGGATCTCGACGACACAGTTTTCATACAATAGGGCGTATGAGGTAAGACATGAAGCTTTGGACATACCAGTAGGCTTTGTCCCACTATCACTTTCTCTATCGCTGTCTTCTCATCCCTAGCTCAATCTCTACCTATCTCTGTCTCAGTACATCCATTACTAAACCAAACTATTTTACATTCTTCTACATACATGCATAACTAAAAAAAGCAATACTAATTTTTCAACGTCACATTTTTTAAAAAAAAGTTATTTATTCATAATTTGTATTAAGCTAATGTGTTTATTCGTCTACAGTTTATTTTTCCATCACCTTCAAAAGTACAAAGACTATCAGTAACAGTTCCCAAAGAAGGTGTTTTGAAACTAAACAATTGGAACGAGTTAATTATTGAAAACGAATGTTTGATTTCACGAAAACGAAAAGCGTGTTTTTGTTCATGTTTGGCAAAAAAGTTTTTTTGTCAAAATTTATAATAATATTTTTTATATGGGATTATGTGCTTAAAGAATTTAGAAATAAACGTTACTTCATTCAATATTTTACTTAATGGTTTGACATGTAATAAAACCCTTCTTCTCGTTTATTAAACAAACTGGATAGAAAACCTATATAGTTCATTAAAACGGCCCTTTTCGTACTGACCCTCCAACGTAGCAAATTTTACAAAGTTTTTCATTCTTTGTTTTTAAGCAGGAAAATCTTAAGCATTATGAATGTACTAATTATTTAGCAGATTCGATTTAATAATAAGAGTATTTTTCCGATCTTGAAGACGACTTTCTACACGCAGGAAAATAATGCTTCGTTAAATTTACATGACATGTATCTCCATACGAACCCACCATAAAATAAATAAAATGTACTTGCTATTTTTATCATTTTATCATGTTAAAGTAATGTAATTTCTTCTTAACACTCAATAACCCATACTTTTATATTTAAATTAACAAATCACAGATTTTAATGCGTGAATTTCATATTTTCAAGGATATTTTACGGTCATGAACATGCGAGCAGTCATCAGATGGTAGAATTAAGATAATAACTCTATTTTGCTGTATTCGCCAATTTACAGTTTGCAAGAATAAACACGCCCAACATATTTGTAATGACTGCTGAAAATTTAAAGAATAAGCATCGAATTTATTATAAGAATAAAAACAATTTTTAAAAATACAACACATATTTTCAAAGCTATTATCTTATGTGTCAAAAATGATACAAGGACAAGATTTTTTAAAGCTCGATCTACGGTTAAAATAAAAATGCATTCTGGAGAAAAGAGTTTTTCTCGGAACGTATGGTTTCACTCAAACTACACGAAGAATCTACGTTATTTTTTTTAAAAATTTCTACCAAGTTTCTTATAAACTGCATAGGTAAAGAAAAACTTATTGAGAAAAGAAAAAGCATGAATGAAAAGAAAAATGTATTAAAATTTACACGATCTTCTGGTATATTTTGTTGGCTGAAACTGTTAGAAAGAAAGCGGTGTAGTGTTACAAAATTGCCTGGTAAATATTAATGGTAATTACATGATATTATTGTTTGAATCAAGAAAGCAATTTGTTTAACGAACACGACCCATGATAAACACAGCGATCAAACATTAACAAAGTGTGCTCCTTTGATTTTTCAAAGGATTTTTCAATGGAGAGTATCTTGATCGCCTTGTTAAATTTATCTTTTTCCCAGGAAAAAAAATAAATGAAACCTACTGATTTATTTACAGCGAACCATCGGCGCTGAGGCAACGAACGAACGTCACTTTTGTAGAAGTGGCCGTGAGACGCCATAGCATTTGCTTTCTAAACTCGAAGCTGTTACTCGTAGAACGCAACATTGTTCTTTGAAACAAACGCTTCAAGAACTACGCCAATCGACATAATGAGCTACCTAATGCCTCAAGCATATCACATTTATTTAAAACTTAGAACAAATAAGAAAATCGAAAAACCGGCTTGTTGAAGTTTTAAACAAAGACATTGACAGTGAAGCATTCAATTAGTAATGCAGCACGTAACGACTTGCTACTGGTATTGAGAAGTGATAACATCTTAGTTCCCAAAGACGCAAGCACATTGAAGAAAACTTCCAAAGATATAGTCGCACGCAGTATGGGTTCTGGGAGTTACATACACTATGGAGTTAAAGATGCCCTTACAGATTTTTTTAAGAACAAATGACTACAAACTTCCATGCATAATACTTGACTTTAATATAGATGGACTGCCTTTGTGTAAGTGCTCCAATAAGCAACTTTGGCTTATATTATGCAGTATTGGTAATACACCAGATATCCTACTAATTGTTGTATACGAATTCAAAGCCAGAAAGTGTACATGAACTTCTACACGAGTTCATTACAGAAATAAATTAAACAATCTCCGATGGATTTTATTATAAAGATAATTTCTTCACTTTAGAAATAAGATGTTTTATAATGGATGCACCTTCAAGACCGTTTTTTCTTTCAACTAAAGGACTCTCGATTGTTATTCCTGTGTTCGGTGTACACAAAAAGGACAACGAATACAAAATCGGATAGTTTTCTCATTCCGCCTCATTCCGAAACCGTTTTCAACCAGAACCAGAACAATGAACGAAAACAAACCATTGTAGAAAAATTCAAAACTGATATAAAATCAATTGGACGGGATTAAGTATATGCATATTGTTTTGCCTAGGCGTTATGCGAGAATTATTGAGAGCTTGGCAAATAAGCACCATGTCACAAAAATTAATTGAGGTCGTGTACTACTGGGACTATAGTTTTGGACTATAGACTATAGTATACCCTCGTACTAAACAAAATGGTGATGGTTCTAAAAATACACACTACACAAATTTCTGTTGTTCAAGAAAACGGATCCAACATTTATGCAGTACGGCTCCAAATTTGTGGCTTTTGTAATCGCATCCGTGTTTACTTCAAATCATATTTTTCATTTTGTAATAGTGTTATTAGGGCTATAAAAGGAATTAGCTTAAAAGATTTGGATTAAGTTTAATGTAAAACAAAAAGTAAAGTAAAACATTTCAAATGATTTATATAAAATATATACCTTTTGCAAAAATTCTAATTCTAATTTTTAAAATTGCAAACTAATTCATATTCTAATTTCATTTTAGAAAGCAACAACAACTATAGCGCCGCAGGTGAAAAATTTTTAACAAAAATCTCGCGATTTTTTCATTTTTGAAAACAACAACAATAACGCGATTTTTGGTAGAATTTTTTAGTATGAAAAACAACAACAACAATTAAAATATGACCTTATGTTGTTAAACTAACAACAATTCGTATTTTTTAGCGTATTTCAGTTTTAACATATTTTATTCTTTCAAATTAAATTTAGGACATCGGGTTGTTTTCATATTACAGAAAAAAGCTAAAAAAATTATTTTAATTCTTTTAGAGCAGGCATGTCAAACTCATTTCAGTATACGGGCCAAATTTTCCGCAAATTCTATTTCAAATTCTATTGTGGGCCACATCCCTGCTTACTTTTATTAAAAATTAAAAAGTGCTTTCAATATTACGTGTGGAATATAAATTCACCATTATGGAAACAAAAAAGAATTTACATGTAAAAACGTATTTATTAATATTATTAATAATAACAAAGAATATAAATTATTTTTGCTTGAGATTATGCACCGCTTCGCATTTGTCAAACATCAAAATTAAATGTTATAATTTGGCTTCATGTAATTTTTAAAGTCGATGCTAAATGTTCATCAGTTAATCTTGTTCGTTATGCAGTCTTATTCATCTTGATTTGAGAGAAAAGCTGTTCACAAAGATATGTGCTACCAAACATGGACAATATGCGAATAACAATATTCAATTCCTTGAAAACAATCTGCAGGTAAGTAGTTGTAAAATGCAGGAACTCCAATTTCCGTATATTTCTGGTTCAATAATGTGTCGCATTGCAGTTCTATAAACTCCATTTGCAAGGTCAACAGCAAAAAATATTGAAATGAATCTCGCTACTTTGAAAATCTGAAAACCGCTCTTCGAATTTTTTTTCCAACATTTTCAGTTGTATTTTAAATTTTTCAAATTTTAATTCTGCATATTTTACCAAAAGTCTTACAACTAGAAAAAGTTAATAAATTCCCTTTTTTTATTGTGTTGTCCTCTTTCTTATTATATCTTTCAGTTCTGAGCAGTCATAATTTTTAATTTCTAAAAAAAAATTTCGGTTAACAGCTGTAAAAATCTCCGTAAAACCTTGTGGCTCGAAAGCCAACGAACTTCAGTATGATAAGGGAAATCTTCGTATTCCACATCTTTCAGTAATGACATAAACTCCCGGTGGTTTGTCCATGTGCTCGAATAAAGTTGACAATTTTAGCCACTTTTCTGAACAAACTAATATTTTGCCTTTTTCTAGAGTGATGAAATATTCCATCTGCCATTTTTCCTGAAAACACCTATGTTCACTTCCACTCGATAGTTTTTTAATTTTTTTTGGGAATTAATATTTTATTACTAAGACAATTTTGTATTCACAAGACAATATTATATTCATCATAAGTACACAATGCTGATAGAATTTACCGGATTTGCAAGCTTGTTTTATGCTATATGAAACGTGCTCGACACACAGTTGTACTTTTCAAAAATATATTTCATATTTTACTACAGTCTGTTTTTAGCAGTCTGTCTACTCCACAAAGGTGAAAACGTGTTATTGGACCAGTACATTCTTGCATTTTGTTGAATTACATATTAAATTTTGCATGACAACAGTATAATTGCGGAAAATTTATGGGCCGCACACAATTATGAGGTGGGCCGCAAATGACCCGGGGCCCGCTTCTTTGACATGCCTGTTTCAGAGAGTAGATGCCTCTGTTATTTATCACAACACGAGCATCTAATATTTGTATGATGCCTTCAAAATTATATATTTATATGTTGTGTTTGTTTGGCAAACGCCAATTTGAGCCACCCATAGTCGTTGCTTTTATTTGGAATGTGGGTGACATAGATGACTTTGAAAACCTCCCTGGGGAACTTTTATCCTTCATATGTCAATATGACGAAATCATTTTCGACTTGATTTTGTTAAAAAAAAAATTTGCTTAGGAATTCTATAAATTTTAGATGATATATAGCAAGAAAGTTTGTTACTTGTATTTTTCTAAAGGCCCAAATTAAGATTCCTGTGTATATTTGGTTTTTTAACATATTTTCTTGCACCTACATTTATTAAAAGTAGATTATCGTATTCGTTTATTATATTTTTTGCGGATTTGTGATTGTAACAGTTGCATATTTCCATAGAACGTAATTACCAGCTTTAAATTTTCAATTACTGGCTATAGGACGGAATTACCAAAAACTAAAAAAATTGTGTTGCTAATTCCGTTCTATACTATTAAGTTAACAAAATATACTGCAAAAAAAAGATTGGTAGCCAATTACTTTAATTTACTTTCTTCTTACCATTTAACCGAAAACATCATTAGGGGTTTCGGCCGTGCGTAATTTTTGGCCAAATTTACAATTATTATACCGTTATTTGGACCGTTAGTTCTTGTAATCCGCTTGCAAATTCCCGGAATTGGTCGCCATATTGGATTTATGGGCGTGTCAAGAACGAACATTTAAAGGTCAATAACTCCGAAAATATTCAACATCCATAGTGGACCATGGATACCGAATGAAAGGTATTATCAATGGCTTTATTTCCGCTGAACATGCCAAAACTGTAACTGTAATAGCTTAAAAGTTATTGACAATTAATTGATTTTCTTAGTAAACAGAAGCCGTTTTCTTGGAAATTGGATTCGTAAGGAATAATGGTAAATGTGAAATTCATTAAGAGGGAAATTCTTTTACCTTTGCAACGATGTATAATATGCTATACGTCTTCTGTTTACTTTTCGAGATATACTCTAAAATAAGAAGTCTACTCATTCAGCATAAAAAGTAGCCATTGATACATGTACTTTTAGAACATTGACGGGCATTCCAGCACATTTGTGCTGGAAGTTTTTAGTTTCCTAATATGTATACAAAGAGTGCTTCCAATAAAATTACGTCAGTCGCTGCCAAGCCACCAACGAGCACGGTCTCTACGCTGCGTTCGTTCTTTTTGGCTACACCCGGAAACTAATCATCTTTATATTATGAAAATTATTATATTATATAATCATTAATATTATTGCTATATTACATATTAATTATATATGATATTAATAATAATTAATACATAATAGTTATTGTTTAAAACGCCACTTTACACTGTAAATTGCGAAAAAGAACGAAACACGCTATTTTTTTAGTTTCTCTCAGTGGTGAAAACAAACTCATCCGCACACATGCTTAAAATGTGATAGTATAAGAATGCCCGTCACTGTTTTAGAAGCAAGAACAACTTTTTAGAAACGAGAATAAGAACGATAGCGCCGCAGGCGAAAAATTTTTACCAAAAATCGCGCCATTTTTGTTAAAAATTTTTCATCTTGGAAAAATTACAACAATACAACAACAATAACAACAACAATAATGCTACAAAATTCGCGCGATTTTTGTTAAAAATTTTTCATTTTGGAAAACAACAACAACAATAATAATGCTACATTTCATGGTAGTGGGCTTTTTTGTGGGCGTGGCAAGGTCGAATATTAGACTTTGGCGATAACATCTACAGTATGAGGGGTACTGAAGTGAACGAGGTGTCATTTGAAAGCTATTTTTGAGAGTTATTTTTTTAGTTTTAACCTTGGAGGTCATTCCGGGAGGAGTTCGCAAGCACTAAACAGCGCTGTTTTCTGTTCTCCTTTTGCTCTTTTTGTTGTTACTTTGTGTATTTGACGTCAGCGTCAATGGTTTCCAAAGAAACTGCGCCGGCAGAGCGCCCGACTGAGGGCAGGCGTACGGTTTGAGAATTTGTTGGTAGTTTATGTGCTTTCCAGGCGCTTACAGATATTTTTTGGCGTACAGATTTCTGACGGTAACAAAAAGTTGTAGTGTAGAACAAACAGAAAATAATAGACGCACAGAAATCGAAGGAAATGCCAAACTGAGCAGAGCTCTGCCAACGCCGACTGCGTGTACGCTAAAAAACGAGCGCCTCCCGGAATGACCACACTTGTTTTTATACCCTACACCTTAAGGTTGAGGGTATATTCACTTTCTACCGGAGTGTGTAACGCATAGAACTAGACCAGATAGGTATGGAAAAGTATATATATTCTTGATCAGCATCATCACCAAAATTGAAATAACGATGTCTGTCCGTCTGTCTGTCTGTCCGTTGAAATCACGATCACAGGAGAACGGATTAAGATTTCAAAATGAAATTTGGCAAAAATATTCGTTGCTATGTTGGGGTGTTTCGTATTGAAAATGGGCAAAATCGCCCAAGGATCACGCCTACTTTTTATATCGATAGTGCAGGTACCTCTGTTTTGCCTATTAAAAAAGGCCATAACAGCATCACTTTTTGAGAGAAGACAAGAAAATTTTATATGTAGGTTTAGACTAATGCTTCCAGTTAATATGCCAAATATGGGTGTGATCCGCCCACTTAAAAAAAAAATTTTTGTTTTTATTATTATTATTATATATATTGTATATTTATTATTAGATATATAATATATATATTGTATATATATACGAGTATATTATATCGCACCACTTCTAAATATATATGCGAGTATATATGCAGCTTTAAGGTGTAGGGTATTTCGGCTACAGCCCGGCTGTAGACAACACCTTTACTAGTTTTTATTTTTAATAGTTTTGGAGATAATTGAGTTTAAGCGCAAATCACTTCAGAACTTAGTTTTCTTTGCTGTCTTCATTTGTTGTTGCTATTTCTATGCGTAATTGTTATATCAGTGTGTGCTGATGACTCTCTTCTGTACTCTCACCACAAGTCTCCTAAAATCGCGCTATACCAGACTGCGCAACATCTGAAAATTGTTCAACATTTTTACGAGGACTGGGGTATTAAAATTAATGCATCGAAAAGTGAAGCCATATGCATCAGGAATGCTTCTGGAAAATGAAAATCATTTGTAGTTCCTGAAAGCAAAACTTTACATTATGCTTTGAATGGGTCTGAGATTCCTTTCAGGGATTCCATAAAATATCTTGGCATTAATTTTTACAGTCTTCTGAAATTTAACAAACATGCAAGAATTGTTTTAAGAAAAGCTTACAGAATCTTGGACAGTTTTTCAAGTATTTTTTGTAACAAAAGTTTACCAAAGAAAACAAAACTTTTGTTATATAAAACCTGTATTAGACCTGTAATCATGTATGGCTTTCCTATTTGGTTTAACGTTTCTCCTTCGGTCATTAGAGAATTTGAAATTTTGGAACGAAAGATCTTAAGGCATTGTATTGGAAAGTATTTCCAATCTCCCACAAAACGTTACTCGAATCGGTTCGTTTATTCGGAAGCTAAAGTATTTCCAATTGGCCTTTATGTTTCGGATATTCTAAATCGTTTTGTCAATAGAATTTCTTGCCATGTCAATAGCAGCATCCTTGATATCTTTAACCAACAGAGAGCGTTTAGCTGTTCAAATGTTAGGTATTTGTCACCTGTTGGCTTCATTAATGAAGCTGCGGTTAATTTTGATTTAAATGCATCTCTCTGTCATAATTTTTATAAGAATACAACCCCTGATTCCCATAGAGGTTAGCCTTTAATGTATCTAAGAGGTTTGTTTACTCTTCTTTTTGTTTTTGTATTTTCGTAGATTTAAGTTAGCATTAAGTCTATATTTTAGGTTGGGAGATATACTCTCAATACCTGTAAGTTCCGTGAGCAAGAGCGATTCACATTAATGTTTTTGTTAACTTCAATCTTTCTCTTTATATAAGTAAGTACGATACCGTTGTTCAATTATGTTTTGAAGATAATACATTATAGTCTTTAATTTTGTTAACACTTTCATATGAATTTTATAACTTATAACTTGTTTTGAAAAGGCTCAATAAACAAAATTTGAATTTGAATTTGTGTTGTGTTGTTGTTATATCAGTGTGGGTGTGTGTGTGTGTGTGTGTGTGTGCGTGTTTTTTTTTTTTTTCAATAGGAGTAAACGCATCGAAAGCCTTAAGTCCGAGCGGGACTTTAACCCGCTAAACATCTCCTCTCGTCCGCACGGATAATCCTCCCGGAACCACCGTTAGGTATTACGTCAGGAGGCCGTAGGAGCATTTCTGCTCAAGCGTCAGTATTCAGGTCAGTCTCTGCGTCCGTTGCTGACAACTTCTATATTTCCGAAGCCTCTCGAGCGGCATCTTTACAGTCTTCTCTGCTCCTCCATCACCACAGCGCACATTGCTTTGACTGCATTCCATGACTGGGGAGACTCCAACATAGTGTTGACTATGTTCTCTGGTGTGAGACGATGATAACTGAGTACATTCAAAGAATGTATGTAGTGGATCATCAGCTCCGAGCATACACCGTGAGCAAATAGTGTCACTATCATGGCCGTACGTTTATAAATACAATCTAAAACATCCATGTCCGCTGAGAAATTGAGTCATATAGTAGTCCAACTCGCCGTGTTTCCGGTTTACCCATAGTTTGATATTGGGGATGAGCCGATATGTCCACCTTTCGTTACTGGTACAGTCCCACCTTTGCTGCCATCTGCTGTATGTGGTGTCTTTTACAGCGTCCATCTCCAACACTGTCAAATCCCTCTTCTTTTCCCGTCTCATATCGTAAATTGATTTCATTTGTAGTCCAAGTAAGTCAGGCGGTATTATTCCAGCAATAACCAAAACTGCATCACCTGATATTGTCCGGAAATCACTGCAAACTCTGAGCGCACATAAGCGAAAAAGCTGGTTTAGTATTTTCACGTTCGTTTTCGTAGCCAAAACTCCTGCCAATATTGGGGCAGCGTACATAGCGATCGACTGTATAACTATGGAAAGAAGTAATCTTCTGTTTTGACGTGGCCCGCCACAGTTACTCATCAGGCGCGAGAGTGAGGCATACACTCCCAATGCCTTCTTGCACACATTATTCAGATGCATCGTAAATTTCAATCTGGCGTCCATCATTACTCCCAGATATCGAATCGCTGGACTTGTTTCAATGTTGTGCCCATCAATGTTGAGTGTCATGATTTCTCTTTTTTTCCGGCTTGTTATTAAAACAGCTTCTGTCTTATTGCTGGCCAGTTGTAGATTATGTTGTGTTAGCCAAATCTTAATCTCGTTATCAACATTGAACGCAATTTGCTGGATTTGGGACACTTGCTATTACGAATAATTAGAAGCTACCTCTCTGATAGGGAACTGCTGTATAATAGCGACTTGAGAATAAGGAGATATAAAATAACTGCTGGAGTGCCACAGGGTTCCGTTCTTGGACCCCTTTTGTGGAATCTAATGTATGATGATCTCCTTAGACTTCCGGTACCAAATGGCGTAAAGCTCGTGGGATATGCGGATGATGTGGCGGTAACTGCCGTAGCAAAGGAACTGTCCCAAATCCAGCAAATTGCGTTCAATGTTGTTAACGATATTAAGATTTGGCTAACACAACATAATCTACAACTGGCCAGCAATAAGACAGAAGCTGTTTTAATAACAAGCCGGAAAAAAAGAGAAATCATGACACAACATTGATGGGCACAAAATTGAAACAAGTCCAGCGATTCGATATCTGGGAGTAATGATGGACGCCAGATTGAAATTTACGATGCATCTGAATGATGTGTGCAAGAAGGCATTGGGAGTGTATGCGTCACTCTCGCGCCTGATGAGTAACTGTGGCGGGCCACGTCAAAACAGAAGATTACTTCTTTCCACAGTTATACAGTCGATCGCTATGTACGCTGCCCCAATATGGGCAGGAGTTTTGGCTACGAAAACGAACGTGAAAATACTAAACCAGCTTTTTTGCTTATGTGCGCTCAGAGTTTGCAGTGATTTCCGGACAATATCAGGTGATGCAGTTTTGGTTATTGCTGGAATAATACCGCCTGACTTACTTGGACTACAAATGAAATCAATTTACGATATGAGACGGGAAAAGAAGAGGGATTTGACAGTGTTGGAGATGGACGCTTTGCAGATGTTGCGCAGTCTGGTATAGCGCGATTTTAGGAGACTCGTGGTGAGAGTACAGAAGAGAGTCATCAGCACACACTGATATAACAATTACGCATAGAAATAGTAACAACAAATGAAGACAGCAAAGAAAACTAAGTTCTGAAGTGGTTTGCGCTTAAACTCAATTATCTCCAAAACTATTAAAAATAAAAAAAACAAGGGTGGTCATTCCGGGAGGCGCTCGTAGTTTAGCGTACACGCAGTCGGCGTTGGCAGAGCTCTGCTCAGTTTGGTATTTCCTTCGATTTCTGTGCGTCTATTATTTTCTGTTTGTTCTGCACTACAACTTTTTGTTACCGTCAGAAATCTGTACGCCAAAACAGCTGTAAGCGCCTGGAAAGCACATAAACTACCAACAAATTTTCAAACCGTACGCCTGCCCTCAGTCGGGCGCTCTGCCGGCGCAGTTTCTTTGGAAACCATTGACGCTGGCGTCAAATACACAAAATAACAACGAAAAGAGCAAAAGGAGAACAGAAAACAGCGCTGCTTAGTGCTTGCGAACGCCTCCCGGAATGACCCCCAAGGTGAAAACTAAAAAAAAAACTCTCAAAAATAGCTTTCAAATGACACCTCGTTCACTTCAGTACCCCTCATACTTTAGATGTTATCGCCAAAGTCTAATATTCGACCTTGCCACGCCCACAAAAACGCCCACTACCATGAAATGGTATCCTTCGCAAGACCCCTGAACCTTACCTATACCTGTTTTTGTAATATAATACAGCTAAGCATGATTTCAGTAACAGTTACAGATAAAATTAAATTTTCAGTCTTGCATAGTCTTTGGATACGAGTCTTCGAGTATACGAAATAAGGCTATAAGCTAACTACATAGAAAGAATGGTGGCGGTCGCAATATGACTTCCGCGGAAGTATGAGTGGTAATGATAAATTCCAACTCTGCTGCCCATGCGTAGAAACTCATAAACTTTGCTTTTGATAAGATTCAGAGTTTTGAGAAAACTTGGAAAATGCTAAAAGGCCTATGATCAGCCAAAGCATCAGGTTAAATGCACTTCGGAATCGCCAAGACGTTGCCACTCCCATTTAAAGCAAAAAACTTACTTAGGCTAAAACGTTGATTCCACGGTCTCTCACAACTCAAGCATGAAGCGACATGAAGCAAACCACCATAAATACTATCTACACAACCATTATACTATACTTTTACATTTTACTATACTTACATATGTATAGATGTGTATACATATGTAAATAATATACAGTTTGATTGTCCATGCATTCATGTAAAATATTTTCTAGGGCAATTTTTGTTAGTTATAATTGCAATATCTGTGAACATACCAAATTATTTCAGCAGTAGGTCCCAAGTGCATACGACACTCTAATTTTATAAATTAATAAGCACAATAACCTTTATTTTTTCTAAGACAATTTATCCAATAGTAGTTATATCTGTTCAAAAGTTTTGTAATTATAATATTACTTTTGCTGCACTTGTTTTTCAATTTTGCTACACGTTTCAATTTTTAGAATATAATTTGCTCTAATGACAATTGTATAAACACGAATTCCCCAACACCCTCATTCAAAGTTTACTTTTAGTAGTTTCGTTCGTCTTAAGTCACCAGTGGTATTCCATTAGGACGCATAGCTTCAACCAGAGATAACGAGATACCGGACTTAATCGGGTTTCCGAAGATTTGTGCTTCGTTTTCTAGATTTCTTCACTTACAGTGTCGTGTTAGTCACCACGCGCCATTACATATACATGGTTTTTTAATAGTGAATTCAAAAATCCGCCTGTCGCCCTAAAGCATAAATCACATAGATTGGAAACCTAGAACAAATCAGCTGACAGAAAAAATGCCCGCGTGTTGTATGTGTAATTCTTCTACGTGAACTCACCCTTTTCAAACCCAAACAATGCTCAGAAATTATCATTTAAATTTTCTTTGGCATTTCTGAATTAAAAGTGATGCTTTTTGAATTACAAGTGACGCTTTCTGATTTACAAGTGACGCTTTCTGATTTTAAAGTGACGGTTTCTGATTGGAAAAGGTGTAGCATACTTTTAGCTGGTAGAACGCTTGAGAAAAATGCTGCCAAGACCAATGCTTAGTGATTATTAATGTAGCATACATAGAAAAACAATAGGCTCTTCTGTAGGATTAACTTTGAAGAATTTACTGTTTACGTTTTTATTATGAAGTAAAATTTATGTTTTTGTAATTCTTAATACTAATATTAGCTGCAGCTGTAGTTGCATGGGTGGAGCACCATAAAAAAATCGGTAACGCACCTTAATATTTACTACATTGCAGGTATGGAACCAACATAAATGTTTATTAATAATATTATTTAACATTTATATCTATTACTCGATGAATATGCATAATCAAGTAATATGCAAGATATAAATATATAAGAATATAATTATGTAAAGCAATGTAAAGAAATATTTTATTCAATTGCAACGAGAAATCCCACAAATTTCTTAAAAAATGCCCGCACTATTTCTTACTTTTCTTATAGTGGCAACTGCTTAAAATTCTTTATGTTGAATCAGACAGTTTCACTTGCTATCTTCTGGCTGCAGAAGTATTACAACAAAATTCACCAGTGTATAAAAAACGCTGAATTTAGCTATGCTTCTTCATTTTCATTCCGTTTCCAATCTATGTGATTTATGACCTTGAGAGTCGACTTTCTGCCAAAGTTGTATTCACAAGTGTGCCTTTGGAAAAGTCGACTCAATCATACGTCGCATTTGCCTATACTAGTAAGTTCTTCGACTATTATTAAGAGATGCGCAATGTTTTAGTGTTAGGAAACAAGTTTTTTAGAATTAGAGCTGTGTTTCATTAGTAAAGTTCTTGGCGAAAACTTGATAGTCTTATAAAATTCTGTTGTTTAACAAAATTTAGATTAAAAATGTAGCTAGAACATAGAATAACTGTATGAATAAATTTAAGATATCATTGTTTGATTTTTCTATAAACTTTTTGGGTATCTTTTTGCAGCGAAAAGTCTTTACATTATTTATTGTATTGGAATTCAAACAACCCTGCTAGCAGTACACTGTACTGAGTACAGAAACCAGAGAGCACATGTGTTCATACATACATATGTAAATAAATATTTATTGTGAGACCATGTATGCAGCAATGACGATCATGCCATACAAGCGTGAAATTAGCAACGATTTTTGGGGTGGTTTTTTGTGGATGCTATTTCGAAGCAAAAATATTTTTTATTTTCAAAAAACCCCTAAAATTAAAGTAATAAGCGCAGCCTATAAGAAGTTATACCATTTCAAAGGGAAAATTATGCTCTATCAGTTCCGATCAATACAAAAATTCTAGGATCACAATTATCTAAAATACATAGCAAACAAAATATGAGTTTGTGGAATGTAAAACAGTGACGGGCATTCTTATACTATCACATTTTAAGCATGTGTGCGGATGAGTTTGTTTTCAACACTGAGAGAAAGTAAAAAAATAGCGTGTTTCGTTCTTTTCCGCAATTTACAATGTAAAGTGGCGTTTTAAACAATAACTATTATATATTAATTATTATTAATATCATATATAATTAATATGTAATATAACAATAATATTAATAATTAAATAATATAATAATGTTCATAATAAAAAGATGATTAGTTTCCGGGTGTAGCCAAAATGAACGAACGCAGCGTATAGTCCGTGCTCGTTGGTGGCTTGGCAGCGACTGACGTAATTTTATTGGAAGCACTCTTTGTATTTCATTTCATTTATTTATTTCCTATTCATTATACTCCAGGACTTAGAGTCTTATAAGCTGTATAATACAATTACATGGAATGAAGAATATTACTTATGCATTATAATTAAATTAAATTAAATTAGTTTAGTTTAAATTCAGTTTGATATTTCATTATACACATTATAATAAGCTGAAAAATAAGGTGAATAAGTAGAATAATAGTAGAAAGTAAAAGAAGTCAAGACAGAAAAATCAGAAAGTCAAAAAGAAAAACAGTTGTAAGAAAATCATAGAAAAGAAGAAATCATGGAAGAGAAAGAAAAATAGAAAAATAACTAGAAAAAATAGCTATCTGTGAGATTGTGCAGGAGTAGAAGAAAAATACTGCAAAATAAGCCTCTTGAACTGCGGCATGCTGGTTAGTTTTCGAAGATGAACAGGCAAGGTGTTCCAAAGCCGAACAGAATAAATAAAAAATTGACGCTCTGAGACCAGACAGGAATACCGAAATGGCACAACATTAAAAATTCGGTTAGACTGGGTAAAAGTTAACCTTCGATACAAGTAGGATGGCACACCAGAGTAAAACACGGTAAGCAAGTAAGTCATTGAAAGAAACACCATATATAGTTTTGCTATGCGTAGATACACTGTCTGTCCGTTTTAACCCAAAGATGTATCCCACAATACTATTAAACATCACATTGAGTTTCCGTATATTTTTTCTGTTTTAACCCCCTACTTTTGTTTATTTTCTGCCTCTTAAATTTGCTCTCTTTAATTTGTTTTTCTAAAACTTACGGCCACATTCCGGATACGCACTCGCTGTGAGCGCCCGAGACGCCAGCGTAGCCGAAACTGAGACAGACTTTGTATTCTGTAATCCAAGCGTCTGCCAGCGTCAATCAGCGTCTTGCTTTTTTTACCTGATGTTATGCTTTGCAGACTGTCGTAGTTTGCAGACCGAATAGTGTTACCGTCCACGGGAAACCTTTTTGTAGTTTGGTGATATAGTTTGGAAGCACTTTCAAAAACACAAAAAAATGCAGTCACTTCGATTTCAACTACGTGAGAATTCTAGTGGACACATATATTATTGTATATAAAATATGAACATGAGTGTGTGGCAAGAATGTATGATGCAAAAAGCAACTATTTGTCTTATCATAATAATAACAACTAGAACCTCCATTTGACTTGTTCGTGTAATATTAAAAGCAGCACTCGATACCATTTCTATTTTTGTTCGAAAATGAAGCCTTACATAAAACGGTAGCACTTGTGAGATATTTTTTTAACATTTAAAAGTAAAATTAGGTTCTTTATTAACAAATAAATTTCAATTTCAATTTCAATTTCAATTTATTTCAATTACAATACAGCACACTAAAAATAATCTTTTTTAGTGCTTCAACGTACATAAATAATATCAAAATGTATAATAACATATAATAATAATATTAATAAATACTTAAATACTTATGAACTAACGAAAATATGAAAAAGCTTCATTAAGAATACGAATTTAAAGAAAGAAATCGATATTACTACAAAAAAGGAAGATACAAAAGAGATAGTAGAATTTTAAACTCTGGTTAAGAATAAGCAATATGAGCAACAACAGCACGCTTGAAGCAGCCTAGCGACGAAATCATTCAGATGTGCAGAGGAAGTGAGTTCCACAGTCTGATGGTGTGAATAAAGAAAAATCTGCTACTATTGAGGAAAGAGTGTCTAGGGACTATAAGGTTCAAAGATCTTGTTGACCGAAAGAAAACAAGTTTATCATATAAATATGACGGATTGCGAGTAAATATAATCTTGTGTAAGAACACGAGGTTTTGGATGACAAGGTAATTACTTAAACTACAACCCAAAATACCTTCACTAAACCGGGAAATATGATCAAAATGACGGATAGCATATACATATCTAGCACAAGAGTTGAATGCCACAAGTAGTTTATGCTGAGAGTGTGAGTCTAAAATAATTAATAATTTAATAAATCTACCTTTAAAAATTACAAATTATTAGTTATTACTTCAATAATTAATAAATTAGTAATTATTAATTTAATAACTAATAAATTAGTAACTATTAATTTAATAATTGATAAATAAATTTCTTTAGCAATTATAAATTTATTTATTAAAAACTTCATTACAAAAATTTCTGTCAACCACAAAATTTTTGTTCAAGTCGGCAACTATTTTGTTCCCGTCTCATTTCGAACCGACTCGGTTTTTACAGAATGCATCGACTAAAGATTGACAACTGATAAGGTCTGCAAAGCAGGTAAAATACCAACAAAATTATACAGTAACCGCCAGCGACCGACTGCGTCCCATCTGGGTTTTTTGGCAGCGCAGTTTCTTCAAAAACCATCGACGCTGGCGTCAAATACGAAGAAAAACTACGAAAACCACAAAAGAGAATAAACAACTACGGAGCGTCTGAGACGCGAGCGAGTATCGGGAATGTGGCTGTTAAACTTTTCTAATATTTAATTTACTAATTTTTTTTCTTTTTATTCTTGTGTTGCTAAAATAATGCTTTCCCTAAAAATATAAAAATCGTTTGGACCCTGCTACCGCTCCTGTATTCTTCATGTAATTTTTAACTGTTCTCGTATGGTGTTGTAGTTGTTTGATTTTCCTGTTTTGTACTGGATTCTATGTGAATTGTGAACTGTTGTTGTTGTGTTGATGATAATGTAATATATGTTTCAACGTTGTGAAAGTTGACTATGTTATTCTTCTTGTGTTGTATATATTTATTTGTGTAATTTTTCTTATATATTGTCTTGGTTTGTGAAAATTTCTTGATGTTGCTGTTGTTGTGTTTACATATATATTCACTTTTTAAAATTCTTTTGTTCAATGCAGCGTTTCTGGATTGAATTTACTCATGTAGTTTTGTTTTATTCTATGTACTTTTACGTACCAGAATTGTTTTGTTTTTTTTTACGTATTTGGCTGTTTTTTTTTTTTTTGTTAATGTGATTTACACTTGTTCACTTCTAACTGTTTTTGGATTGTAATTAGAGAATTTATGTGCGTTGATGTTGTTGAATTTGTGTTCAGTATGTGATTTTGTTATTTAATATTTATATAACAAAATATGATATACTTATAAGTTTCACTTGCCCAATGAAATTTTTGGCGCAATGCAGGCACAATTTGGCGCATTTTTGTCACGCTGTTTTTTTTCTTATGGTAATCCTTTTTGTGTTTTCTTTTTTTTCAATGATCACTTAATTTTTCTTTGTTTTTCAAACCCGCTTCTCAAGAACCATCCGACATCAACCCGTATCCAAACTTTTTCTTCAATCTTCTTTCTCCCGTTCCGATTCCTATCCTTCCAATCTTTTCCAATAATTCGCCCTTCCATTTACAATTCCCACTTTTCTTAATTCCCTGTTCAATCACAATTCCATTCACACCTTCCACAATCACCTTTCCACACAAATCATTCAACCAGGAGACTTACGGTCATACTGTGACGGAAAAATATTATATTTACAAATTTAATTTAACATATAACATAAAACACTTAAACCACATGATTCTAAAAGTAAAAGTAATTACCACAAGTAATACAAACAAACCAATAAAGAAATTTTTAAAACAGATAAATTCATCCTTTGGTTTAGGAGATACCTTACACGGCCTGTCACTACAGGCTCGAAACCGTCGATTTTGTTGTACAATATGGAACGTGTTCATAAAAAAAAAAATGTAGGCCGTGTCCATCTAATTCCATAAAACGTGTGGCTTCGACCCACTTCTCATTCTCTACTGATCTGAACTAGCCGGGCATTAATTAACCCCGTAACCAAAGGATTTCGTCCGGATTTTCTTACTCAATCTATATTGCACTAAATCACTCTAAAATTAAAAGTACATAGTAAATATCACAGTTGTTATCACTAAATCTTAAACTAATATTGCGTTAACTAACATCTAATATTGCACTAGGTAATAATTACATCTAATGGTAAAAGAAAATATCACAGAAAGAAAAATAAACAAATAATAAATAATCTATATATATAAAAGAAAGTGTCCGAAGCGATGTAATCCCATAACTCGAGAGTGGCCGAACCGATTTTGATGATTTGTACTTTGATGGATAGGTATTTTCTAAGTACGGGTTCTAAAAAAAAAGAAAAAAAAAATCGAAAAAAGGACAAAAAATCATAATTTCAAAATGTCTTATTTTGACAACCATGAATGTTACGACAGGTTTTTTTCGAGTTTTTTTAAAATTTTTTTTTTCCTTTTCATTTTGTATTTATTTATTTTAAACAATTGAACTGTCAGATAGACACGCAAACTAACGCCATCTTTTCTCGATCAATGGAGAACCCAATTTTGTTTCGTGTGTGGTGGCACTGTCCACGTTGACTAAAAAATTGTTGACTTTGACGTTGACGTTGTTGTACATTTTACATGGACTTGACGTTTCGTTTCCACTCTAATTTAGAGTGAAACTCCATAGCATGCATAGGCGTGCGTTTGACATTTGGAGTTTTCGAACGTTTACGTACGTGCCTAACTAGCAAGTCCATAGTATGCACGCGCGTGCGTTTGACAATCAGATGCTTAATATATATTGAATGATTGATTTTGTGAAAAAAGTGGTTGATTTTGTGCAGAAAGCGGAAAATGGATGACGTTGTTGAGTTCTTTAATGATAACTGGTAGTTTAAAAGCAGCATACATGCAAAAAACTAAATCAATTAGAGAAAGATGTGTATGCGAGACGTGTATGTAGAGCAGGAAACAAGCGGTTTTTTGCTACAACTTTTCTTCATTAATTTTCTTTAAAAAATATTTGAATATATTAGATTAAACATAAATTAAAAACTTTAGTTTTTTAAGTTTGAATTTCTTGCAAGCGGTTGCGTTTCCATACGTGCCTATGGAGCTCATCTCATAAAAACGTGTGTATTCTACTTATCTGTCAAACTTACGCATACGCATACGCATGCTATGGAGTTCCACTCTTATTCATACCTCTACTGTGGCATTTGATTCAGTTGCGCAGTTTCGTCATTCGTTGCTATTTCACCGTTCGTGTTTTGTTCGATCGAATAACGTTTGCCAGCCATTGCGCATTACAGATTCGGATTTTTTCATTGCGATTTGGTGAGTTTTTGTCAATTAAAATTGATAACGAGAATATATAGAAGAATAGAAATGAATACCTAATTTGCTAAAAGCTCTAAAGAATTCTTTGATATACCTAATTCATTCTATAAATCCACCAAAACACTTTTGAAAATTTTAGGAATTAATTCCTCATTTTTTCAAATGTTTTCTTCAACACTGTAGGTTGAAAATCAACAAATCATATTTGCTAAATCAGTCTGGTTTTTTTAGTCTATTTCTATAACGGAAAATCAAACAAAACATTCATTGAAATCGGATACAACATTGGTGTTATCAGCATGTTTTTTTTGTGTATGTGTTGCATTGTTGGTTGACTATTGGGATTTGTCTGTAAGAAGTGGTACGTTTCTATTGTTGTTTCATTGTTTTCAAATTTTCTATTCGTGATTTAATTGTTCTTCATAATGCTACCAACAAGAAGATCTCATTTAGGCCGACGTTCAGCTGGTGCACGAGCACTGTCGACTCTCGCTGCCAAGCGTGATCCTCTTGAACCACATCACCCGTCATAAAACCCGTACGTCTGTACACATACCCGTCCGAAATTACTAAATCTGGTAGTTCGTCCTTGTTCTCAGTCTCTGTTTTCCTCAGTTCCTCATATTCTTCCGAAGAAAAAGCTGGGGAATTGAGGTCAACATCAAGTGATCTGTCTACCGTTCCTATCTCTTCCAGATACATGCGAGAAATAGCATCCGGCACCACATTCTGTGGACCTTTTCGGTGTTCAATATTAAAATTGTAAGTTTTAAACTCCATCTGGCTAATCTTCCAGACCAGTCTTTTCGGTTCATCAACCACTTCAAGCTCGCGTGATCCGTAATAATGGTAAAAGGTAAACCTTCCACATAGGGACGGAACGTCTTCACGCTTAATACTGCAGCGTAACACTCAAGCTCAGTGACACTATAATTCTTCTGAGCCTTATTGAGTTTCGCTGACATAAACGCAATCGGATGCTCATTCTCTTCATCATCCATCTGAAAGAGAACTCCTCCCACCCCTTGCGTAGATGCGTCACATTGGATATAAAAATGTCTGTTGAAGTCCGGATTACTAAGCACTGGTGCCGAAGAAAGACTGCGCTTCATCTCTTCAAAGGCGTGCTTAGCTTCGTCAGTTAGCGCAAATTTCTATTTATGGTCGAATAGTCCCTAATGAATCTGCGGTATCAGCCTGACATCCATAGAAACCGCTTTAACTGTTTTGGTGTTCTAGGTTCCGGAAACTCGTCAATCGCAGCCACCTTCCAGATACCTCACCTCTTTGTAGCAAAATTTGCTTTTCTCCACATATATTGTGAGTTTTGCATCCCGCAGACATTCGGCCATCCGATCCAGCAGTGCAAGATGTGACTCGAAACTGGCAGAACACACCAGAAGATCATCGAGGTAGACAAAGACACGTTCCCTAAGTTCAGCGGGTATGACTTTGTCCATCAGCCTACACATTCGCTGCGCTGCATTACACAGTCCGAATGGCATTTAAGTAAACTGATATAACGGCCGTCCTGGAACTGTGAATGCCGTCTTACCTCTCGACTTCTCTTCCAATGGTATCTGCCGGAACGCATCCTTCAAATCGATCGCACTGAAGAAGCGAGTGTCCTGAAGTCTGGCAAGGATGCCCTCAATGTGCGGTAACGGGTATGCGTCTTTAATCGTTCGTTCGTTTAGTTTCCTAGCATCAAGGCATAGTCGGTTTTTAGTCCCCTTTCTTACCAAAGACACTGGAGAGCTCCAGCTGCTGTTGCTGATCTCAATTACTCCTAAACTCAGCATTCGGTCAAGCTCTGCAAAGATCAGCTGCTGAATTACAGATGAAATGGGGTAGTGGCGTTGTTTTACTGGAAGATGCTCATCTACCACTTCTATTACGTGCTCTTCCATGTCGGTTCGTCCGAGACCGAGTAAAGCACAGGACGGGAATCGTGCTTTAACTCTCTCCAGTGCTACCTCTTGCTCTTTGGTAAAAATGTGTAGGTCCGTATCGAAGGTCAGGTCTGAAGATGTCTGTTTAAGTTCACTTACAGACGCTGAGCTGGTTGCGTCAACCCCTTAACGTGTACACTCACTAATTACTGACAAGCCAAATGTTCGCCAGAAGTCAACCCCAAAGTAAAGCGGGAACTATGAGAAACTCCATGTTCCTTGTCAAACCCTCCCAGACAAGCGGAAGTGAAATTGCACCTATCACAGCGGTTTCAACTCCGTTTGCAGTCCTGACTTTCTGCCCCTGTATCGCAATGACTTTTCTGTTTCGTGTTTTAATAAATTCTAAAGCACTATTTCCGATACAGTTAGCAGAGGCACCTGAATCCAGCAATGCAACCACATCTTCACCGTCCACCTTAGTTTTAGCGAAAAATCTATTATCGCTTTCCAGCGTCACAATGGCAGAGACTAAAACTTTCTTAATTTTCTTCATCATATGTTTCTTTGCCCTCATCTTCGCTATCTTATCGAAGTTCCGCTTTTTCCTGCCGAGTACAACCTCACTTAAAAAGATTATCTCCCTCACAGCTTCGTACTCGACCTTGCGCTGGTGTAAAGGTTTTATGGGAGGACCTATCGGGCTATGACTGCGGATCACTGGATCCTTCCTCTGTAGAATCCTTACAGGTTGGCCGGGGACTCCTCCTTTAGTGCAGAGATCCCCGGATTCCCTGCAGGATTCGCGTTTCCCGGACGTTACTCACAATGGGAAACATCACTACGACACACAAAACACGTCATACCGTGGAATGCCGAGTTACACTTCGCGTCTAGTGGATTTTTCTCGAAGTGGTCACCGGGCATTCCACCACTAAAACACAAATTCAAATGGAACGGAGACTGACAAAACACTTGGTTTACTGTTGGACTATTACTAATAGGACGAGGCACAGACATATACGGACGCGGACCTGAAGGACCTGATACCTGAGGAGGTCTCGGCACTTCTCTTCTTTGGGGTATGTTTAAATTGTATCGCTGAGGAGCCAGAGCCTCCACACTGGTTGAAGGTTCTCCCTCCTCAAGCGACAACATCACCTCGCTAACCTGGCTTGCCTTTGCTCTACTTTCTTTTACTACTTTTTCTGCTCTTCTGCACTCGGTGCAGAACTCTTTCAATGAGCTAACTTTACAAGCAAACGTCAGGCTAGCGAGGTTTGCCTTTAAATTGGCTCTAATTATTTTAATTAATTCTTCCTCAGGAATCATTCTCCGCAGCCTGAAGGTGAGATTATGGATCTCCGCATAAAAATCTTCAAAACTTTCGCCTACTGGTTGTTTCCGATCCATAATTTCCCTTATTATTTCGTAGTCGGAGTCTGCAGATCGGAAGTTGCTTAGTAATTCTCTTTTTAAATCTTCATAGCCAAAGTCTGGGTCACTCTCATGATCCTCCAATACCCGCTAATACCACTTCGCAGCGGCTCCAGCGACCAGGCAGTGGAAATCGGTGAAGAGCTGCTCATAAGAAATTTCATTTTGCTTCCGCATCTTTTCGATGCGGAATATGAAGCTCTCCACAGTCAATTCCTTACAAGAGCCATCAAACTTACTACTCGGGGATATTGTCGGGCCCTGGAACGAGGTGTGACCCAGCCCTTGCTGCGCTGCAACTCCCGATACTGCATTCCTGACACCATCAGCAGCCTCTCGCCTTGTCGGAGTGGTGGCGTCTCTAGGATGGGGGTTTGGTGGTATACCTGACGCCTCCATCGTAGCCACTCTTCTGCCCAGGTCTGTGAAACCACCACGAAGTTGCTGCATGGCTTCTGCGCAACCTGCCATCATCTGTCACTGCTGCATCATCATTGCCATCATCTGATTCAATTGATCAGAATCAGATGATGCAGCAGCAGCAGATGATGTTAAGCCACTCGGCCCTGCAACAACACGCTGTGGTTCCACACCCTGCCCCTCTTGCTCCGACATCTCTGATATTTTTTCTAGCTTGGCCGAGAAGCTACTAACGCTGACGGTCAAGCTACTAGACTCCGACCTAGCCCCTTCACTATGTGGAGGTCGTCCAAACACCAAGCTAACGCACTTACTTAAATAGTCTACTGGGACAAAATCTACTCGTCTTTCTATCCCAGTATCTATTTAGTCGAGTACTGAACCTATTATCTGGTTCTCTACAGCCCTACTAACGTTTCTAGTAATAGGTCTCCTTGGCTCAGACTCTCGCTCGCGTTCCATGCACCAAACACTCACTCAAATACTCAAACACTCACTCAAATACTCAAACACTCACTCACAAAACTAACACTAAGGGGAAACTAATCAAAGAAACACAAAACTGGAAGGACCTAACCGGAAAGGAAGTAAAAAAAAACAAAGAATGCCAAACAACAAAAAAAAAAAAACAATAAAAAATCCAACAACGACAACCACCTAAAAAAATCAAAAATTATTTATACAAGTAATAAAAATAAAAATAAAAAAATTCACAAGAATGTAATTCAAAATAATTAAATAATAACAATACAAAAAAAATGAAATTCAAAAGCAAAAAAAAAAAAAAAAAATTATATAATTGACAAAATAGGAATATAAAACAAAAATAAAATCTTAAAAGAAAAAAAGGAAAAGGTAATCTCAAAATTAAATAGTAATAATATAATAATTAAGTAACAAATTAAATAAAAAGAAAAATAATATGCAAAAATAATAATAAAATGAATTATGAATTATGAAAAGCAAATAAAAATTATTTAACAAATGAAAAAAAAAATTAATAAAATAATAATATAATAATGACAAGAAAATAAGAAAAATATATAACAAATGAAATTAACTGAAATGTAATTAAATTGAAAATAAAAATATTATGAAAAACAAAATATAAAAAGAAAAAAATATAATATGGAAATAAAAAACTATAATACAAAATGATCATAAATTTAAATATGGCTTGTGACGGAGCAAGTCGCCATGGGCTCGTTTGCACCCACACTAACTCGATATACTGCAGATACTCTAAGCTTAAGAAACTCAATTGTTACCTCAGCGCATTTTTTTTAGTTTTATATATATAAAGAAATATACATATATTTACATCTAGCCATGTATTACTTACCATTGTTAGTTAATCCCATTGAATTGAATTCAGTAGCTAAAGTCATCATGATAATAAGATTATTATTATTAATTAATATTATTATCAATCATTTACTATATTGTTTCCATAATTAAGTCATCATTCTAAAATATTGATACATAAACCACCCCAATGAAGAATGTAGTAAAATAGTAGTTAGTAAGGTATTAAAATGTATTAAAATATTGAATTGAAACGAACAACGCTGGTCATCGAACAGCTGACTGCCAGCCTATAAAAGCAGCAGCAACTCAGAACAAAGGAGAGTTCTACGCCGGCAGCCAACCAGGTGACAGTAGATTAGTACCTTGACGCGTCCAAATCCCGACACCCGTCGAGCATCCCCGAAGCAAGTTGACGAAGAGCCTTGTCGGTTGTTCGCCAACGAGCCGAAGTACGCCGACGACGCCCGAAGCCCTTTGACGGAGAGCCTTGTCGGTTGTTCGCCAACGAGCCGAAGTACGCCGAAGGTTTGCGAAGTACCTTGTTCGTTAAAATCCCGACAGCCGCCGAGTAGCCCCAAAGCAAGTTGACGAAGAGCCTTGTCGGTTGTTCGCCAACGAGCCGAAGTACGCCGACGACGCCCGAAGTCCTTTGACGGAGAGCCTTGTCCTTTGTTCGCCAACGAGCCGAAGTATGCCGAAGGTCTACGAAGTACCTTCACGAAGAGCCTTGTCGGTTGTTCGTCAAAATCCCGACACCCGCCGAGCATCCCCGAAGCGAGTTGACGAAGAGCCCTGTCGGCTACTCGTCTAAATCCCGACTCCCGCAGAGCATTCCCGAGGACTGACGACGAAGAACGGCCCAGTCCGGACTCTCACAAGGATCAACGTTGGACAACGAAGGACCCAACAGCAGCCACAGATACGAAATGCAGTCTTAGAATAATTAATTCAGACCTAGTGAAATCACATAATTAATTCGGTTTTTAGTAAGAATAAAATATATACAACGAAGATTTAGTGCGGTCGTGTTTCATTTAATAAATTCCTCTCTCGACGGTCAATCACAAGTATAAATTTCTGTGAGGCAGAACCCTCGGCATCCGGCGAGCCGATCCGGAGCGTAACGAAGAAAAAGGTTCGTCACAGGTTTCAGGCTGATGTGCGAAGTGTTGACCCAGAAGGCATTCAACAACTGAACGTGACTGTCCGTTTAGTCAAGTAAGCGTCAGCTAAAATATACCAAAACCCCCAAATAGTCTGTCTATGTTACAATTTCGGTACTTGGCACAACTGTACTTCAGGCTTGACTAAAGTTAGGCTGCCACGCCCCCTTGTAACATTTAACCCCGCTTGAGTGTACTGGAGATTCACCTCACAAGTTCTACCGTTGAAAGTTTTAAAGTTGGTAGCGAATCTGCCAGCAACTCACCTGTCGAAAACCCCAGTGAAAAGTCCTGCGACTGGTACCACTTACGAAAACACTAGTGCCTTACTGAAGGAACCCAGTCGCAAAACTTTCCACAACATAAAGTTGTAGCAACTCCAGCTTCTGCCCAAAAACAATTCCTTTTGGACCCACAAAGTTCGAGGCAGAAACCAGCGTTGCTACGCCGTCCAAACACAAATAAGAAAAAGAAACATAAAAGTAGAAAGCAAAATGAAACTCAAATTAGAAGATAGGAAAAATTAAGAAATGAAACTAAAAAAAATAAAAAATGAAATGTTGGAAATAATGTAACGTTGGGCGCCATTTCTGTTGTGAGCAAAGTTAGGGTCGCGTGGCACGGTGGCTGCAGATAAGCTCGCCGGAAATTTGGGGTGGTTTCTTGCGACCCTACCCACAACAGAAAAAAAAAACAAAAATCGTCCGAATATTTTTTTTTTGGGATTTAAAGAAGAAATAGAGGGAAGGATGGATAAGTTAAGACGTACTGGTCACTTACATCTATGTTTCCAAATGTGTCATTCAACGCAAACCCTATCACACTCAGAACTACCTAATCAAAATCCAAACATTCTCCACTCAACCCCTTTCAACTACTTTCAGCTAACCAAACATAAACCAATCACCCTACAACCCACTAGGAAACTCAAACCTACTAGCACAACCCAACCTAAGTCGTCGTCCGTCTGTGAGCCGCCCACCCCGTCTGTAACTCTCTCAAGTTACAGACATGAACTGCACTTGGCTCAAAGTGAAACTGCAGTTCCCTTATTTCTTTATCTGTCCAAGTAACTGTTAGTACGTTTGTGTATTCCATAATGTCCGTTATGTCTGTCCGTTCTCCACGCCCACAAGTGCGGTGACCTCCACTTAGGTCCACCAGCACATCAGCCTAAATAGTAGTGTTTAGCAACACATCGTAAATTTAAATAAAGTGTTTATTTTTTTTTTTAAATAAGTAAAAGAAAAAAATATAGCTCTTTTCTTTCATTTTCACTTAATTTCCTTTATATTTTTGTTTTCTTTCTCTGTTCATACAACTTTTCTTATTACTACTCTTAAGTGTTACTTTATTCTACATATGAATATTCATAATGGAATTTTTTTGTTTCTTTATTTCTTTCTGTTTTTCTTCTCTTTTAATATTTATTATCTACTACTAATATGTTATATGTTTTTTCATCAGCAAACGCTTACCCGGTTCCAGACTGATGATGGCGCCACCTTGCAGCTTCGGACCTGTAAAGATAATATATTTTTTCTGTTTTAACCCCCTACTTTTGTTTATTTTCTGCCTCTTAAATTTGCTCTCTTTAATTTGTTTTTCTAAAACTTACGGCCACATTCCGGATACGCACTCGCTGTGAGCGCCCGAGACGCCAGCGTAGCCGAAACTGAGACAGACTTTGTATTCTGTAATCCAAGCGTCTGCCAGCGTCAATCAGCGTCTTGCTTTTTTTACCTGATGTTATGCTTTGCAGACTGTCGTAGTTTGCAGACCGAATAGTGTTACCGTCCACGGGAAACCTTTTTGTAGTTTGGTGATATAGTTTGGAAGCACTTTCAAAAACAGAAAAAAATGCAGTCACTTCGATTTCAACTACGTGAGAATTCTAGTGGACACATATATTATTGTATATAAAATATGAACATGAGTGTGTGGCAAGAATGTATGATGCAAAAAGCAACTATTTGTCTTATCATAATAATAACAACTAGAACCTCCATTTGACTTGTTCGTGTAATATTAAAAGCAGCACTCGATACCATTTCTATTTTTGTTCGAAAATGAAGCCTTACATAAAACGGTAGCACTTGTGAGATATTTTTTTAACATTTAAAAGTAAAATTAGGTTCTTTATTAACAAATAAATTTCAATTTCAATTTCAATTTCAATTTATTTCAATTACAATACAGCACACTAAAAATAATCTTTTTTAGTGCTTCAACGTACATAAATAATATCAAAATGTATAATAACATATAATAATAATATTAATAAATACTTAAATACTTATGAACTAACGAAAATATGAAAAAGCTTCATTAAGAATACGAATTTAAAGAAAGAAATCGATATTACTACAAAAAAGGAAGATACAAAAGAGATAGTAGAATTTTAAACTCTGGTTAAGAATAAGCAATATGAGCAACAACAGCACGCTTGAAGCAGCCTAGCGACGAAATCATTCAGATGTGCAGAGGAAGTGAGTTCCACAGTCTGATGGTGTGAATAAAGAAAAATCTGCTACTATTGAGGAAAGAGTGTCTAGGGACTATAAGGTTCAAAGATCTTGTTGACCGAAAGAAAACAAGTTTATCATATAAATATGACGGATTGCGAGTAAATATAATCTTGTGTAAGAACACGAGGTTTTGGATGACAAGGTAATTACTTAAACTACAACCCAAAATACCTTCACTAAACCGGGAAATATGATCAAAATGACGGATAGCATATACATATCTAGCACAAGAGTTGAATGCCACAAGTAGTTTATGCTGAGAGTGTGAGTCTAAAATAATTAATAATTTAATAAATCTACCTTTAAAAATTACAAATTATTAGTTATTACTTCAATAATTAATAAATTAGTAATTATTAATTTAATAACTAATAAATTAGTAACTATTAATTTAATAATTGATAAATAAATTTCTTTAGCAATTATAAATTTATTTATTAAAAACTTCATTACAAAAATTTCTGTCAACCACAAAAGTTTTGTTCAAGTCGACAACTATTTTGTTCCCGTCTCATTTCGAACCGACTCGGTTTTTACAAAATGCATCGACTAAAGATTGACAACTGATAAGGTCTGCAAAGCAGGTAAAATACTAACAAAATTATACAGTAACCGCCAGCGACCGACTGCGTCCCATCTGAGTTTTTGGCAGCGCAGTTTCTTCAAAAACCATCGACGCTAGCGTCAAATACGAAGAAAAACTACGAAAACCACAAAAGAGAATAAACAACTACGGAGCGTCTGAGACGCGAGCGAGTATCGGGAATGTGGCTGTTAAACTTTTCTAATATTTAATTTACTAATTTTTTTTTCTTTTTATTCTTGTGTTGCTAAAATAATGCTTTCCCTAAAAATATAAAATTCGTTTGGACCCTGCTACCGTTCCTGTATTCTTCATGTAATTTTTAACTGTTCTCGTATGGTGTTGTAGTTGTTTGATTTTCCTGTTTTGTACTGGATTCTATGTGAATTGTGAACTGTTGTTGTTGTGTTGATGATAATGTAATATATGTTTCAACGTTGTGAAAGTTGACTATGTTATTCTTCTTGTGTTGTATATATTTATTTGTGTAATTTTTCTTATATATTGTCTTGGTTTGTGAAAATTTCTTGATGTTACTGTTGTTGTGTTTACATATATATTCACTTTTTAATATTCTTTTGTTCAATGCAGCGTTTCTTGATTGAATTTACTCATGTAGTTTTGTTTTATTCTATGTACTTTTACGTACCAGAATTGGCGGGAATCGTGAATTGTTTTGTTTTTTTTTACGTATTTGGCTGAGTTTTTTTTTTTTGTTAATGTGATTTACACTTGTTCACTTCTAATTGTTTTTGGATTGTATTTAGAGAATTTATGTGCGTTGATGTTGTTGGATTTGTGTTCAGTATGTGATTTTGTTATTTAATATTTATATAACAAAATATGATATACTTATAAGTTTCACTTGCCCAATGAAATTTTTGGCGCAATGCAGACACAATTTGGCGCACTTTTTTCACGCTTTTTTTTTGTTATGGTAATCCTTTTTGTGTTTTCTTTTTTTTCACTGATCACTTAATTTTTCTTTGTTTTTCAAACCCGCTTCTCAAGAACCATCCGACATCAACCCGTATCCAAACTTTTTCTTCAATCTTCTTTCTCCCGTTCCGATTCCCATCCTTCCAATCTTTTCCAATAATTCGCCCTTCCATTTACAATTCCCACTTTCCTTAATTCCCTGTTCAATCACAATTCCATTCACACCTTCCACAATCACCTTTCCACACAAATCATTCAACCTGTGACGGAAAAATACTGTGACGGAAAAATATTATATTTACAAATTTAATTTAACATATAACATAAAACACTTAAACCACATGATTCTAAAAGTAAAAGTAAAAGTAATTACAACAAGTAATACAAACAAACAAATAAAGAAATTTTAAAAACAGATAAATTCATCCTTTGGTTTAGGAGATATCTTACACGGCCTGTCACTACACATTAGCAGCATCATCATCTTTAAATGCAACAGCAGCAGCAGCAGCACAAGGACCATCATTGTCTTCAACAGCAGTACAGGTACCATCGCCTTCAGCCAGCAGTACCACGAGCTACTACAACACAATCACACATTGACGCTAGCGAGAACGTTCGTTGCCCAACAGGTAACGAAGATGTTTCTCGAAGATGTTGGAGCTACCATCTGCGGACAATCAAACATAAAAAGAATTGTTAGTCGCCTCTAAAAGATGGTCTAAAGTGCATTAAATCAGCCTTTAAAAATAGAGTTGAAACACTTATATTTCAAAATGAAGATGAGGGGCTTCTGCTTCCAGAAGATTTCTTCAAAAACGCGAAAAATATAGTGACTAAGCAGATAGAAAATTTGCTAGAAAATCACACAATGATAAAATTTAATATGGAATTGTACGCAGAATACTTTAAAATAACGACAGATGAGGAAATAGTGCTGGACATAAAGTCATTCCAAACAAAAATGATCTTAGCACAAAAAGTTGAAGACATTAGCAGCATCTACGCTGACATGTCTGAAGAACTGACCACCAAAATGAGTGAATTCCAGGAAAGGGACAGTGGATGGTCTCTACTTAAAATGTGCTATGTAGAGATAAATATAAGTCAATACAGACCATTAAAGGAAACATCATATATTCCGCTACACAAAATGATGATGTTTATTGTTTCAAATGGGCAGTCATATCTGCGTTTTCAAATCTGCCATATAATGAACATAGACCACAAAACTACAACGTCTCCAACATTGAAGCGAAAAATATAATAATAGAAAATGGAATGATACTTAACTTCATGGGATTAAAGTTTCCTCTTTCCATCAGCGAATTCGAAGAAATGAATCCAACCATTAGCGTCAATGTGTTTGGAGTCAATGAAGTTTCGGGGAATATCGAGGGCCCCTACCACTGCATCAAGCAGGAAAAGGTGCAGCACATCAACCTGCTGCTGCTGCAAAATGATGAGCAGTTCCACTATGTGTGAATTAAAAACATTTCAAGGTAATTATAATTTCATTTTTTCTCAACTTCATATTATTTCACTTTTATTTCGTCTTTCATTTTACACGACTACTTATTGCAATAAATAAGCTAATTATATTACTTTCTTTTGGCTTTTCAGATTAATAAAACAACAACAGACTGCTCATCGCACTAGACTGTACTTGTGCAACAGCTGTCTCCAGTACTCCCACAACGATAGTACTCTACAAAAACATAAGGAAGAGTGCGGAAAAATAATAACCGAGATGCCGTCGAGGGAAAAGGCAGTAATTAGTTTTAAGAATTTTGAACGGAGCTTAGATGTTCCTTTTGTAATATACGCAGATTTTGAATGCGTACTAAGTAGTTCGACTTTAGTTAATAACAAGTTTGTATGTAAGCATATTTCTGCAGCTTTTAGTTACAATATCCTTTGCAATTTTAAAGATAGCCTAAGTAAATTTGTTATTTATTTAGGGGAGGATGCTCCCAAGAAATTTGTGGGATTCCTAATTAAAGACATTTTAGATATACATATATAATAAGTATTTAAGCAAAACGCCACGGGTGCTGACAGAGTGGCAGACCATTGTCACTTAACTGGAAAATAGAGAGGACCGGCACATAACGAATGTAATTTAAAATTTCAAATTGCAAAGTTTGTGCCTGTTTTCTTTCATAATTTTTCTGGCTATGATTGTCACCTTTTTGTCAAGGAATTAAATTCTTTTGAAGGGCGGTTTTCACACCAATGAGACAGAGACAAAGAGACATTTCGTGTTCATTTTTGACTCTTGTGGCATTTACATTGAAGAGACTAAAGTCTTAAAGCTTTTTGCTACTTTACTGCTGGGGAGTATTGCCGTTCTGTCATTGTTACAAATAAAATGGTACTAAATCGAAGCCGACAATTTTTTCAACAGTTTTATATTTTAATTGCAACTATGGAATCAAATAGGTTATAAGAAGAAATTCTATAAACCCATTTATAACCTTCGCGTTAAATAATGTTTGGTCTTTTATTAAACAATATTTACTTACGTTTATGATTTTCAAACTTCCGATAATAATTAGGACAGCGACAACAAAAAACTGATAAAAACTACACAAGGTATACTTTAATCTAATAGCTCAGCCATGCACTTCTATTGTACAAAGTAGTAAAATTTAGTCCGAATTTCACAAAAGGGACTAAATTCCACTGCAAAGCTTAATACACTTTTACTGTATTGGTGCGACAACACTTTTGTCTCTTTGTCTCACGGAATGCCGTGAGACAAAAATGAACCAAAGAGACAAATTCATCCGCTTGTTCTTCTTACAATTTTATTAACAAAACAAGAACAAAATTTTGTCTCTTTGTCTCTGTCTCATTGGTGTGAAAACCGCAAAGGTGATATAAACGTTATCCCTTTAAACAAAGAATTGTACATATCCCTCTCAAAGCGTATCAAAGTGCGTCAAAAAAAAACTATTGAAATAAGATTTTTGGATTCCTTTCGTTTTATGACATTAAGTTTGGATGCATTAGCACACAATTTAACGGCAAGTGATTTTAAAAGTGTTCGTCAAAAGTATTCAAACGATGATGAATTTAAATTAGTTACAAGAAAAGGTGTATTTCCCTATGAGTACATCAATTCTTTCGGTCGTCTTAAAGAAACCTCTCTTCCTACTCAAGCTGAATTTTATAGTCGCTTGACAAATAAAACTTGTTCCAAGGAAGATTATGAACAAGCACTTAAAGTATGGCAAACATTTAAATGCAAAACACTTGAAGATTACATGCTTTTATATCTGAAAACAGATGTTTTAATTTTAACAGATATTTTTGAAAATTTCAGAAAAATATGCAAACAAATTTATGATCTAGATCCGTGTCAATACTACACTGCCCCAGGCTTATCTTGGGATGCAATGTTAAAGACTACAAAAATAGAACTTGAATTGTTTACAGATATAGACATGTATTTATTCATTCAGAAAAGTATTAGGGGAGGCAATGTCCAATGCTCCAAAAGGCATTCAAAGGCAAATAATAAATATATGTTGGATTACGATTGCAATAAGCCTTCAGAATATTTAATGTATTTGGATGCCAATATCTTGTATGGTTGGGCAATGTCTCAATATCTTCCTTATGGAGGTTTCGAGTGGTTAACAGATACTAATAATTTTGGCGTAGATGGAATTAATGAGAATTCAGAAATTGAATATATATTGGACGTTGATCTAGAATATCCGGAAAATCTTCACGATTCGCACAACGACTTACTATTTTGAGCGGAAAATAAAATTCCTCCCAATTCCAAATCCAATAAATTAATCACTGATTTAACCAACAAGACTACATATACAATACATTATAAGAATCTTCAGCAATGCATAAAAAATGGCTTACAGCTCAAGAAAATACATAAAATACTAAAATTTAAGCAGTCTTGTTGGTTAAAACAGTACATTGACTTGAATACTCACCATAGAACAATAGCCAAAAATAGCTTTGAGAAGAACTTTTTTAAACTACTAAATAATGCGGTGTATGGAAAGACTTTGGAGAATGTAGATAAAATGAAGAATGTAAAAATTGTAACCGAATGGGAAAGTAAAGGAAGACATTTAGGAGCAAGAGCTCTAATGGCAAAACCAAAATTCCACAGCATGTCTTATATTACACATGAGATGGCTGCTGTGCAAATAAATAGAGCTCGCTCGGTATACAATAAGCCAATATATTTCGGTTTTGTTGTTTTAGAATTATCGAAATGGAAATGGAATGGACGTATATTTTAGAGGACTATCAAGGCAATAAAATTAAGGGTGGATTCTATGAAAATGAATTGTTAAAGACTAAACATCCGAATACATACCTCGTCGAAAAAGTTATTAAAACAAAGGCGAACAGGTGTTTGGTTAAATGGTTGGGATTTTCAAACGAACATAATTCCTGGATTAGCAACAAAGCCAACTGAAGAAAATATGATAAATTATTAATGTAGTTATTAATGTAATTATTAATGTTTAACCTTAATTTGTATGTATCTCGTATAAATAAACACCTTATAAACATTATTCAAGTCTTTTCATTTCATTATATTATTAGCCTTTACCACTTACTATATCACTTACTTTGAGCGGTAACGAATCTATTCTTGTAGCAGATTATTTCCCACCAATAGATTTGAAGAGAAATTATGTGTGTGGCTTGTGGATTTTCACACTTATACTTAACTCTATACCAAATATAGATGTCGACAACAATTTATTTCATATAGGTAAACACATCATAGTGTAACGATCCAAGCATCGTTGCAAATACTTTTGCCGAAAACAATCATCTGTTCGAAGACGATAAACCGCGTAAACGAATATACATACTGTCTTACATATACTCCGTCATCAGAAATTCCGCGATGCAGATTAGATCAACCAGTCGATCAAACACATAATGCACCGACCAGCAATAGCAAAATATGTACATATGTACATACCGACATAATTGCTGAAGCAGAAACGAAGAGGAAAACAGAAAATAACAAAACAAAAATAACAACGACCACCGACTACTTCTTTACAATAAACCTCAGCACAAGAAGCAAGAAACAACAACAACGACAAAACCTGATTCCATAACCAGACATATGGAAAGCGACAACAACAACAGCAACCACAGCTGATGGGAAGACAATGCTAACAAGAAGCATGGAAACTTCCAACGTTACAATTCCTAAGAACCTTAATTCAAGTGCTGCTTTTAACGAGCATTTTTGAACTTAGAAAATCGAGCAGTCTCCCACCGGCGAAACTCTTCACCAGTTAAGCGAGACTTTATCTCATTCGTGAGTGGTTCAGTTTTGGCGCCGCAAGGCAAATAAATTTATTTTTAAGTCATACCTGATTTTTTTTTACGATTAATCAACTTTAGAGTTGATTAACTCCACGGGCTTTAGCTCATACCTAATTTTTTTTTTATGATTAATTAACTTTAGAGTTGATTAACTCCACGGGCTTTAGGTCAACCTTTTTTTTACGATCATTCGAATAGTTTCGAATGACTCCACGGGCTTTAGCTCTACTCACACCGATCACTTCGTCAGGCCGATGTGACTTCACGGGCTTTAGCTCATACTCATTTTTTGTGTACTATTAATCAACCTTGGAGTTGATTGAATTGAAAGCAGGCACTCAACATTCATCAGATTTGCCTTTGAATATAACAAACATTTCTGCAATACACCTAGAATGTAACATAGTGAATGGTTCAGATATTAACAACGATCCTGCTCATACAATTCATATGCTTGCAGTGAATGCCAGTTCTGGTTATAAAATAGACGAAATTCCAAAAAATGTTATATATTTACGAGTAAACACCAAACAGATAAGTTCAGTAACAGTTAAGGTTGTAGATCAAAGTGGAAAATTAATAAATTTTTGTGGAGAAACAATTACTCTTCGACTTCATTTGAAACCATTAGATTAATATGATTATTTACAATAAAAACACGGTAATACCTGGAACACTCTATCCTTTATTTTCAGTGAAACAATTAAGATTAAACAACGGCAGCAAGACAACGGTGTCAATTAAAAAAAACAAGGACATTATCAATCAACAACCAAAAAATTTTAAAATCCTTGAGACTTGTACTGCAAAAAATTAAGCTATGAACGAAATACTAAACATTTTAAAAAAACCTGTTTATGATGAAAGTATTATTAAAAAAGAGTATCACAGTTATTTGCCATACTTACAATCTTTTAAAAACAACGATGAAATCACAATATCAATTAAAAATCAGGATCTTTATGTGTTGCTCACTGAGAGTTATATTTACATTGAAGGATTCGTGCCTTTAGAAAATGGAACACTGTCAACAAATGGAATATTGAGAAACAATTTTATGGCATATCTGTTTGAAGAGATCCGCTACAATGAGTATATATTGTAAAGAGATTTCAACGCAGGCTACTCGTTACAAATGACCATAGTCAAATTGTAAATGCGAAAGGATCAAATTGAATAGAAAGCGAAAAATTATCAGAAGCTGAAAATATAAAACTTCGCCAAAATATCAACGGAAGAAACCAAATAATGTACAAAAACAAAATATTCAACCTTGCCAGATGGACAGACTGCACATATTTTGTTAGTGCCATGGACGAAAACAAAGTCGAATTCCTTCAACTCACAGAATCTTCCTATTCCTTTCCACTCATTAACAATTTAATAGCTGCTGTTTGTCCAGCGTTCACTCCTTAAGCGATAATACAATTCTGCTTTGCTATGGGCATCGCTTCAAACATACACACGAACACGTAGTTTCTGCCGTATGATCGCTGTCGACGTTTTCTAGGGCTTCATTTTCGCTATCACCTTAAGTCCGCGCACCATCTCGAGGTGCTCTGTTTGTGCCTGCGTTGAAATCTCTTTACAATATATACTCGTTGTTACAATATATACTCGTTGTCCGCTATGAGCTTAATGCAACGAGTACTTATATATCGTTACAATATATACTCGTTGCTTAATGGTATGGAAATTGATCACACTTGGGTGTCACATCTACTATGAAAAATTATGTGTCTCTGAGCATGAATAAGACCAACATGTTAAAAAATGCTGCATAGTTTTTTGACGAAGATGTAAATGCGGAAAGCCTATATTTTAATTTCTGTATGCCGTTAAAAAATCTACTTGGCTTTGCTGAAGACTTTAATACAATTCTATTAAATTCTAAGCATGAGCTAATCTTATCGCGCTCCAAGTATGATGGAAATATTTTGTTCTCAAATAATCAATCAGGCGAGACATTGAAATTGCATATTACAAACATCACATCGAAAATTCCACACGTTAAATTGGATGATTTTACAAAATTAAAAATTATCAAAACCATTCAGAGCGTGCAGTTTTTGACTATATCATTCCGCAGTTGGGATTGCCATTTTAATCCTTCGCTTACTCAAGTAACGAATCATTTATGGAACGTAAAGTTAGCTGCACAAAATGAAAGGCCACGTTATATTTTTATTGCCTTCAGAAGAAAAGATTAATTCACACATTGTGATTTAACGGATATAAAAGTACATCTTAATTCCGAAACGTGTGCATACGATGGTCTTAATATGAAATTTGATTCGGATCGCGATGCTATTTTATATGATATGTATGCAAAATTCCAACAAAGTTATTTTATGCGTGAACCAGAACCTTTACTTCAACGTGAAAAATTTAAAGAGCAAGCACCAATAATTGTTTTGGATGTAACACATCAGAACGAATCAATAAAAACTGAGCCTATTAAAATTAGAATTGAGTTCAAAACAATGAAGAACATTCCAGCTGGTACATCTGCATACTGTGTACTGATACATGATAGAATCTTTGAATATATTCCAGTCAGCTGCAAAATAAAGAAAATAGTCTAAGTTGATTGCATCGCCTGTTGTTGATATAAATAAAAAGCATGTTTTGTATAATGATATTTACAATTCAATAAAAACTTTATTCAAAATATATATTACATGGTCATTTATTATTTGCTTTTGTAAATTCCAACTTATTTTACAAAATACAATTGGATAAGGACTGTTATTTGGATAGATTTCTTTCATTGTGTTGTTGAATAAATAATATTTAGAAATCCAAATTCTCAAAGAACTGTTCATTGTCACTTAATTCCAAGTCCCTTATGACATCTATTTTATATGTCCCCAGGCATATGTGTTAAAGCGATCGGATTTAATAAAGCGCTTATCATCTAAATAACTTAGAGCTATCTTACGAATATGTTGAGTATATACTTGATGGAGCTTAGATCTAAATGTATACATGTCTCCATATATAATCTTATTATTAAATAGGCAGTCCCTATAATCGCTTAAAGTGTACTTACTTAAAACGGTTTCCTTGACGCCTTTAGTTTTTTTAACCTCTTGGCAGCCAACGACAACAATCGAATATATTTTTGATCGTAATCCTATAAACTCCTTCATAATTCTTTCTTTGTTCTCGTCTTTCATCATACCCAAGACTTTACCATTTTTTAGCGGCATATGGAAAGGGTTTGTAGGTGAATAATCAGATGTATCGAATTTCGAGTCGATATCGTCACGAATATCGTTATAAAAATCGTCCCACCTAATGGAATATATAAAGGAATCCGTATCCGTATAATTTAAACTGAGACTTGTTGTGAATTTTGGCTTCATGTAATTATAATGGAAATCATACATTTTCCACTTTGAAAGCTCTAACACAACAAATCCCAAATATATTGGCTTATTATAGGTGGAGTGTGCTCTTCTCATCTGTATAGCCATCATATCGTCTATGAAACGTGATATGCTATGAAAATTTGGTTTTGCTAAAACAGCTCGAGTTCCTAAATGTCTTCCTCTACTCTCCCATCCATCAACGATTTTCACATTTTTTCTTTTATCTACATTTTCCATGGTCTTTCCATACACCACATTATTAAGTAATTTAAAAAAGTTTTTCTCAAAAGTGGTTTTAGCTAAAGTTCTATGATGCGTATTTAAATCAATATACTGCTTTAACCAACAAGACTGCTTATACCTTAAAATTCTATGTATTTTACTTAGATGTAAGCCGTTCTTCAGGCATTATTGTAGATTCTTATAATGTATTTTATAAGAAGTCTTGTTAGTCAGATCAGTAATAAGTTTAACATACTTAGAATTGGGTGGTGTTTTATTTTCTGCACAGAACGGTAAGTTGTTATGGATTTCATGAAGATATGTTGGATATTCTACATCTACTTCAAAGATATAGCCGAATGGTGAGTTTTCATCAATTTTCCAAACATCAAAGTTATCAACATCTTTGACCCATTCGAAACCTCCGTAAGGAAGATATTGAGACATTACCCAACCTTACAAATTATTAGCATCCAAAAACATTAAATGTTCTGATGGCTTATTACAATCAAAATCCACCATATATTTATTGTTTGCTTTTGCATGTCTCTTAGAGCATTGGACAATGCCTCCTCTTATACTACTCTGAAAAAAAGATAAAGTCTACATCTGTAAACAGTTCCAGTTCTACTTGAGTGATCTTGAGCATTGCATCCCAGGATAGGCCTGGTGCGGTGTAGTATTAGCAAGAATCCAACTCATAAATATTTTTACATACTTTTCTGAAATTTTCAAAAATGTCCGTTAAAATAAGAACATCTGATTTGAGATACAGGAGCATGTAGTCTTTGAGGTTTTCACATTGCAATGTTTGTCAAATTTTAACTGCATGCTCATAATCCTCATATGAATAAGTCTTGTCTGTCAAGCGGCTGTAAAATTTATCCAGAGAAGGATCAGTCGAGTTTACGTATTCGTAGGAAAATACACCTTTTCGCGTTAGAAGGGTGAACTCGTCTTCCACTGTATATATTTTGCGAACTGTTTCAAAGTTATATGTTTATAAGTTTTGAGCTAGATCATCTAAACTATCGGCCATTAATCGAAATGAATCTAAAAACCGTAATTCTAATGTCTTCTTTCCGCTTACTTGGATATGTTTTGAAAGGGATACATACAACTCCTTGTTTAGAGTTATAACATTTATTTTACCTTCAATGAGGTTAAGTTCTTTCATGAACAAGTGAGCGTCGTATCCGGAAAAATTATGAAAGAATATTGGAATAAAATTGGCAATTTGGTGTTGTAGATTGCAGCTATTGTGTGCTGGACCTCTATATTTGTCAGTAAGGTGACAATGGTCTGCTACTTTATCTGCACCTAGTTCTTTCCTACAAATGTGACAAGTTTTGCTTTCGAATTGATGACTTGACTGCTCGGTTGTTAAGGGGGCCATAGGTATATTTACACTTAAATGATTATTATAAATATCTAAAGTATGCCTCACTATATATTCTACAAATTTTTTAGGGCATCCTCTCCCGAATATATAACGATTTGCTAAACCTATCATTAAAGCTACAATGTATATTATAGCTAAACGCTACCGGTATGTGCTTATTGACTAACTTATTGTTACCACTGTCATCTACACAGTGGAATGCCATCTACAACGAATGGAACGTCTAATTTTCGCTCACAATTTTTGAAAAATATCCTACTGTACTTCTCGCCTGGCATCACCGTCACAGTCTTTGTACATATATGGCGCTGCTGCATGATATTAGAATTGCCTGAGTATTGTGGGCACCCATTGCAGAAATACGTTGCGCGCTTGGTACGCGTGACATCGAGCGTACAAGTCTATTAAAACTTGTAATACTTAAAACTTAAAATAATATTAAGTAATATATTTATTTAAATAACTCAGATAATTAACTGTTGGCAAAATATAAAATATAAACATCGTATGACCCTATTATAGCATTAACTTCTTCATCAAATCCAAATACATTGACGCTTATGTCTCTGTTGTTTTTTTCAAACTGCTCAATATCTTTTAAAGTTAGCGGGAATGCTAAAGACTCAAAATTTAAAACGATTTCTTTCGATAGACCGATAATGCTATCCTCAATATTCGGAATGTTGTATATTTGCGGTCTTTCAGGATGACATTCTTTCGGACACAGAGCAGCGATGAGGGTCCATTTAAAGCAATATTCGTCGTTGTTTTGGACATTAATGCAGGCTTTCTTCTTATCCAGGATTTTTGGTAGCGGCGAATATGACGAACCTCTTATTGGCCGGTACTGATTCATGTATATTTCGAGATGGCAGGCTTTCGCCAAGCTCCACCCACTATATCTCTCCTGAAATTCGCTCATTATTTTACTAATAACCTCAAAATTCCTTGAGAAGTGGCACTATTTGATGCTCTATCTGAAGTATTTGCATTCTCATCATCTGAGCTAATTTTTACATATTCGCAGAAGAGCTCAATGTTAAATTTCAACGACATGTGTTTAGCTAAGCTACTTTTTAGCTCCTGCACAATGTCAATCCCACTTCTCAGAAAGAATTCTTCGGGTATTAGTAAACCTTCATATATATATATATTTTTTTTTTGATATATTTTATGTTGCTGTTAGGAGTAGCTACCTAGCATTTCTTAGTGTGTTTATTGGTTCTTATATCAAATGCCCAATTTTTTATTTCAACGTTGGTTTTGCATTCTTTGCAATAAGAAGAGCTTCTTTATATGTTGTCCAGAGCAGCTGAAGCTTACGTATTGATAAGCGATAATTTTAGGACGGGGATCATGTGAATTGCGTTTGTTGCCATGCTTAGTGTACCTTAATTTTCAGTAATGATCGCAGTTAAAATACATACAAACAACAACAACTATAAGACAATAAGCAAAAACCTGAACTCAGGCCCACAAGAAAAACAACCACGATCGCACCATAGGAATTCGTCAACATATAAAATACACACAAACTGCATAAACTACAACACAAATGGAAAATACTGTAGTCATTCAAAAAGGAAAACGCCCATTTCGTTAGCAGCTAAAATACACACAAACGCCAATAAGTACAACACAATTGGAAAATGCTGTACTCAGTGAAAACGGAAAACACCCACGATTGCGCCATCTACAACAAAATCATAGCTTAGCTCTTTACCTAGTGCTTGCTACCTTAAATAAAAGACAATTATATAAATTGGTAAAGAAAACCAAAAGCGGCTACGAAATACACCTAAATGATATTATTGCACAAAAGAGATACAAATCTACGTGTATAAAAATCTACAAAATACCCTGGATAAAAACCAAACTAAATATATCACCCACTGTTTAAAAATGATACCCTCAAAAGAATGCTACAAAAAAAATTAAATTTACTAAAGCAAAATAAAATTAGCAATTATACCAACCTATAACAATAAAATATATTTTTTAATAAAATAATAGGAGAGACGTAAACCAAATATAACAATACTTACCTAATTTTATAGCGGAGACACAAACCAAAAAAGTAGCACCCTTGATTTTCTTTGTCCCAGAACTCGCCTATTACCACTACTAGGTGTATGTAAAATCAATGAAAGCGACAGATTAGCATGCAGATTAGTATAACAAAATATCAAACGGATTCATTTGTTTGTAGTTGTTTACCAGCAACAATCAGTTCAGCTGTGACCGCTTATCATTTCGCATGTGTTGTATGGCCGGTGTGTTTTAATTATTTTAACGGCATGGAGAACATGGAAAATACACGCATGGTTTCTTTAAAAAAGTTAAAACAGCTTGAACGGCAACGCAAGCCAACATTTGTCAGCAAACTTCACACGCGAAGCCACAGACAATAACTTTAACTAGTAAAGGTGTTGTCTACAGCCGGGCTGTAGCCGAAATACCCTACACCTTAAAGCTGCATATATACTCGTATATATATTTAGAAGTGGTGTGATATAATATACTCGTATATATATACAATATATATATTATATATCTAATAATAAATATACAATATATATATAATAATAATAATAATAAAAAAAAAAAATTTTTTTAAGTGGGCGGATCACGCCCATATTTGGCATATTAACTGGAAGCATTAGTCTAAACCTACATATAAAATTTTCTTGTCTTCTCCCTAAAAGTGATTCTGATATGGCCTTTTTTAATAGGCAAAACAGAGGTAACTGCACTCTCGATATAAAAAGTAGGCGTGATCCTTGGGCGATTTTGCCCATTTTCAATACGAAACACCCCAACATAGCAACGAATATTTTTGCCAAATTTCATTTTGAAATCTTAATCCGTTCTCATGTGATCGTGATTTCAACGGACAGACAGACAGACAGACAGACGGACAGACATCGTTATTTCAATTTCGGTGGTGATGCTGATCAAGAATATATATACTTTTCCATACCTATCTTGTCTAGTTCTATGCGTTACACACTCCGGTAGAAAGTGAATATACCCTCAACCTTAAGTTGTAGGGTATAAAAATGGCTCCATACGGTTCGATCGTATATAAAATAATAAATGAAATGAACACAGAAAGCACACAAATGGATGGAGTAGTAGCAACGTGATTTTTTGTTGGGGCTGTTTGCAATTCTTGTTGAACAAGAAAAAAACGAGTTGCTTCCTTGCTTCCCGTCACTGCATTCGACAAATCGGTCATAAAATTAATGCTTATGAAGCACCAACAAAAAATTCCGCTTATAAAGTTTCCTTACAAATGTTGGCTTTCAATCTGTTTCAACTTGTTTGAACAAGCCATGCGTGTGTTTTCCATGTCGTCTATGATTTCAACACAAATCGTTGGTCCAATGAAAGTCATGCAATATCTTTGTTAATAGTATGTACTCGTTTAGATGGATTTCCAATTCGGTTTTAAGGTTTTTGCGTTGTAAAAAATATCGCCATAACTCAAACGCCCATAATTGGAAGCGAACATATAGAAAATTATTCTTAACAATTTTTGTACAAATACGGAAACCTGAAAGAGTGTCTGTCATAATGGTGAAAACCGCATTGAAATCCGTTTACAAGTTAATTAAGTTTTTATTAACCTTCGACTAATCAAATTTATATAAAAATGATAGTTTTCCTAAATAAATCTAAATAAATTGCAGAAAGCTTTCCTTCTTTAGGTTCTTAATAAGCCATGAAACGTAAACACACAGCAACAACACACATACAGTCACATTCATACACAAGCGCAAAAATGAGTTGTTGTTTCAAAGCACGACGTCGCTGTACCTGCTGATAAGGGCTTCGGTCGTGATGCGTAGGTATATGCAGCGATCATGAATGATGATTTCAAAAAGATCTGATGAATATCACGCAATTATCTTTGCTACAAATTATTTTTTACAAAATATATTTATTAGATGCATAATTTGCATTAACGCGAAACCTTTGGTGCATATACCATTTGCATATGTCAATGAATATCTATCAGTGTATTTTGCTCTATACACGAAAGATCTTAAATTACTTATTAATATATAGCTAATCCTAATCTAAACTGCTTCCTTCCATTGCTTCTCACATGCAGTGAAAAATCTACCGCTGAAAATTCTTGCATCTACCAAATCTCGCCACGTATTCAACAATCTTCATGCACTCGCCAGTTCTCTGCGCGCTTGCTTTCCTTCAGCGGAAAACTCTTCAAAATAACTCTTATTTCAAAAAAGTCCAAAGAAAAAGTCTTCATAGAAACTTTTAACGGTGACCTTCAAGAATAAAAGTTTCTGAAAAACGTTTACTTTTAAAATGAAAAATACAAGTTTAAAGTTAACTTTTAACTTTTATTTTAAAAGTAAAAGTTAACTCTTAACTTTTTTTTAAAAGTTAAAAGTTTAGCTTTTTGAAGGTCATTTGAATAAGTTATTTTCAAGCACTGATTTCTAATAATAATAAATATATTCACATCACATTTTACATAGCATTTAGCCTAATTTGCTTCGTTATATTTCCTATAAATGCAATCGGTAATCGAACTTTTTTTTTATAAATACACAATTATGCGCCTAATTGCGAAAATATTTTAGAATGATGTTAGCAAAATATTATAAATGAAACTGAATACAAATTGATACAAAATAGTTGGAAATTATACGTTATTGGCCTAGTTGGGACTGTAAAAACTTTTTGCACCTACGGTTGCACTGTTAACAAATCGTACACATTGTGTAACAACCAGAGACAACGAGACCCCGGACTCTTCTAGTACCATCAAAAAATGCAAAATGAAAACACATTGAATTGTTTTTGCTTTTAGACGGCCCGCTGCTACTATGGTTACACAATGACAGATTGAATGAGATATCCATTTACTGAAAACAATTCACAACTGATACAATGTTATAAAGGCACTTTACTGTTGAAAATTATTATTTTGCATGGAAAAAGAAGAATTAGCATATATTCGAAAATTTATTAAGGAAGAAGAACATGTCATAGAATTTTAACCTTACGTTGAGCTGCAAAGTTTATTTTTTGAGGTCAAGTAGATATGCCTTTTAACTTCACTTTAATTAAATGTGAATACTGCATTGTATTAATCCATTTTATTAACTTGTTAACGTACAAAATAAAAATTTAGACAATCAAATACAAAATGTTTGTTATGGTTTGCAAACAAACTTACAGAGAATATGTTAATTTTCTTTAGTTAAAGAGCTATAAGGACACATTTTTCATACTACTTTTTATATTGTATGTATTTCCACACCACCCGTGAGGTATGCAGATCGTTGCGTTACCTTTTTTTGTGAGTCGGTTCCCCTGTAGGCCTATTTCACCCTTATACAAACATGCTAAAAGTGCGTTATGCGAAGTAGTTTTTGTCTAAAACTAGAAGTTGATGCATTTCTGTTAAAAAAAATCTTATTACGAAATAAATTCGAACTCTAACAAATAAAGCAACGAAAGCCTCACTGCTGCAGTTATTGCAACATACAAAGGGTGTCATTCCGAGAAGTTCATTAAAGATGCACTGGCTGACTCCTAAACTTGAACCTTGGTCGCAAACAAAACGGCAAGGACGCAAGCCTATTTGCTGCAGTTGAGAATAACTATTAACGTCATCATATACCTAAGACTAAGTCGTCTCTGTCGTATACTAATTTGTTCCGAAAATATTTGAATACACATTAAGTAGGAATAAAAGCAGTTTTTCGTCTAACATATCTGCTTGTGTACAAATTGCAATTATTTCTGCTTGCTAATTAAAGCGCAATAGCAAAAACGATCTTTTTAATTATACTTCTTATGGTATTTAAATAACAACATTCCATTGAACAGCACTTTTTAAGTGATTTTTACTTTTAAAGGCCCTTAAATTCTAAACTAAGTCTTTGCCGCAAAATTTTAGTATTATACTATTTTTTGGAAATGCAGTGGCTAATTAATGTATAATAAGTTTTATAAATCCAAATTAGTTAACTATTTTTTACTTGAGCACGTATGCGAAAATTCTTTTCTAAAATATTAACTTAATTTACTCTTTTGGATTGGAATCTCTGAACAAACATTGTATCGAAGTGTCAGTCCATGTCACAGAAATAAAAGCGAGGGAGCAACTTTAATCAGTAATTTTTATTGAAAAACGTTGTTGATAGCTCTTAAGTTTTATAAAATAATGAAGCGAGAACATTTCTAAAACTATTTCGTGAAAATATAATTCAGAAATCTTAAAAAATGTGGTTATTTAGCGGGGTGAATATTGTACCAAAAACACACTTTTTGTGGTAAGAAGAAGAAGAAGAATGTAAACGCGAAATATGGCTTCGATTGTTTTGTGTACGCAATGCCCCCGGGGTTTTGCGTAAACAAAAATTTACATGGATTTGTTGTTGGGATCCTCGTCGATTAACGCACACATGCATGGCATTTTTAAGAGTCAGGGGTCTCATCGTCTCTGGTAACAACCATAGAGAAAGAATAACAAGAGGCCGAATCAGCGAAATTTACACGAACGCCAAATGGAAGCGGTCGGTCCGCAAGGGAAACGAAGAGACGAAATGAGTGCAAAATGCGTCCTCAAGGAGAGACTAGCAAATTTCAATGATTAACGCATACAACGAATTTTTGCGGAACATACTTCGTCAGTGGTAGATGTGGACCTGAAAAATGAAACAATGTTATGAATAGAAATAACCGAAGAGAAAACCTGAAATATACACTGTAACGAACCAAATGGCGGTGCCATTTGATCCGCACATAAATCATTTTTTTTTTTAGTTCATTGTATTATTGAATTGTTTAAAAAAAAAAAAGAAAACCATTGTATTCATTATTATTATTGTATTCATTTATATTATTTGCATTTTGTATTTACTTTAATCTTGATCATATGTGAACTTAAAAACCTACTGGGTACTTATTATAGCATAAGTTAATATATAATGTAAATGCACGCCTGAGAGGAGAGCGGCTACGCAAGAGCACAAGCAAACGAAGGAGTGAACAGAACGCATGAATACAACAGAGAGCAAAAGTACAAACATCGGAACGCTGTGGAAACAGCACAGAAGAAGAAACGAACAAAAGAGATCAAGCAAACGCAAGGAAAAGGGTCGTTACTGAAACCAGCAAAGAATCGTTCAGTCAGTTGCTATGGGACCATCGACGAAGACACTCGTGCTTAAGGTTTAACATCGACGCGGGCACAACCATACAGTGAACGCGAAAGCAGCGCCGTGATCGAAATATCATTTGTTGTGCGCCTCAAACGAAGAGACAAGAATCTGATAAGAATTACATTAAACAATAACTATGGGAAAGACATTGTGGATTTATACGTTAAAAAAGGAAGTATTGCAAGAATACGCGAAAGAATTTGGATTGGGGGTCGAAGGATCCGTAGAAGACTTGCGAAAACTACTCGTAACGTTTGCAAACAGTGCTATGCTATCAACAGAAGAAGTGAGACGCCTCAACGAATTAGAGGAAATGTACACGCACACCTTAGTCAAGACTCCAAAGAATCCCAAGCTGGCAGACAGATTAGAACAAGGAACTTCAGCGGCTAACGAACAAGTCGCCGACAAAACTACTGGAGGGGAACGCAGGGAGTTGCAACAACACCCCATCCAAGACCAAGGAACACACTACCAAGGAAACCCTGTGCCCGACACGACGATTTATGTAACGGCAGGAAGGTACTAGATCCATTAGTGTTTGTGGAAAGGATAGATACGGCGTAAACATTGACATGCTGCCGAAAGCCATGCCGGAACTGTTGCAACAAAAAGCTTTGCAATGGTTCAGAAGTAATAATAAAAGGTGGAACTCCTGGCCCCTATTTAAAAAAGACTTCTTGGAATTTTTTTTGCTAGCACGTTTCTTCGAGCGGCTAGATGACGATGTTCGGCAGCGAAAACAGAAAGCCGGCGAAAAGTTCAAAGACTACGTTGTGGCGTTGCAAAACCTGATGCGCCACACAGGTTTGTCGGAGACACAACAACTCGAAAGAATTTATCGTAATAGCCACCACGAGCTGCAACATTACGTAAAGAGACGGGAATTCGAACAGCTGGAAGAATTAATCAACTTGCCCGGCGACTGGGAGAACCTGCAGTCAGATGCCACGCCCCAGCAACAGCAACAACGCCCGCAACGACCAATAGAGAGACACAGACAAGTCGTGGAGAATCGAGAGGAGTTCGTAAGCGACCCACGGTCCGCGTGCAGGCGCTGCGGACAAGCTGGTCATTTCGCTCGTGACTGTCGCAACGAAACGTTGATATTTTGCTGAGATTGTGGACGCAGGGGTGTACGAACTAAAGAATGCTGCCGCAAACGTCCGGGAAACGCGCAACGCCAACATCTAATTCGGGGAGATGTGCAGATGGCAAGAAATCCCCGAAATTATTAGAAGATTTGCGCAGGCCCGTGGCCCTCGGAAATGAACCTCTCGATGCTACCTTAGATACGGGTGCTACGCGGAGTTTCCTCAGCAGTTACTATGCCCACAAATTAAGAATTGCAAACAGGATATACAAAGTTCAGACAAGGATGTGCATGGCGAATGGTAAAGTGGAGGAAATCACAGAGGCACTGAGAACTCGTGTAGTCTTCGGTACCAAGAGCTGCATGATAACGCTGTTGATCCTGCCGGAAGTCGTCGATGATTTCATTTTAGGATTCGATTTCTTGGCTCGCATAGGAACGGAGATAAAATGTGGTGGTAAAGTGGTCCACATTAAAGTACCGGAGAACACAGAAGAAGAGGTAGTCTGCAAACGCGCAACCAAGGAACAAACAGAACAAGAACGCATTGAGACATTTCTGGCTACCGAGTTGAAGGGCTATGAGAACATGAAAGGCACGACTGATATAGCTGCCCACCGCATAATCATGCGCGATGAACGCCCTATAAAACAGCGGTACTTCCCCAAGAACCCGACGATGCAGAAGATCATCGACGAAGAGATTGATGAATTAATACAGAAAAGCTGTATAGAACCACCTCGAAGCCCAAATGTATTAGTGAAGAAAAAGACTGGGAAATGGCGCCTATGTGTAGACTATAGGCAACTTAACTCACGCTCGGTGCCGGATGCATATCCATTACCTAGGATAAACCACATCTTAGAGCGACTGCGCGATGCCAAATACGTGAGTAGTATAGATCTACGGAATGGGTATTGGCAGATTCCGATGGAGGAATCCAGCAAAATTTATACAGCTTTCACTGTTCCGGGACGTGGATTGTACCAATGGAAGGTGATGCCATTTGGTCTCCACTCGGCCCCGGCCACTTTTCAACGAGCATTGGATACTGTAATTGGCCCAGATATGGAACCAGTAGCGTTCGCATATCTGGATGATATTATTGTGATAGAAAACACATTTGAAGCCCACACGGCTAACTTAAAAGAAGTTCTCGTCCGACTAAGGCGATGAAATCAGCGAGGAAGGCATTCATACGGACCCCGATAAGGTGGCAGCAATACGAGAACTACGCCCACCGCAGAATGTACGAGAATTGAGAAGATTCCTCGGGATCGCTTCATGGTACAGGCGGTTTGTGCCGGATTTTTCAAAAGTAGCACACCCACTCACGCAACTCCTCAAGAAAGGAAGACATTTCAAGTGGACCAGAGACCAACATGAAGCTTTCGAGGACCTAAAGCGACGACTCACAGAAGCCCCAGTATTGGCTTGCCCCGATTTTAACCAGCGATTTCATCTCCAAACGGATGCTTGTGAGTATGGCTTAGGAGCAGTCTTAACTCAAATCATCGGCGGTCAAAAACGAGTAATCGCCTACGCTAGCCGTCATCTTAATGGCGCTAGGAAGAACTATTCGACCACAGAGAAGGAGTGTCTGGCGGTGGTATGGGCCGTGAGGAAAATGCGACCGTACATCGAGGGATATTTCTTCACCATCGTTACTGACCATCTTGCACTGAAATGGCTCAACTCCATAGACAGTCCTTCAGGACGAATCGCTCGATGGGCCCTGGAGTTACAGCAATTTACCTATGAAGTCCAGTATCGGAAAGGGAAAAACAATGTAGTTGCGGATACTCTTTCTCGCCAACCATTGGAACCAATCTGCGCGCGTTCAAATACACCGGATGAAAATCAAGTTGCATCTTGGTACACCAGGAAGTTCGATGAAGTGAGAGAAGAGCCACAGCAATGCCCAGATTACGCCATCGAAAACGAAGCTATCTACAAACATACGACTGGAGGAATCAACGACGATTCACTTTCCTGGAAGCTTTGCGTTCCAGAGCGCCTACGTAATAAGGTGTTAGCGGAGAACCATGACGCACCTACGGCCGGTCACTTGGGCATGCGTAAAACAATGGCTCGAATAGCCCAAAGATATTATTGGCCTGGGATGTTCCGCCAAGTTACACGATATGTTCAAGGATGCAGAAGTTGCCAGCAGTACAAAGTCCCACAGCAGAAACCAGCCGGAGAGATGCTGACACACCTCGCGGAGGAACCATGGACTACGGTATGCGCAGATTTTGTCGGACCCCTTCCCAGATCGAAACATGGGAACACGATGCTGTTAGTCTTTACTGATAAATTTACGAAGTAGGTCGAGCTAATACCTTGTAGAAACGCAACCAGCGAACAGGTGATCAAGTCCTTTCGAGAGAGAATCCTTGCTCATTTCGGAGTGCCAAAGATCTTTATCTGCGATAATGGTACCCAATTCAGCAGTAGAAAATTCCAACGATTTTTGCAAGAACTCGGAGTTATGCATCGGTACACAGAGCCTTATACACCGAAAGAAAACCCAAGCGAACGTGCAAACCGTACTATAAAAGTGATGATAGCACAATTCGTGGAGTCACAACAAACGACATGGGATAAATACCAGAGATAAACCTGCCCTTCAACACCAGCCAGTCTGAGTCAACAGGATATAGCCCCGCATTCCTAGTCCAAGGAAGGGAACCACGGTTGCCAAGGGCACTCTTCGATCAAGAAACAAGGGGTACGGGACAGGAAAAGTTCTCGGTCGGCGAACATACCGCCCGACTGAGACAAGCATTCCAGATCGCTCGAGAAAATATGCAAAAGGCGGCCCAGACGCAGGCAAAACATTACAATTTGCGGAGGCGGGGTTGGAAACCAAAAGTCGGCCAATTGGTCATGCTCAAGCAACACCCGCTCTCTAAAGCTATGGGAAAGTTTGCCGCTAAATTAGCACCCAAGTACGACGGGCCATATAAGGTCGAGGGTTTCATATCCCCCGTAATAGTAACGGTTTGTAGGGAAGGGGAAAGGCGTCCCAGAACCGCCCATGTAGCTGACATCAAGGAGTTCCACACCCCGAAATTATATCCAGAGAAACCATGCCATGACACTACGGAGGCGCTTTCCGCAGAAACAAGACGTTCACATAACAAGAATATGACTCGCAATGCATATAAGCATGAGGGAGTGGAAAGGTGCCACCGCAGTCAAGCCAAACACAGTCAAGGCAGAGGCAGTCGAGCAGAGCACGATCAGTTTACTCGCAGACATCGTGCCGTGCACATCATGGACAACTACGAAGGAAAATTCGCAGCATCAAAAAAAACGTTACGAGAACCACCTGGCCAGGGAGCAACGTAGGCAACGCACCACCCTCCCTCTAAGCGAGGGAGAGGAAGAGGTCATCGACCGTCCGGGTGACAAATGGCCACGCATCCGCGTTCGGCGCTGCCAACCACCTGACGGTCCCGAGAAAAGACCAGCCGAAGAAGCGGCCAACGAAGAGCCGTATGTGGGCTCGCGTCGACGCAAAAGGTCACGACCGCTCGACATATCCGACGAGGACGCGCACTCGATTGGCCCGACGAACAGCGACTCTCCCGAAGGACACCAGGACACAGACGAGCCAGCCGACGTACCGGAAGAGGAGGAAGCACTCCTGGAAGAGCTCGTGATCGAGGTCAGCAGCCCATTCGACGGTCCCGAAGATAACCAGAAAATCCCAGGAGACGAAAGTGATCTGGAGACGGTACAATATTCACCTGGACTCCTCAGCACCGAAGCTGTCTCCATCCCGGAGGTTACAGACGATGAGGAGTGGGCCGAATCTGAGGGCCAAGTCGAAGGCCCCCAGCGGCAACATTTCTCCGTCAATAGCTACGTCGACGTCCTGGAGGGGTATGGCTACACGCAGACGGTCTATACCATGTCCACCACCCACACCACCTTAAATCCAGAGGTCTGGACGGACACGCAATTGTCACAGGGTATATGGCCGCAAGGATTACCACGAGCCATCACTGATGAAGCGGAGGACGATGTAGACATTGCACCGGCATCCGGCCTCAGTCGTCTCACACACCCGTCGCCGCCAACAATCGCGACCGATGTATACGAGTTCCAAGCCGACGCCGAAGAAGTCAACGCAAACGTCGAGCTCCCATACGACACAGCAGACGCCGAGCTCCCATACGACACAGCAGACGCCGAGCCAGCCACGGAAGCCGAAACCATTGGACCACAGCCAACGGTCGGACCACAGCGCGACCCCAACGACAGAGGCAGCGATCCCCTGCATGGCCTAGATGCTGCCCACCTAGAGGCCCTTGTCGATGAATTAATGGGAGGGGCCATGGACGACATCCTCTCGATGGATGGCGAATGGCTGGACGACCTAGTACCAACCAACCCATCTGGTAGAGCGATGGTAGCGAATGCTGAAATAAACCCCGAAACCTCCACCAGTTAACACACCACTTGCGAACAAGAGGCCGAGAAGATCCTAGAAAACTGGCAGCCACGACAGAAAATCTCCACCCGACGACTCATCCAACGGAAGTGGTACCGGTTCCGCGTCTCCAGGACAGGTGAGGTAAAATGGCAACTGGAATCCACGCCGAAGTAGGGGGAAGATGTAACGAACCAAATGGCGGTGCCATTTGATCCGCACATAAATCATTTTTTTTATACCCTACACCTTAAGGTTGAGGGTATATTCACTTTCTACCGGAGTGTGTAACGCATAGAACTAGACCAGATAGGTATGGAAAAGTATATATATTCTTGATCAGCATCATCACCAAAATTGAAATAACGATGTCTGTCCGTCTGTCTGTCTGTCTGTCTGTCCGTTGAAATCACGATCACAGGAGAGCGGATTAAGATTTCAAAATGAAATTTAGCAAAAATATTCGTATATATATATAATATATATATTGTATATATATGCAAGTATATTATATCGCACCACTTCTAAATATATATGCGAGTATATATGCAGCTTTAAGGTGTAGGGTATTTCGGCTACAGCCCGGCTGTAGACAACACCTTTACGAGTTTTTAGTTCATTGTATTATTGAATTGTTTAAGAAAAAACTAGTAAAGGTGTTGTCTACAGCCGGGCTGTAGCCGAAATACCCTACACCTTAAAGCTGGATATATACTCGTATATATATTTAGAAGTGGTGCGATATAATATACTCGTATATATATACAATATATATATTATATATCTAATAATAAATATACAATATATATATAATAATAATAATAAAAACAAAAAAATTTTTTTGTAAAGTGGGCGGATCACCCCCATATTTGGCATATTAACTGGAAGCATTAGTCTAAACCTACATATAAAATTTTCTTGTCTTCTCTCAAAAAGTGATGCTGATATGGCCTTTTTAATAGGCAAAACAGAGGTGCCTGCACTCTCGATATAAAAAGTAGGCGTGGTCCTTGGGCGATTTTGCCCATTTCAATACGAAAGACCCCAACATAGCAACGAATATTTTTGCCAAATTTCATTTTGAAATCTTAATCCGTTCTCCTGTAATCGTGATTTCAACGGACAGACAGACAGACATCGTTATTTCAATTTCGGTGGTGATGCTGATCAAGAATATATATACTTTTCCATACCTATCTTGTCTAGTTCTATGCGTTACACACTCCGGTAGAAAGTGAATATACCCTCAACCTTAAGTTGTAGGGTATAAAAAAGACAACCATTGTATTCATTATTATTATTGTATTCATTTATATTATTTGCTTTTTGTATTTACTTTAATCTTGATCATATGTGAACTTAAAAACCTACTGGGTACTTATTATAGCATAAGTTAATATATAATGTAAATGCACGCCGGAGAGGAGGAATTTTTCGGTTGAGTAAAGTTATTGCGAATCTCCGGATAGCCTTACCGGTATTGCAAAACTCCGGATAGCCTTACCACTCAATCGAACAACTGGTCGAAGTAAACCGGTGAACCTTGCCACTCGATCGATTACAGTCCAGGCACCAACAGAACGACCAACGCTGCCCTCGCGATTACTAAACCAGTCTGTGCCGCGTAGCGTACCATAACTCTCCGGCGCGTACATTAGTTTTCATAAGCCATCGATAATACTCGACAATCAGTCTGAAAGGCCACAATAAAGTCAAGGTCCTGTAAAACACAATTTAAAATTTTTCCTTGTCTGTAACGAACCCTGGACATCTGACGAGTTACCTCGGCTATAGACCCGAACAATCGGGAGCAGCGTTACAACACAAAAGCCACTGCAATAATTATTCCCATTCTATCAGAAAAGTTGAAGGCCCAACCAAGCAATGCATGTACATGTTGTAACGAGTTTTCTTTTCCAGCCGGGATAACCTCAGTGGCCCCAGTGTTCATTGTGAAGTGGACCTCGAAAACCGCTTCCACCAAGTATCGATTTCCGAATTTCTCTCGACGGTCGTATGTGACAGTCTAGCACTGAGCAAGAGTGGTTCAGCTCGGACGATATTTGATGTTGTATCGTTTATTTATTATCAAATGCTTATGCTAACAATGAATGATTACTAATAATATCTTACTGACTCTGTCCCTCTTGACGGAGTCGCCGGTGAAATCTCGCTTCCTCCCCGCAACTAATTATAGCAGTGCCAACTATGATTCTGGTGAGCTATAGCTCGTAGAGTTAACGAGTTCTGGACCGTTGATCGCAAGTAGTTGAGCTAAAGCCCGTAGAGTTAGCTGAAGCTACCCAGCTAATCGGTAAACAGGAAGGGAGGTGAGCAACAGCTCGTAGAGGATTGTATGTATTAAGCCTTTCGGCTGCCAAAAAAAATGAACCAACTCACGGTAATGTTAGTCACCAGTCGTAATTGACAAATTGTCTCCGGTAAGAGTTTGGCTGATTTTCTAAGTCCAAATTCATGCATTAAATGTTGGCGACGCAATGAAATACTTGAGAATTATGATGCTTTAGGCGTAGGAAAACTGCCGTGAAGGCAAAAATGTATCACGGAGAAGAATTGCATTGTCATTCCATCGGTTGTTTGTTGTCTTTCGATGTTCTATTTATAGATTGGCTTCTAGTTTTCAGCTTTTCGCTTATCAAAGCCAGTCTGCAGTGGTTGTTGTTTATTATACCCTACACCTTAAGGTTGAGGGTATATTCACTTTCTACCGGAGTGTGTAACGCATAGAACTAGACAAGATAGGTATGGAAAAGTATATATATTCTTGATCAGCATCACCACCGAAGTTGAAATAACGATGTCTGTCCGTCTGTCTGTCTGTCTGTCTGTCCGTTGAAATCACGATCACAGGAGAACGGATTAAGATTTCAAAATGAAATTTGGCAAAAATATTCGTTGCTATGTTGGGGTGTTTCGTATTGAAAATGGGCAAAATCGCCCGAGGACCACACCTACTTTTTATATCGAGAGTGCAGGTACCTCTGTTTTGCCTATTAAAAAAGGACATATCAGCATCACTTTTTGGGAGAAGACAAGAAAATTTTATATGTAGGTTCAGACTAATGCTTCCAGTTAATATGCCAAATATGGGCGTAATCCGCCCACTTTTAAAAATAATTTTTGTTTTTATTATTATTATTATATATATATTGTATATTTATTATTAGATATATAATATATATATTGTATATATATATACGAGTATATATGCAGCTTTAAGGTGTAGGGTATTTCGGCTACAGCCCGGCTGTAGACAACACCTTTACTAGTTTTTCTGTTTCGTTTTGCCCGTGTGTCCGTATGTATAACGGCGCTTGCCGTACTGGTTATGTCGGTGTGTACATATTTTTGTGGTGATCGGAATGCTCATATAGAGAAGATGTTTCAAAAATTATTGTAACGAGATTTGGGTCGTTACAATGTTAAGTTTCGTGAGAGCAAAACTACGAATACACAGGTTTCAATACGTGCACCCAAGCAATGCAGTGCAATGTTTCGTCAAGTGCATAGCTTGCATAAAAATATGCGGTCTGGACCGCATATTCCGTAACGACAGAGTCACCACCTCATCGATTATTTACAATTTGATTTTCATAATCTGATATGATATTATTTTAATGTAAGGTTTCTATGTTAAAAAGTCTATAAATTAACTCAAAATTATTAAACAATATACTATATTGCAGCCTTTTAAGTTTTTAATATATTTTGTGTACGGCTAAGTGAATGCTCAGTTTCCAGCAAACGTGCTCGGCGCTTCGTAATTTAATTTCTGTCCGTAGGCAACCCTTGTAAGAACATAACTACTGGTGTAATTTTTTTTTTCATTGATACTGCTTGGAAGATGAATGACCACGTTTTTATAGAAAAATTAATAGAAGGAGTGAAAAAAATGACATTATATATAACAAAAGAGACAAGCAGACATTAACAATTTCAATTTAATTAAAACAGCTGTTTTCAGCAGCTATGTTTTGCAGAGGTTGCTTATCGTTGAGTTCTCTCACGAAAATTACCTGTAGTAACGTATAAAAATGCGTTTGGGTTAATAATGTAGACTCTCAAACGGATCCATTGAAATGTGCTCTCATTTTACCGCAGTTTTTTTTTTTTGCAATGTATTGGTGTAATCATAGTATGAGAATTGTACTAATGGAGAACTACAAGAGAGAATAGGAATTTAGAGAGGATAGTAAACACCGAAAAAGAGATGGAGAGAAGATGGCGCAGATGGATTCGCTGTCTGCAAATTTTGTGCGCCTGATGAGTAAAACAGAAACTGGCTATGGAAACTGAAGAAATGTTATGAACTCGGGAATGTAAGTTCCGGAATATTCCAGAATAAAAATTTACGCGTTAGCGAGAGAATGGTATATACATTACAATCAACATTTACGGCAAATTTGTGGAAGGTGCGTAAACTGGTTTCTGGGAAGCTAGAAAAGCAGAACATTCTTCAAGGCCAATGGAAAAGTAGCGGTGCGGAATGGAATTTTGCTGAAGAATTGAAAGGTTGAAGACGAAAATTTAGGGATTGGCATTTGAAAAGCGGTAGAGATCGGAAGGTTAGGAAATTAAGTCGAAGACATATTAATTTTGTAAAAACAATCAAAAGGGTAGTAAAGTTGCCTAAATTTTAAGAAGGAGCAGAGTTTACGCTCTCGACAATAGAAGCTGCAAAGATCAGGAAAAATCCATGTTCAAGGAGGAATATAAAAAAAATTCCGTCCAAACTGGAGTCCTGCGTCAGCGATGCCTTTACAGCCGACGTATGGAACACCGAGAAGAAGCGACGACATTAAACAGCAGAATTTATTTTACTAAGGAATCTGCCGTTGGAGGAAAACCAAATGCGAAGTGAAGAGAACGCAGATAAGTAAAAAGGAATTAAAACAATTTGTATAAAGCTAGGCGAGCAAACAAAAATATATTTCCACCGTCACAGAAAAAAAATTAGTCATCGGTAAAAATTGCGGTTCTGTTTTTGATGATCTTATTAGAAGTCAATCATCGCGGATTCGTTTAGAAAATTTTAAGTCGTATATATATACATATATATATATATATATATATATATATATATATATGTTAATTGATGTTAATCTAATGTTCACATTTTTTGGATTGTTTAAATATCTTAGTAATGAAAGTGTGTCTAAGTGTGAAATTATATTTCCGTTTATTACTGTAATTTTGTATATATATACAACAAAATAACTTTATATTCGAGCAAACGATTTATCTTTGATACACCGAGAAGCTGCTCGGAAATTATAATTCCAGAGGGAAGTAGGATTAGGGTGAGACAGGATAAGAAACATATAGTTAGGTTATCGAAGTAAATCTACTCCACAAACCCCAAACCGGCAGAGTGAGGTGAGTGACCTCTCCCGGTGAGGTTAGTTGCCGTAAAATAGAAAAGTTGTCAAGATCACATAATCCCTGTTAACCTTAATCATTTCCGCTGGAAAACAGTATTATTTTGTCAAGCTGGTGACCGAATGAGTCGCAAATGAAACACATATATATATCCCAAAAGAAAAGTTGTTACTTATCACATTATTTATATCATACATATGTTTTAAACATTACAAATGCCATTGTTTTTCTTTAGTCTTAAGTACAAAGTAGAATTAAAGATTACATCATTATTATAATGAAGTCCTAAAATGCCATTTAAAGAGGGCGGGGAGCTTAAAGGCGGTTTGGGAGAATGGAAAGGTTACCCTCACCCGCGCCTGGAAGGCTTAAGAACCACGACTTTTGCCATTGAGAGAGTTTTGCGAAACGGCCCGGAGCAACTGAGGTGAGGTAAAAATATGGCGCCCAACTTAAAATGGAGCTTCGCGGATTTTCCTCCACTGTGTGTCCGGAACTTGATGTCTTGATTTGACCAAATAAAAGTAAAATTCAATTGTATCAGGTGAAGGATATAGAGTGAACGAACAACCGCGAGTCAAAGTAAAATGTTAGTACAGACTAAACTTAATCTTTGAAGGAGGCGTGGTAAACGGATGACCTCCAGCGTAAAGCATTTCTTCCTCCGCAGCGTATCCCGAAATCGGTGGCTTGGATGGGTAATGTAATTAAATCCAATATCACCAAGGAAAGGATGAGTTGCGAACGAATATCCGCCAGATTCACTAAAATCCAGTGAAATAAAATTTTGTAGCAGCATCTGAAAGTAATAGAAAGTCAGTAGAAGCAGAAAAATAAGTTAAAAAGAGATCTTACTAGGAACATAGTGCACAGCGGTGACTTGGAGTTACAAGATATAATATACGCTATCGCCAATCGTACTGCCCCGGATGCACACGATAGTAAGAATTTCCTTCACTGCTTGGACGATTATAATAAAGGAATAAAAAGCTGGAGACGAAACGATCGATGTCCAGTGCAGTTAGATAAATTTTTTTTGTAGATTAGATAAAATGGAGTTGTTTTGAGGAAAAGGCGAACCGAAATCATCTCTCCGAAACCGTTTCTAAGACTAAATTAAGAAAATAAATAAAAGTTTTTGGTAAATACGTTAATAAGCGGAGAATGTACCACTCAGACCGGAAGAAAAGTATGAGCTTCGATACAGGTCGGACAGACGCCAACCACAGTCATCGCTTCCGCGAGAAACTCCGTTAGAGCGAACAGCACAGCGCGGAAAAATTCCGAATCAGCAATTTATCGCAGAAATTTGGGGAGAGCAAATGGAATAAAATCGAGCTCCGCTCATCAAGCTAGATAAATGGGGGTTAATTTTAGCGGAAATTCGACGGGTCTGTCCGTAGAAGACTTCATTTTCAGAGTGGAACAACTGCGAGCTCAATATGATTGCACTTGGCCGCAAGTTCTGAGGGAGTTCCATTTTTTGCTAACGGAAGAAGCAAAGGTATGGTATTGGCTTCATTTACGAGAGAATCAGGCATTGACTTGGGATACCTTGCGCAGGTCATTGGTGTGCCAGTATAAAAATACACGATCAGTTTTTGAAATCATGCAAGAACTTGTGGAACGCAAACAATTATCCCACGAAGCCATTGATGATTACTTTCAAGTTATGCTTAGGCTCCGCAGCGAGTTACTACAGCCCATACCAGAATACGGGATGGTAAGGATTTTAAAAAGGAATCTTAAAGAAGAGCTAGCCCGGATGGTGTACCCAATGCAGTGCCATGAGGCGGAAAGGTGTTTTTTTGCGGAAACCAGGCCAGGGACTGCATGTCGCGGAAGCGAAACATATTTTGCTTCAAATGTGGTCTGCTGAAGTAAGTATGTAGGCAGAAAGCGGTTCTCGCCGCTCTTACGTCAATCGCACAAGGGGATCCGAGGCCTTACGTAGAAATAGTTATAGGTGAGCAACCAATACAAGGTCTCCTAGATTCAGGAGCTACTGTTATCTTAGGAAAGGGATGCAGAGAACTAGTTCAACGAGCGGATTTACAGATAAAACCGTTCTATGCAAATTTAAAAACAGCTAATGGTAGTAAGCATTGGATTGTAGGTAAAGGGGACGTCAATGTTCGGTACAGAGCTAAAATAAAGCCCCTAACCTTTTTTTCTGCCCTTCTTTAGAGCAGAGTCTTTACCTGGGTATAGACTTTTGGAAAGCCTTTGAGATTGCACCTAGTGTACTCGGGATCAGCTGAGCGAGTGTGGATGACGGCAGCTCCGCGAATTCAAGCCCAGAAGCCCCCAAATTGAGTGAAGTAGAGCGTGAGCGCTAAGAAGCTGTGAAAATACAGTTTAGATTTTTCGAGGAACACGGTACTGTCGGAATAACGACAGTAGAAAAGCATACAATACAATTAAAAGAGGGGTCAGAGCCTTTTAAAGACAGATATTACCCGGTGTCACCAGCGGTCCAAAAACTAATTTATGACGAAATATGGCTCGAAGAGAGAAAATGCCTATATTTTCATTGTGGTAGACCATTTCCCAAAATTTACATTTTTGAAGGCCATGAAGGCGGCCACAACAAAGAATATTGTCCAGTTCTAAGTGAATGAAGTTTTTTTTCAAGTTTGGAGTCCCGGAGATTGTACATAGTGATAATGGAGTGCAGTTCACATCCAAGGAATTTCAAAATATGATCGAAAGCTTCAAAATCAAACATATGAAAATAGCATTTTACTCGCCGCAATCCAATGCTGCTAAGCGAATAAACCAGTCTGTGTTGGCAGCGATCAGGGCGTATTTGAACTAAGATCACCGAGATTTGGATTGGGAAGATCTCTATTTGCCAGAAATAGAATGCGCACTCCGCAGTTCAGTTCATGCAGCTACGGATGGGACGCCGTTTTGTGCATTGTTTGGCTGCCACATGTTCACCAGCGGTACGGATTACGAGCTGGCTAGGAAATTGAACCGGGCAGACCAGTTACAATTGTGGCGTGAAAAAATTAGTAAGAATCTGCACATAGCGTATGATAGGAGCGCGAAGTACTATAATGTAAAGAGGAATGTAAAGTTTTTTCCGGGCAGTAAGTCTACCGAAAGAATTTCGCTTAAAGCAATTTTAGAAAGAATAAGAATGCCAAGTTTAGCCGAAAATATTTGAAATGTAGAGTAACGTCGTTACGAGTTAATAACATGTCAATTAAATAATTAATTGACATATTAGTTAATAGAATTAATAACATCTCAACGGGAAAAGCTTAGGTATTTTTCATTGTAAGGACATCAGGCAATAAATCCGAACGGGCCGGAGCAACTGAGCTGAGGTAACAGAATATTTCTTTTCAATCATTCACCCTTTTTTAGGATGCCTGAAACTGTTTCGTTTGGTTGTGTGTGTGAATTATTTTTAAGCATCAACATTTTTTAGCATTTCTGGAGTTTCTGATGCTTTTCTGAATTTTGTTTGCGATGACCATCGATTTATGAGTCGGCATGCTGGGTACAAAAAAGCCCTATAAAAAATATATTTTTACAGGAGCACTATTATGAATATATCTAATCTCTAAAAACACACGATCCAGAACTGGGTATGAGCGAATTCTCAGAGCATCAGTGCAAAGACACAAACACATGCAATAGCTATAGCGGAGAGAGCGAAGCATTCAGTAATCTATCAACGATTCAGTAGTGGATAACCAACAAATGCTCAGAGCATCAATGAAAACACATTAGCATTTGCAATACAAAAGAGAAGAGCGCGAAACACTCAAAAATTTTCAGACGATCCAGAACTGGGTTGATTAAATTCTCAGAGCATCAGTGCAAACACACAAACACGTGCAATAGCTATACTCTGATGAGCGAAGCATTCAGTAATCCATCAACGATTCAGTAGTGGATAGGAAAGAAATGCTCAGATGATGAATGAAAACACATTAGCATTTGCAATAGAAGAGAGAACACACTCTGCAATGAGTGAAAAAAAGATCTAGTACTGGATTGCCAGTGGAAAATATTTTTGTTCAAGATCCGGCCTCTTGTTATTTTTTCTCTGTGGTTCAACATACCAAACAGTCAAAGGTCAAACCGATTTTTTGAAGCGGCAAATAGCGAGTGTCTCATCTAATAATCTATGATTCTTATGAAATTGTTATTTAAGTACTGAGTTGTGATTGAATTTGAAAAAATAAGTTGAGACTTTAATTATTTTGAACAATATTAATATCTTTTTTTTTTAGCTTGACGAATTAACTATGGGTGGAAAAAGAAGTTGCGTGAAAAAGTGTGCTGATTTACTCAGAAAATCGAGTAACGTTAAAAATGATTTTGCGATTCATTTCGATACCGTTGACAATGAATGCAAAAGATTGTTAGGTAAAAAGTTTCATGATTGCTTTGCACAAATTTCTGTTTTTGCGAAGTCCTATGCAGCCTTAAAAAGTGATGTTGAGAAATCTAAAGCACTTTTTAATTTAATGCTTAGTTTGAAACTTAACGGTTAATACACTGAGCATATTTTTCATTAATGTTAATTCCTTAATATCTTTGGAAAAAAGACATTATTTTAATTTGTCTTGGTTTATGTCTTTTCAAGACATAAACCGGACGTTGTCTTATTAGCTGAGCATCGTCTTAGTAATAGACACAAGGCCAGTTTTAAAAATTATAAAATAATAAAGCAGGCGTGTTTAGCTACTCGGGTAGGTCGTCATAGTGCAGGCCAAGTATCTCTTACTGCGATATGCATTAGAGAAAATATCAAATTTAGCATTATTCAAATGCAAACAATGGAGTATTTGGAGCATACAGCTGTGCAGTTATATCTTCAGGATGGTAGGCGAATTGCTTTGGCAGCATTATATAATCGACCTAGTGATCCTATTAGGCCCAGTGATTTAAATAAGTTAATTAGTTCGCTAAACTCTAGTGAATTCGTGTAAGCAGGAGATTTCAATGCTAGACATTACCAATGGGGTGACACTTGCATTAATCACAATGGTAGAATTTTGCAAAAATGGTTAGCAGAAACACCTGTAGTTGATTTAGTTCCAACGAGAGACCCCACTCGTGTGAAAGCACTTGTAGCTCTTTTTTGGATTTTTTCTTGGTTTCTCCAGAAGTCAATATAAACTTCGACGTTGGATTTGTTCATTGTCTTAAAACTTATGATTGTAACTCTGATCATAAGGCCGTTAAAATGACAATTTGTACTTCTAATGATACTGTAAAATGTAGCCCTAAAGTCATATTAGACTATGGGAAAATTAATCGAAAGAAATTTAACGATATTCTTTCTGGTAATCTGTCCAATAATCATCTTCCAATTGACCGAATTGTTAATGAAATGGAAATTGATGAGAATGTAAATAAACTTAATCGTTCTTTTTCAAACGCCTTAAGCTCGAATGCTATTCCTAAGATAGAAATTCGTAACCGGGGTTTAATTAAACTACCGCAACTCATACTTGACTTCATAAAGGAGAAGAAGCGTTTGAGGCGTATTCTTGAAAGATGCAGCGATCCGCAGAGATCTAACTTGCTAAAGGATATGATTAAGAACCTTAGCAAAATTATACAAGACAGGATTAGGATGAATGAAATCAATTTTTGGGAAAAATTCTTTGCTAACAAAGGAATAGATAATATGACGTATAAAAAAATTAAAAATGTATGTGGTTTGAATAGTAAAACAGAACTACCGGATCTCGTTTTGCAAGATTCAGTAAGAATAACTTCTGATCTTCAAAAGGTAAATGTTTTAGCGGAGCAATTTGAACAAGTTCACCGTCAGAATCTTCATTTAGGTGATGTCAGTTTTGATAACTATGCTAAAGATTCTATTGAAGAATTGTTGAATAACAGTGTTCCACTTATAAGTTTTAGCGGCATTTTGACAGCAGATGGAAATTCTGATGTTAACCTGCTGACAATGGATCAGCGAGTTAGTTATGGAAACTTCATTAATTTGGAAGGCTTGCAGAAACATATTGCTCAATTGAATACTAAGAAGAGTGCAGGTGATGATGGCATCTGTAATTTTGTTTTGAAACAAACGGATAAAACGTTTTGGTATTTTATTACAATATTGTTTAATCATTGTTATAACATTGGATATTTCCCAAAACAATGGAAATTGGCGAAAATTATTCCCGTTCTTAAAGCTAAGTGTAATGTGCGCGAGCCGTGTAATTATACGCCTATTTCTCTGTTATCTACATTGAGCAGGTTGTTTGAATCTTTCCTGATGGAAAAAATAAATAGTCACATTGATGAAAATGTAATTTTGCAAGAGGGTCAATTTGGTTTCAGGAGAAATCATATCACGAACCATGCGCTCTGTCTGGTATCAGATTTTGTAACTTCTAATTTCAATAGGAGGCAAGGTTCAATTGCGGTGTCTTTAGATTTTGAGAAAGCATTCGATACAGTTTGGAAGGATGGACTGATTTATAAATTATTCATTGTTCATAAATTTGATAAATATCTATGTAGACTACTGTATAATTATCTCTCTGATCGTTCTTTTTACGTTCTGCAGGAGTGCCGCAAGGCTCACTCTTAGGTCCTGTATTGTACAATTTATATATTGCGGATCTTCTTAAAGTAGATACCGACTTGTTACAATTAGGCAAGATGCTTGTTCTCAGTTATGCTGATGACATTCTTGTTTTGGGTTCTTCTCGTTTGCTTAAAAGGGCAAATATGTTGTTGAATCAATTTCTGAATGAATTGTTTATATATTTCATGACATGGAAGATTAAGGTTAATGTTGACAAGAGTAAATGCATGACGTTTAGAGGAAAGTGTAAGAATTTATTTCCGAATGCTCGTAAATATATTCCGAAAATTAAATTAAATAATATTATACTTGAACATAAAGATACTTTGAAGTATTTAGGTGTCTTCTTAAATTCTAAACACAACTTTATTCCTCATGTCGACTTTGTGTTACGTAAGGCAAAAACCAAGTTCTTCCAATATATAAAAGTGATCAGAGGTGCTAAAGATCTAAAAAATCTGATTAAGCTAAATATTTACAAGCAAATAATTAGACCTACTTTGACTATGCTTTCCCTATTTGGTTTGACATTTCTTCCCATCAAATGGAGAGGTTAAGCCTTTTTGAGCGGAGCATTTTACGTTACTGTACTAAGCTTTACAGACGACCTACACAAGTGAATGGTGTGTGGAAATGTACATCCAACAGGACTTTATATAATTCAGCCAAAGTTTTAAGAATATATGCTTTTATGATTCGGGGAGCGGTTAAGTTCCTTTGGAACTTATCTTTTTTGGATAATAATCTTATAAGAAGATATGTTGAAAGTTTTGAAAATCCTGAACCGATTAATAATACAAAATATCTATCACCTTTGCAGTTATTGCAACTGTGGAAGCAGGACTTGTTGTTTGTGGGTAATGAACTCCTTTATTACCATAGGAAGTATAATTGCAGAAATAATGTTTCTCATAATAATGTTTCTTATAATACTTCACAGTATTTTAATTTTAGAATTAGTAATGATGATTTCTTCAATCTGTGTAATTGAATTTATAAACAAGATGTAATATATTCTTTTGTTATCTTCTAGTGTAAGTTTAGGTTAAGTTTAAAGCAACCCCATGTAAATAGTAGTAGTTTAAATTTAGTTAAGTTTAGGGTGAGTTTAGGATTGTAGTAACGAGTAGCTGCAATTAGGTTTTGCAAATATATTAAAATTGTAATCTTAATATAAATAAATTTGTTATTTTCAATATTCAATGTAGCAACTTTTGAAAAATACTTGTTTTAGTATGTTAAGGATTTTAATAATAATGTTATTTGTTGAAAATTTCTAATAATTTTGATGAATAAATTGGGACGTTTATGTTATGTTTATACATACATACATATAATTTTTTTTTTCATAACAGTATTTCAACCTAATTGTCTTTTAGTATTGTTCTCTTCTCATAGATAAATGTGTAGTCTAAGCTTAATTTTCTATCTCTTTATTTCTTATTCAGCTTATTCTCTCAACTTTCATTTCTTTCTCCTCCTATTTTTCTCAATTTTACTCTCTTTTTCATTTTCATTTTTGGCAGTGGTTTTCATGAAGGTTAGTATCTCAATTTGTGGTGCGTTTGAATATTTCATTCTCCCCCTTGATCTGCGTGATGGCTTCTGTATATAATTTAAATGGTGTTGATAATAAGACTCTTATTGATGTGCTCTGTGGGCAGCGAAAGGGTTTTAACATTGTGTACTTTAATGCCAGAAATCCGAATTCTTGTAAATTTGATTATTTTAAATATGTTTTTGAGAACTCACTGGTAGATGCTATTTGTGCCTCGAAAACTTGGTTTAACACGGATTTAAAAGATTCTATGCTGAAAATGAATAATTTTCAATAAATTTTTTTAGGAATGACAGGGCAGGCAGAAGAGGTGGTGGTGTGGACATTTTCTGTCGCAGTACCCTAAAATCGAGAATTGTCTCAATGTCATTGGTGATGTTGAGTACCTTAATATTTGTGTAAGTGTTAACAATTTAGAAATTCTTATTTCATGCGTTTATAATCCCTCTAGAATGTATAGCCTAGACACTTACTTCGCTGAACTCTCTAATTATCTTATTGAGTTCTCACACATCGTGAATAGTGGAGATTTTAACATTGATCTATTATGCGATGACAATAGCGTAAGTGCCATGCCGGATAATGTCGCTTCACTAGGGCTGTCTATTGTTAATAACTACTCGCCCACTCGTTTTTCAGCCAATGATTGTCCTAGCTTACTTGACTATTTCATTGTGTCGGATTTATCACTTGTTGAACTTTTTGAACAAATTTACTTCTTATTTGACCATGATTTGCTGTTCTGCACCTTGGGTATTCCCATGAGTCGTAACTCTACTGAAACGTCTTTTTCTTTTTACGACTTTAAGTCAATAGACATTCAGAATTTATATTATGAAGCGAGTATGGTTCCGTGGAATAGTATTGCGTTGGTCTGCCCCACTGTGGATGATAAAACAACAATGCTAATCC